>OY728136.1:1859008001-1860208001 GCA_963277665.1 Viscum album | reverse complement strand
CTACCACAAATTTGTCAAGGTAATATCTAAAGACTCTATTCATCAAGTCCATGAAGATTGTTGGAGTATTGGTGAGTCCGAAAGGCATTACTATGAATTCATAGTGCCCGTATCTTGTGCGAAAATCAGTCTTGGAGATATCTTCCTTCTTCACCCTTACTTGATAATATCCCGGCCGCAAGTCCACCTTGGAGAAGTATTGTACTCCCCGCAGCTGATCAAACAAGTCATTGATCCGTGGCAGAGGATACTTGTTCTTTATCGTGATTTTGTTAAGTTCACGATAATCGATGCAAAGCCGCATTGACCCATCCTTCTTCTTGACGAAGAGGACTGGTGCACCCCATGGTGAAACACTTGGGCGTATAAACCCTTTATGCATATTCTCCTGTAGTTGTTTCTTCAGCTCTTCAAGCTCAACGACAACTATTCTATATGGAGTCTTGGATATTGGTAGCGCCCCAGATATAAGTTCAATTGAGAACTCAACATCTCTTCTAGGAGGAAGACACGACAGTTCCTCGGGAAACACTTCAGCGAATTCCCTCACAATAGGCATTTCTTCAAGGATGGTTTCTTCCTTGGACTCAATCATCTGAGCCAGATATGCGTGCTCATAGGGCAGTAATATCCATGCTTGAGATGATGTAGCTAAATGAGATTCATCTTCCTCCTTACACTTGTAAAGAATCGGGGGTCGATTCTCCATATGGAGTGTGATTTCCCTTTCCCGACAATTTATGTTGGCTCTATATAAGGAAAGTCAATCCATGCCAAGAATTGCATCAAATTCCACCAGAGGGAGTATGACGAGGTTATCCAGGAAATTCAATCCATAGATTATAACAGGGGAGGACTTATATTCATGGGATGCAATGATTTCCCCATTTTCCATACTCACCGACATCTTTACTTCCATGATTTGTGGTGGTGCTGGGATTGTTCTACTAAACTTTTGAGATATAAAAGAATGCGTAGAACCTGAATCAAAAAGTACGTTTGCTATTCTTGAATGAATAACTAGCGTACCTGTCACCACTTCATTGTCGGGGTTCACTTTGGCAGAAGTGATGGCAAAAGCTCTTCCTTGCTACCTTGGAGGTTGTTGGTTGCTTCCGAAAACCTTTGGATTAGGGCACTGATTTGCAAGATGCCCCGGTTCTTTGCATTTGTAGCAATGAACAATGCGCTGAGGTTCGAACGGAGCGTTCCTCTCCTCTATCGCAGCCGCGGGTCTTTCTTGCCGATAGTTAACAGCTAGGTGCCATTCTCTTCCAAACCTAAAGCATTTCTTCGACCCCTTGAGGCAATTTTCAGGGTGCTTCTTTCCACACTTTTGGAAAGTGGGGTGCTGAATCTTCTTAGCACCATTGGATTTATCCATCAGACCGCCAGCATTGAATTCCACCTTAGGCTTCTTGTCCCCATGATACCCCTGTGATTCCCCGATCTCCATTTCGACCTTGAGGGCACATCAGATAATTTCCTCATAGCTATCGAAGTCGCGGATTGCTAATGATTTCCGCAGGCTAGGCTTCAGCCTACTCAAGAAGCGGTCAACCTTGCATTCGGGGGTAACGAAAATGCCGAAAGCTTATCGTTCAAGCCTTGTGAAGTTTTCCTTGTACGCTCCAACAGATTCTTCGTCTTTTTGCTTGAGGGAAAGGAATTCCCTTTCCATCTTAAGCCGGGGGTGCACAGAAAATATTTATCGAAAAACATCTTCCGGAAATCCTTCCATTCCAATGCCTCGATCTCCTCCTCAGGCTTCGTATTTTTGATCAACGTCCACCATTGATCAGCTTCACCCTCCATACGATAAGCAGCAAGGAGAACCTTCTCTTGTTCAGAACATTGAAGGATGAAGATCTTTTCAATGGAGTTGATCCATTGTCCAGTGATCGTGGGATCAGATGATCCACTAAAAGTAGAAGACCTTTGTCTCATGAAGCTCTCGATAGCGACTTGTTCCTTCTTAGGGGGGTTTGGACGTTCCTCTTGACCCGTGTTTCTATTCAAAGCTTGAGTTAGTTGAGAGAGAATCGTGACAAAGTTCATGATTCCCGCTCCCATTGGATTGGGCATCTCATTAGTATAGTCATCACACTGATCTTCACATCGGTTGTTAGCCCGAGTCCTCCTATTACCGGTCATTGGATGGAATAAAAGGAAAGTTAGGGGGTACCACATAAAGGGTAATCAAAAGACAAAAGTTGATGACTTAAAAATAAACTTTTATTTCCTTAACTCACGAGTCTATAGGCTTCAATCTAGGATTTTCATGATCTACTTTCTAACATATATTCTTAGGGTCATTTTTTTTAATTCCCTTAATAAGGGTTCATACTAAGATTGTGAATTTATCAAAACATATCCCTCAGGAGTGTCGTAACCAAGAGTGCAGCAAGACCCGTTGTCATGCACTAGTTCCCATTCGAGTCTAGCTCAAAGCGGTGTTTTCAGGTTTTACCCCTAGGATACATCTGTGCCAGAGCCGCCTCTACCTACTCGTATCCAGACAGGGATGTATTTGTTTGATAAACCACTTACTCATTACTTACCAAAACTTAGAGATGTTTTTATTATACTTAGTTTTGTCTCTAAGGCTTTACTAGGGTTTTCTAATCCCAATCCTAAAAATAACTAAACATATCCTTTGATACCAACTATGACAACCCTGCTTTTATTACAAACTTAAACATGTTTTATTACATAAAACTTCACTTAATACAACAAAGAAGATCGATAGGTTTAGTGTCTTTGGGGCTTAGGATCATTACATAAAAACTTAAAACATGAAATACGACATCTTTATTGAAAACTTCCTTTACATGACCACTGCATTCCCTCGTACTTAGCATTGCATGGGATAACCTGAGGACATGCATAAGAAAAGGGTGAGCTATAAAGCCCAGTAAGGGAGTACACATGGAATAACATGAGGAGTACAATACATGTTATACAATAGGCATATCAATAGAGCATAAGAGAAACATGAACATAAAGGCATGATAAAACATGATAATCATAACATGGAAATGTGGCAACAACACTTAACATGGAATTAGCATGAGCCAATGCTCATTGCACATGGAGCATGAATAAATCCCCATTGCACATAAAACACGAGTAAACCCTCGTTGCACTTGAATTAGCATGAGTCAACACTCATTGCACATGACGTATCATGATACTATACTTTACCCAATGCATTGGAGCGCTATAAGGGCGCACCCTTCTTAAACATTTCATTTCATACATAAGTGTGCCACATAGATCATAAAACATGGATTCATAAAACATAATCATTTATTCCACGATAAAGGAATGTAGAATTCATACATGAAACTTTACAATAAATAAGTAGATGTGCATAAAGGTGAATACCCTTGATGGAGAAATGAGCATGGTATTCACTACACAATGGCATTGGCTTAGAAAATCGGTGCGATTTCGGCAGCGTAACGGCGTGACATAAGAATTCATAAAAATGGTTGATGAGAGAGAAAGAGGTTCCTCATCATATTTACATGTAATGGACAATAAGTAGGTCATATAAATACATGTCCCAACAATTGTAATGGAATTTAGATTCATGATACAAAAGTATTGCTTGAATGTAAATGAGGAGAGAGAAGTTCCTTTCGGAGTTTCGGCATAGTAATGGGTGTACATGAGAGGCATTTAATGAGAGAGAAAGGAGTCTCCCATCATTCAAACATTAATAGGGAAGTATGAGGGAGGTGCGAAACCATACCCCAACAATCATAATTGAAATTAAAAGGGCAAAACAACTTAAAGAAAATTGGACAAAAATGAGAAAGGAAGAAAAAACCCTTACTTGAAAGTGTGCTTCCAAAGGCTAGAGAGAGGCTTGAGAGATGCTTCTTGGGAGATTGAGGAACCTTGGGAGGATTCTAGAGAGAGTAGGTCAGAGGTTGGACGAACTCCAAAGGCTTTGAGTGAGGAGTAAGTGAGAGCTTGGGTGAGTTTATATAGGAAAAGTGAAAGAATTCTTTATTATTTAGGTTTGGGACCCCTTATATTAAATTAATTCAAACCAAAAACCATCCCATGGTTTTTGCCCATGGTTTTTGGCAAAGGGAATAGGGAAACAATATTTTATAAGTCCAAAGTCCGAACATCTTAAAATAATAGAGTTGCTTATGTGGAGGTGAGTCACACTCCCATGGAAAACCATTTAAAAAGACAAGGTGTTTAATAAGTCTTGAGGGGTCTATTAATGCTTTGAAAAGTAAGTCAAACAAACACAAAATCACATTATTTTAATGGAAAAACATATATTGGCCAAACATAAAGCTTATAGTATTTTATTACATCACTATTGAGTCATTATGATGTCATAAAACACATTATATATTTAAATGGTATTTAATTTTTACCCAAAAATTTGACTGTCTCAGAAAATTATGAAAAATTCACCATTTGATAATTTCAACATCCTGATTCCAGAAATAACATTTATTTTATCTAAATAATTTTCAAAATATGTTAATTTTCACTTTTAAAATAAAAACCGACATTTATCAAAAATTCACGGGTTTTGACAAAAATGTCTTTCAAACCTTAATAAAAATTACAATTGCATTCATAAAATTATATGATCATTTATATATAATAAAATTAATTTAATAATAATAATAATAATTTTTATTAAAATATTGTTTAATTCAAAAATCCCTTAATTTAATAAAATAGAATTCTTAATTAAATAATAACTAAAAAGACTATTTGTACTTTAAAAACTATTTACAATGTATCCATAATGACAAGAAAGTATATACATTATTATATACAAAAAAATAATGTACATGAACATAGTACTATCAATTTGTTACATAACCCCTTAAAACAGCCGCATAAGACCTAAGGGTAAGGTGTGCGATGATGACAAACTCTTGGGGTGGCTCAGATAACATCGCTTGAGTGGTAATCTCTATCAACTTCCACTTTTCACGTAGACGGTCCCATTCGAGCTTGACATGATGAAGCTCATCTTGGGATTGGTCAAGAGTGAAACCCAAGGATGCCACCTCTTTTCCGAGCTCTGACAAATGGGCTTCGTATGAAGCAATTCTACTGGATGAGGTCATCGCTTCTTTTGTCTGAGTAAATTGGATTTGTTAAAGCCCTATATTTATACTAATCATGTGATCAATGTTCAACAGTTATATTAGCAATGATCAAAATTCTTAACATAAAACCAAATAAGTTGACATCTTATAAAAACATTTTTGCATAAAGAGACATTTAACTAGATCAAGAGGGATTTTCCATTAATGAAACTTTGGGTCATTACACGGTGGATGGTTTGGTAATCGTGCAAGCCAACCGTGTGAGGGTTATCCTTAAGGCAGTGGCTGACACACTGTTAGTGCACAATTTGACTAACTATATGACTAAACCATATGTGGCAAGAAACTACCTACTTAAAAAGTTGATCTCACTTGGTTTTCCTTTTAAATCACTCATTTTTTCTCCTATGTAGCCCTAAATCTAGATTTTTCTTTCCCAAAGGTCAAGTAAGGTTCTCCCATTGATCTAGAGGTGATCAAAAGGCTTTCTTTGGTGATTAGAAGTTGATTCCTCGTGGTTAGTGATCTTTCTTGGTCATTCTTGATGTTTTCATAGATCTACTTCTCCCCTTCTCTTTGTTTCTTAGATCTACGCCCACTACGAGTAAATCTAAGGTTGTGGATGCCAAATATGTTTATTTTTGGTCTTTTTGTTGATAGGGGAATAGATATAAGGAAGGTTTTTGTAGATTGAACCTGGTTTCATGAACGTTATTCATGTCGATCTTCATTTTCTCCAAAACTCTCGATTTAGGTGGCTTCACTCTCAACTCCTATATCTTAGAACTTGAAGGATTAGTTTCAAATTTATTTCTTTGATTGAAATTGATTTTTTATCCACTATGAAATAATTATTGAAACCCTCTTGGGTGATAGTTATCAGAAATTGGGAAATTGGTGTGTTATTGGAAAGTGTTTTTGATAAAATAATTTTAAAATAATTATTGGTTTTGCTGCATGGAAAAAGATGGTTTTCAATAAAAAAAAGAATGATGTTTTATTGAATGGTTTAAACACACTTGGATTTGGAATGATTTTTTATGGTTGTTTGGTGTGTGTTCATATGAATTGGGATGGATAAGGGCATAAAGTACCCCCATTAAAAGGTTGGGACAAATATGGGTGTGAAGTACCCCTGTCAAAGTGGTTGACTAAGTGATGACTTAGTGGAAGGATAACTCACCACTCGAGAGTATAGGTAGGTCCATGGTTTTCATGTATGGTTGGATTTATGGTTGTGTGGAAAGGATTAGGTTATGCCAAAATAGAATTTCAAATGATTTAAATAATTGTTTATGTGCTTTCCTTGGGAAACTAGTTAATTTGTTTGTGTTTAGAATTAGTTTTATATAGATTGTTTTTATAAATGTTACTAACATGTTTTATCTTAGTGGTGTGATTTGGGAAGTCATTAGGGAAAACTTGCTGAGTTTTAGTACTCACCCTTGCTTTGGCACCTTGGTGCTTTTGCAGATATTGTCTATTGGGATTCGGGCAAAGGTAAAGTATCACACATATTTATTACTACTTCTTGATACGTGGCTTTTTTTGGGTGGAGTTGGCAGTTGGAGCATGTGGATTCTTGGAGTTATACAATTGTATTTGAGTTTTGATAGTTTTGTATTCCACTGTTTACTTGATGTTAGTTTGTATTCTACTGTGATACTTTTTGGTTGGTTTTGATATAAATGGAATGTTTGGATTGTCTTTCATTTTTATCATGCATCATGTAGTGTTTTATTTTGGTATGTTTTGATGGTTTGTTTTTTATCTTCAAAGGGAAAATCTTCCCCCAAATTATAAATAAAACCCTAAGCATTTATTTCTAGCTTTTGGTGACTTTGGGATGTCTCTTAAGGCCTAGTAACATCTCATTTCCATCTTAAGACAATGAGAAGGGGTGTGACATTACACGTAAAGTATCTCTACAAGTAAGAAAACAAACTCTTAATACTAATGGAAAAGAATACATTAAGGTTAATTTAATTAGATTAATTTTAATTTCCCCCAAATCAACCCAATTCAAACATAAGAAAAAAAAAATTATGCATGTACCCTTATTAAGGTTCTACGCTACAATCAACATTATCTTCCCTAGGACACCTAGTAAGCTTAACGTATTTTTATTAGATCACAAGGGGGTTAATCACCAATGTACTAATCGATATCCATTACTACATCACACACTAAGTTTTACTAATATTGTTTCTCTACCAAACTCGTGCAATCCTCACTAGCACTTAACTCCAAACTCTATCTTAACTCTTACATGTGTCTCTGATAGTAATTTTTCTCAACTTACACCATTTGGGAACCCCTCTTGGTCCTATAGTGAAGATGATAGTAACCCCAAAATCCTTCCTCCAATAGGCCATAGGTTGGTAGCTAGCATCAAGTGTATAAATCACACAAATGGGAAACATTACCCTTAAAAATCTGAGGAATATATGACAAAAAACACTAATAAACACCATAATATAAATTAATAGATGATATACATGAATTAATGGTGAATACCATAAAAATATAAGTCCCCAAGATAAAAAAATCAAAATAAAACTCTTAAGGAGGAAACTCCAACCACAACTCCCAGCTTCGAGCTAGTAATACCCAGCTTGATCTCCAAATCTATCCTAGAAACCTGTATAACAGACTTATATATATATAGGGGTGAGAATACATGTATACTCGGTAGGATCCTCATCAAGTACTCTCATGAAAATATAGAATAATTATACTAATGATTCGGTGAATAAATAGCAAAACCAACAAGCACTTATCAAGCCAATTATCACCCAACCTCACCAAGGATCACTCATTTAATATTGTAACCAACTTTAATATCATTATAACATAATAATATATCAAACAGGTACCCCCAAACAACTTACCCACTATTTTTTTCTCTCACACCCCAACGTCAAATGTCTTGGAACTCCAAATCTCTTCTTTGATTATGCTGTAGAACACCATATCTCACATTGCAACCATGCCACATATAACAACCACATCCCCATCATCAATTACCTACCACCACATATAATGTCTTATAAACTCATCACAAGTCTATTATATTAGGGTATCATGAACATGAAAGACATCAAATTCATTCCCTCCTCCTACCATGCATGACCCCTACCATATACCATCATCTCAACTATATAATCAAGTTAAAAAAAAATCACATACTATAACTTTAATCCATTAAATCATGTATGATTATTCCTAATTTAATCCATCATAGTTTATATTTCACTTGGAAGGGAGATCATAAAAGAGGCAATATTCATCCATTTATTCCCTCGCTAACTTTGATGTTTGGGGAAGACACCTGGAACACAAAACGTTTGGCCATCGGTAAGTTTATCCAAATCAGGTATGGTGCATATGAAATCACAAAGAAAATACAATATATGTATATATAGATCATAACCACACTCTCCAAGGAATAGAAACTCTATCCTCTTTTCTCAAGATCATTTATGCTCAGGATCACTTATTAAAGGGATAGAAACTCTATCCTCTTTTCTAACATCATCATTAATGATAATAAATCTATATGAAACTACCATTGAAAATTATTTAATGAAACCTATGCCTCCTTACACTCTCCAAGGAATAGAATCCACCATTAATTCACATCCCCTCTTATTTGACTAATATCCAGTAGAACCTGATACTTTTTCTTAACATAGATCAAACTAAAGGTGATCTTGAGCCCCTCCAACCAACACTCCATCTCAAAATCATAGATGTTCCCATCATACTTTTTTAACCCCTAACATTATAATTAACACAACATACTACCCCAAGACTCATCCTCCTTAGCCAGTCCAACCTTAATGTGGTCAACTGAATCATCCTACTACGCCTCACCAACCCAATCCACATGCATACAACGACCGATAAACATATTTGAAAGTAAGAAATCAAAATCTTAATCTTGATGGTGTAAAATTCATTAAGTTTCATTTTGTTATATTCATTTTAATTTTCCCAAAATTACCCCAATTCAAACACAATAATAAACAACATGATGCATATACCCCTACTAAGGTTCTACCCTATAATAAATATTATCTTTCTGAGGGAATTTGACACACACTTATCATGGGATATAGAAAATCAATTTTATTCCTTGGATAAATATAGTTATAGTGGTAACCTAAGTTTGTCTCTTATAGAGGAGTGTACAACAATTAGTTTATCATTTTTAATAAGAGAAAAAGGGGGCTTTGGTTTGTGATTATTGAAAACAAAGAAACAAATTAGGAAAATATTAGAAAGAAGAATGATTTGAAATGTGATTGGATAAGGGTAAAATTTCTTCTTGAAATGTTATCACATTCCAAAAATATTTTTTATTAATTAAAGTATGAGGACTAATCATTTCAAGGGTGATTATCCCCTTCTCCAATCACTTCATAATTTCTTCTCCATTGGAAGTGTATAAGATATTATTAGGGAGTGAGAAGGAATTATAGACTAAGAAAATAGAAAATAAAACTAAGAATGAAATGACAGTAGTAGATTATCAAGCATAAACTCATGATACAAGTCTCTATGGACCCCTTTATAGTTTCCTCATATTTATTTGGTAGATGTTTAGGTTCCTTCTCCTTTGGATTTGTCAAACCTTACATGATCTTCTCTTTTTCAAAAATTCATATCTTTCCTTTATCCTATGATCTTTTCTCCTTCATGGTTTGATCTTCTAGGAAACTCATGGCTTGACATATTTACTTATGGTAGAAATATTTTTCATGTTTATATTCTTGTGGTAACCTCCTAATAATCACATGCATGCTAACATGGAGGCCCAAAGGTTAAATATGAACTATAGGTTATTTTCACGAATCCCACACTTCAACTTCCATAAAACAATTTTTAGAAAATTATTGGATCAACTGTGAGTTGAAAACTCAATGGATAGACCATGATGGAAAGTGAATATATGACACACAAGTATTCATGGATTTAAGTGACCATGCGGTTGGTTAGCATGATTATAAGCCACGATTGATGGATACACTATTGTAATTGATGGATCTCTTTATACGGAATAACCTTAGACGGTCGATATTTCATGCACAGTCGATGGATTGACCATATGGAAAGATGTTTATATAGAATAAATGATGAATACATAGGGTTGTAACATGATTATGTTATCATTTATAGGTCTAATATGATGCTTATGAAAACCATGAGTGGTGTTTGATGGTTATTCATGGTTCCATCATGGTTATGCATCACCAAATTCATGATTACATGAGTTTTGAATGATGGTTTTATAGGAAGTTCCCGGGACTTGTCTGATGCATACAGAGGGGTAAAATGATCCCTAAAACTACCATTATTTATGCTTACACAACTAGTTCCTTTATCATTTTTTAAGCTCCCTTCAAGGGGTGAATCTATAACAATCCTTCAAGCATCACCATTTCTTTCCACAACTGTCTTATCAAGAATGATATCCAATGTTTCACTCCATCCTCCAAGTCCTTCACAATATAAAGGTAAATTAAAATTAGTATAAATACATTCTGAAAATTATGTAAGTGAATTTAGTTCCCAATTTTTCAACTTTAAACAATATTTACACTATCAAATCATTTGAAACTTCAATTCTAAAACTTATTAGAACTATATGAATTGATAGATAGAGGGGAATATAATGAATTAAATATCAATAAAAATCATGTATTTATAGATTATTTCAATTATCCCACACTTAAACCATAGACTTTGGAAGAGTGAATTTTAGAAATATTACCAAAGAAAAATTGAAATACTTGGCCAATGTGAGTTCATTTTTTCATGTTTCTTGAGATCATCATGCCTCTTTAATGTCTTTGATTCAATTTTCTCCATTATATCCTTTTAATTAATTCCCACTTCTTTTATCCCCTCATACACACTTATACCTACATTTCTGAAAATATTTCACTCATCACTCATATAGTGACCCAATATAATTAAACACATTTATATCATTATTTAACACGAATAAACATTTCATCTTATAAATTTTCACACAAACTAGAGGAACATATTTTTAATGTCTTGGAGGATTATCTATATAAACAATTTATTTTACAAAACTCGTGATCATTTCATCTTAATTTCACCATAAAAGACCATCTTCTAAATGTCGCACTAGTAAAACTCATCCTTATAACCTAAGGAATGAAAACATAAAAAGGGATGATCTCATATTTCTAGTAAGGGATGAATAAAAATTTTATGAAGGATTATTTTATAATAAAAACATGATCATAATATAAATATCATATCATCATGAGTGATAATCATAAAACATAAGTGAACTTCAAAAGAAATGGCATAAGAACTTAAATCCAAAAACGGTCAACATGGAAGCATAATAACTATAACATGGATTAGAATAATTTATCATAAACCTTCAATCATGAGAACACATTATCATAATGAATAACATACTTTAACTATGGAAAAAAACATTAGCATAGGGAAACACTTCTTTCATGAGCCACGCCATCAGTGCCCATGCTTATGAGTAACTAAAATCTACTCTAAAATAACTATCTCATGAGATATACTCTTAACCAATGAATTAGAGGGTGACATAGGACCGCACCCATCATCCATCCATACTTATGTGTGCCACTTAAAAATCATTCATTTATTCACATCATAAAGAACCCATGGAAATAAAATGGGTTTCATAAAACTTTCAAAATAAAATCATTATATTTTCATAAATAACCTATGGAAATAAAATAGGTTTCAAATAACATCTAAATATATTTCATTCATTTTTCCTAAAGAACCCATGGAAATAAAATAGGTTTTACAAAACATCCAAATTATATAAAAAACATCATGAAAAAATCATTTAATATCGAAAACTTGATCACCCAAAATAATAACATAATAATAAAATAGAGTGAAACATGAAACATAACTCCATTGGATATATATCATTTAAATATAATGAAAAATAAATCATGAAAAGAACTTTTTTGAAAACATTTTGTATCTATTGTTATAAAAGTCATAGTTAATTGTCTTTTTTCAAAATGTTTCCTTTTTTCAAAAAAATAAGTGAAAAGAAAACCATTCATGGAAATGGATTTGGATGAAAAAATATTTTTGCACATAAATAAATAGTAACATAATTTAAAATGGAAATCCTTGGAAAAATGAATTTCAATAATAAACTCAAAGAAATGAGTTTGAGTTACCAAGTCCCTTACCTTTACCCTTGATTTCCACAAAATTTCTTTAACCCTATGTATCATAAAGATAAACAAATTAATTACCTATTTTAGAACCTTATTCATATACATTTCTATTTACACTCCTAATTAATAACAATTCAATTCATTTTTTATAATTTTATAATCTCTTTTTAACATCAAGTGTTAATAATCTTGATCATTTGGAAATAGATTCATCAAAGTGGTGTAGATATTCCTTCTTCTTAAAAAAATAATCATTAGAAAACCATTTAAGGTAATATAATTGATGTTTTATAAATGCATATAATGTTATAATTCCATCACATGGGTGTTTTAGTCTCATTTCATGAAGATGAAATCGATGTTAAACTAGTTTCAGGTTATTTACCGACATTGATGGATTACCTTATAACGATCGTTAATTTTTGTGTTGTCTAGAAATATTTATATTCATGATATTATATATATATATATATATATTATATAATCATAAAATATAAACTAAAACCATCCATGGAGGTGGTAGTCTGCATGTATGCATGCATAATGATTTCATTTTTCGAAGGGAGGAAGAAAGAAGTAACATGGTTTATAATTTAAGAAACTTAAATAGGATATATACATATATATCATATATATTTATTTAATTATTCTTTTAGACCATTCATGTTAGGAAGTTAATGAAAATGAAACATGTTTCTTCATGGAGATGGTAGTCTGCACGTACACATGATTCACGTTTTCGTTTTTCTTAAAGGAAAAGGGAAAGGTATTTAATGATTATATCATCATTATAATAAAATAACAATATAAATATGATAATAATTTTATCATTTTAATATGGTATAATGGAGTTTTAGGAATAATAAGTGTACATAAATAAATAAAAATGAGAAATGAGTGGTTAGAAATTTATACCTCATTTCTTGGATTATATATTTTATAAAGGGGATTAAGCCTTTAAGGGATAGTATTTTGAGAAGACCAGAACCTGTTGAAAGTGGATAGAAATTTTAGGAGAGTTTTAGGTATATTTTGGTCTAAAATAAGAGTTTTATGGTGTTAGGGTAAGTGAGGAGAGGAGTTCCCCTTTTATAAGTGAATAGAGATAGAATTTTTGTAAATACCCAAAACCTTTTAATAAGGGGAAGTCACTCTCAAGAAAAGTAGCTCCAAAATTGGGAAATAATGGAGAGGGGAAGTGATAAGGTCAAGAAAGTCCACAACCACACATTCCCATACATGGTTTAAATATGTTTTTGGTCTTTCACTCTTTTTTAAACCCTTTTTACACCTGTTGATTTTTATAGAGGTAACTAGTTTTACCAAAGTAACTTATCCTTTATGATTGAAAATAAAATGGTAATTATTAAATTATTTATACCTAATTATTCCAAATTTAAAATCCATTTTATTATATTAATTTTCTATAAGTGATAAAAATTAATTTTAAAATATAAAATGTATAATTTATTAAAATAGTTTTTTGAAAAATATGACTTAGTTCTAAAATGAAAAATATGGGTTTGTAAATTAAAACCAAAATTTTTAAAATTATAAATTAACCTATAAAATTAAGAATTTTTCTTTGAATTTTTCTTCATGAATTTTCAATTCATACTTATATACTAATAATGTCATAAAATTCATGTTATTTGTAAAAATAGTATTTTAAACTATTCACCTAAAAAATCAATATTTTTAGAAAAATACCAAAAATTAATCTCAAGTTAATATTTTTATGATTAGTTAAAATATTTATTTTATTTTTTCATGTTCACATTCCAAAATTTATAAATTTAACTTTAAAATAAAATAATAAAATTTTGTGAAAAAATGTTTTTTTATAGGAAATTTTTTTTTGGTATATTAACTATTATTCTGAAATTAGTGTTAATCATAAATATATCAAACTTGGAAAATATCAATTTTATAAAATATATTTTAAACATAAAAAAATATTTTATTAGTTTCTTATCCATACTTATTGAAATATTATTATAAGGGAACTTTATTTCATAATTTGGTTATAGTTGTTTTCCCCTGCTTACTCAATGGCTACCATACACTGGTCAATATTTATTTAAATAAAAAGAGTTTTGATTAATTAGGGTTTTGTGTTGTGTGCGTAGAAATATATAAAAAATTATATATATTTAAGGAGTAACATTTTATTAAAACTTGGGTCATTGCATTCTACCCCTTAAAAGAATTTCATCCTTGAAATTTTATTACATGGAAGAAAAAAAGTGGGGGTACTTTTCTATCATTACATCCTCAGGTTTCCATGTGGCTTCCTCAAATTTGTGATTACTCCAAAGGAATTTTAAAATATGAGTGGTATTTTTTCAAAACACCTCATCTCTATGATCTAGGATCTCTAATGTTTGTTCCTCATATGAGAGATCATGCTCTAATTGCACAGATTTTGAGCTTAGAAAATGTGCAGGGTATGGTATGTATTTTCTCAAAAGTGAAGCATAGAACACACCATATACTTGGTAGAGGTTTAGAGGGAGTTCTAACTGATAAGGTACAACCTTGGCATGATCAAGGATCTCAAATGGACTAATATACCTAGGTCTCAGCTTCCCTTTCTTTCCAAATCTCATAACGCATTTACAAGGAGATATCTGAAGGAAATTTTTATCACCTAATTCAAACTTTATATCTCAATGAAGATTATCTACATATCTTTTTAGTCAATTCTATGTCACTTTCATGTTACACTAAATTGTTCGAAACTTTGTCATTTCTTGGACAAGGTCAAAACCTATCATCTTAATCTCTCAAAATTCTCTCCAACATATTGAGGTTTTACATATATTCCCATAAAGTGCCTCATACGGTGTCATATGAATGATAGAATGAAATTGTTATTATATAATAACTCTAAAAGGGTAGTTTTTATCCCAATATCCATGGAAGTATATTGAAAGATATCTCAGCATGTCTTCTAGAGTTTGAATGTCCCTTTCAGACTAACCATCCATTTGAGGATGATAAGCAGTACTAAAAATCAACTCTATATCTAATGATTTTTGAAGACTTGTCTAGAAACTATAGGTAAATCTAGATTATCTATCAAATAATATATAAATTGGTACTTCATACAACCTTACACACACCAAAGTAAGTTATTTTTATTAAATACATAGAAAAGTATAAAAACATAATGAAAGGAAGAGGCACATAGCATAATGGGTCACAGGGGTCTGAAGTAATAGATATTAAGATCATCCCATATTATGAGGTTCAAATAATTGGGAGATCCCATACTAGAAAAGGAATTAAACTTTACATCTTGAGGATTCCTAGAGGCAATAAAATTAATAGATTTGTTTCCCTCATTTCATGTGTGAAGTAATTCCATATGGTTATTAATAAGGTACTTTCATCTTCAAATGTGATAGGAGATATACCAAGGAATGGAGATATAACCTTTAAAAGAATCATTGATGGTTAGGGAGTATATTTCAACTACAGATAGCATGATGTTCTCTGAACTACATAACTCTAACCCTTTAATCATAGAGTAGGCCTTTGTAAGTAGGGAGTCTTCACTGACAAAGGACGTTGTGAAGGATATAATAATGTAGCCTCTAAGGTCATGAATGATGAAACCCCCTCCCCCATCCTCTTATGAAACCCATACTACATAAACCATCTATGTTAATATTGAGGCTATTTCTGTGGGGGTTCCAACATACCCATTGGCCCTATGGGAGAGGAATTTGGGTGGATGAGGGAAGGCTCCATTTTCCCATGATATTTCTTAAAGAGGGTGCATCATTCCAAATTTTTTGAAGCTTATTCAGATATGTCTCCAAGATTCTTGTCTATATTATGAGATCCATGTTCAAGTAGAGGTATCCTTCATGGTGAGCCTTGTTCCTTTCCTTCCATATTCTATAACATATTTATTCCAAAAGGATAGCCCTCACCTTCTTATCGATATGATTATTAATTGTTCCTTGGAATCAAATATAGTGGAAGTTATATCCAGTGAAATCCTGAGAATTCATACTAGTAAACTTATCAATTGATCACCACACTAAGCTATCGACACTCCTTTAAAGAATAAATGGGTATTCTATTCCTCATTGGGACTTCGACGACATAATAACTTAAATGCAAGGTTGATCCCCTTGCACTTAACCTCCTCATCTATAGATAACTCATGATTATGAATATTACAAACAATAAAGTTGAACTTTATGAGGATTTATTTTTACCAGAGAAGTTCACCCCAACTATCTCATTGAGGAGAATGAATCATGTTGCGGTACACCTTCACCAAAAAGGACCTTAACAAAAAGATAGTGAAAAAACATTTGTAATGTTTTTCTATCAGTATGATAAGGTTAAAATTATCAAATTGATCCTTATTCAAAATAGCTTGGATGAAGGTGGAATGATTACTTACTTTTCTGAATATCATGTACAGTGTTTGTTATCCTGGGAAACCTAGTAGGTTCCCACCTAGTTGTGGTTCCAAAAACTAATATACCCCCATCTGATAATCTAGCATGCATGGAACTATAGAACAAGGATATAACTTGAATCATATTCCATAAGCTCAAGGTTTTCCATTTTAGTGAGCTCAGGTATTTCCCATACTTAACCATAAGAAATTTATCCCATAGATTTTGGCCTTCGATGACCTCTGATGCTATCTTTTCATGCAAATAGTGCATCATGTCAAAGACGTTCCTCATATTAATATCATCTTCTTCTGGATCTCTAGGCATCATATCCCATGAATTCTAGTAGTATTTACCATTTTAGTGAGCACCCCATATGAATGAAGACATTATGTTTTTGATGTCTCTGATGATGGCCTTCAACGCCTTGAGAACCAATAGGGCGTGTATGGTGATAGAGGTAAGAATGAAATTTTAAAAAATATTTTTTCCTCTAGGAGAAAGAAAGTGGTTATTATATTTATTGATGAGATTAGTAATTTTATTGACAACCTTCTCAAAATTATATATTTTAAGTATCTCAAAATATATTAGGGAACCCAGGTAGTCCATCAAAAAACTCCTCCTATGATTACTCATATCGGACTCGATATTATTTTTCCACCTCTCCAGACATAGATTTGATATATAAACACTGTTATTATCTCAATTCACTATTTACCCACTCCATTTGTAGTATTCTTATGTCCTTTAAGTCATGTTGGGTTCCCCTTCAACCCTTAAAAGGGGTTTATGGCATAATAAAAAAAAAAATTTCAGTCAAGATATCATCCAAAAATATGTGATGGGATATTCCATGAAAGTGAGGCTTAAACCAAAAGGGTAGTATACTTCCCTTGATCTGATTCTTATTGATATATCTTCTAAGATATTATTGAAACATAATGAACAAGTTGGGTGATAGAAATTCCCCTTTCCTCGACCCTTGTACTAATTTGAATAACCCATAATTTCTCTCCATAAAGGAGATAGAAGTCCAAGGGGATCTGAAGCACCTAAATAGCAGGTTGATAGCCCATGGGGAGAATCACATAAAAGCCAAAACCTTCATATGAAACTCCACTATAACCTGTCATATGCTTTTTACATTTCCACCCTGATTAATATGTCAAAACCATGATATTTCTTATTGATTTCCCCTATCATTTCTTGAGATAAGCCAATCACACTTTGGATTGACCTACCCTTTATGAAACCATGCTACTCTTCAGTGATCCATAGTTATAGGTGCATAGAAATTATCCCATTTATCACACTTTCAAGTAAATTATATAGAAAATTTCACATACTAATAGGTCTATACTGGTTGAGTGAGGATGGATCTTTAACTTTTGGGGTAAGGACTAGGTTGGTAGCACTAGATACTAGGAGGATACCTCCTTTACGAAAGAAGTATTTGACCAACTCCACAAGGTCACCCTTAATTAGGTCTCAATATGATACATAGACCTCGATAATCCATTGGGCCTAAAAGAGCTTTCATAGTTGAGATAGAGAATATCCTCTCTTATTTTTTTACCTCCATAATAGTTTCATATATGGAGTTTTTTTAACAGACATCGCATGAGGAATAAATTCGAAGAGGTCTGTATGGACCTTTGGATACCTAGGGTTAGGACCTAAGAGAAGAGATTTAAAGTGGGACTATTCCATAACTCCAATATCCTCAAGATAATTTGTGAAAGAACCATCCTTAGATAGGATGTTTATCCTAATAATTTAATTCTTCTCCTTAACACATGCTTGGAAATACATTGTATTCTTGTCTCCTTCTTTAGGCCACTTGAATCTAGACTATTCTTAGGCCAACCATTCTTATTAAAGTAGAATATCTACTAAATGAATTTTTTTCTGGACAAGGTCATTGAAGAGGTCATATCCCCACCCATCTTCAATCCTAGTATTCAATTGTTTGATATCTTCTTTAATAAAGTCCAAGTCATGAAAATAGGGGTAGATTAGAACTCTATGATTTAAAATCTCCTTTCAATCTCCTTTACTTTTTATATAGGCTGGTCTATCATCCTTCCTACATTGGACAGATCTAGGATGAGCACACCGCCTAATGATAACTGGGGTCATAGGTCCATCAACTATAAAATAAGAATTTGATTCTCCCTTATCTTCTAAGAACTAATGAACATGGATAGAAGAGTGATAAGAAAGAACTCAAAAAAGATGTGCGGCCTTAGCATTTGGGTAAGAATAGATGGATTAGAAGTTATCCAAGTATTAGTCAAGTCAGAACTAGGTGTGACCACTTCCCTTAGTATTATTATATCATGTAAATTTATCTCTAGTAAATCCCATGTCTAGGATACCATTATGAGATACGAATAATGAAAATTATTATCAATACTTACTTGGTTTATAACTACCTCTTTTCTTTACTGAATAATCCATGATAATGTTTAAATCACCTCCAACAATACATGTAGAATTATTCAGGTTGAAAAAGTCAATATCATGCCACAATGACTCCCTTATCGGTGTGTCACATTTTACGTAAATGAAGGAGATGAAATAGTAGTGTACTACAGTACTGATTTTGGTAGTGATGAACTACTCAGAGAGTTCAACCTTTTCCAAATTTATATTGGATTTTAAAAGATCCAAATGTTCTGGTTCAAGGGGTCTCCAGGAATTCATTCATGTACCCTCATTCTATAAGTGAATTGAGAATTTTTTTATGGTTGTTGCTTTAGTTTGAGAACTACCATAATAGAGATATTATTGTTATGGAGCTCATTATAAATGAATTTAGTCTTTACCTAGGCACCTAGACCATGGAAGTTATAGATAATGAAGGAGATAATTATGGGGTGAGAATTATTGATTTGGTGCTTTATTTCATAGGATCTCTTGGTTGGAGGGACAAAGAGTCTAACTTTTTTTAGTTTTGGGACTGGGTGTGAATGCCACTAAGGGGAAAGGAACAATAGAGAGCTGGTCTAAATTGGATAATTCCAAAAAAAGAATCAAGGGGTAGAAAATTTTTGAGAATCCATTGGATAGGTGGAGGGGTGAGACACTAAAAGAGTTAGGGTCTTTCACCAGGGGAGTTAGAGGAAACACTAAGGGAGAGTCAATCAACTTTCCACGAGATGGGCCTCCCAAGATTTCTAGAATAAAAACCTTCCTAAAAAATCATCAGCGGCCTAAAGACCACCATAGAAAGAAATGGAAGATCCATTGAAGGTTGTGTTAGAGGATAAGGCACATAGGAGGTATAGGGGACCTTTGAGGGGAAAATAAGATATTGGAGGAAAGTTGTAGCATCTTGTGTTTTTGGACTGGATGAAATTCCAAGGGAATTTGAGTTTTGTCATTTAGTGGATGGTTAATTTTTTAAAACAAGAATCAAATATTAATTTTGTGATTTTTAACACTTAAAATGTGTTGTTTTTTATATGTGGTTAAAGGCCCAAAGGGCCCCTTGGATGTTTTTTTGAATTTTAGGAGCACTAGGCCCTGAAATTTAAGGTTTTGGGTGGATTGGTAAGGGTGCACGGTTTGTATGAAACCATACAGCCCACCCATGAAAACTGGGTGGAACCTACAAGTGAGTAGGAGTAACCCACATGTGATACACACAGTTTTCCAAATTGTGTGACTATCCCACACACTTAGTTCCATTTAAGTAGTGTTTGTGCAATGTTCATCACATGGTTTTTACACAGTTTGGAAAAATCGTGCAACCCTTTCCTCTTAAGCAGTTGCCTATGCATGATTGGCGCATGGTTTGGTCAACCGTACGAATAAACCATGAGCCTCATTAATGGGGTGAAATTATCATTTTACCCATGTTGGATTATTTCTTTTTCTCCTTTATTTCTTTATTCTCCTCCAGTGTGTGTAGGTCCCTCTCCTGTGGGTTTCTCCTCCCAAGCCTAACCTAGGATTTGATCAATCTCCCCCATCCGAATTCAGATTTGAGCTTAGTAGGTATCTATGGATTCCTTTCAGTAAGTTATATATTCCACTTTAACATTTCTTTGTTTATCTTCCTCTCAACCAAGTTATCATGGTGTGAGCTCATTTTACCTATTTTCAGGGTGGATGTATTTTTCCTCGATTTCTTTCAAATCGAACCAAATCAAGGCTTAATATCAGATGTGGGGGTTATCCTTGGTATAAATTAGTTGGTATGGGATCTTTCCCTTTATTTTATTGTGTTTCATAAATTGAGTCATTTTTTTGTGAGTTGTAATTTCTCGACATCACCTAAAATTGTTAAATTTAATTAAAATTAACACCCTATTGGGCCTTTGGTGACCCGAGTGAATGGCGAATAAACCTCTTGGGTTGATATCCCTATTAAATTCCATCCTAGTGAGTGTGCTTCACATAAAATGATTTTCCCCTTTTCCTTATCTTATTGGACATCCTTAAGGGGTTTTTCCTAATGCTAAATTCCTTGAGAAATATGTTGAATTTTTTAGGGTGATAAACTTAGTGAAAAGAACTTTCCCTATTCCAATAATTAAATTGGAAAAGTTCTTAATTCCGTATACCTTATGACTTAAATGGAATTTCCCAATGGTTTTTCATTGACCAATAAACCTATTAAATGTAAATAATTGATCTATGAAATGGTCCCTTTCTAGTCATGTTTTATATATATATATATATATATTTCTTGTTAAGCTACTTCACCTAGTACTGAGTGTCAAATAATGGGTTCCAACTTAGGACCCCTTGGATGGGCTCTCATGCCTTTTGATTAGAATTGTTGATTCTTTGTAAACACGTCGGGGGAGATATCAGGTATTCCTGAGATGGGATCGTCGAGCGTTATATTTTTTATCTCTAGACAAGTGACGCCAGTTCCCTAGGGGATACCCCTTGGATGGGATCAATGGTTGAACCATGACTTGAGAGAGACTCGGGACCCTATGTGCAATACTAGGTATGGACTCATAGGTTAGTACTTCACATTTTCACACCATTCTTGGACTGACATGTAGGACTCTATCCTTGGGTCACCATGGATGGACTCCTTGTCATTGATTATGAACTGATCCCCCCAAGTGATATTTGGAAAGTCTCTTCGGATTTCTATGGATGGGATTAGGGTGTCTCACTATATTTTCTAAATTAGTTCTCAGTTTGAACTACTAGAAAGATAAATGAATTATTTTAAAATAAGAAATGATCCTTGGTTTAGAAAATGTAGGGATGTGTCCTCCAAACCCAAGCATAAGCTTGGGGATAGTCCATCTTTTTATACATTATTTCTCACCTTACTATTGCAGGATAATTTGGTTCAAACACACCAGCTTCGCCCAAAGCAAGTAAATTGAATGGGGCTCCAAGTGGAACCCAGTATAATTTATTTAATTATACATTTTGTATTGCATTGAAATTAATATGGTACACAGATCACTTTATAACACATGTTCTAGATTGTCCTAGAAACCATGGGTGGTGTCCTACTAAAATTATATCCCACACCATGTTTGGACTACCATTTCACTAGGGTACTCAAATAGACCTCCTTGGTTGTGGGATCAGGTCCCCTGATTTTCACTTATGCTGTCATTGTTGTACCTGGGAGTGAGGAGCACTGGACTGATCTGGTACTTAGGATGCTCATGGAGTTATTTATTGGGATTATATTATTTTATTACATTGTATTGCTTATTTTATTTCTTTCTACTTGTACATGTAGCATTAGTTATACAAGCATGAAATGTTGTACCTTATTGGCTACGACCACATTTATTCAGTCATCTTATTTGTCTTCTATTATTTGTATTTTCATCTATTATTACTACTTTTTTTATCTATTTTTTTCATTATTATAATACTATGCCACTTTTATATTGAGGGTATAGTATCCCCTTTGTATAACTATGAGACCCTCACTACTAGTTGGCAGCCTCTGGTATACAAGGAGGCATGCTTGAGGCCATGTGGCGATCGGTCCAACTATTGTTTCCATAGTCAGTCAGGTCAGGACATTAAAAAGTGGTATCATAGCCTTTATTATCCTTTTTTCTTACTATTTTGGTCTGGTAGATAGGATACTAGGAATGTGTTGGTGATTGGTAAATAGTCATTCCTGGGAGTGATCAACCCACGTATGGGGAAAAGCCCAAGTGGATAGGGATGGGATTATTGTTTGTGATGTTCATTATTACAGTTTATTATTATTTCACCTTTAGTGATTGGATTTTTTTTCAATTCTTATTGACTTATGAGATTTATAGAATTTTCCATTATCCCTGTATGGAAAGGGATTAGTAATTACATGCATCATTATAGGAACATAGTAATTCACAATCCATGTGCATTTCATGCCATGTAGGTTGTATTATTAGGCTATTTGGAACTATTGAAGTGACTTTTGAGTTATTTCCTACTTGTTGTATGACATATTAGGTTTCTTGGTGACATATTTAAATTTATGCATGCTTAGGTACTTTAGTATAATGCTTGTATAATTTAAATTATCATGATTTACTTATATTTTATGTTTGAGTGTTTGCTTACTTTTATTGCCACTCTTACCATGTGTAGGTGATTAAATAATGGTCCTTTTATGATTTTCATGCTACTATGCTTGTTTATCATGGGATGAAACATGATGGTTTTAATTAAATAGGAGTCAACTTGCAATTTGTAAGGCTTATTGGCACCTTATGAATTGGAAAGTGGCGACCCACATAATCTAACCATTGTAGATGCACCTTATATATATATGTAAAGGATTTTGCATAAATTTTAAGGGTGTTTAATTTTATTTTAATCTTGAATAAAATGGTTGTGGTTAGATAGGATCCACCTGCAACCTATAAGGTGTATAGGCACCATATAATTTGAGGGGTCATAACCCATAAAATATAAAAATCTATTATGAGCCTTATTTTTTCTATTATAAACTAGTGTAAATATAAATGTTGTTAAATTTTGACCTTAAATGATTTAGGTGCCTTATTAAGGATTGTGTCCTCATTGTTGGGCTTCAATAACCACATGGCTACTTTCTTAAATGTACAACTGGACCCAAGTAGGTTAGTTGGGGTATTTAGCTTATGTAATGGACCACTAAGGGTGTTTTAAATATAAAGGTTAAAAAAATTGGGTTTATTTTTGATGAACCTTGAATGGTTCGATGTGACCCTAGTAGGTCTCCCTTCTTTGTTATGTTGTAATGCTTAACCCCATGGGGGTATGTTATGTTACAATAAGGTGGTTATTTAAACTATTCACTTTTATGGGGTTTTTTACTTGACTAGTACCCCTTTAATTAATAGAATACCATTTAATCTATTTTAATATGTAATTTTTTTGAGGCCTTATAGATAAATGAGTGGTGTTTAAAATGGGTTTATGTGATAAAATGGCCTATTTATAATGGGATTTCACTGAATAATAATACTTAAAAAGGTATTTTAAAATGACTTTCCTATTTTTATTTATTAATAGTGTTGGTTTTTTATTTAAAACTAAACTTTGAAATTTTAAATAGTTAAATGAGTTTTGGTTTAATGCCTTAAAAGAAAACCTTAAGTGGTGTTTAGCCCAAACCTCATGTAAAGGTAGTTTAATTTTTTTTCTCTGTGTTACTTGTGTAGCTCACTTGAAATAGAAACATGAGTGTTTTTTATAGGCTTATTTATTCTTAATTATGGATATAAAGGATAACCCCTTAAGCCTAGTGATATTTCATAGGCGTGACCTTGTTTTGGGTCAATACTTTCCATTTCAGTAAGGGGTTAGACCGTTGTAGGTAGTTCCCTTAGATTATAGAACCCTTTCTAGTTGATTTTGAGAAGTTTCCATTGTGAGGTTTCATTTGGGTGTCATTGTCCATGTAGGAATCTTAGTTTCCAAAACAATTCCCTTTTATGGGTGTTCGTGTGTTGTTTCACCTTTTATATGAATGTGAGAATTATGAAATTCTTGGTTCTAGTAGCTTTCACATGTCTAGGGCATGTTCAACCACTTAGTAGGTTGTGTGACCCTTAATATCCTTCTATTTTAGTTTTGGATGACTCATTAGGTCTTCCTATTATTTTACATTCATACAGAGTGATACAACTTTAGGTTACTCATTAGAGTGATCCATCAAATACTTGAATGAATATGGATGATAAGCCTATGGATAATATCATTAATGTGTCATTTTCTCGTGTAAACTTATGTTAGTATGAATTGATATGCTTGATACCCATCATCTTTCTAATCATGCAAAAAATAGTTTAATTTCAGTGGTACTCATTTAAGCTATGAGATGTTATGCTTTGAACATCGACCAACTCCATGGTAAAGTGACAAGTGTGTTAGTAAAGATTTGGACTCTCCCCAATGTTCGAGATAATGTTCCAAGGTGGATTAGGTGTTTTAACATGATGATCAATATTTTTTGGCCCTTATTCTTAATTCCTTGTTTCTTGGTGCACATGGTTATAAATTGGGAGGAGTTCCACATGTACTCCAATAGTGAATCTGGCCTAGCGTGCTTGTAAGTGGCTATACTTTATCCTTTTTTGGTTTAATGCTTGTTAAAGCATGTTTGAGATCCCTTATCAGTGAATGATTACTAGGAAGCTCCTAAGGTTGGTAGATTCGTGTCAATATTGTTAAACATATCATTCCAGGTATAAGGTACAACCTAGGACCATTTTGAAATGGTTGGTTTCATTTGAACTACCATGGTGACTGGAATCTATCATCTTAAGTTGGTGCCTATGTGATAGCACAATGATGTCATGGTTGGTGGTGCGTGAAACCTATGAATACATCATTATTTGGGAATAGACCTTGGTGGTTATGTTGAGTGACCATGGTATTCCTCAATGAGTAAAATAATCTTGGTTGGATAATAGAAATGTGTTGGTGGGTGAAGTCGAGTTACTCTAGAGGAAGTCATCCTGAGAGGTTTGACTGACCTTTATAGGTGTGGTCTGGGTGGTTGTCTTGAAACCTTAGTGAGCACCTCATCTTGGATACAAAAGGGGTTTCCTGGATCTTTTGGATTATCCTCTTATCCTCTTGGTGTACCTTGTATGTATAAAGACCATGTTCCCTATATTGGCCTCATCAGGTACACTAGGAGAGAATCAGTTATACACCAAACTATGTTTTAAAAGCAATTGGGTTTGAGCAGTGGTATCTATAAGAGTGCACTTTGGAAGTGTGTTTGACCTTAGAGGCATAGTTTGTTCTGATTTACACTTAGGTTCCCTGGTAGGAATGCCATGGCAGACTCATGGACGCCAGCTATTTTCCCCTTTGGCTCGATCACCAGGCAATTGCCGCCTTTGGATCAGTAGATGTTCTTGGTAAGTGGAAGTCTAGTTTTTTATAGACGTTTTCCTTGTAAATACAATTTAAATTTTACCTTGAATGATTTTTTTGAACCCTTGTTAATGACTCTAAGAATTACCCTGAATTACATTCGGGCTCGGGTAAGGTGTTTAAAAGGGCGGCGATCCTCGTATGCGAGATTGGCCATGTACCTATGTTCATTCTGAGACATGACAGCTTAAAGTGGTATTTTTACTAGATATTTAATCAGATTATGGTTACTATATTCATTGATTATGATTTTAGTAAATACCGAGTTACCTTCGTTTTAATGCTTTGGGTATAGATTTTTAAGACTAGTGTTTCAAGAATGGTCGGTCAGTAGTGGCTTGACCTATCTTCCTCTAGTTTCATTAAATAAGGTTTATTTGGAATAAGATCTTCATTTTAATAATTTATTGTGTCATGATCATCGTTGTAACACTAAAGGAACATCTTTAAAGACAATACTAATGGTAGAGATGTCGTGATTCAGAATTGGTCCTTAAATGCCAAAAACTGTGGTGGGAGTGCCATAGGCCGGATGGGTAAAGATATGACATGGATATCATGTATCTAGTTTTATGGGCTCAAGTAAGTTCTATATCAATGTTGTTTCTCATAAAAAAGCATTGTCTTGAGTTATACATCTCTTTTATAGTATGTTAAGGTGATGCTCAGAGATGAATTGGGTGTTTGGAAACACAACACGACTGTTTGAGTAAGAATTCAAAACCTAGGTAGGTTGAGTGATGTTCTCTTCATTTATCCAAGGCTTCTTGGGGTTGATAAGTTATAAGGTGGGGATATTTTAGTGTCCTGTGTTTTTGGACCAGATGAAATTCCAAGGGAATTTGAGTTTTTTCATTTGGTGGATGGTTTGTTTTGTAAACTAAGCATTGTATCTTAATTATAAGATTTGTAACACTTCAATGTGTTTTTTTAGATGTGGTTCAAGGATCAAGGGTTCCCTCAGGTGTTTAATTTATTTTTGGGAGCATTGGGCCCCAAAATTTAAGGTTTCAGGTGGACTGGAAAGGTGCATGGTTTGTCTGAAACTGTGCAGCCCACCAGTGAAAACCATGTGGCACCTACAGGTGAGCAGGAGTTACCAACACAGATTGTGCATGATTTCATAAACCATGCACCTACCCCATATGCTTAGTTCCATTTAGGTAGTGTGCATGCACTTTTCATAAAATGGGTTGTGCATGGTTTGTCCAAACTATGTGGGAAAACCGTATGACCCCTTCCACTTAAGAAATAGCATATGCATGGTTGGAACATGATTTAGCCAACAATGTACCTCATTAATGGGGTGAAATTACCATTTTATATCTATTGGATTATTTATTTTTCTCCCTTATTTATTTATTCTACTCTAGCGTGCATAAATCCCTCTCCCATGGGTTTGTCCTCCCAATCCTAATCTAGGATTTGATCGATCTCCCCCTTTCAAAGTCATATTTGAGTGTCGTCAGTCTTTATGGATTTGTCTCAGTAAGGTCTACATTCCTCTTGAACCTTTATATTTTTATCTTATTCTCTAACAAGTTATCATTGTTTGAGCTTATTTGTCCTATTTTCAAGGTGGATTTTTGTTTCTTTGATTTCTCTTGAACCGAGAAAAATCAAGGCTCGATATCAGATGTGGGAGTCTTCTTTGGTATAAGGTAGGTGGTCTAGGCTCTTTCCATTCATTTAGTTATGTTCCGTAAATTGATTCATTGTGTTGTGAGCCATACCTTCCTGGATTCACCTCAAATTGTTAAATTTAATTAAAATTAACACCCTATCGGGCCTTTGGTTACCCAAGTGAGTGGAAAATCAACCCATTGGGTTGATCTCCTTGTTAAACTCCATCATAGTGGGTGTTCTTCACCTAATTTTTTTTATCCCTTTTCTTTTATTGTTGGACATCCCTCAAGGGTTTTACCTAATGTTAAAGGCCTTTACCTATATGTTTAATTGTTTAGAGTTATGAACCTACTGACAAGACCTTTTCCTATTGGCCAAGTGCTTAATGCTTTATGAATTACGACTTAAATGGAATTTCCCAATTGTTTTCCTTGAACAATAAGCCTATTGAAATTTAAAAGCTTGAGCTATGAAATTTCCCTATTCTAGTCATGTTTTTTATAGATATGCATTTCTTTTTCTGATGCTTTACTTAGTATCAAGTGTGAAATAAGGGGTTCTAACTTAAGAACCCCTTAGACGGGCTCTCATGCCTTTTAGTTAGAATAGTTAATGCTTTTTAAACATGCTAGGGGTGATATTAGATATTCCTAATATGGGAACAACAAGTGTTTTCTTTTTTTACTTTCAGACGATTGATGTTGGTTCCCTAGGCGAGACCCCTTGGATATGCACGATGGCAGGATGGTTGAACCATTCCTCGAGAGAGACTAGGGCCCCTACATGCGATACCAAGTATGGACTCAAAGGTTAGTAATTGACATTTTCACACCATTCTTGGAGTGACATATGGGACTTCATCCTTAAGTCATCATGGATGGATTCCTTGTCATTGGTTATGAACTGAGACCCTCAAGCGATATTTGGAAAGTCTCTATAGATTTCCATGGATGGGATTAGGGTGTCTCACTATATTTTCTAAAGTGGTTCTCAATTTAAACTAAAGGAAAGATAAATGAATGATTTAAAAATATGATATGATTCTAGGTTTAGAAAATTTAGGGACATGTCCTCCAAGACCAAGCATAAGAATGTGAATAGTCCATATTTTTATACATTCTCCCTCACTTTACTATTGCAGGATCCTTTGGTTTAGGCACACCAACTTCAACTAAAGTTTGTAAATTGGACGGGTCTCCAAGTGGAACTTAGTTCAATATATTTAATTATTTATTTTGTGTTGTATTTAAATTAATATGATATAAAACTCACTTTATAATGCAAATTTTGGATTGGACAAGACAACATGGGTGGAAGCCTACTAAGATTATATCTCACACCCTATTCGGGCCGCCATTGCACTAGGGTACACGAATAAACCCCCTTTATTATAGGATCAGGATCCTTTGTTTTTCACTTGTTCAATCATGCTTGTACCTGGGAGTGAGGAACATAGGACTGAGCTAGTACCCAGGATGCCTGTAGAGTTAGTTTTAGGGCTTATATTATTTTATTACATTTTACTTATTATTTTATTTCTTTATACTTGTACATGTATCATCAATTAGACATGCATGAAATGTTGTACCTTATTGTCTACGACCAGGTTTATTCAGTCATTCTATTTATCTTCTATTTTTTGTCTTTTCATTTGTCATTAATTATTCTATTTTATACTATTTTTCATTATTATACCGATATTCCACTATGATCTTGAGGTCATAGTCTCCCCATCGTACTACCATGAGACCCTCACTACTAGTTAGTATCCTCTGGGATATGGGGAGGCATTCTTGAGGTCATGTGGTGATTGGTATGGCAACTTTTTCCATAGTCTATTAGGTTGGGATGTTACAAGTGGTAGTGGATGGATGAGTTACACTAGCTTGAGCATCCCCCTTCATTGGTGGGGATGAAATTAATTGATTCAATATAACAAATAGGAGGTATACCTCAAAGACAAAATGATTCTTACTATAAGCTAAAGATGAGTGGCCTTAAAGTGGACACTTCAGACAGAAGTGGGATGGAGAGGAGTAGAAGTTCTTCTTCCACCATGAGATGTTTTCCAGCCTAAAGGAGGATTTGATCAGGATGAGGATTAGAGAGATCCACTTCTACGTAAATACGGTCCATAGAGGCATTGCGAAACCAGAGGGTAAAATTTTCTACACAAAGAAAAGATTTGATGGTGTCACCAATCTTATGAAGAAATGAGGAATTGTGGAAGGGGGAGGAAGTCCAGGAAGACTAAGACACACCACTACCTGAGGAGTCACTTTGGAAAGATATGATTTCTCACATTCCCTTATGAAATCAAGATTAATTATTTACAAATCTATGATATTGGTTCTATTCAACCCTCATCGTAGATAAGGTGGCATGATCTTTCCTGCTCAAAGAATCAGCCACCTTTCTTTCCTTCCCAGGGAAGTAATCTATTGAGCAGTCACAGTCTTTAATATGTTCTAACCATCTCCTTTGGAACATATTTAACTCCTTTTTTGTGAATTTATGTTTCAAACTCTATTGGGAACTATAAATATCACACTTCTCACTATATAGATAATTCCACAAAATTTTTAATGCAAAGATCACCATCGCTTGCTCCAAATCACACGTCGGATAATTTTTCTCATGAGTTTTAAATTTTTATGAGGCATAAGAAATTACCTTTTCATTTTTCATGAGGATGTACCCTAAGATCTTCTTCATGGAATAACTATATATTACAGACCATTCTCCACTACAAGGTAATTTAAGTATATGTGTTATGACTAATATCCACTTCAGTTGATTAAAACATTATTCATATTCCTCCATCCAAAGTAACTTCACTCCATTTTGTATTAACTTGGTTAGTGGATTCAATATCCATGAGAAATGTCTCAAAAACCATCAATAGTATCCAACTAACCTAAGAAAACAATAGAACTCAGTTACTATGGTTAGTCTAAACCATTGTTCAATAACTTATGTCTTTGAAGGATCTATATATTTTCTTTTTGGTCATTACATGGCTCAAGAATGACACCTTCTATATCCAAAATTCACTATTGATAAATTTAGAATAAATATCCTCCTTTATTAAGATCATTAGAACAATCCAAAATTAAGCTTCATTCTCTTCATTTCTCTTATAATAAATAATAATATCTATTTATCCCATGTTGAATTTGTTTTTAATAAGTCAATATGTGTTGGTGGATAAAGTTATGATGCCTGGAAAATTGTTATGAATTCATTCAATGGAATTGGATGTCACACTTGGAAAATTCTCCTTATTAAATGTGACGATTTTTGGACTGGTGTTAATGTCAAAGACATGTTTCAAGGAGGATGCATTGTTTACTATAATGTTTGGAGAATAAGAATTGAAATAATTACATGCAATATCTTTTATTGCATGAAGTTGTAGAGAAACTGAAAAAGACTATGAAAATGTTTATTTTCATGATGATTTGACGATTTTCATGAAATTTCATTTAGGAATTAATGGAAACCATGAAAAATTATGTTCATGATGAATAATGAATTTGATTCTTATCTTGGGATATTTTGTTTGAGGAATATATGTATTATTGGGATACTACATGAAGAATATTTGAGGCATATGATATGGGAGATATTATTTGAGAATGATTCGAATTTTATTCTATACTTAGATATGATAAGTATCATTTTATATTGGCCTTACATAGAAAATATCAGGCCAACCACACAAGCCCACAAGGGATAGCCCTCAACCAAAATTGGGGGACTCGAGGGTCAACTCTGTGGGAGAGCCTTCTAAAGGAGGTCGCATGAAGGCTAAGGAGTGGGTGGTTTATGTATAATCCCACATGAGTGTTCCCATGTGTAAGGTATATGGGTAGTCCACATTGGTCCCAAAGGAGTATTGGTGGTCCTATGCAGGTGAGGTGCACCCTGTGTTGCATGCAGTGTAAGGAGTTATAGGTGATAATCCCCCACATCCATCTTGAACTGATAGTGGTGTGGTTTGATTAATAGATAAGAGTCGATATAGGATGAAAAAGAGATATGGGATGCAGGAAAGTGCACATTGTTCCTATATCATTAAAGGATGGACAGAACAAGAACCATATGATCCGAGTGATCTCCTTTTTCCATTTGAACATGTGCTATGTATATTCAAATAAGTCAATCATATTCAACCTCATCCACCCAAGTATTTTCTTTGTGCATTGAAGTATGTTTTCAATTTTTTAATGATCCAGCTGAGCTTTGATTTTTTATTTTGATTTTCCTAATGATATGAGATCAATCAATTCCTCATGCAACTTTATTTTCATGATTAAATAAAGAGAGTGATCACTTGATACTATCATATAAATTTATCACATTATGATTAATAAATCACATGATCACATACTGATATTCATCCCAACCATTGTGAGAATCCATCGCATGAACAAATAATAGCCAACCAAGGCATTCAGAAAATCACTGAAGCCATCGCGAAAAGAATAACATATGTTTTTTTCATATAAATTTTTCATCTTTTACATATATTTTCACATGATTTATTTTTGATTATCATATAGTTTTCAAGAGACTATCCATAATGATGCTACATAAAGAGAAGAATATCATGAAAAGAACTAAGGTTCTGTATGGTCAAGAAAATAAATCATGTGATTGTATGACCCCTCAATGCCATATGAAAAGGCTAAGAATTATAAAAATTAAAATTATCTATTATATTCCAAGATTTATAGGCATTTAATTAGTCATTGATAAGACATGAAAAGTTAAGGAGAGATATTATATCCTCCTCTATAAAAATTGATCCATAAATGATGAAGGATGTTGCTACACTTTTGGATATCAATAGAAATTATTGAAACAGAAATGTTTGTGTGATTCATTCATGTAAAGGAATAATAATATCGCATGATTCATTAATGAAAAGGAAGTAATCTTGTGTGAAACTCTTCATGTGAAGGACATATCATGATCCATCTTGGTTACAAGAATGAGAGGAGGAGTAACCCATGGATAAACCATTATCTCATGAAGGAGACACTCTCATATAGACTGTTTTCACACGAATTAACCCATAGAAAAACATTGGATTATGTGACATTATTTTAGTAAAACTCATTAACTAAACCTTTTCATGTGAATCCATTAAGAAAAGATCTTTGAGATCTTTTGAATTGACTTATTACTTACATGATGACACTTTAGGAGGCACCCGCATGAATCCTACATGGGTACACAAAGTAGGGAGTGGGATATCATTAGATCCCTTATCATGAAGGTAGGAAGAGACACACATGATCATGTGTCTTTTGGATAGGTCATTCACTTTTTATAACCTATTTTGACCACATGATCACATAAACTTGTACAAGTCATGCACTTCACATAAAACATTGAATTCTCTTATAGAGTGGACAAAAAGTATATTTAAATCATGCATGCTTCCATGCTTACATGAATGCACAAGATTTGAGAACCCAAGTTAAACATGCTGAGGTTTGAGTAAATAACCCAAATAGAAGAAATAAAAGTTTATTTTTCACATAAAATAATAAATTTATATTTTTTATGCATAAGGGTTTATAAAGTGAGAAATCCATGTAGTGTATCACAAATTCATGAGTTTTGATAATTCAAGAATGTATACTAAGTTGAGACTGTGCAAGTACCGCCTTGTATAAATAATGAATAAGTTTTTGTGCATCACTTTCGCACATATAATGTAAAGTTGATTCTTCATAAATAGGAGAAAAGAAATACCTGATCATTTGTTTCACTGAGACAACTGATCAAATAAAAGTTTTCACGACCCGACCCAACGGGGCTCGAGCCGTGACTCCCCAAGCCTGCCTTTAATAGGCCAGGGGCTAGCATCCAGTGCTGAGTAGGATATCACACACAAGGGAGGTATTAGCCTAAGGTACCTATACACACACACACCCACATACACCTCCATGCAACAGTGTGGAGATATATATAAAAACTGGAAATAAAATGCATGCATACATCTATCCCAAACCAGAGTACAACAAAAGTTCAAAAGGAAAAAACATGTCCCACCAAAAGAAAACTACAAAGGCGTCCAACCTACTTGAAAGAAGGGGTACGCTGCCAAAAGCTCCACCGAAAAGCTCCTCGGCACAGCTCTGATAAGACTCCATGGTCAGACTCACTCACTAAGCTCCGCCTGCTTTGGGTCCTCCTGGGACTCCATCGAAAGGCATGTGGTCCGCACAAGACACAAACATATGCGGGCAAAACCCGTGCAGGGGTGAGTATAAAAATACTCAGTAGGAACCCCAAAAACCCAAAACAAAAGAGAGCAAATGAAAGGAAATAGTCCGCTCATCCCAGCCAGAGGGAACCTAGAAAAGAGAGAAACTCCATCTCGTGACCATCCTCTGCTAAACACAATTAGTCAGCTCAATCCAGGGGTATGCCCGTACATACACCTTGAACATCCAGATATAATCAGATCATGCCCTAATCCACATGAGGTACCGACCTCATCACCAACAACAGTTCACAACCATAAGAGAACACTCCATGATCACAGTCATCCTAGATGACACTCGTCTGAGAGATACACTCCATCGGGTCTCACAAAAACATCCTAGATGGTCACCTGAGAGATCATACTCCTCAGATGTCGTCACTGAGGAAACCTCGCTGAAACAACATAAACACCAAACTTCTCGGATAGGGGATCGCTCCTAGGGTCCGCTAGGGGATACCAGAACCCACACTGGTATACGAAGATCACACAGATAGGGGATCACTCCCAGGGTCCGCTGGGGGATACCACAACCCGATCTGGCACTCGAAAGAAACACGTCGCCTAGATAGAGGATCATCACCCGTGTTATGACAGTCACGATGATACTGTAACCCTATCTGGTACATCTCGTGCGGTAGGGGATCTAACTGACAATGTCGTAACCCTACCGACACCACGTGCTGAGTAGGGGATCGTATAACCAATGATACCACAACCCTACTATAATCCTCATGCTGAGTAGGGGATCGTATAACCGACGATGCCACAACCCTACTGATCATGGCCCACTAAGTAGGGGATCATATTCTCGATGATTCCACAAACCCTATAGAGTTAACCTGCTAGATAGGGAATTTTCGCCCATGGATAAGCGTTCACAGCGATACCAAGAACCCGATCTGGGGAAACGATGCTAGAGGATCCCACTCCGGGCCCACCAGAGGGATGCCAAAACTCTAACAGATTAAACTGTTGGATCAAATATGTAGATGTATAAGTATAATAGATGGAACAATACAAGAGGGTGGGTGAATTGTAGGTTTAAAACTTTGTGTTTTAAATAATTAAGAAATTAGTTTAAATGATCTTAAACTAATACAAAAACAAACCACAATTGTATTGGATAGGGTATGATGTGATGTAATAATATAAGAAATATAAAACAGTTGTATTCAAAATAATACAATAATCAGAGTAATGTAATAAAATCTATTAATACAATATGTAATAGAATGATTGTAATTGAAACAATTACAATTGAAAGTGTAAAGAAGAAAGGAAACAATACAAATTTCTTTCTAAAACAAACAACAGTGGAAATGTAAAAGTATTATAATTCTTTTTGACCCAAAGAGAAGGGTTACCCTTTCACCTAGGATAAGAGGTCTGTCTTACCACCACCTTGGTAAGCCCTCGATACGATGATTGGTATGTTTGTCTGCCTATCCCTGGCAGCCCTCGATGCGATGATCGGAACATCTGTCTGCCTATCTATGACAGCCCTCGATAGGATGATCGGTTCATCTGTCTGCCTATCCCCGGCAGCCCTCGATACGATTGACAGAGTCAGTACGGAAATTATAGTCCGTACAATCAGTATGGTTAGTATGATCAGCATGGTCAGTACAATCAGCATGGTCAGTACGATCAGCATGGTCAGTACGATCAGCATGGTCAGTACGATCATCATGGTCAGTACGATCAGCATGGTAAAAGACATTTTTTATTTCCAAAACAAGATATAAAAGTCAAAAGAAGACTTTTGACTCAACAATCTCCCCCTTTTTGGAAAGCACAAAACACAAAGTAAAGACAACAAGAAATACTTATCTCCCCCTGAGTTATTGGAAACTCTTTTGAATATGAAACTGAATACAACTAATTCCCCCTTAGGTATGTACTTTCCTAAGGATTGTATTCATATATTTTCAGTGATTTCTTTAACACACTTCCCCTTTAGAGAACATTCTCCCCCTTTGTAAAACATTCTCCCCTTTTGCGATTTACAAAATGAATGGGGTCATCTTTAGTTGACTGAAAGAGTTAGAGAAAATAAATGTAGTACAAAAGAAAGAGTAACATAAATGTCATTAAAAAACAAAGACTTATAGGTTTAATAAGAAAAGAAAAACAAATACAACAGTCATTTGTTTTCTCTTTCCTTTTCCTTCTTTATCAGCTCATGAAGAATGGCTTTCATCTTTTTGATTTCTTTCTTGTCTTCAGAAATTGAATCACCCTGAGATCTGAGAAGCTCTTGTTGGTCGGCAAAAAGCTGATCTTGATTCTTGATGGTCTCCTCCTGGACTCTGATTACTTCTTTAAGAGTACCAATTCTTTCTTGAAAATTCTTGTTATCTTTGGATAACACAGAATTTTGTTTCTTTAACAAAACTATTTCATCTTTGAAAGATGAAACCTTCGAAAACTCAGACTGAAAAACATTCATTCTGTCTTGCAACTCTCTTACTGAAGGAATATCGGCTCCATGAGTTACCTGATTCAGTCTTTCAATAGTTTCTTTGTCAAGCTTATTGAAAGCAATCACAAGATCATTTGATAACCTCCTTATATCTTCAATTTCTATCTCATGGTCATTCTCTAAGCTCTCTGTTTTGTATGACCACTTAGTCATTCTTTTGCAAGCCTTCTTATGAGCGGCCAAACTTTCAGATAAAACTTTCAAATCGGCTTCAACTGACAAAACTCTCTTTCTCAATTCTCTTACAGAACCAAACTTCTTTTTTCTGATTGTCAGTAATGAAATCAATTTTTCCCTCAAGCCTGGGAAAGTAAGGAATGGTCTTCTCAATTCTCCTTAAAACATGAACAATGTAATCACTTTTATTTAGAGAAATTTTCTGTTCTGAATTGGTATCCTCATCGTACAAATTCAGTTCAATTGATTGGCTTGAGTCTACAACTGGCTGTTTTCCTTTTTCTTTTTCAATCCCCTTTCTTTCTTCTTCCTTTTTATCACTGATATCTATTGTATGAGAAGATTGAGGATGTTGATTCCCTGGTGAAATAATTCTTTCTGTAGTTTTAAAGGATTCATCCAGTGCTTGATCAGCATGAGGAGCTTGATGAACACCTTCACTCTACTTTTGGTAAGATTCTTCTCTACTTTTATTTGAACTTTTAAGGAATTCTAAAAGAAAGTCTCCTTCCTCTTCTTCAACTTCTTGTATTTCTTCCCACATCTATTTCCTTTTTTTTCTCTGGAAGACTCTGTACAATAGGTTCTTGATGTACTTCTTCCATTAGTTGAGTACTAGAATCCTCAACTATTTTAATTACTTTAGAGATATCAAAGTCTTGAGCCTTTCTTTTCAAAATAGTCTTCTTTTTCTTTTCATCTTGAAGGGTTTCCTCTACCCTTATTCTTTCTGCAAAAGATTCAGCTGGGTCAAGACCGAATTTTGGATCACCTTCCTTTCTCTGTTCTCTTTCTTTTATCCACTTGGCCACAACCTCCTTACTGTACTTCAGTTTCTTCTTTGGCTTTGAACTAGTTTGCGGATCTGACTTTTGAGGAGCACCAACATATGGATTATCTTTGAGAGGTATATGTGCTGATTGATTTTGAGCCGATTCTGTTTCTAAATCCTTAACAAAAAGCTTTGAATTCTGATCAAAACAAACATTCAACTTTTTCAATGTACTCTTACTAATCCAGGATGGCTTCAGATCTATCATATTTCCTTTAAAAGGAATATTACAAAACTTAATACTCTCGAGAATAAACTTTGTAAGAATTGCTGGATACATAATCAAATGGGATTTGATTGCTCCTGACTTGACATTTTTAATTGTTTCAAAGATGTATCCCATGAGATTTACTTTTCTCATGTTGAAAAGATAGTCCAACATGAAGATATCAGAAACCTTCAATGTTTCTCTATCCCCTTTTATTGGGATAAGAAAACATTGCATCCAGAGAGCCACAAATCTATGGTCTAGAGAAAGATGAGACACTTTCCTCTTTTCTTCATTTATAAGAAAAAAAGAATTTTCAGGACTTTCTTTGTTAAACGTACCAACCTCTTCTGGTAGTTTATGAGATGGAGAAAAAGAATCACCTTCTATAGGAACATCCATAAAAACGGTTGCTTGTTTCATAGACATAGAAATCTTTCTATCGTACACAGCAAAGTTGATAGTCAAGTTCTTATCAAAAGATAAGGTTTTGTAAAACTGAGTGACTTCATCAAAAAGAACCGGATCTTGAGATACTGGTTTCTCAACACACAAATGTTCTCAGCCTTGAAACAGAATGATTCTTCTAATTGTAGAATTGTATGAATCAAAAAAGCCCCGAGAAACTAACCTTTCTCTGAAAAATTATTTCTCTGAAAACGTCTTTAAAGACATTTCTGCAGGAGTATTGGCAGAAGATTGAGACATATAGGTGTAGTTGCTGAAAGATCGTACGGTGTCTTAAATCGAAGTGGTAGAGCTTCGCTACAAAACCTGAAAAACCGGTGTGGGTTTGGGGAGGGGGGGTCTATTTATAGGCAACAAAATAATGACCATTGGTCTTTTACGGTTGAGATTAGAAGAAAAGAAATCAACAGATAGGATTAAAACAAAAAAAAATATTTAAAAAAAATAGGAAAGTATGTACCTGCTGGAGATCGTAAGGTAATTGTTGGTTTAGATAGTATTAATAGTGAAAGAAAACACAAGAATACGAAGAAAAAGAATACCATCAATCGTTATGCCGATGGAAAAGAAAGTCGTTACCATGAACTGACAAGCTGATGGAAAACAAACTTCTTACCATGAACGAACGTGCCGATAGAAAAGAAATTTATTACCATGAACGGATGTGTTGATGGAAAAGAAATTAATTACCATGAACGGACGTGCCGATGGAAAAGAAATTCATTACCATGAACGGGCGTGCCGATGGAAAAGAAACTCATTACCATGAACGGATGTGCCGATGGAAAAGAAACTCATTACCATGAACGGACGTGCTGATGGAAAATAAATTCATTACCATGAACGGACGTGCCGATGGAAAAGAAATTAATTACCATGAACGGTCGTGCCGATGGAAAATAAATTCATTACCATAATCAGGTGGTCAAAACGCACATAAGATAAAAAAAATTGAGACTAATCAATCAATGTGATAAACAGAAAAGAAAATAATGAGAAGTAAATACAATAAATAGTCAATATGATAGACAGTCAATATGATAAACAAACAATACGATAAACAGTCAATACGATAGACAGTAAAAAAAATAGGAAGATAAACAAAGAAAAAAAATGTCAAGTAAAAATATGTTCTCCCCTTTTTTTAAGAAGAGTTTTTTAATGTAAGGAGAGATAGAAAACAAGAAGTAGACATGAATGATTACTTTAATTTAATCATTCATAGCTTCTGTTTTATAAACTCAAATCTATCGGAAGGTAATGGTTTTGTAAAAATGTCAGCAAGTTGTTCTTGCGTTCCGATGAATTGTAAAATAATATCTTCTTTTTGTGCGTGATCCCTAAGAAAGTGATGCCTAATATCTATGTGTTTTGCACGAGAATGATATGCTAGGTTTTTACTAAGGGCTATGGAACTAATATTATCACATAGAATTTGAGTTTTGGAAAAACTCAATCCATAGTTAGTGAGTGTGTGTTGCATCCACAACACTTGAGAACAACAACTTCCAGCTGCTATATATTCAGTTTCAGCAGTGGATAGTGCTACTGAGTGTTGTTTTTTGCAAGACCAAGAAACCAGAGAATTTCCTAAGAAATGACATGTTCCAGATGTACTTTTTCTATCCATTCTACAACCACCAAAGTCAGCATCTGAAAAAAAAAATTAAAACAAAACCATTTCCAGAAGAGTAAAAGAGTCTTAAATCCATAGTGCCTTTTAAATAACGAAAGATTCTCTTCATGGATTTTAAATGAGACTCTTTTGGATTATATTGGTATCTTACACATAAGCATACAGAAAAAATTAAGTCTGGTCAACTAGCTGTCAAGTATAGCAAACTTCCTATCATACCTCTAAAAATTGTTTGATCTATTGGTTTCCCAGTTTCATCAAGATGAAGTGTATTTGAGGTACCAATTGGAGTGCTAATACTTTTAGTCTTGTCGTATCCATAATTTTTGAGTAAATATTTAATATACTTATATTGAGATATATATGTTCCTTCTGGTTTTTGGGAAAGTTGAAAACCTAAAAAGAATGTTAACTCACCCATCATACTCATTTCAAACTCAGATTTCATTAGATTTGCAAAAGAATTAGTTAAAGATTGCTGAGTTGATCCGAATATGATGTCATAAACATAAATTTGAACAATCAAAACATTTTTATTTTCCATTTTTATAAAAAGGGTTGGATCCGCTGTACCTTTTTCATAATTGTTTTGTAAAAGAAATCCTATAATTCTATCATACCATGCTCTAGGGGCTTGTTTAAGACCATATAGATATTTGTTTAGTTTAAAAACATGATTAGGATATTTTGGGTCTAGAAAACCAGGAGGTTGTTCGAAAAAAACTTCTTCTTGAACAAAAACATTTAGAAAAGCACATTTAACATCCATTTGAAATAGTTTGAAGTTAAAGTATGTTGCAAAGGCTAATAGAATACGAATAGATTCAAGTCTAGCTACTGGAGCATATGTTTCTTCATAGTCTATTCCCTATTGTTGATTATAGCCTTTAGAAACAAGTCTTGCTTTATTTCTTACAATGATTCCATTTTCATCACATTTATTTCTGAAAACCCATTTTACAACAATTACCGTTGTTTCCTTAGGTCTTTCAACTAAAGTCCAGACTTGATTCCTTTCAAATTCATTTAGTTCATCTTGCATTGCTTTAATCCAATCTTCATCACCTAAGGCCTCACTTGGACTTTTAGGTTCGAATTGAGAAAGAAAGGCAAGATGTTCTATTTCATTTCTTAAGGAATTTCTGGTCCTTACAGGTTGATTTACATCACCAATGATGTTATCACTGGGATGATTCCTAAGAAGCAATTGATTTGGGTTTTGTAAAACCTGTTCATCAACATATGGTAGAAATTCTTCTGGGGTAAAAAATTCAGGAACACTTTCTTGAACATTTTCCTTATTAGAAGGATCTTCTAACATAGGTTGATAAACATTTTTAGAAAACACATCTGAAAAAGTAGGTTGGGTTTGGTTGAAAACAAAAGGATTGGTTTTATCAAATTTAACATGTACTGTTTCTTCAACAGTACAGTTGTTTTTATTAAAAAACTCTATATGCCTTAGAAGTTGTGGAATAGCCTAGAAAGATTCCTTCATCAGATTTTGGGGCAAATTTGTGTAGATTATCTTTAGTATTCAGAATGAATACTTTGCACCCAAAAACTTTTAAGTATGAAACTTTAGGTTTTGGGCCAGTCCATAATTCATAAGGTGTTTTATTAAGAAAAGGTCTGGTTAAAACACGATTTATAGTATAACAAGCAGTACTAACAGCTTCATCCCAAAAGTGATTAGCAATTGAGTATTCACTCAACATGGTTCTTGTCATTTCCTGAAGAATGAAATTTCTTCTCTCAACAACACCATTTTGCTAAGGAGTTCTAGGAGCTGAGAAATTGTGAGTAATACCTTTCTTACTACAAAAAGATTCAAAGTCTGAATTTTGAAATTCGCCACCATGATCACTATGAATAGTTATCAATGGTAGGTTTTTCTCATTTTTAACTTGGGCTCTAAAGGTTTTGAAAGAGGAAAAAGCTTCAGATTTCTTTGTTAGAAAATAGACCCATGTAAATCTAGTAAAGTCATCAACTAAAACAAATACATAGTATTTGCCTCCAATGCTTCCAGTTTGTGAAGGACCAAAAAGATCCATATGCACTAGCTGTAATACATTAGAAGTTGAAGCTTCATTAATTAATATAAAGCTAGTTTTGTGTTGTTTACTAAATTGACAAGAATCACAGACTTTTGAAGAATCATATCTAAGATCCGGTAGTCCCTTCACAAGTCTTTTCTTTGAAAGTTTATAAAGGTTTCTTAGGTTACAATGTCCTATTCTTCTATGCCATAGCCATGAATGGTCTTCTATTGCACTTAAGCAGGGTAGATTTTGTCTTCTAAGGTCTTCTATGTTAATAGTGTATACATTCTCTTGCCTATGGGCAGATAGAATGAACTCATCCTTGGAATTGTGAATTAAACATTTATCATTTCTAAAATTCACAAGGTATCCTTCATCACATAATTGTCTTATGCTGATGAGATTATGCCTAATACCTTTAATAAACAAAACATTTGAAATAAGAACTTTTCCAAGAAAAACAATATTACCTATTCCAACAATTTTTCCTTGAGAATTATCTCTGAAGGTAACCTTTCCACCTTTTGTTTTGATAATCTTTTCAAATAAATCTTTGTTTCCGGTCATGTGTCGAGAACAACCACTATCCATGTACCAAATATTCTTGTTGGTACACTTCTTATTTTCCTGAAAAAGAAACAATTAGTTTTTCGGAATCCAAACTTGTTTGGATATAGAAGAGTTGGATAAAAGAATTTTAGGAATCCACATTTGTTTTGCAAAATGAGCTTTATGAAATACTAAAGACTGAGTTCTATTTAGAGAACAATCTCTTTTCCAGTTTCCACCACATTGACACTTAGAACAAAATGGGGTATTTTGGGGAACAAAATAATTATTACTAAAAACCGGTTTGGAATGAGTATAACAAAGTCCAGAATGATTTCTCAAAGTTCAAATTTGAGAATACATTTTTTCAAAGTTCTCCTTGTCATAAGTAAAGTTTGACAAACATTTTTTCAAGGAAAAGATTTATGACTTTAATTTTAAAACTAAGTTTTTATCCTCCAAAACATTTGATTTTGAACTAGAGTTATGCTTGAAAACATTTTCCTTTGAAATTATATTTTCTAGATCCTTAAAAATCTTATCCTTATCATATTTTACTTTCTCAAGGGTTTTTAAAATACTTTCAAAATCAGAAGTTTTTATATCAAGATCATTATAAAGATCTTATACTTATTTAGTCAAAATTGAAATTCTAGAATTTTCTTTTTCAAGTTTCTTTTTGAGTTTAGAATTTTCATTCTCAAGTAACTTAGAAAACCTAGATACTTCTTCAAAAGAGGGCAATGTATCATCTTCTGATGATGAAGACTCATCTGAAGATTCATAATATTTATTATCAGTGTAATTTTCATTCAAAGAAACATTTGTAATAGCTTCAGCATTGTATACCTTATCCATAAGACAATGATCTTCAATTGGTAGTTTGGCTATAATTCCAATATTCCTTTGTCCTGAGGATTCATATTCGGAAGAATTATCTGATGAATCGCTACCACTTTCACTCCTGGTATCATTTTCCTTCAATACTTTCTTTGTCTTTGTCTTGTAATACTTTTTCTTATTTCTTTCAGAATGTTTCTCCTTTCTGTCTTTTCTCTTTAGTAAAGTTCAATAAGGCCTTATATGTCCTAATTTCTTTCATTCATAACAAGTTACCTCTGAATCTTTCTTATCCTTCCTATATTTCCTTTTGAATCTGTATTGAAAGTTTTTCTTGCCCAAAATCTTGTTCATCCTTCGAGCAAGATTGGCTAACTCATTATCCGAGTGATCACTATCACTTGACTCTGATATAAAAACTTTCTTGGCTTTGGATCTTGTTATCCTTTTAGGTGTTTTAGCATTAGATGTAGTAGTAAAATCTACACTCCCATTCCCATTTTTCTTCTTATTAAAATCAGCATCTCTCTTCATTCTTATCTCATGCTGTAGAAGAGTTCCAAAGAGTTCATCAAGAGTAATCTGGGAAACTTTTCTATTTTCATCAATAGCTGTCCTTTTTGACTCCCATTCATTTGGCATTATATCAATAATCTTATCTACAAGAGCTTCATCATCAAGAACTTTTTCTCCCATAGATTGTAAACTGTTGACAATCATCATAAATATTTGTTGCACTTTACATACTGGCTCTCCATAAGGAAAAACAAATCCATGATACTCTGCTCTAAGCATTTCTCTTCTTGTTTCTATAACCTCGGATGTACCAAAATGTGTGACTTCCAATTTCTTCCAAATACAGTTGGATACTTCACAAGAAGATATCTGGATGTATATATTTCTGGTCATAGAACATAGTAAAGTATTGTGTATCTTGTAATTCAGTTGATATTCTTGCTTCTCTTGGTTAGTGAAAGTACTGACTTCTTTGTCAGGTATTTTGTAACCTCCAGTAAGCATAATAAAATTTTCTACACCGGTATTGATAAAGAATGTATTCATTCGATCTCTACAATACTCATAATCATTCCCATCAAAGATAGGTGGTCTAGAAGGATTTTGGTTGTCAATAGACCCAATATTTATTCCTTCCATCTAATAAAACAAAATCTTTTCCACTCCACATGTTAGTGTAGTAAATAGTTGAAATGAAAGTTTGAAAGAAATAGAGCAAGTAATGAAAATCAGTGGAAACCTTCCTCTGATACCAATTGTTGGATCGAATATGTATATGTATAAGTATAATAGATGGAACAATACAAGAGGGGGGGGTGAATTGTAGGTTTAAAACTTTGTGTTTTAAACACTTAAGAAATTAGTTTAAATGATCTTAAACTAATACAAAAAACAAACCACAATTGTATTGGATAGGGTATGATATGATGTAATACTATAAGAAATATAAAACAATTGTATTCAAAAGAATACAATAATCAGAGTAATGTAAAAGTGAGAGATTCTATCATAAAGCGTATAGAATCTATTAATACAATATGTAATAGAATGATTGTAATTGAAACAATTACAATTGAAAGTGTAAAGAAGAAAGGAAACAATACAAATTCCTTTCTAAAACAAACAGCATCAGAAATGTAAAAGTATTACAATTATTTTTGACCCAAAGAGAAGGGTTCACTAGTGCAGAAAACGTTTTTTACGTCGGTTATTTTTTATTATTTACGTCGGTTTTTAGGCGACGTTAATACGAACGACGTTATAAATAACGTTTTTTACGTCGGTTATTTAAAACCGACGTAATATCCCTAACTTCACGGTGGTTATCACGTCGGTTCATATAATAACCGACGTGATAAATATGCGCGGGGGGCTTTATCACGTCGGTTATTCCCTAAACCGACGTGATAAAACGCCTGGGATATCGTTTATCACGTCGGTTATGTCATAACCGACGTGATAAACCCTTCCCCTGGCCTATTACCACGTCGGTTATTTAGGAAACCGACGTGATAAAAAGGCCTGGGAAACGTTTTAGCACGTCGGTTATTCAATAACCGACGTGGTAAATCGATTCCCAGGCCTTTTATCACGTCGGTTATACTAAGAACCGACGTGATAAAATCCCCGGGAAAGGTTTATCACGTCGGTTCTAGAAAAAACCGACGTGATAAACCCCTACCGATTTATTTACCACGTCGGTTATAAAATAACCGACGTGAAAGAAATTTTTTTTTTTAAATAATTGCACTGCTCTCACCAAAAAGCAACCAGAAACCAAACAAAAATAACCATGCCAGCCCTCCCCCAAGCCCCAACTGAACCCCACCCTCATCTATACCCACCTAACAACCTGGCCAGCCCTCCCCCACCACATTGGAGCCCCACCACAACCCTTGGACACCCTCCACCCCTTGGACACCCCCCCACCCTCATTTACACCCCCAAGACCCCTAGTGCAGCCTCAAACACCCATTGGACACCCCCCCACACCTTGACAGCCCTCCCAGACCCCTTGGACACCCCCCCCCCTCATTTACACCCAACCTGCCCCTTGGACACCCCCCCACCCCTTCGACAGCCCCCCCACCCTCATTTACACCCCCCGAACACTAGGACAGCCCCAAACACCCCTTGGACACCCCTCCCATATCCCTTGGACACCCCCCACCCCTTGGACACCCCCCCACCCACTGGACAGCCCCCCACCCCCTGGACACCCCCCTACCCCTTGGAAACCCCCCCTACCCCTTGGAAACCCCCCCATCCCCTTGGACAGCCCCAAACACCCCTTGGACACCCCTCCTATATCCCTTGGACACCCCCCCACCACTTGGACACCCAACCGACTCCTTGGACAGCCCCAAACACACCTTGGACACCCCTCCCATATCCCTTGGACACCCCCCACCCCTTGGACACCCCCACCCTCATTTACACCCCCCCCCCCCCCCGACCCCTAGGACAGCCCCAAACACACCTTGGACACCCCCCCCATATCCCTTGGACACCCCCCAAACACCCACCCACCCCCTTGGAACCTCTCCCCCCATACCAAAATCCAGACCAGAAAAACCATCAACAGTAGACCAAAACAAGAAGTAGAGAAAAATTAAACATTCACTTATATAACATTCAAAACTTACAATGTCAACTTCAAAAAAAACTAAATCCAACCTAAACGACTACGAAATACACAATTACATTGACAATATTCAAAATTACATTTTACATTACAAACAACTAAAAGTCAATCAAACCTGTAAAATAATTTGACCACTTCACTTGTAAGTGTTTGATATCTTCAGCAGTAAAGGGTTGAGGGTCATCAAAAAGCTACAAAGGAAAAGGATAGTAGTCAACGTGTATAATGAATAAATCAAATTGAAATATTATTAGAAAGAGGAAATCTTACCAGGTCAAAACTCAGAACTGTCCCAGTTGTTATTATTTCATACATAAATCTTAACATGTAATATCCGCATTCGATGATGCCTTGTTGCTCATGACATTTCTGTTTGAATGAGTGTAAATTCAATATATTATTTTTATGTAATAAATCAAAATGTACAAATTATAAATGGATATTTACCTTCGCATGTACATATTTGATCTTGTAATTCCTTTTCTTTGCGCTTTTTCGAAAGTGGACCCATGCCCTGTTAGAAAATAATACGAATGGGGTAAATTTAAAATTCATTATAATATATAAAACTATTGTGAAATTGAAACTTACGTTTCCAATATATTCTTAAAACTTTCTCGCACATCATCATGGAGAGAGCATATCCAATAAAGTGTTTTCTCCCTAGGGCAAAAAACCCCTAACATCCAATGATCCCTGAGAAAAGGAAATTTAACGTTAGTGGTTTTTTATGTTAAAATATAATTAACTCTTTGAGAGGGATGTGTTTCATACCTCTCACAAAAAGGCATCATCCAACACTGTGTGATTACATTCTTTTCAAATCTATCAGCAATATAAAGCATTCTTTGTTCCTCATCCAATGCACATGCTTCAGGGGAAATCAATTGTGGGTCCATGAATCCATATACATCTGTCAGCTCATTCCTCTCACAAATTTTATACATATACCTAATACAAAGCAGACATAAGTATACATTTTTAATAAATATAACGCAAGGAAAAGGAGTTAAGACTTACATGATAAAAATTTGCACCACGTTGATGCCCATCTTATCTCCAGTGACAAACTCCATGATATCAGTTTTCATAATCCCCACACATAGTTCACGTCCACAGACATGAGCTTCCATTGTAAAGTCATAATGATCCGCCAACAAATTTGAATATCTTGACAATTTGTCAAGACTGCTAGTATCTGCATCTGATGTCATAGCTATCTGTCTTTGTTGTTGTCTATACAGTATTTCTTTACCTTTGAAGTATTCCTGTAAAAATAAATTGAAAAATATATTAGTTTTCAAATGATAAAACATTAATAAAAATATAAAATAAAAGATATAACATCCATACCTCTATGGTAATGAGTCGAAGAAGTCTGGATGGCCAAAGTAAAAAATGGCCGATACTATGTCCAACTGTCGTCACCTCATCTGTAGGTAATGGTATCCGAGCTGATCTATCTATAATATCCTGTACAGTGACCCTCTGATTCTCTACCTCTAACTGTTGATGATGAACTATATCTCCTATACAATATACCATCCCATATGCAACTATATGATGTTGAGGATCATCAACATACAACTCACAATAAGTAGGTAGCTGCGGCGGAGGAGGAGGATCAAAAATGGGGTCCGCAGGCTGAGGTGGGGGAGTGGGAGCTACTGGGAGAGGTGGAGTGGGAGCTGCACCCTGAAATTGTCTTTGCAAGTCTGCAAACATTAACTGCACCGATGCTCTAATCTTGTCCTCCATTGTCGCATTAATATTATGGACTTCAGCCTCCAACGATTCTATTTTTTTTTATAAACTCCCTCAACGTTAGAAGTTGAGGAACGTGGCAACACTTTTCTTACCGATACACCTGCCGGATATCCTCTTACACGGCCAGGATGTTCGGGCTTTCCCAATGCCACAGATAAAATATCTTCCCTCCCAGATGGTGTAAATGTCCCCTGTGAACTCTGCTCCTCAAGAGAGTCCTGTAATAATTAATTGAACTTTTCTATAATGATTGGAAATATATGACGAAAATAGTAAACTTAAATAAATAAAATAGATATCTTACAATCCTATCAACTACGAGTCTCGATTCTTCCGAAAGATATTGTCCTTTTTTGCCCTTCCGAGCTCTTTTCCATTTCTCATGTCTAGATGGAGGGGATGGAGGGGCCACCTCTCCAGAGCTTGAAGACTCAGCTCTTAGTTGTTGAAATTTTTCTGCCATCATTTGTTCTTCCAATAATGCATACCCTCCCCGAGATAAACTATGAGGGTATACATTTTTAGATTGGATCTCTTGATGAGCTTTCCTTGTTTGCTGTAAATTAAGAATAAGTAATCATTAACAAAACAATAATAAGATCATTTATATAAGAAAGCTTATAAAAGTTTACATTGCCCTTACCAAAAATGATTCTTTTCTTCTACTTTCAAAAAATTCTCTCCATGTGTCTTCATCTATAAAAGGATATATACGACATGGATTCTCACGACTCCTATGACCATAAATGAAATCAGATGAGAGGGTTGATTTGAAATCCCTCCATCTCCTAGCAGCCAACGATAAGCATTTCTTCCTGACTCCTCCAGTGTCAGGAATATCAAATGTCATCTGATAAAAAAGAGGTTAAAAATATTATATATACTAGAAACATTTAAAGAACAGTCAAACAATAGCAAAAGATCTTACCAAAATGGTCTCCCACAGCTGAGAAATTATCGCCTTATCCACACTTCTCCAATCATCATAGAGAATGCTTACTTTGCTCTTAGCCTGAGTTGCTACAAAACCCTTAAAATCTTTAGCATTTGGACCTCTAGGGAGATCATCCTCATCAAACTCCACGACTATCCTCTCCTCCTTCGTACGGGCAAGTGATAATTTTGGTAAACGTGTGCACCCACGCTTACCAACCTTTGAACTCTTTTTCGTAATAGGAGCATGTGAATGTTACTCCCCAGATGTATGACCAATATGCTCATCTCCAGAATCATGTGGCTGATCAACTGATTGATCTGTCATTTTCCTTCAAATCAAAAAAACAAACATTAGTTCACAAATAGAAAAGTGTACTAAATTACATAATAGTAAACATCGGTAATATGATAAGCATGTTAAACAATGATAAACATGGTAAACATAGGCAAAATGTTGCCAAGGAGTTGGCATAAGAAAGCTGAAAAGTGGACTCACTGATGCCACCCGGCCGGCCGCTGGCTCACCACCGGCCGGCCGGTGGAGCAGACAGCCTTCCTCTGTCTGGACCACCGGCCGGCCGCTGGATCACCACCGGCTGGCCGGTGGACCAGACAGAGAGCCTTCCTCTCTGTCTAAACCACCGGCCGGCCGCTGGCTCCTCACCGGCCGGCCGCTGGTGATCCAGACAGAGAGGAAGGCTCTCTGTCTGGTCCACCGGGCGGCCGGTGGTGATCCAGCGGCCGGCCGGTGGACCAGACAGAGCCTTCCTCTCTGTTTGAACCACCGGCCGGCCGCTGGCTCAACACCGGCCGGCCGCTGGTGATCCAGACAGAGAGGCTCTGTCTCTGTCTGGACCACCGGCCGACCGCTGGCTCAGCACCGGCCGGCCGGTGGACCAGACAGAGAGCCTTCCTCTCTGTCTGAACCACCGGCCGGCCGCTGGCTCAACACCGGCCGGCCGCTGGTGATCCAGACAGAGAGGAAGGCTCTCTGTCTGGTCCACCGGCCGGCCGGTGGTGAGCCAGCGGCCGGCCGGTGGTACAGACAGAGAGGACCGGTTGCCGGTGCGCGCAGGACTTCTCCTCTTTACGGTTTTTATTGTTTTATCGTTTTGGTTTGATACATATTTTAATAAGTAAAAAATTTACAGTATCTAACATTATATGAAAAAACTAAATGTAAACAAGATATATACTTGTGTTACCTGTAATTTTAGGAATGTACAGTTGGATTGTTTTCCCAAATTCCTTCGTCGTGATCGTTCCTAATGGCACAAACCATGTCTTCAACATACTCATCATTATGTTCTGTTAATCTTTCCATGGAAGTAGGGATCTCACATAAATCAGCATCTTCATCAAATTCATCCTCACCAACATATTGGTTTTTCCCTTGTAAAACAACAGCCCACTGCATATCTGATTGATCTACTACATAGAAAATTTGTTTGGCATGTGTTGCCATTATAAAAGAATCAGCTGTGTCTTCCAATCTATTCAGATTAACAAGTGTCATTCCAAATTCATCGTGTCTGACACTGTTGTTACCGATAAACCATTTACAGTTAAAAACGGGAACTTTAATTTTAAAGTAATCAGCCTCCCATATGTCTTCAATCACTCCATAATATGCACTTGATGCCGAAATTGGGTTTCTGTCCTTAGCACTCGAAAAATGCATTGCTTCTGCAAACACCAATACACCACTATTCTGAACTGCACTTCTGTTGTCCTGAGCTTTCGTATGAAATGTATAGCCATTAATGTCATAAGCGGACCATGTTATCACATTTAAAGATGGACCACCCACTATCCATTTTAATGTCTCTGATACATCTGATCTACCAAGCAAGGTCTTTTTAAACCATGGCAAAAAAGTTTTGTTGTGCTCATTCAAAATCCACATTTCTTTCTTCTTTGGATGACATTGTTTCAACTCATTAATATGCAATGTGATATACGGTTGAACATCAGCTATGTTATTCAAGATGTATGATTCTAACTTCTTCATATGTTCAGCTGACAGTGATTTGACTTTCAAGCCACGAATCCCCTTTCCCTCATTATTAACCCGTTCATGGCGAGATGGAGGCAAACCTATGTGTTGCGCCGTAGCCAAGTAACTCGTACAAAACTCTGCTACCTCCTCAGAAATATACTTTTCAATAATGGAGGCTTCAGGTCGATATGGATTTTTAACATATCCCTTTAATATTTTCATATACCTTTCAAAAGGATACATCCAACGAAGATATACAGGTCCACAAAGCCTTATTTCTCGAACCAGATGAATCAGTAAATGCACCATCATATCAAAAAAAGTTGGAGGAAAATACATTTCCAAATGACAAAGTATAATAATTGCATCCTTTTCCAAAATGTTCAAAGCATTCACATCAATCGCCTTGTTGCAAATTGAATTGAAAAAATAACACAACCTCATTATAGTCTTTCTGACACGGATGGGCAATATTCCACGCAGTGCAACTGGTAGAATTTGTTGCATCATGACATGACAATCATGTGATTTCATACCTATCAACTTCAAGTCTTTCAATGAGACAAAATTTTTTACATTTGAAGAATAACCTTGAGGCACTTTGATATCATGAAGACACTGACAGAAGCTACTTTTCTCCCTCTTCGATAATGTATGACAAGCCGGGGGAAGAAATGTTCGTCTTCCTTTAGGAGTGGGAGCTAACTCTAAACGTATTCCCATTGACAGTAGGTCTAACCTTGCATTCAACCCATCTTTTGTCTTTCCTTTAATATCTAGCAATGTTCCGATCAAAGAATCACAGATATTCTTCTCCACGTGCATGACATCAATATTATGTTTGACTTCATGATACCTCCAATATGGTAGCTCAAAAAATATTGACCTTTTCTTCCAAATATGTCTATCATTACCAGATTTCTGTGTCTTTCCCAATGTCACATCAAGGTTTTTCACCCTCTCAAAATACAATTCTGGGGATAAAGGTTGAGGTGCAGTATCAAATTCTTGTGAGCCATTGAATGCCTTTTTTAGTCTTCTATAAGGGTGATCCATAGGCAAAAACTTTCGATGACCCATGTACACTGTTTTCCTCCCATGATGCAATTGACAATATGACGTCTGTTGTTCGCAAATTGGACATGCTTTATGCCCTTTAACACTGTATCCAGACAAATTTCCATATGCTGGGAAGTCATTTATAGTGAATAGAAGCACTGCATGCAGTTGAAAATATTCCATTTTATAAGAATCATACACCCTAATACCATCAGCCCATAAAAGTTTCAAATCATCAATCAGCGGTGACAAGTATACATCAATATCATTGTCGGGTTGCTTTGGACCAGAGATCATGATACTCAACATGACATATTTGCGCTTCATACAAACTTCAGGAGAGAGGTTGTAAATTACCAATAAAACAGGCCATGAACTATGTGTGCTACTGAGGGTTCGGTATGGATTCATTCCATCTGTGCACAAGCCTAGTCTCAGATTTCTAATTTCATTTCCAAATGTAGGGTACTGGGCATCAATTTTCTTCCATTGTGGACAATCAGCTGGATGACGTATTTTTCCATCACATACCCGCTCATCAGCATGCCATCTTAACCTTTTTGCATCATGTGAATTAGCAAATAAACGTTTGAAACGAGGAATTATAGAAAGATACCAAAATACCTTTGAAGGGAGCTTTGTAATCTCTACATCAGCTTGTGATTTTTCTTTCACCTTATACCGTGATGTCCCACATTTGGGACACTCTTTCAGAAATTCATATTCCTTCCTATATATAATGCAGTCATTCGGACATGCATGTATTTTCCTGTATCCCAATCCCATCGGGCATAATATTTTTTTGGCCTTATAATGTGAATCTGGAAGATCGTTATCTTTTGGAAGAATGTCTTTCATCAATTGTAGCAGCTCTGTAAAACTTCTTTCACTCCATCCATGTTTCGCCTTCAGGTTAATCAATCTTAACACCGCCGACAAAACCGTAAAATCTGTACAACCAGGATATAATGGTTTTTCGGCATCACCATATAGACGTGCAACTCTCGGTTCTATCTCAATTTGTTCTGCTACAATATCGCGAATCATTTCATCAATTCCATCGGAGTTACCATCTTGCGATTCATTATCATCAGTGACATTCTGTCCAGTTTCGCCATGCCAAATCCAAGGGTTGTAACTCGGATTGAAACCATGACAAATCAGATGATCTTTTATCTCTCTACTTTTCAACTTCTTCATATTCAGACATTTCAGGCATGGACAGAAAAAAATGTCACTACTTGGAACATTTCGTTTAGCAAATTCCAAAAAGGCATCAACACCTTCCTCATATTCATTGCTCATTCGATGTGCCGTAATCCAACTTCGACTCATTATTACCTATAAAAAATAGCAAAAATATATATATTTTTTAGATAAGACAAATATATGTTTATATGAAAAAAATCATAATTTGAATATAACAATTTTGAAATATAAAACAAATCGATGTGTAAACCCCCCTGGACACCCCCCGACCCCTCTGGACAGCCCCCCACCCCTCCTGGACACAACCCCCCACCCCCGACCTGCTTGGACACCCCCCTGGACACCCCCCAACCCTCTGGACAGCCCCCCCACCCCTCCTAAACACCACCCCCACCCCCTACCCCCTTGGACACCCCCCTGGACACCCCCAACGCCCACCCACACCCTTGGACAGCCCCCCACACCCACCCACCCCCTTGTAAACCCCCCTGGACACCCCCTGACCCCTCTGGACAGCCCCCCACCCCTCCTGGACACCACCCCCCACCCCCTACCCCCTTGGACACCCCCCTAGACATCCCCCAACCCTCTGGGCAGCCCCCCCACCCACCCGGACAACCCCAAATACCCTCTGGAGAGGCCGCCACCCACTTGGACAGCCCCCCACACCCATCCACCCCCTTGGACAGCCCCCCACACCCATCCACCCCCTTGGACACCCCCCTGGACACCCCACCGACCCCTCTGGACAGGCCGCCACCCCCTTGGACAGCCCCCCACACCCACCCATCCCCTTGGACACCACCCTGGACACCCCCCGACCCCTCTAGAAAGCACCCCCACCCCTCCTGGACACAACCCCCCACCCCCGACCTGCTTGGACACCCCCCAACCCTCTGGACAGCCCCCCCACCCCTCCTAAACACCACCACCCACCCCCTACCCCTTGGACACCCCCCTGGACACCCCCCAACACCCACCCACGCCCTTGGACAGCCCCCCACACCCATCCACCCCCTTGGACAGCCCCCCACACCCATCCACCCCCTTGGACACCCCCCTGGACACCCCACCGACCCCTCTGGACAGACCGCCACCCCCTTGGACAGCCCCCCACACCCACCCATCCCCTTGGACACCACCCTGGACACCCCCCGACCCCTCTAGAAAACACCCCCACCCCTCCTGGACACAACCCCCCACCCCCGACCTGCTTGGACACCCCCCTGGACACCCCCCAGGACACCCCCCAACCCTCTGGACAGCCCCCCCACCCCTCCTAAACACCACCACCCACCCCCTACCCCCTTGGACACCCCCCTGGACACCCCCCAACACCCACCCACGCCCTTGGACAGCCCCCCACACCCACCCACCCCCTTGTAAACCCCCCTGGACACCCCCGACCCCTCTGGACAGCCCCCCGCCCCTCCTGGACACCACCCCCCACCCCCTACCCCCTTGGACACCCCCCTGGACATCCCCCAACCCTCTGGACAGCCCCCCACCCACCCGGACAACCCCAAATACCCTCTGGAGAGGCCGCCACCCACGTGGACAGCCCCCCACACCCATCCACCCCCTTGGACACCCCCCTGGACACCCCACCGACCCCTCTGGACAGGCCGCCACCCCCTTGGACAGCCCCCCACACCCACCCATCCCCTTGGACACCACCCTGGACACCCCCCGACCCCTCTGGACAGCCCCCGACCCCTCTAGAAAGCACCCCCACCCCTCCTGGACACAACCCCCCACCCCCGACCTGCTTGGACACCCCCCTGGACACCCCCCAACCCTCTGGACAGCCCCCCCACCCCTCCTGGACACCACCCCCCACCCCCTACCCCCTTGGACACCCCCCTGGACACCCCCCAACACCCACCCACACCCTTGGACAGCCCCCCACACCCACCCACCCCCTTGTAAACCCCCCTGGACACCCCCCGACCCCAAATCCATGCACCTATGCCATGGTTGTGTGTGAATAAAGTAGTAACAACTGTAAAAGGGCAACCCATCCAAATGGACACGCCCCAACCCTCTCGGGGATTTATAGAAAACGATGAAAAATTAGTGAAATCATAAAATTACTCAATATTGCAAGTCGAACAAATAGATCTAGGGATGATAAATAAGATTATGGTGCCAAAACGAGTTAAAAGGGTTCGCAATCGAAGAATCTTAGCTAGTTTCAACAAAAAAATCACAACACATATATATTTACTATCCGCGAAAAAAAAACGAACGAGTGGGAGGATTACCTGAGTGCTGCGAGTTTAGATGATTGATCCGAGGAGATTAAATATGAGAAACGATGATCGCAAAACGAATCTAAACCAACGAAATGGACGAGCCGATTCGGGTTTACGCGCGAGAGAGACGAGTCGCGACTGTCGAAGGTAAACTCGCGAATGACAATCCACGGGTCTGGGTAAATTTTTAATTGAGTTATCACGTCGGTTATTCAATAACCGACGTGATAATTGTTTTAAAAACATTTATAACGTCGGTTATTTCAATAACCGACGTAAAAAACTTCCTCCGATTCATTGTTTACGTCGGTTATTATATAACCGACGTAAAAAATGGCTCAAAATCCGCGTTTTTTTACGTCGGTTATGGAAAAACCGACGTCAAAAACATCTGCGGATTCTTTTTTTACGTCGGTTATTTTATAACCGACGTCAAAAAGCCTTCAAAAACCGCGTTTGTTACGTCGGTTATTCAATAACCGACGTGAAAGGGCCTTCGAAAACCGCGTTTTTTACGTCGGTTATAAAAATAACCGACGTAAAAAACGAAGCCGCGAGATTAATAACGTCGGTTATTTGTATAACCGACGTTAAATGTGTACCGAACACAGGTTTTTACGTCGGTTAAGAAATAACCGACGTAAAAAACCTCGTTTTACATATTATGACGTCGGTTTTATATAACCGACGTAAAAAATGGTGACGTAAAAAACGTTTTCTGCACTAGTGGTTATCCTTTCACCTAGGATAAGAGGTATGTCTTACCACCACCTTGGTAAGCCCTCGATACGATGATCGGTATGTCTGTTTGCCTATCCCTGGCAGCCCTCGATACGATGATTAGAACATTTGTCTGCCTATCCCCGGCAGCCCTCGATACGATGATCGGTTCGTCTGTCAGCCTATCCCCAGCAGCCCTCGATACGATTGACAGAGTCAGTATGAAAATTATATTCTGTACGATCAGTATGGTTAGTACGATCAGCATGGTCAGTACGATCAGCATGGTCAGTACGATCAGCATGATCAGTACGATTAGCATGGTCAGTACGATCAGCATGGTCAGTACGATCAGGATGGTCAGTACGATCAGCATGGTCAGTACGATCAGCATGGTCAGTACGATCAGCATGGTCAGTACGATCAGCATGGTTAGTATGATCAGCATGGTCAGTACGATCAGCATGGTAAAAGACATTTGTGATTTCCAAAACAAGATATAAAAGTCAAAAGAAGACTTTTGACTCAACATAAACATCCCATCAAGAGGATCAAAAACCTATATTAAGGTTATGATGTCATGCGAATCCTCGTAGGAACGAACCAAGGGAGTACCCTCAACTACTACTGGTCCAAACATTTCTAACCCGAGTGACCCATCAAAACGTCACACCGCACACCTCCAAGGCTAATACCGAGGCCACCATCGCGATCCACACAGAAAAACACACAGGATAGGCTGTTTAATCACCCGAAACGGACAACCGGTGAAAAAGGCACTATTCACCGTAGCTAGCCCGTGTGGGGCCCACACTGCAATCCCGAAACTCATCAAGCGGATCATACCACTGTGATCCCCTCGAAAAAACACACGGGATCGACTACTCGATCGTCCCAAATGGACACCCAGTGAAAAAGGTACTATTCACCGAAGCCATCCCGTGTGGGGCCCTCACTACGATCCCGAAACTCCTCAAGCGGATCACACTGTTGCGATCCCCTTGGAAAAACACACGGGATCAACAACTCGATCGTCCAAAACAGACACCTGGTGAAAAAGTCACATTTCTCCGTAAACGCTGGAACCCAACCTTGTGGGGCCCACACCCTGTTCTCGGTCCCAACACCCGGAAACTATCTCTAAAAGTTTGTTGTACCATCAGGGTCTCAACGCCACTAACGGCACGTCATTTGGACACTCCGTGCAGGAGTTATGGTGGGTCGAAGCTGAATAATAATAAAATATTATTATTATTTCAATGTTTTGTAGCCCCGGGCCACAAACCCAACTCATAAAATTTCCAAAGTAAACCCAAAAGGTCCGTCTCGACTCAAAGAATGCGTCACCTCAAACGGCTTGCGATTTGGACTCCCGATATGCATTTTACGGGGATTTAAAGAGCTCCCAGAATATTCTGGTCAGACCACCGCTGGCTCGCCGGAAAACTGACTGGACCACCACGCCAACCTTGCCGGAACACCGTGCCGCCGCGCCGCTTGCCGGATTCCGCCACGCCATCACCGCCCTCACCGGATTCTGCCATGGTCACCGCCGAAATCTGGGTTTTCACTGGAAAACTTCCGGGAACCCCCGGGAGCACCCCGGTGCTCCAAAATCAGATCCGAAACATGTTTCGGAAACCTCAGGACCCGAAATATACAACCCTTATGAAGATTTGAAGAAAAACAACATATAAATGGGGTCCTAGATTTTAAAACTCATACCGCCTACCTCGCGGGCGAAACGTCGACGTTCTGGCTTAGATCCGCGCTCTAAAGCTTCCGTTGCACGATCCTGGAGCGTCTGCCGTCGGAATCTGAGTCTAACAGTACCTTATTTCTTCGATTCCAGCCGTTCATCACTTAAAGAGAAAGAGGAGGAGGTGATCCTCCTTCGTGCGTAGCAAACAGGTGGGGGAGGGGTGAGTAATATATTTTTTAATTTAATTAAAACAAATATCAGCTTAACACCCCGGTCCGACTAGCCTCCGACCTCGTGCCCAGAACGGACAAATCTTAGGTCGTTCCTAGTGTAAAAATGACATTTTTAATGCAATAGTGCACTCATAATTGCGATCTGAGACTCTGTTCAGGAGTTATTCGAGCCGACACCCATAAATAAACTTTTCCATTTATTTACGAAAACACCCCTGGTGGATTTTCTCACAGCAGGCCCATGCCCACAAAGTTTATACCCCGCCTAGGGTAAACGACACACTCCAGACGCAACCGTACCCTCAGATTTCCATTCCGAGCTACCGTTTAGGAGATAACACACCCCTGCCACGTGCATAGTATAAAAAATACTTAATACTTTTATAAAATTAATTCTGGGCACACCGGGCCTCGGAATTGTACGTCGTCTTCGCGCCTAGCTCTGGAATTATTCATATGAATATTCCAAAGTCTGATAGGGCCAAAACCCAAGTCTCTACATCCTCCCCACCTTATAACTTTTCATCCCCGAAAATCCATAAGCACAAGGAAAGCAACTGGACTCTCAACTGGGTCTCTCACGCCAATGAGTTCGCCAACAAACACCCATGCCCGCACACATAAGTCAGAGGGACTCATCCACCACACCTCAACACTATCCGCTTTGGGTGGAACTGACTCGCCTGCACGGTTTTGATCGCGTCACAAAAATGCGTATCTGTGGGGGAAGGATCCCTCTACCTCATGCATTCGAAGCACGTCGAACATCACCCACACAGGGTCTTACAAACGCCCTAAACAAAAACTCGAGCAATCAACGGAAAAGGAAGAGTACTACTAAACAATTTCTATCAAACTATTACAGAAAGTAGAAAGGACACAAGGCGTACCTCTATTCATCCGCGGAGCCTCAGGGTCAATAGCCTATAGGGAATGCAGTTGTCTGCGCCCTCGTCCCCCAGCTCCCTGGACTTGGCATGGACCACCTGGGGGTGGGGGTGGTGGCAACTGATACCGCCTACCACCTCTTGCTGCTGCACCAACTCCATCACCACGTCTGCTGCCCTATGGACCTCCTTGCTCGAGACGCTGCCTCTACCAAGGCTATCTATCGACCAGCTCCCTCTCAGCAGCACGACGGGTTGGACAATCTCTAGCAAGATGTCCTCATCCGTTGAAAGCGTAACACCGCCTCTCCTACGGCTGACCAAAACTGGCCTGCGATCCCTGAGCCTCAGATCCTCCATCCTGGGGTCACCTCCTGAAACGTCGGCCACGTCCAAACCCTTGAACCTGCCACCAACTACTAGATGTCGATTCGACTGAAGAAGTCTCATCTCTCGCGTTCCCAACACTAACAGGTGGGATCTGCTCAGCCAGAAAGCTCTCCACCACCAACGCTCACTCCAGCACTCCAGCATAGGTGGGAAGCCACAAAGAAACCACACCTGCCCAGATGTCTCTGTGTAGGCCCTGATCGAAGGCCGGACCCCTAAAGAACGGGTCTCAAACCATATCTAGGGAGTAGCGCGACAATTCTGTAAACCTCGCGGAGTACTCTGACATGGTCATGCCCTCCTGCCGAAGCTGCAAAATCTCTTGGATCTGCACTGACCTTAGCATCACTGGATAGAACTCTTCCCTGAAGAGCCACTCAAACTCTACCCACGTGAGCATCTCCTCATCATGGGACTGCGCCACCAAACTCCACCATCACCCGACCGAACCATGCAGAAGGCTCTCTGCTAGGACCACCATCTGATCTGGGGGTTTCCTCACCAGGCGGAAAACATGGGTGACTGCTTCAAGCCAGTCATCAGCTGCCTGAGGATCTGGATCACCCCGGAACCTCAGAGTTTGATGCCTCTGGAACTCGTGCAGCACACTCAGCCTGCACTCAACCTCATCCTGCACTACCGGCACAACCAGCTGCTCAACATGTGGTGGCTCAACTGGCGGACCACCTGGAGGTCCAGCCTCAGAACCTGCACCCTGGTCCACAACCTCTAGATGGGGCAGATCATCACCACAATCCCACTGCGGAACCCTCGCTGGCTGTCATTGTGGAGGCATCCTTAAATACAATCAAGACACACCATAGTCAAAGAGTATATCTGGAGAGCTGACACAAGAAGAACAAGGGAAACCCAAAAACCCAGTCCTATATGATGCATGCACCGTTATGTCCCATACGACTAGTGTCCATACATCCCGAGTCAAAAGGCAGGTTATCAGAGTCCTAGTGAATGGATACATCAGCCACTGCACCAACACTAGAGTCCCTGTCCTGAAAGCCGAACTTGAAACATCATAACACTACCGCGATGCAACCCAAAACAAACTCACAACTAGACCAGATACGCTCTGAGATCCCAAAGGTGGAACCTCCTCTGATACCACTCTTTCACGACCCGACCCAACGGGTCTCGAGCCATGACTCCCCAATCCCGCCTCCAATAGGCCAGGGGCTAGCGTCTAACACCGAGTAGGCTATCACACACATGGGAGGCATTAGACTAAGGTACCTGTACACACACACCCACATACACCTCCATGAAACATTACAAAGATATATATAAAAACTGGAAAGAAAATGCATGCATACATCTATCCCAAACCAGAGTGCAACAAAAGTACAAAATGGAAAAATAGGGTCCACCAAAAGAAAACTACAAAGGCGTTCAACCTGATCGAAAGAAGGGGTACGCTTCCAAAACCTCCACCGGAAAGATCCTCGACACAGCTCCGGTAAGACTCCACGGTCAGACCTGCTCACTAAGATCCGCCTGCTCTGGGTCCTCCTGGGACTCCGTCGAAAGGCTTGTGGTCTTCACAAGACACAAACATGTGCGGGCAAAGCCCGTGCAGGGGTGAGTATAAAAATAATCAGTAGGAACCCCAAAAAACCAAAACAAAAGAGAGAAACTGAAAGGCAACATTCCGCTCATCCTATCCAGAGGGAACCCAGACAAGAGAGAAACTCCATCTCGTGACCATCCTCGGCTAAACACAACTAGTCAGCTCAATTCAGGAGTATGACCATACATACACCTTGAACATCCAGATATACTCATCTCATGCCCCAAGCCACATGAGGTACTGACCTCATCACTAGCAATGGTTCACAACCAGGAGAGCACACTCCACGATCACGGTCATCCCATATGATACTCGTCTGAGAGATACACTCCATCGAGTCCCACACAAACATCCTAGACCCTCACCTGAGAGATCACACTCCTCGGATGTCGTCACTGAGGAACCCTCACTGAAACAACATAAACACCAAACTCCTTGGATAGGGGATCGCTCCTAGGGTCCGCTAGGGGATACTAAAACCCACACCGGTATACAAAGATCTCACAGATATAGGATCACTCCTAGGGTCCGCTGGGGGATACCACAACCTAATCTGGAACTTGAAAGAAACACGTCACTCAGATAGATGATCATCACCCATGTCATGACGGTCACGATGATACTGTAACCCTATATGGTACATCTCGCGCTGTAGGGGATTGAACTGATGATGCTGCAACCCTACCGACACTATACGCTGAGTAGGGGATCATATAACCAACGATACCACAACCCTACTATAATACTCATGCTGAGTAGGGGATCGTATACCCGACGATTCCACAACCCTACTGAGCATGGTCTACTTCATAGGGGATCATATTCCTGATGATTCCACAAAACCTACAGAGTTAACCTGCTAGATAGGGGATCACCACCTGTGGATAAGCTGTCACATCGATACCAAGAACCCGATCAAGGGAAACGATGCTAGAGGATCCCACTTTGGGTCCACCGGAGGGATGACACAACTCTAACAGATTAAACATCCCATAAATAGGATCACAAACCTATACTAAGGTTGTGATGTCACACGAACCCTCGTAGGAACAAACCAAGGGAGTACCCTCAACCACTGCTGGTCCAAACGTCGCTAACCCGAGTGACCCGCCACAAAGTCACACCGCGCACCTCCAAGGCCGATACTGAGGCCACCATCACGATCCATGCAAAAAAACACGCAGGATAGGATGTTTACTCACCTGAAACGAACAACCGATGAAAAAGACACTATTCACCGTAGCTAGCCCATGTGGGGCCCACACTGCGATCCTGAAACTCATCAAGCGGATCATACCACTGCGATCCTCTCAGAAAAACACATGGGATTGACTACTCGATCGTCCCAAATGGACACCCGGTGAAAAAGGTACTATTCACCGAATCCAGCCCATATGGGGCCCTTACTACAATCGTGAAACTCCTCAAGCGGATCACACCATTGCGATCCCCTCAAAAAACACATGGGATCGACTACTCGGTCGTCCAAAACGGACACCCGGTGAAAAAGTCACGTTTCTCTGTAAACGCTGGAACCTGGCCTCATGGGGCCCACACCTTGTTCTCGGTCCCAACACCTGGAAACTATCTCGAAAATTCAGTTGTACCATCAGGGTCTCAACGCCACTGACGGCACGTCATTTGGACACTCCGTGGAGGAGTTATGGTGGGTCGAAGCTGAATAATAATAAATTATTATTATTATTTCAACGTTTTGTAGCCTCGGGCCACGAACCCAACTCATGAAATTCTAAAAGTAAACCCAAAAGGTCCTTCTCGACTCAAGGAACGCGTCACCGCAAACAGCTTGTGATTTGGACTCCCGATATGCATTTTACAGGGGTTTAAAGAGCTCCCAGAATATTCTGGCCAGACCACCGTTGGCTCGCCGGAAAACTGACCGGACCGCCACGCCGACCTTGCCGGACCGCCGCGCTGCCATGCCGCCTGCCAGATTCTGCCACTCCGTCGCCGCCCTTGCCAGATTCTTCCATGGCCGCCACTGGAATCCAGGTTTTCTTTCAGAAAACTTCTGGGAAGTCCCGGGAGCACCACGGTGCTCCAAAATCAGACCCGAAACATGTTTTAGAAACCTCGGTACCCGAAATATACAACCCATATGAAGATTTGAAGAAAAAAACACATAAATGGGGTTTGGGATTTTAAAACTCAAACTTCCTACCTCGCGGGTGAAACGCCGACGTTCTGGCTTAGATCCGTGCTCCAAAGCTTCCACTGCACGATCCTAGAGCGTCTGCCGTCGGAATCTGAGTCTGATGGTACCTTATTTCTTCGATTCTGGCCATTTTTCGCTTTAAGAGAAATAGGAGGAGATGATCCTCCTTTTTACATAGCAAACAGGTGGGGGAGGGGGTGAGTAATATTTGTTTTAATTTAATTAAAACAAATATCAGCTTAACACCCCGGCCCGACTAGCCTCTGACCCCGCGCCCAGCACGGACAAAGGATAGGGAGCTCCTAGGGTAAACACAACATTTTGAACGCAACGACACACTCATAATTGCAATCTGAGACTCCGTTCAGGAGTTATTTGAGCCGACGCCCATAAATAAACTTTTCCATTTATTTATGAAAACACCCCTGGTGGTTTTTCTCACAGCAGGCCCGCGCCCGCAAAGTTTATACCCCGCCTATGGTAAACAGCACACTCCAGACGCAAACGTGCCATCATATTCTTGTTCTGAGCTACTGTTTAGGAGATAACGCACCTCTGCCACATGCATAGTATAAAAAATACTTAATATTTTTATAAAATTAATTTCGAGAACACCGGGCCTCAGAATCGCACGCCGTCTTCACGCCTAGCTCTGAAATTATTCATATGAATATTTCAAAGTCTAACATGGCCAAAAATAGTCTCTAAAAAATTGATCAGAGATAATTGAGTAAGGGTAGTAATCTTTGCAAAGTTACTTAAATGGGTACAAAAGTAAGTAATATTCAGTGAACTCATAGATTAATATCAATAGATTGTCTTGAATTGGATTAATCCTTAAATAAAGGAGGAAGAACCATAGTTGGAGCGGGGAATATGAGAAGTCTCTTGTGTGATTCAGGAGCAAAATTATCCAGTACAGATTCTGAAGCAGGCTAGTGTGGACTATGGTAACACTATGGGATGCAGTATAAAGAACCTCTTGTGTGTATTTAGGATATATATAGTGTGATTATTTATCAAAAATTGTAATTTATTATATTATTATAGTGAATAATTAGTGTTAGGTAGAATAACCAACATGGTAAGAAGTAGGACTTTGTAACAAACATTGTAAATCCTTGTGTTCTGTGCATTTTTATTTATTTAATTATTTGAGGTAAGGCTGAGATTCACAAGAAGAGTGGATTAAGGCTTTAACCATTCATAGGGGCTTAATTAAAAAGAAACAATTTATAAAAATAAAAGTTAACCACTAATTTACCCCCTCCCTATATCAGTGATCTCACACTAATCTAAGCACTTCAATTGGTATTAGAGAAAATTTCAACTATGAAAGATCTAACAAAATTCTGAGTATGGAAAACATGAATTCAATAAATAGAAGTGATATTCTCATTTTCAAAGGTGAGAACTACCATGGATGGAAAAATAGGATGATATCGTATCTTCTATCACTTGGGATAAAAGTGAGAGATGTAGTTACAGTGGGATTTCAAACCTAAATTAAGAATACTCCTATGAATTTGGAAGGTAAAATGAATTTGGAGATGGTTATAAAGTCTATAAATTCAATCATGATGGCCTTATTAGAAAATTTATACACTAAATTGATGGGTCTTCAAACCACCATGGAAATCTGGGATAAAATGAGAAGCAGTTATGAAGGTAAACTTAAATTCAAATAAGTTAAGATACAAATATGAAGAAGCATATTTAAAGATATCAAAATGGGTGATAATTAAAGTGTTTATGACTACTTTACAAGAGTAAATAAGATTTCATTACATCATAGATTTTGGGGAAAAGTTGGATGACTCTGATATTTTTAAGAAAATGATGAGAAACTTTCTAGATAGATTTGATTAAAAAGTTTCTACAGTAGAAGACTGAGAATATCTATCACTAGATGATCTTTATAATATTCTCATAGTATATTAAATGAGAAAAATAATAGATTTTAATAATAAATAAAAATATGAGATTTATTTTGAATCCATGATTAAAAAAATCCAATGTTGAAGAAGAACTAGAATCAAGTGATTCTGGGGATGAGGAAGCTAAAGAGGACCTCAATGAAATGATTCCTTATAATAAATAATGTTTAAAAGGTGAAATTGTAAAGTAAAAGGCAAAAAAATCACTCAAATTTTGGAATTTCTAGAGTAGTGGTCATTTTTCTTGTGTCTATCTAAAGAAAAAGGCCACTAACACTGACATGGATGAAGAATATTAGAAGTTACCAAAAAGTAAATGGAAGAATCATAATAAGTGGTTTAGTTTCAAGAAGATAAATATGATGAGAAGATATATAGATGAATTTTCATCAATAATTAGTGAGTCAAAATATGGAAGATCTTCTAATAATCATAAGTGTTTTATGGGAAAAATCAATAAATATAAACATTCATTTGAAGGTGATGAAGATAATGAGAGAACTGAACTAGAATGGATTTTAAAAGAAAATATAGAATATTCTCTTATAAATCATATGAAACTCAAGAAGGAAAAGAAAAATCTAAAGAAAGAAATTGATAACATTGCCTTTGAGAACAAAAAATACGTTAAGAAAGAAGACACACATCTTAATGAAATGAGATCAAATGAGATGAAGATATCTAATTTGGAAGTAAATATGAAAATTTTTGAAGAAAAAACATCTATAAAATAATTCATATACAATTAATAATTAGAACCTATTAAATAAATTAAACAAAATAGATTTAAGATATCTGAGTTTGAGAAGATGGTAAGTTATCTAAGTGAAAAGATTGTTGAGAAAGAGTAAAAATTATCTAAGGCATAGTCTATGTTCCTTTAATCTCAAAGTGAGTTGAATAATATGAAATAATAATTCACCAAATATATTTTGATTAAGGGTGAATATTATAAAGATTATGAGAATAAGGTTCCATAGAAAATTGTTATACCAATACTTAATGAATCTCAATGTACACTTATTATTTCTAAAAATGAAGGCCTGAGAGATAAGACTGAATCTGGATGGACCAAAAGAAAAGAATGTGAAAATATTTTCCACAAATTAAGAGTGAAATAATTAATCTATAAGGTTTACTAATAAATAGAAGAATCCATAATATATGAAAAGAAAACAACGGAAATATTCAGAGAAGAACTATTATCAGTATGTAAGATCAAGGTTTAGAGGCTACTACTGATGTTGTGGAGTGTTTAGTCATAAATCTTATTTATACTAGAATAAAATGTCCCTAAAAGGAATAAGGCATGAATCAAGGGGGATAAATTCTAAATAGATGAAATTAGATTACCAAAAAGTGAATCATGTGACCAATACATCATTTAGACTATCAATATAGAACAAATTTGGATACTTGAATGAAGTTTGTGGAAGATGTGGTCAATAAGTTCACAAAGAAGAGAAATGAATAGTTGGATCACTAAGTGAGATTTATCACAATGTAAATATGAAGAGAATATATTTGGTGAAAAAATATACAGTCACTAGTGTATTATGTGATAAGCACAAACAATCTAAGAACATTAAGAAAGAATGTTTAGTTATCTAGCTTGATTAACTGGACAAGGACAAACAAATAGAGAAAGATCATAAACTTGTTGAGGAAAAAAGGAAAGTAATTGGAGATGGTTGAATAAGTTAAATATGATGAGAAATCATATACAAATGATGTCTTGATATTCCTTAAATGTGAAAGGTGTGAACAAAATGGGCATGACATAAAATATTGTATGAAAATTTGACCAGACCATGAATATGTCATGAAGAAGATGTGGAAAGCTCAAAGTAATGCTCCTAGTTTTGGAGAGGAAGATAAATTCACATTATAAGTGTCAAATGATGAGGAAAAATTGATCACACATTCTGAAAAAATTAATAAATAACCCACATCCCATACTAAATCTAAGAAGAATAATAAGTTTGGATTGAGAGGAAACTACCAGTCTAAATGTTACTTCTAAGAAACTCAAAAGGTACTTAATTATTCCCTTATATATATATATATATAAATAAAATTTTATACTAACGTGAAAGAAATTAAAGGTGATGGATTCATCCCTTTAGGGGGATCATTAATGAGATTAAGTTATTAAATCTTTATTTCCTACTGAATGTGGAAATTCTTAACAGTTCTATAAATTTGAAAGATGTGGTATTTTAACGAACCAAAATTTTATCAATATAAATTTTCCCTTATTATGAATATTTTATATGGTATAAAACACATACGTATCATAAAGAGCCCAATAAAAACATCATTCTCATAAATGGATAATGAAATAAGAGATATTTATAGAAATTAAAGAATATATACTGATGGAATAGTAACTTGACCCTTGGAATAGTAACACGTCCATTAGGAATAGTAATCTGGCCAATAGAATATTAATCTCACTTGTGAAAGTATAAATAAAATTTATTCATCTTATAAATGAAAATATAATATAATTATATCATAGTATAAGTAAATAAATGTTTTAAAAATGATAAATTAAGTGTTGATATTTTTGTAAAACATAATTGTTTATTTAAAATTTTATAATTAATATAATGATTTAAAAGAAAATTTATTTTCCTAAAATTGATTAATAAATTAATATTTTATTTTATTATGATTATAAGATCATTTTATGAGACCCTAATTAATTTTTCAAAGTGTTGTAAGATCGGTTAAAATATTAAAATTAGTATTTTTCAAATAAATAATGATTTTATTTAAAAATTAAATTTCTCATATTTAGAAAATTATTTTCATAAAATTTAGTCTATTTTTGAATTCTACATGTCAAAAAATGGTTAGGGTTAATTTTTTGGATTTTTTTAAAATAGTTGAATTTTTGGTGAATAGTAAAATACAATAATTTACAATATAAGTTAAATGCATGATTTTTTGAGTCATGGATGATGTGTGGATGATGTAAACCAATAATATTGAACTATACTTCATTATTTAATATATTTAGTGATAAGTTTTAACAATACTGATAATCTTGAGCCAAAACAATAAAATTATGAATATAATAATAATAAACCCCCACCTCCCCTATAAATATTACCCCTCGCCACCTATTCTCCTCCCACCTAAAAAGGTTTAAATCCTATCAAAATTCTACCCAATACTATTCCCAATCCTATCCTTCACATCCATGAGCTTTTTTTCTCAGTAAAATACCAAACCTAAGTTCCTTAAGGAGGTTCTCAAGGAGAATAAATTCAAGAGGTGAAATTCTATATTGTTCTTTTTTAATTTCTTTTAATTTTTTCCTTTTCTTATCCTATACTTACATACTATATCAAAACATTCATGATAAATAAAATATCTTATATATACTATAATATTATTATGTTAATTTAATATTCATCATTAAACCCCTTATCCTCTCCCTTTTATTCTAAAAATGAAAACATCGTCTGTGATGTATCGATTTACCGTCATCATGGACGATGCATTTTCATTTTACATTACCTCCTTCAAGTATGGTCATAAAACCATTATTATGGTTAAATAAGATTTTATTATACATATTATAAGTTATATAATGTTCTTGAACCAATATATAAACATGATATTAAATAAAATGATATAAGTTCATGATGATCGTAAAAAATTCCAAAATAAATTAAAACATTTTCATTAAAATTTTATCTAATTAATCATCATCATACCATATAACCAAATGATATATAAAACAATTTAAACTTATTAAAGTTCATTAATAACAAATAATTTCAATTCTGGATAATTATCCTCATTTAACATGAATTTCCATACTTGTATACAAGAGAACCGTTCATGAAACCAAGAAAAAAAACACTATCGGAATGACGGAATTGAACTATATAACTCACAAAAATGGCCATAAATAAACTTAATAAAATTACATAAAAGATTTTATTTAATTATTAATTAATTAATATAATTTTATTATCCAGGATTTTAAAGTGAATAAATCATTTAGACATAAGGTAATAGGATTCTCAAACCCAACTCCTTTTCTTTGGGTTATTCCTCTTTCATGTCAAATTTCAGTGTGGATATTATTTTAATATTACTCAAATATAATTTCATCTTCCTTCCCTTTTATTTTCTAGGATATAAATGTTACCAATATGATTTTATGACAAATAAAAATATTTTTCAAATGAACTCTTCTTTCCAAAACATATTTTGACTCCTCTTGAATGATTTCTTATTTGCTCAAGAATAATAAATCTTATACCCAATTTTTTTCCATTTTCATTCAGGAACCCCGATTTTATTAATGATAGATGAAATCCTTTATAAAATCATTCCTTTATATGTGTTCCTTAGTGACTTTGATTGAAATACGTTCAATGTCACATGCATGTAAATGTTATGATGTGACAGGTGCACCCAGAATTATATAGCACTCCAATGCAGTGGGTAATGTGATATATCACATGAGATGATGTGCAATATGTGTGAACATGATGCTAGATTTTTTCACAATTATGATTTTATGATTATGAACTTATTTCATGTGTGGACATGATGAAATATTTTTTCACAACTATGTGTGGTATTTAACCACTAAGACATGATGTTTCATTTTTATGCATTGCCACATTCTATGCCTTCATCTAATGCTTCATATATTGATTATGATGATGTACATATGATTATATTATGATTATGATGATTATTATCACCCATGTTATATTGATTCATGTTCTTATCTATCCACTTACTTGGATTTTAGCTCATACCTTTTTTTGATGTATATCCTTAGGTGACTATATGTACTAAGGAGATCATAAGGTTTATAAGTATAAAGAAGAAGATTTTAAATAAATGTTTATATTTTATTATGCATAAGTGATGTATGGTCCTAATTTTCCCAAGATTCTAAAACTTTGGATTCTGATTTTGTAACACTATTATGTTGTATATCTTTAAAATAATGTAATAGTCATGTAAGGAAAAGTAGGGTTGTTATTGTTCATATCAGAGCATGGTTTAGTTAATTTGGGAATTAGGATTAGATAACAGTAGTAAAAACCCTTATTTTGAGACTAGGTACATGTAAGCATCCAAGAATATTTGTTTTATAAAAATATTAAATATAGGGATCCCATAAGATATGCCTTTAGAGATAATTGCATAAAGGAATAAATTATTTATTCATGAGCTGTTTACTTATATTTCTTTTAAACCTTTTATATTTTAGAAAATGGTAGGAACTGGAGGAAGTAATGAAGGATTACCCTCACCTATTCTCACTATAGTATGTAAAACAAAATTCTGAGGGCGATATTTCAAAAGGGGGAAGAATGTAACGACCCAAAATTTTATCAAAGGAAATTTTCCCTCATTATAAATATGTTATATGGTATAAAACATAAACATAGCAAATAGAAACCAATAAAAACATTGTTCTCTAAAAATGAAGAATGAAATAGATTCATAAATTAATATTTTGTTGTCTTATAATTATAATATAATTTTATGAGACATTAATTAATTTTTCAGTGTTGTAAAATAGATTATAATATTAAAATTGGTATTTTTTAATAAATGATGATTTTATTTAAAAATTAAATTTCTCTTATTTAGAAAATTATTTTCATAAAATGGATTATATTTTTAAATTCTACTCATCAAAAAATGTGTATGGTGAATTTTTGGTATTTTTCTAAAATAGTTCAATTTTTGGTGAATAGTGAAATACGATAATTTACAATATAAGCTAAATACGTGAATTTTTGAGTCATGGATGATGTATGGCTGATGTAATCCAATAATACTATACTTTAATTTATTATTTAATATATTTAGTGGTAATTTTTGATATTATTTATAGTCTTGAACCAAAATAATAAAATGATGAATATAATAATCAAAAAACAACCCTCTTCTCCTCTATAAATACCACCCTTCATCACCTCTTCTCCTCACACCTAAAAATCCTTGAGGCTTGTCCAAATTATTACCAATAATATTCCCAAGTCACTCCTCAAAATCTGGGAGTTTTTTTTCTCAATAAAAGACCAAACCTAAGTGCCTTAAGGAAGTTCTCAAGGAGAAGAAATTCAAGAGGTAAAATCTTCTTTCGTTCTCTTTTTAATTTCTTTTCTTTTATTATACTCTCCTTATATCCTATATCTAAACATGAAAAATAAAACTATCATCTTATATATATACTATAATTTTATTATTTTAATGGAATATCAATCATCAAACCCCTTTCCCTCTCCATTTTATTCTAAAAATTAATACATCATCTGTGATGTGTTGATTTACAACCATCGTGGATGATGCATTTTAATTTTACATTACCACATTCATGGCTTGTAAGAAAACCATTATTATGGTTAAATAATACTATATTATACATATTATAAGTCATATAATGTTCTGGAACCAATATATAAACATGTTATTAAATAAAATGATATAAGTTCGTGATGATTGTAAAAACCACCAAAATAAATTAAATCATTTTCATTAACATTTTATATAATGAATCATCCTAATAAAATATAACCAAATTATAAATAAGATCATTTAAACTTTTTTAATTTCATTAGTAACATATAATTTCAATTCTGGAGAATTATTCTCATTTTACATGAATTTCCATACTTGTATATAAGTGAACCGATCATGAAAACCAAGAAAATGAACACTCCAATAACGATGGAATTGAACTATATAACTCACCAAAATGGTCATAAATTAATTAATAAAATTATATAAAATTGGTTATAGATTTATTAATTAATTAATCTAATTTTATTATACAGTATTTTAAATTGAAGAAAGCATTTGAGGATAAGGTAAGAGGATTCTCAAACCCAACTCCTTTTTTTAGGTTATCCCTATTTCATGCCAAATTTCAGTGTGGATATTCTTTTAATATTCCTAAAATATAATTTCATTGTCCTTACCTTTTATTTTTTGGTATATACATGTTACTAATATTATTTTATGACAAATAAAAATATTTTCCAAATGAATTCTTATTTCTAAAACACATTTTGAATCCTCTTGATTTATTTATTCTTCACTTAAGAATGATGAATCTTATACAAAATATGTTTTTCCCTTTTCATTTGGGAACCCCAAGTTTATTCATGATAGATTAAATCCTTAATAAACTCATTCCTTTATATATATTACTTCATGACTTTGATTGATATATGTTCCATGTGGCATGCATGATTATATAAATATTATGACATGAAGGGTGCACCCAGAATTATATAGCACTTCATGCATTGGGTAACGTGATGTATCTCATGAGATGATGTCAAATATGCTTAAAAATGATGCTATATTTGTTCAAAATGATTATTTTATGATTATTCACTTATGTTATGTGTGGACATGATGTTATATTTGTTGAAAACTATGTGTGGTATTTGACCACTAAGACATAAAGTTTCATTTTTATGCATTGTCACATCTCATGCCTTTATCTAATGATTCCCCTCGTGATTATGATGAAGTCCTTGTGATTATATTATAATTATGATGATTGTGTTCACCCATGTTATATTGATTCATGTTCTTATCTATCCTCTTACTAGGATTTTATCTCGTCCATTTCTTTGACGTATATCCTCAGGTGACTACATGTACTAAGGATATCATCAGGTTTATAAGGATAAAGAATAAGATTTAAAATAAATGTTTATGTTTTGTTATGCATAAGTTATGCATGGTCCTAATTTTCCCAAGATAATAAACCTTTGGATCCTAGTTTTTTAATGCTATTATGTTGTTTATCTTTAAAATGATGTAATAGTCATGTAAGGAAAAGTATGGTTTCTATAGGTATCCCAATAAAATTTCCTTCCCTTGTTATTAATTTTATTAATCATAAGAATTAAGGGGGAGTTATTGGTTGATGAAAAGGTGAGAAAAATGGGTGTTATTTATTTTTCACTTGAAATTTATAATGTGTTTGTTGAAGCATGTGCAGGATTTGTCATTTCATTAATAAATTTGATTATTTCCAACCCCTAAAAGAAAAATTGAGAATTTTTTAGCATGATTTCACATGCATGGTATTTTATGGATATCTTATAAATCCTTGGTTATGTCTCTACTTTTTTCTACATTGAGTTAGCCCATTTAGACTTATATTTAATTAACTAAAGTCTCTTTGATAAGATAACCATGTGAGATCATCTCTTTATTAGAATTGATCATGAAATTTTAATATAAGGGATATGATTATGCTTTTTGAGAATAAAGATTAGTTGAGAATGCCCCATTTACCCTTTTCATGTTGATTTTTAATAATGGGGATAAATTTTTCATCACATATTGATTTGAATGATATGTTTTGATATTGAAAACAAAATAAAAAGTGGGATATTTTTTAGCCCAGGTTGAATTTGTTGTCAATAATTCAATATGTGTTGGTGGATGAAGTGGTGAGGCCTTGAGAATTGTTATTGATTCATTTAATTTCATTGGATTTCATGCTTGGACAATTCTCCTAATAAAATGTGATGATTTATGGACTGGTCTTAATGTCAAATACATATGTCATGGATGACACATTTTTTTATTACAATGCTTGGAAAAGAATAATTGGAAGAAGTCCATTCAATATATTTTATTGCATAAAGTTGTAGAGAAACTGAAAAAGGCCATGAAAATGTTTATTTTCACGAGGATTTTAAGATTTTCATGCAATTTCATGAAGTAATTAATGGTGGCCAAGCAAAATTATATTCATAATGCAGAAGGAATCTGATTCTTGGCTTGGGATATTTTGGCTAAGGGATAAGTGTTTTATTGGGATTATGTATGAAAAATATTTGAGTCATGTGATATAGGGAATCTTATTTGAGAATTATTTGAGTTTTATGATATACATAGATATTCTAAGTATCATTTTATGTTTTCCTTACATAAAAAAATATTAGGCTAACCACACAAGCCTCCGAAGTTTAGCCCTCAACCATGCATGGGGGGATGAGGGTCAACTTCTTACAAGAAACTACCAAAGAAGGTTTCATGGTAGATAAGGAGATGGTGGGCCATGTATAAGCCCACATGAGTGTGCCTGTGTGTAAGGAACATGGGTAGACTGCATCGGGCCCAAAGGAATTTTGTTGGGCCTGCATAGGTGAGGCACAACCTGTCTGGCATGATGTGCAATGTGTTATGGGTGTTAATCCCCCACATCCAGCTCGAACTGGTATCATCACAGTTTAATTAATGAATAATAGCTAGGATAGGATGGAAAAGTGATGTGGGATGTGGGCAATCATGTATTGTTCCTCCATCATTAAAAGGACGGACAAAATGAACTCCATCAAATTTTTGTGATCCTCGCCATCCATTGGATCCTTAACTACATTTATTCAAATAAGTTAATCATCTTCACTCTCATCCACCTAAGGATTTTATGCAAGCACTGAAGTAGATTTTCGATTTTCCAATGATCCGTCTAAGATTTTATTTTCTATTTTGATTATTCTGATGCTCTGAGATCAATCGATTCATCATGAAACTTTTTTTTCATGATTAAATGAAGATAATGATAAATTGGTCCTATCACATGAAGCTATATAATGACGATCAATAAATCACTCGATCACATTTCTATAGTCATCGCATCCATCATGAGAAGCCATCATGTGAACAAATGACAACCAACCGAGGAATCTAGACAATCACCGAAGCCATCATGTAAAGAATAGAATATGTTTTTTTCATGTAAATGTTCCTTATTTTACATATATTTTCACATAAATTATTCGTTATTATCATCTAGTTATCAAGATACTATCCAAAATTTCATCACATGAAGTTAAGAAGATCACGCGAAGCACCGAGGTGTCGAATGATCAAGTGAATTGATCATGCGATCACATGATCCCCCAACACCACATGAAAAGGATGAGACTTCAGTCCATTCAAATTATTTATGATACATAGAGGTCTCTAGTAATTTAATGAGTCCTTATAATGACATGAAAATTATAGGAGAGATTTTTTATCCTCCTCTATAAAAAACGAGTCATGAGCAATGAAGGATATGTTGTACTTTGAGATATCATGTGAAGATATCGAAACAGAAGAGACCACGTGATTCATTCATGTGAAGGAGGAATCATATCACATGATTCATTCACACAAATCCAGTAATCTCTTATGAACCACTTTAAGTGTGAATGAAAAATCATGAACCATCTTGGTTATATTAAGTAGATGAGGAGGAACTCACGAACAAACCATTGTCTCATAAAGGAGACACTTGTGGACAGACTCATACATGTGAAGGAACCCATGAACAAGCACTAGCTTATGAAAAATTATTCGAGAAGAACCTATATACAAACCCTTATCACATGAATCTATTACATTAAGTTCTTTTATATCTTGCTAATAACCTTGTTGCTTACATGAATACACTTGAGGAGACACTCGTGTGAATCCTCTATGGTTATGTGATGTAAGTAATGTGACTTCATCAGATCCCTTCTCAAGAAGGTAGGAAGAGACACACATGATCATGTGTCTTTTGTACAATTCATGTTCTTAGCTTAACCTATTGTTGATCACACAATAACAAAACCTTGGAAAAGTCACGTTCTTCACATGAAACATTGAAGTCTCTTATGGAGTGGACAAACAATGCATGAAACTCATGCATGATTCCATGATTACGTGAATGTACATGCTTTGAGAACCCAATATAAATATACCAAGGATTGAGAAAATAAACAAAACATAAGAAATAAAATTTGAGTTTTCATATAAAATAATAAATGTATAATTTTTATATTCAAGTTTTTACAAAGTGAGAAATTCATGAAGTGTATCACATATGCATGAGTTTTGATAATTCAAGAAGGCAGATTGAGTTGAGATTGTGCAAGTACCATATTTCATAAATACTAAAGAAGTTTGTGTGAATAAATTGAAAGCATATAAATTAAATTCATGTCTTTATCAACAGGTGAAATGAACTACCCAATCATTTGTTTCACTATGGCAACTGATCAAATATAGGTGATTAGAGATAATTGACCAAGACTAAAAAGTTTTATAAAGTCACTTGAATAGGTACACAAGAAAGTTATATTTAGTGAGATCATAGAGTAATATAAATAGATCATCCTAAATTGGATCGATCCTTGAATAAAGGAGGAATGATATCAGTTGGATTTTGGAGTATGATAAGTCTCTTGTGTGGTTCAGGAGTAGAATTTTTTAGTGTGGATTATAGAGTAAGACAATGTGGACTCTAGTAACATTGTGGGATGTAGTATAAAGAACCTAATTTGTGGATTCATTAGAGATATGGTATTATTATATATCATCCATTTCAATTTATTATAATATTCTAGTGGAGGATATATGTTGGGGAGAATAACCAATATGGAAAGGAGTAGGTCTTTGTACCGAACCTTGTAAATCCTTGTGTTATGTGCCTTCATATTTACTGAATTATTTGAGCTAAGTATGAGAGAAAAGAGAAGAGTGTATTAAGTATTTAACGAACCATAGAGGTTTAATTGAAGATAATTTTTTTTTTAAAAAAAATGGATCAATGATTCACCCCCAACCCTCTCTTAGTGATCTCATATTGATCTGATCACTTTAATATCATCTATGAAGACAACCCCAAACTAATTCAGGTAGTCTCTAAAGACTATATTCATTATATATATATATCTATGTGTGTGTGTGTGTGGAAGGGAAATTAGTCAATATAAATGGAATCACTATAAACTCACAGTTCCCATACCTCATTCACAAAGTTGTATTTTAAATATCCTCTCTTTTTACCCTTAACTAATGATATCCAAATTGTAGGCCAATCTTTGAAAAAGTATTGACCTCCTTTAACATGATTGAACAAGTCATTGATATGGGATATATGATTCTTGTTCTTAATCATGATCTTGTTAATCTCACGATATTCAATGAAAATATGTATTTATCCATCCTTCTTTTGATAAAAAGGATTGGTTCACTCCTTGGTGAAGCACTAGGGTAGATAAAATCCTTGTCCATATTTTCTTGAAAATGATTCTTTAATTAATCTAATTCAATGGGATATATTCTATATAGAATCCTTGAGATATGAATAGATATAGTTATGTGTTATATTAAAAATTCAACCTCATGCTCTAGGTTAATACTAGGAAGTTCATTTGGGAATGTCACGACCCATCCCCTGGGGCCCATGCCGTGACTACCCCAAGCCCACCTTCCATAGGCAAGGGGCTGGTGACTAGCACCGGAAAGGCATATCCATAAAACTGGGAAGGCATTTCCTTTTAACCTGCAAACTCACACAATACAAGCACATAGCAAGATACAAGCACAGTGTAAACTATATAGTAAATAGAGTGAGTACAGTAAGTAAAGGGGATAAAATGCAATCCCAACTGGAAAGTATAAGTAAAATTGAAAATAGATCCTGCGAACACCCACCAAGGATCCTACTTAAAGGGTAGGTATCGCTCTCAAATTGTCGTCTCTGCAGTTCATCTCGTCTAATGGTCCACCTCTGAGCAACCTCCAATCCTGGTACCCTCAGCCTCGATCAGTGTTTTCTGTCGTCTACACAAGACACAATAAGGTGCGGGTGTAGCCCATGTAGGGGTGAGTATAACAATACTTAGTAAGGACCCCGAGACCCCCTAAGGTCTCTCAAAATCCACAGAGGATAATCCACAAATCAAGACTACAATTACAAAGCACGAAGAAATAATCAACCTTACTTAGGTATATTCTCATACATATACCTAAGTTATCAAGTAAACCTATCTTGTTCATGAGGAAACACAAGGCCCAACTCTTTATCCAAAAGAAAAACTATTCCACGAAGGAAATAATACCAAGAAGGTAACACCACGAAGGTAAGTACCACAAAGGTAATGCCACATAGAAGAATACCATGAAGGTATCACCACATAGAAGTTTACCACAAAGTTAAAAAATCAGCTCATAGCAGGTATAACTTCAGTACAGAAGTATAGATGATTAGTTGTATTGCTAGATCATCTTACTTTGCTAAGAAGCTCTGTTGTTGACCCACACAGAATCGAAGATGACCCACACAAGATCTGAAAATAACCCACAAAGGATATGAAGATGACCCACATAGGATCTGAAGATGAACCACATAGGATCTGTAGATGACCCGCACAGAATTTGAAGATTCTTCAAGTACAACCAGCCACAGGGTTCTCGCACTAAGCATGCTTGATTCTAAGGGGATCCTCTACTCAATCCATTGGTCGATACTTCAACTCCCACGAAGTCCCACTATGAAGTATGACAAAGGTCTATCACGTCATAAGGGACCCAACACGATAGATGGTGCGTCAATCAGACACCTAGTCTGTAAGTTATTAGTGTTTCTGTTCTGAGGGCCCAGTTGGGTTCGGGTTTGATCCAACCCTTCCGTACTCCAAATTTATTCAAAAATCAAGTGGATTATACCAAAAGTACCGTATCGATCCAAAAATTTCGGCGTTGTAGATGGTTCGTCAAACGGATGTCCGGTTCTCAAGATATGGCCAAAAAGGCGTATCTGGGTCCAAATGGGCTCGGGTCCGATCTGGATGGGCTGGACCACGGTGGGCTTGGCCCGCAAAGGGGGTGGCTTGGCCCATAAAGGGGGAGGCCCGACCTACAAAGGGGGTGGCCCAGCCCACTGGATGCTGCTCGTTGGGCACCTGTCGGGTGGCCCGCGGTGCGGCCTACAACCGGGGTGGCCCGTCGTGGCAGGGCCCGCCCTAGCCGACACCCAGGGGAGGCACCCCCTGGATTCTTGAACGTCCCAAGGGTATTTCAGTTTTGGCCAACCCGGTGGTGCCACGTGGCGCCGCCTGCTATCACGCAGGACCCACCGAGCAGGTCCTGCTCGGCGTGACGCGGCTGGCCAGAAATCTGGACGGATCCCTTTCCAGTAGTGTGATGGTGCCACTGTCCTCCCACGGTCGGCCGGTTGCTGGCCGCCCTGGTGTGCCGCCGCGGATCGACAGCCGCGACCTCCTCCTCTATCGGCAGCGCGGACGTGCGCCGCCCTGTCTCTACACGGTTGGCCGGTGTGCCAGCTGTCGTCCTCCTCCTCCATGGCTGATGGGCCATGGCCTCCTCCGGCAGCGTGGTTTCACTGCTTCCACCATCGTAGTTGGCCAGTGTGTCGGCCGCCTCCTTATTCCCTACCAGTGTCGCTCACTGGAACCAGTCACCGGCGGACTTCCTCAGGTCACCGGGTGAGCTCCAATGGCCCATTCTTCAATCGAAAGAGTTCCAAGTTCATCTCAGACATCACCGTCACATTTATCTCAATGTTGTCAGGTTCTGGACAACCTAATGATCCACTCGCGAAGAACACATCAATCCACAAGGTTGCAGAGGGATTTGGACATGTTCATTTGGCTCACACCCTCTGCGTTAATCCGATAACATGCGGCTCGAGAAGAAAGATTCAACATAAATTAATGAAGAACAATCATAAACAAACCCTACCTCGATCGTTCGTTGAGGATGGCGTGAGGAAAAAGATGAAGATGATGAAGGAGATGCCGACACTTGTCACTTCCACAACACGCTTCCGATCCGAGATCGAGCTTCAGTTCCTCATTCATGATCCAGAGGTCCATTCTTCGTTGGAGGAGGTTCTTCCACCATGAGTTCTCTAAAGGCTCTCCCAAGTTCTCTCCTCCCCAAATCTATTCTTTTCCAATGATTTCCCCAACCACAAGAGGTGAGGATCCAACTTAATTAAGTTCAACTTAATTAGATCAATTAATGTTGGCTCATTAATTGGGGAGGTTCCAAGAGTTACATCACATTAAAAAAGGGTTCAAGGTTGGGTGGTCCCCACCACCAAGATTCAAATGAGTGGTTTAAAATAAATAAAATAAAATAAATTTTTTTTATTTTATTTTATTTAACTCTCCCATGAAAAACCAAAAATCAAAATTTTACCCTCGACCTTCTGCAGTCGAGGTGAAGGCTCTCTTAAGTGAATATCGGTGCTGCGAGTTCAAAGGTTTCCTCTAATTTCAATTCTGAGCACCGGTTCAAAAGATAAAAAATTTCACTCATGTGTTTACTGAACATACCCGAAAAAAAGTTTAGAAATTCATTCTGGGCACTCCGGGCCTCAAAATCACGTGCCGTCAATTTTCTAAGACTCATAATATTTTCATATAATAAAAAAACATGGAAAATTCCAGATCTTTATATATAATACATCAATATGTTATCATACAATGGAAATTTCATCAATATACTAACTTACTCTATGATAATTTGAGCTATAAATACCTCCTTACTGGGTATCATAACCCATATTATATAATTTACTTCCATGGGTAGATCATCCTTATGTTGCTACTTTAGAATAGGATAATCTGGTATATGAAATGAGATATCATTTTCCTAAAAATTTGGTATGGGATCTATATAGGTATAGCCAATACATACCCAAAATAATGTCAAATTCAACCAAGGGTGGAAGAATTAGATCTATAAGAAGTATTTTCCCATAAATTTTGATCATATGGGATTTATATATATTAGCTATGATCATCATACCACCAGGTGTTTTCACAGATGGTTCAATATCCATCACTTGAGGTGGTGATTTCATATTCTTAGAAAACTTATGAATTGTTAAAGAATGTGATAAATGAGAATAAAATAAGGTACTTGAAAATCTAGAATAAAGATTAATTGTACCTCACATAACTTTTTTATTGTGTTCAACCTCAGCAATAGTGATCTCAAATCCCATTCCTTATTCCATCAGATTAGGAGATTATTAAGGTCTACTTTCTTCATTGGATCGAGGGTTGGGGCATTTATTTTCATTGTGTCTGAACTCCTTTCACTTGAAGCATTGTAGTGTGACTAGATCATTAGTAGTGTTCTTATTCTATTTTATTGTTTTAACTGGTCTCTTAACCATAATTTGGTAGTTGTGGGCTTGGTGGAATACTTTAACAAACCTAAAATAATTCCCTGATCCTTTAAGTAAATTATTCAAGTGCTTCCTACTACAATTTTGGAAAGAAATGGGTTAAAATTTCTTCCCCATATATGAATTACCATTAGGTTTACCCTGGTATTCCACCTTCCCTTTTACCTCTTCAAATTACTCAGATACCCTATATTCCATATCCACCTTTAGCACACATAGAATAATTTGTTCATGGATTCTGAAGTCTCTTATGGAAAAAGACTTTCAAATACTAATTTTTAATCCACTGAATAAAAGATCAATTTTAATTTATGGATTATAGATAAAAACATAGGATTATCTTACAATCCTCATGAAATTTTCTTTGTATGTTCGAATGAGTTCATCCTCCTTTTTTCAACTCAAATAATTCCCTCTCCATATTTATGCAAAGAGTTCAAGGAAAATACTTGGTAAATAACACTTTCTTAAACTATTTCTATTTTCTAGAATCTACTTCCTCTTTCTTCGTTGTATTCTTAATAAGAGTCAACCATTGTTTGGCCTCGCCTTCAAAAAAATAAATAGCAACCTTCTCATTTTCTAACCACTAGAGAATGGAAAATATACTTTCCATAACATTTATCCATTTCTCTGTGATAGATATATTTTAATATCCATTAAAAGAGGGTGGCTGTTGTTACATGAAAGACTCAATAATAATTTACTCCTTCCTTGGTGTGTTTAGAATCTCAACGTGGTTGGTGTTATTATTCAAATATTGTGACAATTGAGTGAGCATTTCCATAAGGTTTTGTACTCTAGATCTCATTCCATTGGTTTGTTTATTGGAGAAACCATCACATTATCCCTCAAACCCATTATTAACTCAGTTATTTATGGTTCTATCCATTACTAAAACCAAAAAGGAGTTACCATGAGTGATGGAAAATTAAAATAATAAGAGAATAATAACATAAAATGAATTCAACCTTAAAACATTTTACTCTTTAACACAATAATATTATTATATAATTATTTTAGTTTAACCTATATCATTCTTGATTAAACTTTAGGTTGGGTTTTATCATACTTATTAACTTAATCCCTCAAATAAATGAGGAAATAAATCCTTTATAATGGTTTGTAAAGAGAACATGATCAACCAAAACATATCTCCTTAGAGTTTCTATCCATGTGTGAAGACTTAGTCCCACTCATCATACATCATATTGATGATCGAGTCAAGGACCAACTAACCCTTTTCGGGGTGATTTACCCGTAGGTACATATGTGCCATAGTCACATCCACTTTCTAGTATCCAGAAATGGATATATTGCTAGGATGTCCACCTACTCAATATTTTACTAATATTTTAGGATATCAGTTTATACTTAGACTCATATCTAGGGTTTTCACTAAGGTTTTTTATCCTTAATTCTAAAAATAGCTTCTATAATCTCCAAAAATAACTAAATGTTTCCTATGATACCAACTATAGTGAACCAAGATAATTAAACACATTTATATCATTATTTTAATTAAATAAAAATTCTATCTCACAAATGTTTTCACAAACTAGAGGACTAGAGGTTTAGTGACTTAGATTATTGGAAATATAAACAACTTATTTTACAAAACTCATGGTCATTTATTCTTAAGTGCACCATACTAGACCATCTTATAAAAGTCTCACTAATAAAACTCATCATTATAACCTAGGGAATGAAAAAATAATAAAGGGGAAAGATCAAATTCTCAGTAAGGTATGAATAAAAATTTCATCAAGGATTATTTCATAATAAAAACATGATCATAAGAGAAATATCATATCATCATGAATGATAATCATAAAACATAAGTGTGATTCAAAGTACATGGCATAAGAACTTAAATCCAAAAAAGGTCAACATGGAATCATAATAGTTATAACATGGATTACAAATATTTAGAACAAACCTTTAATCATGAGAGTATAAGTGCATAATGAATAACATACTTTAACTATGCCACAAACATTAACATAGGGAAACATTACTTTCATAAGGCACACCATCAGTTCCCATGATTAAAAACAACTAAAATGTACATAAAAATACCTATCCCATAAGATTTAAACTCTTAACCAGTGCATTGTAGGGTGATATAGTACCCCACCCATCATTCATCCATACCTATGTGTGGCACTTAAAATCATTCACTTTTCACATCATAAAGAACCCATGGAAATAAAATGGGTTTCATAAAACTTCCAAATGAAAATAATTTACTTTTCATAAATAACCCATGGAAATAAAAAAGGTTTCATAAAACATCTAAATGGAAATCATTCACTTTTCATAAAGAACCCATGGAAATAAAATAGGTTTCTTAAAACATCAAAATGGTATAAAATAACATCATGAAATTAATTTTTTGATATTGAAAACTTGATCACCCAAAATAATCACATAATAAAATAAAAATATAGGGTAAAACATAAAAAATAACTCCATTGTAGATAGATAATTTTAAGATAATGAAAACCAAATCATGAAAATATCTTTTTTGAAAACATTTTGTATTCATTATTGTAAAATTAATTATTACTTATCTCTTTTAAAAAGTATCCTTTTAAAAAAGAAAGTAAAAAAGGAAACATTTCATGGAAATATATTTGGATAAAAAATATTTTTTTTCCTAGAAATAAATATATAAAATCATTCAAAATATAAATTATTGTAAAAACAAAGTTCAATAAGAAATTTTACATCTCAAGGAAAGGATTTTGAGTTACCAAGTCCCTTACATTTACCCTTTATTTCCACGAAAGTGCTTTAACCTCATGTATCAAAAAGATAAAAATATTAATTATCTATTTCATAACCTTATTAAAGTACATTTACTTTTATAATATTCATTAATAATAATAATTTTCATGTATTATATTGTTATAATCTATTTTCAATATTTGGTGTTAATAATCTTGACTGTTTTGAACTAGGTTTATAAAAGAGATATTGATTCTCCTTATTATTGAAAATTAAATAACAAAAAAACCATAAAAGGTACTAAAATTTATGTTTTATAAAGACCTATAATGTTATAATTCTCTCACATTGGGGTTTTAGTAGCGTTTCGTGAAGATTAAATCGGTGTTGAACTAGTTTTGGGTTATTTACTCATATCGATGGATTACCTTATAAAAATTGTTAATATTTTTTTATCAATAAATAGCCATATTAATGATATATATATTAATGATATATATCATATATAATCATAAAATATAAAATATAACCATCCATGAAGTCAATAGTGAAAGAAAGAATGCATTGTTCCATAGTGGTGGTAGTTCACACATACACATAGATAATGATTTCATTTTTTGAAGGGATTAAGAAAGAAGTAAAATGTTTTATTATTTTAGAAAAGTAAATATGATATATATATCATCCATGTTTAGTTAATTCAAATTTTTTAATATCTAGGTTAAGTGGTGAAGGAAAATGAAGTATGTTTCTTCATGGAGGTGGTAGTTTATACGTACCCACGATTCACATTTTTGTTTTTATTAAAGGAAAATGGAAAGATGGTAAATGATTTTACCATCTTTATAATAACATAAAATTTTACTAATGATACTAATTTTATCATTTTAATATGGTATAATGTAATTTTATGAATAATAAGTGCACATAAATAAATAGAAAGGAGAAAAGAGCAGCAAAAAATTTATACCCCACTTCTTGGATTATCTCCTTTACAAATGGGGTTAACACATTGATGGATGGTATTTTGAGAAGAAATAAACCTATTGAAGGTGGGTATGAATTTTAAGGAGTATATTAGATAGAGTTTTTTACGAACTAATTGGGCCACGGTGTGAGGAAAAGTGGGGAGAGGAGTTCCCATTTTATAAGTGAAATGGGATGACATTTTTGTAAATACCCAAAACTTTTTAATAATGGGAATTCAAACTCAAGAAAAGGATCTCAAAAAATAGTAAATAATGGAGAGGTTAATGGATAAGGTTTATCAAGGCCTCAACCACCCATTCCCATGCATGTTTTAAACATGTTTTTAGTCTTTCCTTCTTGGTTAAACCTTTTTTACCCCTTTTGATTTTCACCATGGTAATTAGTTTTTACCAAATTATTTTATCCTTTTTTCTTGAAAATAATAATGTTCCATATTTCATAATAAGAAAAAAAATAATTATTCCAAATTTTAAATCTATTTTATTATATAAATTTTCTATAAGTGAAAAGGCTAATTTTAAAATACTAAATGTATAATGTGTTAAAAACAATTTTTTTGAAAAATATAATTTCACTTCTAAAATAAATATTTATTATTAGAAAAAATTTTCATGAATTTAAAATTAATACTTATATACTAATAATTTCATAAAAGTCATGTTATTTTTAAAGACGACATTTTTCACTATTCACCTAAAAATCTATCTTTTTAGAAAAATCCAAAAAATTAATATGAAGTTAATATTATTGTGATAAGTTCAAAAATGAATTTAATTTTTCTAAATTCACATTCTGAAATTTATAAATTTAAATTTAAAATAAAATCATAAAATATTGTGAAAAACTATTTTTTATAGGAAGTCGTTTTTAGTATATTAACTATTTTTCTAAAACTAGTGTGAGTCATAAATATATAAAACTTGGAAATATCTACTTAATCAACAAATATAATACATTGGTAAATATTTATTTTAATAAAAAGAGTTTTGATCCATTATGGTTTGTTTTTTACTGCATAGAAATCTATCAAACATAATATTTATTTAAGGAGGAACATTTTACTGAAACATGGGTCGTTACAACTCAAGTATGATTTTAAATAAAGGTTTTTCTCATTACAATATCATACAAGTTTCACTATATTATTGATGAATTTATTAATCTTCACCTAATGATTCAGGTATTTCTATATATCATGAGGGATTAATTAGGTTTATTCTACGGATTAAGGTTTGGTCTGATTTGAATGTAAAATTGTTGAGTCTGAATGAGGAGGTTTGGCTTTGAAGTAAAATTCAATGCATGATTTTAAATTTCCTATGAAAATGGGTTTTCCTCCATATTATTCTTTAATTAACCAAGAATCACCTATTTTAATTCTCCATGGAGAGATCAAACCTTGTTTCATTTCAGTATTAGAAACATTCTTATTCTTTGTTTCCCTCAAAAAGTTATAGTTTTTCCTTGTGTCCTTCTCTTGAAGATATAGAGGGGCTCTAAATTTTCCTTGTGTGGATGTGAGTTATACCTAGATACAAAGTAGAAAGTATTTTTCCTTCCTTTTTATGTGTTCAAGACCTGCTTCAAACTTCTCTAGTTTTGATATTCCTTTCCCAAACAGTTTCTTCAAAATAGACAATAAAAACTCCAAAATTTTCAAATAGATTTCAGCTTAATATGGCCTCCAAACTCCTATTCATATTCATGGTTAGTCTATCCCCTTTAAAACTTAAGAAACATCAAAATTTTCTTCCCTCTTTCCCTCTTTCTCAACATCATTGTTTCAGTTTTTTTATATTTGGAATTTCTATTAAGAATCATATTTTTAGGGAAAGATATAGACTTTTTCATTTCAAAACAATTATACTTTCATGGACATAATTAGATTAAATCAATAACATTTTTACACTCTTTCCATCATGATTTTTCTCCAAAAAAACCCAAAAAAAGTTACAATAACTTCTTCTTTAAATAAAAAAAATATTTTTCCAAACTGATTATTTCAACTCCATTTCTTCCTTCCCCTACGCTTGAATTCAACTTAGACCATGAAAAATATTCTAAATAAAGGTAGATAAAGATATTTGGATAATAATTTGGCTGTATAACAAATCCATTCATGGATACTAAGGGATATTAGGATTAAATTTCAATGTAAACTTGAAAATATGGTTCATTGAAAAGGATCTCAAAATCAAAAAAATGTCTCAATAATTTAAGCACAAGGTCCTTAAATGATCTAAGGTTTTGACTAGATTAATCAAATTTTTTTGTTTATTAAATAATTTATTAGTTCTCTAAAGAAAAAATTGTATTTTAAAGAAGATGTGAAAATTTATTTATAAGACACTCGGGTAAGTTATTAAACAATAGGATAGTATTTCATGGAATAAAGTTCAAAAATCAGTGGTATTTTCATGAATTTCCATCACATAGAATTTAAAAACAAGTCCATTTTAGTATAGAAGGTGATTGAATGGGTCAAATTAGTTTCTCAACACCAGCATGGATTCAATGTTTCCAAGTTTATTCTAGTTAATCTCATAGGTTTCAAAAACTTACTAAAATTGAAAAATAAACACATTAAAAAGTTTGAAAAAGACACAAAAAATCAAAAAACAAAAGAAAAACAAAAACTTTGAAAATATTAAACTAAAAAGGTTATAAACTAAGGTTACCTCCACTAATATTATATTATGAAGTTTACTAAATGCATTGAAATAGATTTATTATGTAATAATATTTAAAATGGAGTTATGACATTAAAATAAATGATAATGAGAGGTACAACCTAATGGTTCTCATTGATAAACAGGTTAGAGGAGTGTGATCTCCTCCACTGGTTCTTGGAGAAAGTACTCGTGGTAATTTTTCAGTCTATGCATGTTGATATTTAATGGGTTCTAGTTTCCATATTTAACAACATGAACAACATAAAAATGGGATATGTTAGTAACTATGAAAGAAACTTCCCATCTAGAACAAATTTGACATAGTATTAGCTTCAGCCTTGATTTGTATAATGGTACTTTGTATCTAATATGGAAGTATTTTTATTGAATAAACAAATCATGATACACTATTGTCCTTTATTTGTACTTTTTTAAATTATTAAAGTCTTATCTTCTGATTTCTTCCATCTCTTATAGCTACAATTTCCCCACTTTTCCAGCTTTATCCAAGTCCATATTCACTTATTTAACAACCCATTATGCTTTGTGTTCCAAAACTATAGGTGGATGATAGATTTTCCCATAAATAAATTTTTAGGATCCCATTCATATGGGTGTCATTTAAGTTGTCATGTGATCCCATAAGGTATCTCCCAACCTTTAGCTATAATTCTACCTATTTGGTTTTTTAGTATTTTATAAAATTCCTTTGATTTTTCTATTAGACACTTCATGCTACCCATTTCTCTGTGGATGGTATGGTGTGGATGTCTTATGATGTAAACTATATTCTATAAATAAAGGCTCTATAATTTTATTCAAAAATTGAGTTATTTAGTCACTAGTTATGGATATTGGCACTCAAAACTTATAAAAGATGCTAGTCCTGACAAAATTACTCACAACCTTGGCCTTATTAGTTTTTGTGGCCTTGGTTTTTACTCATTTGGAAACATAATCTACAAAAATAAGAATATAATAGTTTCTAAAAGACATAGTAAATGGTATCATAATGCATATTCTCTATAATTCAAAAATTTCATAAAATAGGATGAGATTTAGGTCATTTATTTCATCTTTGAAATGCTTCAAGAAAATAGGCATTTCTCACATTTTTTACAAAAATCATGTGCATATTTGAACAAAGTGGGCCAATAAATTCCATATTCCAAGAATTTTCTTACATTTATTTGAGGTCTAAAGTGGCCTCCACATGATAGAGTACGAACAAATTCAAAAATAGACTCAATTTCATTTGTCAATAAACATTATCTTATCACTTGATCATTAAAAATTTTATATATATACAGGTATTCCAAAATGTAAAATCTATATTTAGATTTAGGTTTATTAATTTGGTGGTAATTTAGATGATATGATACCTAAGATGTTACCAAATAATTTACCATGTCTTCCTACCAGGGTAATTCTTATTCAACCAGATATAAATGTTCACTTAGTAGGTGGTCATTCAGTGGGTCCTAATTTGGAATTCTTACTTCAACATTGTTGGGTAATATACTCAGATGATCAGCTACCTGATTTTTGTCTCATTTCATGTCATTAATCTATAGGTTGAACTCTTATAATAGCAGCATCCATCTAAATATCCTTGGTTTGGATTTATCTTTCTTCATCAAGTATTTAAGTGTTTCATGGTTAGAAAATACAATGACCTTAGTTCAAATAAAATATGATCTGAATTTATCTAAAGAAAAAATAACTGCAAGGAACTCATTTTTATTATTTTTATAGTTGAGATAAGTAGTATCCAGTTTCCTTTATGTATAATAAATGAATTTTAATCTAACTTTAATACTTTAGTAAAAACTACTCCTAAATATTGGTTGGAATCATCACAAAGTAACTCAAAAGGGTTATCCCGTCTTAGTGGATGAATCGTTGGTGTGGTGATTAATCTTCTCTTTAGTTCATCAAATTCTTCCCTACATTCAGTAATAAAATAAAAATAACATATTTCAAGAGCAATCAATAAATTTGGAATTCAACCTTGTTAAATTCTTTGATAAACCTCTTATAAAATATTACATTCCCTAGAAAATAACTTACAAGTTTCACACAAGTTGGTTGAGAAAATTAATTTTAATTTTTGACTTATCAGCCTCAATACCTTTCTATGGTAAGATATTCCCTAATACTATTCCTATTTACATCATTAAATGAAAATTTTCATAATTCAAAACAATATATTTTTCAGTACAAATTTTCAAAATATTTTCAATATTTCTTAAACATTGATAAAAAAATTACCAAAATGGTGAAATCATCCAAGAATACTTCTAGGAAGTTCTCAATATGGTCAGATAATATAATTACCATGAACCTATTAAATTTAAATAGGGTATTACATAACATAAATGGTATTATTTTTTATTCAAAGGTGTAAAAGGTACATGTGAAGGTTTTCATCTTTTGGTCCTCTAAAGCAAGGGCACTTGAAAATATCCTAAAATAAAATCTAAAAGGAAATAATGTGTTTTACCTGACAACCTATCTAAAATCTAATAAATGAATGGGATATGAAAATTATCCTTCCTAATGACTTTTTTTAACTTTCTATAATCTATACACATTCTCCAAGTGTTCTGAATTCTTATAGGGATCAATTCATTTTGGTAATTTTTTTACAATATTAAAAACTATTTTCTTGGGAACTACATGGATTGGGCAGACCCATTTTGATTTATATATTAGGTAAATTATGTATAATACCAAAAAATTCTCTATAATTTTTTTAATACCTCTATTATAGTAGGATTTATCCTCCTTTTGGGATTCCTAATAGGTCTGGAGTCTCTTTCGAGTAGAATTTTGTGTAAGTATATTTTAAAAATAATGCCAATAATATCACCTAAAATCCACTCTATTGGTTGCACATTTTATTTTAAAATCACATTGAATTTATTCTCTTGACTTATGGACAAGTTATTATAAATTATAACTGGTAGTTTTTCTCCCTTCATTAGGTATACATACTTCAAACCCATGGGAAAATGTTTTAATTCTAGATTCGGGGGTTTTCTAAAGATAAGATTAAATTTGAGTTTATAACTTCCTTTGATTGTATTTTTTACACACAATATGACATATAAGTTTCCTCATAATTAAATAAACAACCAAATCCCTCAAAGTATTTAGGGGTTACGTTATTCTCCAATCTAAAAATAGATTATTCAAAATGATGTATAGATTCATCCACCAAGGAATTTTCAATCACTAAGTTATCCCCTAGAGTTATAATTTCATGAACCATATCTAAATCTTTAATAGTTTTAAAATATTTAAAGTGGGATAGGGAAATGATTGAATGGTTGGATTAAGGGTTCCTCATAAATTCAAATATATTGAAATGGATTATACTATCTTAAAACTCCATGGTGAGTATGCCTTCATGGGAATTGATGATTATACTTTCTATCTTCAGGAATAGTCTCCAAAAAATGATGGGTGAGTGTAATGGGGCTCTATATTTCTCCATGTTCAACACATATATAATATATGGAAATATCAGGCCTTTAATTCCAACTAACACATATTCTAAAAATTTTTCTAGAAAAATAATGGATATATTTACAAGATGCACCACCACTCTAGTGGGATTCAAAAACCCCATATGCAAAGATGTAAATATTGAGTGAGTCATAACATTTATTTAGTCACCTATATCACAAAAATTTAAATATCCAATGGTTTAAGAGATAGAAAATGTTCCAGGATCTTGAAATTTTATGAGAAATTGTGGTGTGATAAGGGTTGATACACTTCTTCCCAAGTTCACCATTTCATTCCATTTAATCCTCCTCTTTTTAGTGAAAATTTCATTCAAAAAATTATCATTCTTGGGAATATTCTTAAGATCTTAAAAAATTGGGATGTTGACCTCAACTTTTTTTAAAAAATCCATAATTTTTTTAAAGTTATTCCTATTGGATCTTTTTTTTATTAGATTATCCCTGATATGGGTGGTGGGGGTATTTATTATCCTTTTATTTTCTTTAAAGTTGTGTTTCTGGTCTCTTCTTTCTTGGCTCACCCTTTCCCTTTTCCTCTCCATTTTTTATTTTTTTGGCTATTTTTTTGAAATCTTCCCTAAATTTTTAGATTCAGTTTCTTCACTGTTAGGATGGTTTGGTTTAGGTTCTAATGTGTTTATTAGTTGAATATCCTTTCCACTTATTTTTATTATCATGCTAATATTATCCTTTGGATTATGGATTATTTCTATTGAAAGTTTCCTTAGATTTATAGACAAGATATCCATAAGATTTTCAACATGGTTTGTAAACTTATATACTATATTCTCAAGCTTATAAACCTTGTATCCTTATTGTTAATGTATTGGGGATTGTTCACTACTTGAGAGATATTCAAGGAGGTTATTTTTTTTATAAATTATGGGGTTATTGGTAAGTAGGTTGGGTGTATGGTTTCTTAAAATGTTGTTGGAAAGGTGGTGGGTGTTGGAATGGTGGAGCATATTGGAATAGGAGTTATTATTGAAACTGGTTCTGGTATGGGGTCTAGCCTAGTTCTGTTGATTGTAAAATTCATATTAAACTTGGTTATTATCTCTCTATCATTTATTTAAATGGAATTATATTGGATAAAAGTTTTTTACAAAACTATCCATGCCATTTACTTCGACACAATGGTCAGTGAAATGGTTAGGTGACGAGAATAAACTATATACTTTAACCAGTGCTTGTTGTTCACTTACCTACTTCAGATCTATATGTATCACTAAACTAGTTAACTGTTAAATACTAATTTATATCAAATGTGATTAATCAAAATTTCATACCTCGTGAATACCTCTTGTTTCAATACCTCTTGTATTGAATTATTGCGAGTTTTATGCAATCTTCAAAAATGGGCCATTGGATTCTACTAGTGACTTCTCAATAAAATATCTTCCATATGATGCATCCAAAAATATTTTTATCATTATCAAGTAGGCCTTGATAAAATAACATGAGGAATTGGTTCTCTTATACATCTTGATTTAGATATTTAGAATGTATATTTTTTAATTTCTCTAAGTGCTCATAAATATTTTTTTCTTATGATCACATGATAGCATAAATATATTTCTTTATTATTCTTATTCTAGAGGTGGGGAAGAATATTTGAATTAATCTTCTTTTAAAATCATCCTAATCATTTACCTCTCATGGTTGTAGGTTTTACAAGCATTATTTGTTTCTTCTTCAAGTGAGAAAGAAAATTCCCTCCACTTCACTTATTCCCCCACCACTCCTTAAGGTTCCAAAGTAGAACATACATGCATTAATGATTATATATATATCTATTGAGGTATTAATCTATTAGAACATAGAAATTTTGAAACAGTTTTATCAATCTAGTTTTCAATTAAAAGTCTTTTTTAAATTCATGCATAACAATCTGATTAGTTTTAGTAACAAATTGTGGTGCACACATATCTATTGGGGTTGGTTTGGTATTTCTATCCATGTCTATAGGATCAATGTGAAAACTAATAGTTTCACCTGAGTCCAAAAGGATTATTACTTCATAGTTAGTTTTAAAGTTTAAATTTTTGAGTCTTGTAAAAAAGGTTCTCTCTATTTTGGGGTTAAGATATAAAAGTTGATCGATAGAATATTTGGTCATGAAAATTAAAGTTTATATTTTTTTATCACAACCTCCCCAACAATGGTGTCATGTTTTGACACATTCTTATCATGGGGTGTGAAAAAATAAATTTTATTGCAAGGATAAATTTAGTTATAGTGATAACCTAAGGTTTTATCCTAGATATAAGTGCACAAAAATTAGTTTTTCACTTTTAATTAAAGAAAAAATGGGGTTTGATTTGTGATTTTTGAAAACAAAGAAATAAATCAGGAAAATATTTTTAAGAAAATTTATAATAAAGGTGATTGGTTAGGGGTTTAATTTCCTCTTGTAATGTTATCGCAGTTCTTAAATAGGTTTATTTCTCTATTTGTTAACTAATATGTACAATAATACCCCATAGATTCATCAAACACCTTAAGATGGTGATTAGGGTGGAGAATGGTCTGATAGTTACTCCTACCTAATCAGACTTCCCTTCTATGTGTGTTAAAAGTCAGTAAACCACTACTAAACTACCAAGGAAAATCCTAATCATGTTTTAGTGTGCCTAAGAAATTCAAAATTTGCTCACTACATCTACACATGTGCCAAAAATTTCTTGACACTCACACTTAATAAAATTTTATCCTTTTAAACAAGTTTCACTGGGTGGAGGGGTATTGTTAATTATCAACTTAAACGGTAATAGTGAACAAGTTCAAAACCCTAAACAAAATTTCATTCAAATTATTAAACATTCATTGAGAACTAGAATCAATCAACAAGAAAATATTTTTTATTCATTAAAGTATGAGGACTTGATTATTATAAGGTATATCATTACCTTCCCCAATCACTCAAGAATTATCCCTCCATTAAAAGGGTAACTGACATGACTATAGAGGAATAATTTAATATCAATAAAGAAAATAGAAAATAAAACTAATAATTAAATGAAAGTAGAACATTATCTTGTACAAACTCATGATTCGATTCTTAATAGCCCCCCCCCCTTAGTAATGAACTCTTATTTGTTTTATAAATGTGTAGGTTCCTTCTTCTTAGTCTTAGTCAAACCTTATGTGATATTATCTTTTTCAAAAATATCTATCTTTACTTTTTCCTTGGATCTTTCCTCATTCAGATTTTTTTCTTCCATAAAACTCATGGCCTTCCTTATTTTCATTTGATCAAAATATTCTACATGTTTAAATCTATGTGGAAGCCCCCTACTGATTGCATGCATGCTAACATGGTGTCTTAAAGGTTCGGTTTGAAATATGGATGAGTTTCATAAAGCTTGCATGTGACCTTCCATAAAGATATTTTTTGAAAATTCTTAGATCCACCATAAGGTGAAACTCAGTGGATTTACTATTATGGAAAGAAACTACATGATATACAAGTGACCATGGATTCAAGATACTATGCGATTAATCAAAATTCTTATAATTCATGATCAATGGATATATTTTTATGGTCAATGGATATCTTTATGTAGCATATCTTCACATAATATATTTTTCATGCACAGTTGATTGATTGACTACATGGCATGATGTTTATGTAACATCAATGATGCATAAGCAGTCTTATCCCATGATTACATAGTCATGTCTAGTGTTAGTCTAATGCTTATGTGGATTGTGAATAATGGTTTATGGTTATGCATGGATAAATCATGGTTACGCAACACCAGATTCATTCTTACATAGGTTTTGATTGATAGTTATGCAGGAAGTTCTTGGGACTTGTCTTATGTGTGTGCAGGGGGAAATGATCCCTACACATCCCCTCAACGATGCTTACACATCCAATTCCTTTCTCATTTCTTAAAGCTTCCTTCTATGGGGATAAATCCATAAGATTTATCTAATAATTACCACTTACTTCCATATTTTTCTTGTTAAGCATGAAATTCAATACTACACTCTATGCTCCAAATCTTTATAATAACAAGGTAAAGTATAATCAGTAGTAATCCATTCTAAAATATAAGTGAATTTAGTTTATAATTTATACATTTTAAATAATATTCATACAATTAAATCCTTTGACACTTAAATTTAAAAACTAATTATAACTCTATAAATTGGTAAATATGGGGGAATATAATAAACTTAATATCAATAAAATATCATGCATTTATGGATTATTTCAGCACTTTATAATCTTAAGGTCCTTGAATCAAAACATAAGGGGTCCTAATCACTTGAGTCTTTGTCATTCTCTTTTTCTATATCACACACTAAGTTTGATTAATATTATTTCCCTAAAAAACCATATGATCCTCACTAGTTCCTAACTCTAAACTATATTTTAACTCTTATCCATAACTCTGATACCAATATTTCATGACCCTATTGAAAGGTTTTGTTAGGGTCTAATAACTATTATTATATCAAGAAGCAGTGATTAAACCCTTGTCAGAGGATCTCCCATACAATAAATATGAAACTTTGTATAAAACCAAAAATTATGAACTTCTTTAAATAGCATACCTTATATCGAATAAAATATGAAACCTTTGATCTTCATTTGATATGATTGATAAAGATCAAAACAAGAGCATCTAAAATACATCTCTCTCCTTAGGTTTCCAAAGGTCAAGTGAATTATCTGATGTTAGGATGGAATTATTCTTCCATTTATGATGTGGTAGCATCTAATATGTAAAGAAAAAAGAAATAAGAGCTTATGGTTTTGGGGAGGTTCGGACAAGCATGAAAATTCTACACTGCTATCATATAAAAACGGTTTATAAATCCACAAGTAAAACCATTAGGTTGTAGTATTCACTTAATTTTTTACAACACATGAGTGAATTCTTTGGCTAGTAAATGAATTCATTATATAAATGTTATAACTCCTTTCTATTTCATTTTATGAAATAGTTTCTTAAATGATAGCCTAGGTGGAAAATGGATCGGTTTTCCAGCACCATGAAAATGAAATATACATATACATATATATATATATATAGATAGATTTATGGAATATTTCCTTTAATTACCCACTTGCACTAAAGCCTAAAATACTTTGTCCCATTTCACCTTATATTGTACCATATACAATAATGTGTAAAACCATATCTAAAACTCCTTTGGATATCTTCTAAACCACTTTTGGAAAGATATTGTTAACTTCACCTTGTATCACATCATATGTAATACCTTGTGAACACCCATCCAAAACACTTTTTGATTAATTATAAAACATTTTTAGAATATATATTTGATTCAAACTTAATCCCCATTCAATAAACCATAAAGTGTAACCCCATTATCCTTTACAACAATGACAATAAATACAAATCTCTAGATCAATATATGTAAGAAAAGAGCGCCCCCTAGAAAATCGCCAATGATACTAAAGAAATAAATGGATCTGGTGAGATCTCCATCAAACACATGTATATATATACTTGTATCCACCAATATACTTCATATGAAAACATGTATTCTCATTTTTCCTTTTCTCTAAAATTTTGAGTGATCATGCGACATAGAAAATGTCAATCTCATATAGCTAAATCGTTGTTCTTGATTCTTAGAGTGTAGAATAATTTGATCAATAGATAAATCACATTTCATTCATCCTTATGGATAATCACATCCCATGTCTCTTATATAGATAGATATAAAATATTTAGGCATGGTCGTTCACTCTCATAATCTATCTCAATCGAGGGCCCATATGTCACACTCTTCATATGAGAGGAAAATACCATTTTGGTTAATCCCCAACTGGTGACATAATTAAAAACATATCCAACCATACCCATATTTGCTAATTCAATGTGTATATTTTCATAAGTAGGGTATCAAAGTATGAATGTTCTCAAGCTAGGTATCTCTCCAATTATAATATCCTAACCCGAACCACTGGTTCTGAGCCTGAATGTCATGTGACCTCATGTGTGCCTCCCTGTATGTAAGAGGTTTCCAACTAGAATAAATGGGGAGAAAATACCCTCAATATAATTTCATAGGATCAATAATAAATCATAAAAAATATAATAAATAACCTGAGTGAACATGCAGAAAATAAAGAATGACATACATGTCATACAATAATAAGTAGCTCCCAAAGTGTAAATCATGTCTAGTGTAAAGTGGTAGATAAATTAATTAATTAACATTGGGTTCCTCTATAGTCAAACCTAGTCTTTTACTATCTTCTTACTCTTCTACTCAACCATCCATCATATGTAGCTTTCCCTTCACCGGATCTATAGTCATGAAATCTACAAGCACACCGAAATACTCGAGTAGGTGTAAGTACAAGACTCAATAAGACACCACCAATGCTTCCTTAACCAAGTGTTCTCAAGTATAATAGGTGTATTACATGAATATAATAAATTTATTAAAATCATAAGACTATACAGTCCAAAATAGAGAGATCGTGTGCTAAGAAAGACACCACAAATGCCTGACCATACTTGTTTTGGATCAATGCTAGAACAATGATCAAGAGTCATTGGAAAATTATTGTAAGCAAGCCACAAGGTTTGCATCATGCCACTTAGAATCCACACGACATTGAGTAGGAATGCTACTCGGAATCCATAATGCATCGAGTTGACATGCTACTCTGAATCCACAAGGAATCAAGTTATATACACCCCATAATTCTATCTTGTTCTACTATCATCATCATCAAATATCAAGAACACTCCCCCCTATAAAGGATAACCATACCACGATGATCACTTTTCATGTTTACTAAGCAAAAATCCTCCAAATGAAATATGATACACAAAACGTTATAGCATGATAACATACATAACATGACATCATGAGAAATATTAAAGAATCATATAATGACATGTGAATAAACATCAAACATGGTAAAAGATAATCTATAAATTCTTATGAAAAAAATAACATAACGGATCTCATGGGCTACACACACACACATGTGATCACAAGTCAAGAACAGTTATCAATTATGCCAACACATAAATTATAATAAGAAAACATGTGTAACAAAAGCCTTAAGAGGTAAGAAAATTCCAAACTCAAAATTTTTCAATGTCAATGATAAGGATAAACCACCATATGTGGTTCAAAAGCTATAGTGGAAACCTTGATGGTCAAGAAAACCTCCTCACAGGCATTATTATCATAATTTTTTACATGTCAATGCTTGAGGTTTTTCAAAGGTTCCTAGAACAAAAACCATCGATTAACTTTTTTAAAGAAATAAAATATCACATGAGATAATAATTTATCTCTCTTATATAATTTTTTAATGACCATTTTAGGCTAAAACATGTCCTACAAATCCTCTCCTTGGGAATAATTATAAATCCATACACAATAATGTAAATATCCCTATAGATTATTCCAATATCATACGTGGTAGTCCTTTATAATTATTCTTTTATAAAACTATATAATTATCCTTGATAATTTTTCATGACTATCCTTTTATAATTTTGATAATTTATCCTTTGATATTATTATTCTTTTATAATTATATTATAATAATTTCTTATAAATTATCCTATGATAATTATAATATATTATCATTTGATAATTATTTATAATTAACTTTTGATATTTTTACATAATTATATTTTGATAATTTTTATAAATTATCCTTGATAATTAAATGTAATTATAATTTGATTATTATTTATAATTATATTTTGATAATTTCTCATAATTATCTTTTGATAATTTTTATAAATTATCCTTGACAATTTAGTGTAATTATCATTTGATAATATTTATTATTATCTTTCAATATTTTCACATAATTAACCTTTGATAATTTTATAAAATATCTCTTTATAATTTAGGTTTTATCATATTTTATTTAATTCAACCATTTTTTCCAGAATTAGAAATAAAAAGAAGAATAAGAAAAACAAAACTCTTTGTCTTGAGAATTGTGCTCACAGGGGAGGGGAACAAGATGCAACACCTAGTTTTGAGAAGAAGATATCTAAATTGATAAATGGAGGTTTTCCAATCACATGCAAAGGAGTCTCATGATTTCTTAGACTCAGAAAAACCAACTAAGAATAGAAACCAAATCATTTTTCTATTTTAGTATCAAAATCACAACATTCCAAAACCCCAATTTAAAATACTAGTTTTATTTCAACATAAAATTGATGGTGGACTATTTAATTTTACCCCATTAAGGTATTATAAATTTAAACAGGTCAAAATGGTTTATTAACAAGATTTTTTGATCTTATCCATGTAAAGGAGGTGGTTTGCAGTGTGTGTGGAAGATGAAAAAAGGGAAAAATAATAAATATAAATTAATAATTATATAAAAAAAATGGTTAAAAAATACCCTTACATGTGATTTAACAAAACAGTAAATGCACACAAAGGTTATGTCATGCCTGGGATAAAACCTGCAATCTATATTTAATGGTTTTCATGAATTTTCCATCTGAGAGACCATTTGGGAGATATTCTATTTTTTTGGAAAACTCATGTGTGTGTGATAAAATATATGTAATTTTTTTATTATATCAATACAGAGCCTCTAAAGACCCCAGAATCTTATGTTGACTCTATTATTAACTTTAAAAATATTCCTATAAAGATTATAAATATCTTCAAGGAAAAATAGATTTGTTATAGTAACAGGGATTTTACCCTTACATAAATACTTTAAATAATTTATAAAAGTATTTTTTATTGAAAATTTTCATTTTTACATTAAAATACTCAAAAATTATAAAAAATAAGGTTTTATTATCATTAAAAATTTTAGGATGTTATAATTATCCCCCTTTAATTAATTCTCATTCCTAAGAAGTATCTTTAAAGATCTGGTTCGAAAAACTTAGGCCACTAAGCTCGAACATCAGACTCTTACTCCCACATATCCTCCTAGATTTGTCCATGATTCCACCAAATTCATACAATTGGTACCATCTTCCCTTGAAGTAATTTTTTGTTCTGGTTTATAGTCCACACCGGATTCTCCTGATAAGATTCATTTGGCTTCAAATCCACATCCTTGTAGTTGATGATATGTGTAGGATCAACCATTTACCTCTGGAGATATGATTCATGAAACATGTTGTACATACCCTAGTAGTAAGAAGGAAGATCTAGATGGTATTACACTATCCCAACCTGCTCGGTGATCTCAAAGCATCCAACAAAATATGAAGCTAGGTTGTCTTTCTTTCTCAAATGTTGGTGGCCTAACTGAGGAGTCACTCTTAAAAAACTCAATCACCCATAGATAACTCCAAGGGTCTCCTCTTATGGTCTACATATGATCTCTACCAACTTTTAGTGGTGATAAACCTCTTCTAAATTAGTTGCACTCTCTCAAAGATCTCATGAACCATACTAGGCCCACAATTTCTACCTCACCCACCCCATGCCAATAGAGTGGTGAATGACACTACCTCATGTAAATATCCTCTTAATTTTCTATATGAATATAATCCTAGTAACTTTTTTTATGTAAAATCAACCAAGGATGGGTGATCATCCCAAGATCCACTAAATTTTAGAATTCATGTTTGAAGCACATCCTCCAGTATGTGTATAGTCCACTCTAATTATCTATCTACCTGAGGATAGTATGTTGTGCTCAGTATAAACTGATTCCCTAGGGATTAATTCAATCCCTTCCAAAATCATGACATCAAACTTAAATATCTATTTGATAAAATGATAAATGAAAATCCATATAATCAAATAATCTCATAGACATAAATCTCCCCATCTCTTCAGATCGGTAAGAAGTGAGAAAATTTATTTATCCGATTGACAAAAACATAGATAAATTCATGACCCCTTTGTTTCCTGGGTAACCCCACTACAAAATTCCATCATTAATTCCTCTCATTTCCACATGGTTGTGAAAGTGGGTGGACTAAACCACCTGGATGATGGTGCTCGGACTTTACCCTCTAAAAGGTGAGGTGTCAGTACACAAAACCCAACAATGTTCCTCTTCATCCTTGACTGCCATAACTATCACCTGAATTCATGGTACATATTTATAACACTAGGATGTACCACCCATATATAGGTATAAAAATATATCATAAACTCTTATATGATAAAATAAGGTCCTACAACTCTCGCATGCATAAGGATCACATCACTGTTGATCAAATTCTACCCAGGCATTGGATCACCTCTAGCTAGTTGTTCCCACATAAAATCACACTTTGGGTATGAATATTGTTCCACCTTTACCTATTCTACCAGATAAAATGAGTCCAATAATAGATCACAAGTCATTAATCCTTGATCCTATGAATTATCCATCCTTCAGTCAACCAACAAGGTCTTCAAGCACCATTGCTCCTCTGAAGGCCTCTCGCCAAGATCCTATTTAGCCTACATCTTATGGATAAGTGAATCCACATTTATTTTACCTTTATCATGTACATAATCCATCTCAAAGTCAAACATATGTAGATACTCAACCCAATTTCTCTATCCCAAATTTAGGTTTCATTGTGTGAAGTATAGCAAAGGATCTTGTGGTCAGTGTAGACAATAAACATCTCACCAAAGAGATGGTGTCACCAATACTTCAGAGCATGGACCATGGATTATAGCTATAAATCATGAGTAGGGTAGTTCTACTCAAGGTTCATAGCTGATGTGACCCAAAAGATACTACCTTCTCTCATTTCATCAGTAAACTCCCAAATCAACGCCTAATGCATCACAGTATACGGCGTGTCTGATACATAGATATGGTAGTATAAACACTTGACCTATAGTCAACCTCCTATTAAACTCAATAAATTCCTCTTCACATTGGTCTATCCACTGTAACTTAACTCTTTTCTTCATTAGCACTTCCATGGGTGTTGATAGTTGAGAGAAGTCCTAGATAAACCATTGATAATACTTTTCTAAATATAGAAATCTATTGATCTCAAACATGTTATGAGGACATTCCTAGGACATGACTTCCTATAAATTCTCTAGGTATATGGATTTACCCATCTCATATACCACATGTCTTATGAACTTCACCTCCTAGATCTAGAATTCTCACTTTAAAAGCTTGACTTAAAGCCGATGTGCTCGAAGCGTTCTTAGGACTATCACAAGATGCCTAGCTTGATTCTCTAGTGTTAGTGAGTAGATGAGGATTTCGTTGAAGAACACCATAATGAATGAGTCCAAGTATCGGTAAAATATCTTGTTCATGAGGGACATGAATACTTTCAGTTCATTCATCAGTACAAACGGTATCACCAAGTACTCTTTTATCCCATACATATTCTGAAATGCCTTTTTGTAATGTACTCCTCTCTAAATCATAGTTTTGGGTAGCCTGATCTAAGATATATCTTGTATAACCACTAGGATCCCCATAATTGATCAAAAAGATCATCGATCCTAGGCAATGGATATCTATTCTTCATCGTTACCTGGTTCAACTTCTGATAATCAATGAAGGGTCGAAGACTACCATCCACTTTCTTAGATAACAACAAAGGTGCACCCCATAATGAATAAATCATCCTAATAAATCCCTTCAACTCCAATTCATTAGGTTGTACCTTGATCTCCTTTAACTCAATTGGTTCTATATGATATAGGAGTAATAAAATGTGTTATGCACCTTGCATGAGCTCTACCTTATCATAAATTGTTGATCCATCAGAGTCTTTACTAGGTCAAATATCCCCATAAATATTTTAACCCATTAATCAACATCCTAAGGTCCTATGATTCCCTAAAAGGATGAAGAATTTTGGATTTAAAGTTATGGAATATTTGACCATAGTTATAAACTCCACTTCCTAGTACAATAACTTAGAAAATGATTTTTGGTTGAATTGGTCTTACTACCTACACCACAGAGAAAGTGTGGGGTCATCCTCAACTACATTATCTTATACATCCAGTGGTAAATCAAAAAAGTCCTCTCTTGAAGGATTATTCCAGTATGCTTCCCAAGTATTCCCATAAGACTAATTCAAGGAAAAATATTCTATAATAAAAATGAAACACTTCAAGAAAATTAAAACGAGTTGTTGGGATAAACCCTAATCAGCCTATGGGATCACACAAGGTTCTCCTTGGAGTCTACCTTAAACCTAAGGTATAACCCTCCTATCACTAACCATGGTCTCTATCCCTACATGTTAGTCACATTAATCATATATATATTAACACCAAAAATGATCAGTTCAACTAATTAATTCTAATAAATATATATATCCTAACAGCATGGAAACAAAAATATATCACACGTGGAGAAACTATCCCGGACAGATAGCACAGATTGAGGAATTATAATTAAAGAACTTCTATATAGCACAGCAACAGGTATATATATGGTATGTGAACATAAGTTCCTATTCATGATGGATGAACACACCTAAAATCTCACAAATCACATATCAACATCATGTGTATCACCCAAGGTGAATTTAATCAATGGTAACTATAAAATACAATTTCCCCCACATAATGGAAGCTCATAGGTCCACTATACAATGTTGGTAATACATTGTCATAGTTTTCCTACCCAAGTCCCAACCATCCTATCTCTTGTTTACCATATTCTAAATCAAGGCAATAGAATAAAAAATTTAGTAAATCCTAGTACTCTAATACCATTTTGTAACATCCAGACCAGAACCACTGATTTCAAGCCTAAATGTCACATGACCTCATGCGTACCTCCTCATATGCAAGAGGTTATAGAATGGAATCAAGGGTATGATTTTATTAGTGGAGATTATATACCCTTAGTATCATGTTATAGGATTGATAATAAATGATAAACAATATAACAAATAACTATATTTAACCTGTGGAAACTAAAGAATGGCATACATGTCATACAATAATAAACAGCTCCCAAAGTGGAAAGAATTTTCAGTTTAAATCAGTAGATTAATAAATAAACAAAAATTAGTCTCCTTCAGATTCTGTCCCTATCCTCTACCAGCTTCTTGATTCTCTACTCAACTTCCCACCACAGGTCCCTTTCCCTTTTCAAGATCTCTACTCTTGAAATCTACAAGCACGCCGAAATACCCAAGTAAGGTGTGAGTACAAGACTCAGTATGACACCATAAATGCATCCTTAACCAAGTTTTCTCATGTATAATATGTCTATTTCATGAATATAATAAACTCATAATAATAATAACATTATACAATCCAAAATCGAGTGGTCATGCACTAACCAATCTACCACAAACCCTCATCGTACCTGCTTTAGCTCCGTGCTTCAATGATGATCATGAGTCATCATAAAATAATCATAATCTATCCATAGGGTTGTTGTCATGCCACTAAAAATCCAAAAGGAATATAGTGGGCATGATACTTAGAGTCTATATGGCATCGAGTTGACATGCTACTCTAAATCCACAAGGAATCATGTCAATGGGCTACTTGGAATCCACAAGGTATCGATCATCAACATCTTTCCTCAGAATCCTCAAGGTATCAAGTTACATCTAACCCACAATACTATCATTCTCTACCATCATAATTATCTCACATCAAGAATGCTCCCCCTATAAGGGATAACCATACCATGATAGTTACCTATCATGTGTTCCAGGAACAAATCCTCCAAAGGAAAGATGATACAAAATAAGGTATAGCATGATAACAGACATAACATGACATCATGAGAAATATAGTAGCATCATATAATGACATGTTAATCAACATAAAACATGGTAAAATATACTCTAGAAATTATCATGCAAATAATAACATAATTGGTCTCACAAGTTACGCCCACATCCACATACAATCACTAGTCAATCATGATTATTAATTATGCCAACGCATAAATTATAACAAGGAAACATGTGTAAAAAATCCCCAAGAGGTAAGGAACTTCCCACTTCAAAATTCATTGATGTCAATAGCAGGGATAAAACACCTTGTGTAGTTAAAAAGTTGGAATGGAAACCTTAACAATCAATAAAACCTATTTACAAGACTTATTATAATAGTTATTGACACATCAATGCTCGAGGTTCATTGAAGGTTTCTAGAACCAAAACCAAATATTTTATTTAAAAAATAAATAAATATCACATGTGATTATACTTTCTCTCTCCTATATAATTTATGAACTATCATTTTTGGTCAACACTTGTTCTAGAAATATTATCCTGAAGAATAATTTTAATGCCACATGCGATAATATAAATATATCTTGAGATTAGTTTAAGATCATACATGGTTATGCTTTGATAATTTTCATAATTTATCCTTAGATATTATTATCCTTTTATAATTATCTTATGATAATTTCTTATAAATTATCCTATGATAATTTGATGTGATTATCATTTGATAATTATTTATAATTATATTTTTATAATTTCTCATAATTATTGTTTGATAATTTTTATAAATTATCCTTGATAATTCAATGTAATTATCATTTTATATTTATTTATAATTATCTTTTAATAATTTATCACAATTATCTTTTGATAATTTTTAAGAATTATCCTTGATAATTTAATGTAACTATCATTTTATAAACTTTATTATTAACTTATGAAAATTTCACGTAATTATCCTTTGATAGTTTTATATATTATCCCTTTATATTTTTTGTTTGATCATATTTTATTTAATTTAACCATTTTTTCCTAGAATTAAAAATATAAAAGAAGAATAAAATATAAAAAACAAACCAATTTTTATGAGGCATTGTGCACACAGGGTAAGGGAATGAGATGCAACACCTAGTTTTGGGAAGAATATATCTAAATCAATTAATAGAGGTTCTCCAATCATGTGTAAAGGAGTCTCGGGATCACTTGGACTCAACAGAACCAACCAAAAATAGAAACTGAATGGTTTTGATATTTTATAACCAAAATCAAAACATTTAAAAACCCTAATTTAAATTACCTATTTGATTTTTGTTTCAACAAAAAAATTGATGGTAGAGTGTTTAATTTTACCCTATTAAGGAATTAAAAATTTAAATGGGTCAAAATTGTCGATTGACAATATATTTTCATCTTATACTTGTGAAGGAGGTGGTTTGTGGTGTGCATGGAAGATAAAAAAACAGAAAAATAAAAAATAAAAAATAATTATATCAATTTAAGAAAAAGTGTAACAAAATTAATCTCATTTGTGATTTAACAAAACACTCAATGCATAAAAAGGTTATGTCCCACCTAGAGTAAAACCTATATTTTGAATTTAATGGAGGTATTTAATTTCCCATTCGAGACACCATTCAGGATATATTCAATTATTTTAGAAAAACCATGCACACATGACATAATATATTTAATATTTTTAATATATCAGTACCAAGGCTCTATAGACCCCAGAATCCCATGTTGACTCTACACCTAACTCCGAAAATATTCTTCTAAATATTCTAAATCGTTTCGAGAAAAAAAATTATTATACAAATGGGGATTTTAGCCTTATATAAATCCTTTAAATCATTTATAAAAGTGGTTTTTTACCTTACATTTTCACATAAAAATACTCACAAATTACAAAAAAAAGGTTTTACTGTCATTAAAAATTTGAGGATATTACACAAACCATAGGTAATAGAGACTCAAATATGATCCATGAACCCCTAGTATACCAAATACATTTTTATAACACTCTATGTGGTAAAATTAGTAGGTCATCTATCACACACAAAGAATCATATTCTTTTTTCTCTAACTCGTGATCATATTTTGTATCTCTATACAATAATCCTACTCACTCTAACCTTAAATTTTTTTCACAACCTATAATACTTCATGACGAATATTAGTTAGAGATAAATTCAAAGTCATACTTTGAGAGGTCAATTATTATTACACTTCACAAAATTTATATCAATACTAAATTTATGCATCAAATTTGAAATGATGATAAAATAAATATTTCATTTAAATATTATACATTTTATACTCTTAAATCCTTTTAATAATATTTAACAAACCCAACACAAGCAATGGTTTATCATATCATATATGAAAAACTACCAAATAATTCTTCTATTTGTTGTACTTTATAGGTTTGGTTAAATAATTACAGTATATGTAATTCATGTCACATGTGTATGTTACCATCTGATTAAACCCTCTCACTAAACTCTTTAGTGAGAAAAATCTATGAAGTAAATCAGTTTGAATAATGGTGAGATTTAGCAATAATATTCCTAATTATTCAACTACTTGACCATATTTAAACCTCTTAACATCACAACATAGATGTTATGATGTTGAATTATGTTGACAACTTAGAACTCTTTCTAAGTTCATCATTTTTATCCTTGAAACCTTATTCAATCAAACAATTTCATTTAAATAATATAACTAATTACATTATTGGTTAAAAATACTTCTTAACTCTCTTAGGATATTAAGTAAAATTCACTTTAAACTTAGACTGGTATAATCTTTTATTTTTTAACTTTAAAATTATTTAAGCTCAAATATACTACCACTTACCTCTTAGAAACTATATTATTTTCAAAATATTTTTTATATTCAATACAAACTACTTTTTATTTGAGAAATAACACTTATTTCCTTTTAATATGAACATTTAACAAATAAACTATTATTTCCATATATATGGAATTATATGTGTTAGGATCCTTTCCTTTTTGACAAGAAAAGTTTATTAAAATATATCACCAATGTATGGGGGTAATACATTTTATCATATTTAATAAATATATAGATAACTATTTTATCCGAGATAAAAAAAAATATCCATATCTTCTCAAAAACATGTTATATAAATTATGAATTAGAAACCATGTGTACACATTTAATCATCTCATGATTAGTCATAACAACTCTTTTCTTATAAAACATCTTCTCTTATCACATAAGATAAATGAGATAAAGACATGCATCTTCTATGAAGATTCATTTGATCTTTGATAAAACCCTTTACATTCAAATCCTTAATGTAGTAACTATTTACTTTATCTCATGAATATAAAATACAAGCTCAATCAATTATTTATTTTATTTTTAACTCCAGTATATTTTCAAAACTTTTTTAAAATATACATCTAGTGTCACATACCCTTAAAATTTGAAGAATTAATTTCTATAACATCCATACCTGAAATTGAAATTCCATGGAGTTTCACAAAATCCTTTGGGTATCTCTTGGATAATCCAATAATATTGAATTATTACTCTCTATTACAGAAAACCCTAGGTTTAAATGACCAATATTGTATTTTTAAGAAACATTATTGAACTTTTTTTACCAAATTTTCTTCTTATGGTTTGAACTTTTACCAACTTGCACTATCTATATAGTAATTTATAACCTAAACATCATATTCCTAGTTCATATATATTTCTACCAATTTTATAATATTAGATAAATTTTCTTTTAATCCAATCATATTGTTGGAACATTTCCATTGATGATAATAAGATAAATTCCCTAAATAGAACAATCCATTTTTATTTTCCCCTTAAAGTATGTTACAGAATTAAACAAATCATAAACCATGTGCATTAAAAAATCATCTCATTTTATTTAAACAACTATTGTTTACATGTTATTATCAAGATATAAAAGATATAAAAATACATATCTAATGAAAATTTTATCCAAGATTTAATTATCCAAGTTATTAATATATTAACTCCTTTGCTCCATTAATTGAATTAAAACATCAAGCTTCAATTATTTTCATCTTCTGGCCTTCTATATATTTAAAAAACTTTTTAAAACATACATTTGATATCATATATCTATCTGAATAATATAATTTATTTTTATAACCAATAAAGGTTTAAGGAAACCTTTAGTCTCATTAAGGCATTTATATATTCAATCATTTTTAATATCATTTGATATGCCCAATCATATTGATTATATGAGACTAAAAATATTTAAATCATTTATATACCAAATAATATTGAGTACTAAGATTACTTTGTTAATTTTGTGTATAATTCCTTTGAAACCTTGAATGAATCACTCTATGCTTCTATAAGCATCTATATCCACTATTTGAACAATTTTAACACTTTTTTACTCAGGAACTATTCTAACACATGGGATTTTTTTAAGAACTTTTCTCAAATCACCAATCTTTATTAAGATATTTTGTTAAGTTATTAGTATTAAGAGATACCTAAATTATGATTTTCCTTGCCAAGTATTGATCGAAAAGTTTATCTTGATGATGATAATGATATTATCTGCAACATAAGATTTTATCAGATGACTATCATGTGTTATTAACCATTTAATAAGAAATTTTATTACATGTTCTACCACTAAAATGATAATACCTTTTTTAAGATCCATTATATCCATTAGTCAACCAAGATTCATATTTCACTAATATATGAGTATGCTATTGAATTTATCTCACTATTTAGTTATGTAGTTAGGGCATAATCCCAATCATATAATATATTAATCTTAGATATTTTAGTGGATAATTCTTTATCCAAATCCATAATATGGATATACATAACTCTATTCCTTAGTTTACCTAATCCTATTTGGGTCTCCCAAATAGTGTAACCTAAATCAAACACCAAAAAAAATCGAATAAGTGACAATCCAGGGGAACCTAGATTTATCATGACCTACCCAGTAAGAGAATCCAAAATCACTTATTACTTTCTCACCTTACACAAGATAATCTAGGGGCACCCATATTTATCATGACCTACCCGGTTGAATGATTTATGTCTTAACAAGTGATACTTTAGAAGTAATCTCACACTTAGTGTTTAAAGGGTATTTCAAATATTGATATCTTATCTCATGTTATTCCTTTTTATGTATTCATGATTCTAGTTATTTAGTTTGGAATCTTATTCCCTCCACCAAATCAATATGTTCAAACCATATTGATATGTATCCCTTTACACAACCCACAAGTTTTTGTTAATCACACAAAAATATAAGTTAAACATATTTAAACATATCCAAATACATCATATACATAAGGCGTATGGACGTTTCATGTAAAGGTTTAAAATTATATGAGATTTAAAATATCCACATGAGTAATCCTAGAGTGACAGATAGCTAATATCATTCACTAGACTAGACAAGTCATAAGCCTCCAGGTGGTTCAATAGTCTGACCCCAAGTCCCTCGACCTAGGGATACTTTACTCAAGAGATAATTCAAATTATAATAATTCTAACACATAATATATGTAAACTATATTCAAAAAAAATTAAGCTAATAAATTCAATTACAAATAGAGATTAAGGTAATTGAGAAACTAAATTCATTAACAATACCTTACATGTAATTCAAGGCTCAATCCTAGAAGCAATTTAATATTTTAAACTAAATCATACACAATATTCACATTTCTTAAACAATTTACAAAACATGAATATAATAGTGAATGACCTTTTAAATAAAAGAACAATTCAAATATTTAAACATGAGATATTCATGAAAAATTCATAAATAAAAGATAACTATAAAAACTTTTATAATTTTAGTTTTAAAATTATGTAAATTCCATAATTATGAATATAAATATTTTATATTCATTCCAATATGAGCTCTTTCATATTAATCATGACATGAAATTTATATTTTAAATATATGATATTATATGAATCATAAAATATTTACAATACAATAATATAAAATCATATACATAATATTATTTAAACCATGACCATATCATTCATTAAACCACTTTTAATGTGACTTAAATAATATCCAAATAAATCCCCTTAAATTTAAACAATTCAAATTAATTAATTATGAACAATTCATAACATAAATATAAGAAACTTATATTTTTTCCATATTTTATAATTTATAAACCTTTATAAATTATTTCTTATTATATATAAATAAGCACTTTTATTTCTAGAACATAATTCATGCCGTATAATTTTGTTAAAAGGTATTTAAAATATTAACAATTAATATTTGGGAAGATTTTCATAAATATTTATTTAATTAATTATAAATAACATATAGTTGATTAATAAATTTATAAATTACTTATAAATTCAATATTACAAAATACCTTTTAATATGATTTATAAACATTTTATAAACTATAAAAACTAATTAAAATTTTGAAAACAATTTTTTTAAAACTTTCTTGTTTACCCTTATGTGGGAGGGAACCCCTGCATGAAGGTAAACTCTTTTACCTTTATCTAGGACTTATATAACCATATTTTAAAGGTAAAAAACTAGGTAACTTTATGTGGTGCTGAAAAATCTTACAGCGTGTAGGTAAAACCATTTGACCTAAATGCGGCTTTGAGAAAATCTTAACTACATTTACACAGAAGATATTTAAAACATAGCGTTACCATTATGAAACCTTAGTAAAACCATGTTTACCCTTACATAAACCCCTTAATGTAAATTTAATCCATAGTTTGCCTTTATTTTACCACTTTCATATAGGTAACATCTTGTATATGTGATGCTAACACATCATGAATGGAAGAATAATCTTATCTGAATATCTGATTATTCACTCAGCCCTTGGATACCTAAAGAGAGAGGATGTATTTTGGATACTATTTTTGTGATTCTTATCAATCATATCAAAGGTTTTATATGATCTTAAGTGTATGGTTTTCTATTCATAGAAATTCTTCATTTTTGGTTTTATATGCAGTTTCATATTTATTGAATGAGAGATCCTCAGGAAAGGGTTTAAATCACTTCTGCTCAATCTGATAATTGTTATTAGACTCTAATTAAACCCTTCAGTGGTATAAAAGTGATTAAATGTTTTAGTTTTATGAGATCATATTCCCAGTGAATCGTAGGAATCATTAAAGGATGTTTACATGGATGAATATGTCTTTAAAATAACTTTTAAAAAATTATTTAAAAACAAGGAAAAATACCCTTTTATTTTGGTAATATTTTATAAAAATTTTGAGAATATTGAGAAAAAATATTTTCTTTTAAAATAACTATTAAAATTTATAAAGGAAACTTAAAATTAATAAATTTTCATGATATTGTGAAAATCTATTCATGTCGTAAACATTAAAAATAAACATTCTTTCAAAAAATTTGTAAAGAGAGTCAAAAGTGACTCATATAGAAAACGTTAAGAAATTTCCTTTTAAAACATTTAGAAGAAGTTAAAAGATCATTTAAAATAACTTTATGGAATCATTTATTTTTATAAAATAACATTATTTAAATAATATAAATAACACATAGGAAGGGTTTGGTTAAAAAACTTTAAAACATTTAAAGCGGTGTTTTTAAATAAAAACCATTTACAAACTTTTAAAACCAAAAACCCTTTGATGAAAAGAAAATAATAAGGAATATAAAATATCATAAGTATAAAAATTGGTATGTTATTATTTGCAAATAATTATTGTATACACCATATAAATTAAAATAGATGCATCAATCAAAACATGTCACAAAAAAGGAAGTTTGGGAAGAGAAACCCTGGTAACTTGGGTAATGCTTGAATAAAAAAGGCATTGAATAAAGGAACATAACATGATTCTATAGAAAACATAATTTCCATGAAATAATATGTTAAAACACATTAATGGGTCAGTAATTACACCATATAAAATAAATCATGGTGCATAACACGAATTACCTCTCAAAGAATTGAAATTGAGACCATGAAAACCCTTATAACTTTTATAAAATTTGAATAAATATATAAGGAAATATAGATCTTAAAAATAAATTTTAATATAATTATCAAAGATTCATTCATGTTATAATATCTAAATATATATCATATACACCTTATAAAATGACATAGGTTCATAATACAATACATGTCTCAAAGAAACAATATTGTGATGAATAATCCTAACAAAGATCATATCATTGAAGTTAGAATTAATCAATAAAGTGATTATGTGTAAAAAAAATTAAAACCACACAAAACAAGTGGAAATAAAAAATAATAAAATTGGATTTAATTTCTCACATTATCTTGGCATAACATTTTCAATGAAGTATAAGTATAACCCAATGAATGGAAATTGAGTTAAGAAACCCATTACCTCGAGTCCAAACTTTCCATGAATGTAGTTTAACTCCTATATAATAGACTTATATAAATTATTTAATTATTTAATAACATTTTAAATGTTTATTACTTTATAATTTAACCATTTTTATAATTTATTTAAATGAAATATTTAATTACTTAATTGGTTAAGTTTGCATCGTGTGTTTTGAGGACGTTCAGTTCATAAATAAAAAATAACTTCGATTGGTTGACCATGGTCAAATAAGTTATTTTTCCACCATATAAAGAATAATAATAATGAGATAATTATAATTTTTATACATTAAATACAATTTAATAACCATCCATTAAATACTTTCATGAAAAAATAATCACTTCGCTTCGTGGAGGTGGCAATCCACACGTACACATAAACGACGTTATCATTTTACAATGGATGGAAGGTTAAGGAAATATATGATATATTATATTTATATAATGATAATTATTTCATGAATATAATATATATTCATTAAATCTATAATTATAAATATCCATGAGAGGAGGTGATGGAAAATGAAACACATAGCCTCATGGAAGTGGTAATCCACATGTACGCACAAATGATGTTCATGTTCCCCATTTGATAAAGAGATAAAAAAGGGTTGTAAAAAAGTCATAATAAAATTTTATTATATTGGATATATTTATGTTATTGTATCATTATAGTTTAATAAGATGTGAAGGATGTAAAAAATAAGTAAAATGAAAACACTCAGTTAAGAGTTATATCTCTTCTTCAGAAAACCACCTTTGGCTTACACCTTAAGCCTTATAAGATGGTATTTTAATGAGAAAAGTGATGTAGATATGACATAAATCCATATAAATATGTGTGTTTGTGTGTGATATATATTTAATATATATATATTCTATTATTTATTTCATGAAAATTCTAATTTTCATCCACATAAGGGTGTGTTATTTTAAGTAATATACGATTGCGAAAAAATGATAAATGTTATAACTTTTTGTTTCTACCACATATGCTATAATTGAAAAAAATTATATAATATGAAATTTCTAAGGGAGTAAATTCATATGATGCATTCTTGTGTTCATGAATCGGTCATGTCTTTTGGTCATGAGTTTCAATGCATGAATAAATGAGACGACAATTAAGGAGTGTCCCTTATTACCTATACAAACTATTAGAATGAGATGGAAGTGGAGTGTGTGCCTACTTTTATTCTTGTATGAACCTCACTATACCAAAAAATCATTCTTCATCTTCCTCCTTTGCACTGCAAGATGCTATCACATCATATAGGTTGGTGGATCCCGCTCGAACATTGAGTGATTTGGGCATAGTTCGTGGATACCTATGGAGTGGGATGCTTTTTTCCAATTTTTGATCTCTCTAAAACTCATACAAATGAGATAATGATTGATTCAATGGTTCTTCAGTGTAAGGTGTTCTAGATTTATAGTATTTCTTCATTTCTATATTTTATGCAGTTTCATATTATCTTTCATAGAGATCCTCAGATAAGGGTTTTAATCACTTCTGGTTAATCTGATAATAGTTATTAGACTCTAAAAAACAATTTAGTGGTATCATAGGTATCCATGTTTAGTTTTATGAAATAATTCATAAAATGAATAATAAATAATAAAAATAGAGTACCTTTTCATTTTCTAGAAATTTGATTTCATAAAAGGGTTTAACCTTATATAGCTGAGATGTGTAAGGTTAACTAAGGAATTAACCTTACACAAAGTGGTTTGTGTAAGGGTCATTATAACTTACCCTTACATGAAAAAGGGGTTGTGTAAAGGTAGCTAAACTTTTAAAAGGATTACGTAAAGGTAACAGACTGTTTACCCTTACACGACACCCTTACATAGAAGGTATATGTAAGGGTAACCTTTTTGTTACATTTATGAAAATGGTTTGTATAAAAATATTACCCTTACAGAGTTGTTCCAAAAGGACATGTAAAGGTAAATGATACTTACCCTTATGCGAAGCATTCACATAAAGGTAATATCATTTGTACCCTTACGTGGAATGAGTTTCATAAAATTGATATCTGAATTACCTTTATACAACACATTATACTTAATCTTGGTAAAGGTAAGTAGTGATTTACCTTTATGCAGGGGATTTTATATGACCTGTGTAAGGGTATAAGACTTTACCCTTATACAGGAATACCCCTATGAGTAAGGGTAATCAAATTTTTTTTAAAAATGATTTAAATTTTTTTAACATATAAAATTATTTTAATGTTTTATAAAATGTTTATAAATCATTATAAAATATATTTTGGGATATTTTAATTTATAAATATTTATAAATTAATTAATTATAAATTTTTTATGATTAATTAAATGTTTATGAAACATTTTATTTCTAAATATTAAATGTTAATATTTGATATAATTTTTAACCAAATTATATGGAATAACCTATGATTTAGAAATAAAAGTGATTAGTTAAAAAATATAAGTAATAATTTATAAAGGGTTATAAATTATGAAATAAGGCCAAAATATAAAAAATTTATGTTTAAATTATGAATTGTTCATAATTAGTTATTTTTAATTGTTAAAAATAAAAAGGGGGCCTTATTTGAATATTATTTAAGCCACGTCAAAAATATTTTGATAATTGATATGAAAAAGGTTTAAATAATAATTAATTATATGATATTTAGATTATGTAAAATTTTTACATAATATATATTGGATTATAAATTGTTTATAATTCAAATAATATCATATATTTAAAATGAAAATTCCATATAATGATTAATATGAAATATTTTATATTAAAATGAATATAAAATGATTATGTTAATAATTATGAAATGTATATATTATAAATCTAAAATTATACAATGTTTATAATTGGAATTTATTTATAAATAGTTCATAAATTTTTATCTCATATTTTTATTTCTGAATTTTTATTTTATTTAAAGGTTATTTCCTGTTATATTCATGTTTAGTAAATTTTTTAAGAAATGTGAGTATTGTATATGATTTAGTTTAAAATTTTAAACTAGTTCTAGGATAGAGCCTTGCATTACATTATAGGATTTATTACATAATGAATTCAGTCGTTCATCTACTTTAACCTTAGTTTTTAATTGAAGTTATGAACTTAAATTTATTTTTGAATATAGTTTGTGCATATTGGGTTCTAGAGTTATGATTAATTGGATTCTCTATTGAGTAAAGTATCCTCGGGTTGAGGGACTTGGTTTTGGACTACCTACTTACCTAGAGGCTTATTCCTTATCTAGTAAAGTGAATGGTGTTGGTTATCTGTCACTCTGAGAGTACTTATATAAATATTTTCAATCTCATATAATTCTAAACCTTTACATTAAGTGTTCATGTACCTTATATATATGATTCATCTAGGAATTTATTAAAATGTTTAACTTCTATTTTTTGGTAAGTAACACAAACTTGTTAGTTGCTTAAAGAGTTAAACATCAATATGGTTTGAACATGTTGATTAGGTGGAGGTAATAGGATTCCAAACTAAATTATTATATGCATGCATACATAAAAAAAGGAATAACATGAGATAATAAGGTGAGATAAAATCCCCTTAAATATAAAGTGTGATATTACTTATGAAGAAACACTTTTCAAGACCTTGATCATCCAACCAGGTAGGTCATTCAAATCAATATAAACAAATATAGGTGACATTGGAACATCCTTTGGTAGGTCATTCCAAAGTTGGGTGCCCCTATATTTTCTTTTGTTAACCTATTTTTGGCACTTGTTTTGGGTTCCACTAGCTAGGGGACCCTAATAGGATTAGGTTATCAGAGGAATAGAGTTTATTTTATCCATATGATGATTTTGAAAAAGAGTTGGATGCCCCACTATCCAAGAGTTACAACTATTGTGATTGGGATGATTACCTACCTAAATAACTAAGTGGTTAGATAAATTCTAAAATAGACTCATTGCTTAGTGAAATATGGATTTTGGATCACTAATGGATATGATAAATTTTAAAAGGGGTCATCATTTTTTTGGGATCCCATTTAATAAAATTCCTTATTAATTGGTTATAAAACATGATACTCATCTGATTAAAGATTCTATTATAGATAAATGGAACCATCATCAAGCTTGACCTTGATATCTATCCTTGAAAAATAAAAACATAATGGTAGAAACTTCCTCATTTGGTATGGAAATTTGAGAATTGTTCTCAAACAAGAAGGAAATTTCTATGTTTTGGAACAACCACTTCTTGATAAACCAACTAGTGAAGTTATTCAGCAAAAGGACTTGGATAACTATGATAAATATCAAAAGGATTCATAGGAATACTCTATACTCATGCTAGTTATAATGGAGTCAAAATTTCAAAATAAGCATGAGACTCTTAATGCCTTTCAAATTATTGATAACCCAAAAAGACTCTATTAAGAGAAAGCAATGAATGAATAGTATGAAGTGTCTAAAGATATTTTTGTTGAAATATAATAGAAGTTACCTCATTATCCACTCACTTAATCAATATGATTAGATATTTTAATGAATTGGAGAGGATAGGTTCACCTTTAAAGCTTGAGTTGTCCATAGTTTTCATTCTACAGTCACTACAAGAAAGGTTCTAATGGCTTGTCATGAATTACAATATGAGTAAACTCTATAAAACTTTTCCTAATATCCTCAATATGTTGAGGATTGATAAACAAGGAATTGTAAGTATAGGTTCTAGAACCATGTTGATATAAAAAAGGTGATGGGTAAAATTATTGGAAAAAAGGGAATAAAAGAGGTCATATAATGTCCACACTACCTGTCAAATAGAGAAAGAAAAAGGAAGGATAATGTTTTCATTATGGAAAAGTTGTAATTTGGAGAATAAATTTTCCAAGTTAACTTAAAGGATGTATGAAATCATGTGGAACATCCATTTTAGGAATGGATGTTATATAATTCATTTATTTTATGATATGTGATACCAATTGTATATTTTACAAGTATTGTAAATATACAAGACAGTAGAAATAGAATTAAAACAAAGAAATGAATGATCAATCTTGAAGTTGATGTCGAAGTCATAGATCCAAGGTGTTATTATATTGGAGACTTGGATACTTTAGGCTCATCTGAATATTTTATATGATGTATATTTTCTCATTTTTCTCTTGAGAAGAGCTTAAAAATAATTTTTGTTTAATAAAATGAGATGAGGTGTTTTTGATACATATAGTTATGATTTTTTCAATTCTATAACATGCTTTAAGAAGATAATAGGAATGGATTGTTATGATTAAGTAATTTATCCTATTTTCATCTATGTAAATGTTCCTAAAATATGATTAAATTCAAGGAAAATTTTACCTAATATTCTCAAATTGTTGAGAATGAATAAACTAGGCATATGATGTCTAGATTTTGGTATTGTATATATAGTATAAGTAGGTAAAAGTTCAAAATTGTATAAGAAAATTTGGTTGATAAAATCAACAATGTTTATTTAATAATATAATCAAGGTCATTAAAACCAAGGTTTGTTAGGAAAGAATAGTAATGATTCAATATGACTGGATTATACATGATATATACCTGAAGGAGTTTTTGAGACTCCATGGAATATCCATATCAGGTATGGATGTTATAGAAATTAATTATTTAATTTTGAAGGGTATGTGATACTGAATGTATATTTTACAAAGTGTTCTAAATATATAGGACTTAAAAATCAAAGGAATAATTGATTGAGATTGTAGTTTATATTAATGAGATGAATTAAATAGTTACTTCATCAAGGATTAGAATGTAAAGGATTTATCAAGTAAAAATATGTGTATCTTCATATCATTTACCTTACGTGATGATAGAAGTTGTTCAATTACAAATAGTTTTTGTGAACAAGTATGATATTATTAATTTCATACACATGGTTTATGATTCATAAAATTCTTTAACTTGTTTTGAGAATAATATAAAAATAAAACTATTTTATCTAGGATAAAATGTTTATCCAAATATTTGCTAAAATATGTATGAATGTGTTCCACCACTAATTGATGGTATATTTTAATAAATACTTAATTTAAGTGAAAATGTTCCAAACACATAGAATTCCATATATGATATGGAAACAATTGTTTATTTGTTAAATATTTCTATTAAAAGGAAATAAATTTTATTTACTGACACAAAAGGGTTTTTTTATCTTATAAATATATTCTGAAAAGAATATAGTGTCTAAGAGGCTAGTGGGAGTATGCTTAAACTTAAAGAAATTCAAAGTTAACAAATAAATAATTACACCAATATAAGTTTAAAGTGAATTTTACTTAATTTCCTAAGAGAATTATGATTTATTAGTAAAAAATAATGTAAGTAGTTTCATTATTTCAAGGAATAAAATTTATGGAACAAGGTTACAAATATGATTATGATGATGAACTTAGAAAGAAATCTAAGTAAACAACAGAATTCGATGTCGTAATATTTGATGTCGTGAAGTTAAGATGTTTGAATATGTTTAAAATTTTGGAAAATTAGGAATATGATTCTTAAGTCTCACCATTATTCAAAATGGATTACTTAATAGATGTTTCTCATTGAAGAGTTTAGTGGGAGAGTTTTATTATATGGTCACATAGATATGTGACATGGATTACATATGATGTAATGTGTTATCCAAACCTGAAAAGTATAGAAAACACTTATCTGGAAGTTTATCATATATGGTATAATAAATAGGTTCTTATATTGGTTTTTAAAATATTCTTAAAGAGTTTAAGAATATTAAAATATATCATATTAAAGGAAACCTCCATTTTATCATTCTTTCATGTTGGATACATAAATGTATATATACTTACATACATTTTGTGAAATGAAATAATAATTGACCTGTAAAAGTATGAATTTGAGTTATCCCTAATCGATATATGTCATGGATTATTGTAGGTTATGAAGAAATGTTAAGGTTAGAATGAGTAGGATTCTTGTATAGAGATACAGAATATACTCATGAGGTATAAGGCAAAGAATAGGATTCTTTGTGTGCACTAGATAACCCACTAAGTATACCACATGGAGTTTCATACAGATGTATTTGGGTTTATTAAGGGTATATGGATAATATTAAATTCTTAACTACCTTTGGTTTTTGAGATACCTAGCATGAGAACCTTCCTACTTTGATACCCTACTTATGCAAGTCTATATATTGACTTATCCAATACAAGGGTGGTTGGGTATGTTTATGAACATGTCATTGGTTGGAACTTAACCAATATAGTATTTTTTTCCTCTCATATGATGAGTATTACATCAGGTCCCTCAAATTAGATAGATTTTTGGAGTGTGTGGTTGCACCTAAAGATTTTATATCTATTTGAATAAGGGACATGTGATGTGCTTATCTAGAAGGATGAATGACATGTAATGTATTCATTGATCAGTTCAATATATAGTATGAGAATTAATAATGGATGAGTTGGCTATAGTTGATTGACATGTTCCATGTCTCATGGTCACTCGATGTCTCAGACAAAGGAAAAATATGAAAATTAATGTTTTTATATGATGTAGGCTATAGGATATGGGTATAGAGATACATGTGTTTGATGAATATCATGTCATATCCATTTATATATTAATTATTATTGATTATTTTCTAAATTCAACTCTTTTCTTATATATATTTATCCATAGATTCATATTTATTTTCAATACTATAGAATCTTATGGGGTCACACTTTATGGCTGACTAAATAGGGATTGAGTTTAACTCAGAGAGCTACTATAAAAGTGTTTTATATTTAATCAAAAAGTTTTTTGGATGGGTATTCATGAGGTATTACATATGATTTTATACAATGTGAAGATATTAATATCTTTTCAAAAGATTTTTGGAAGATATCTAAAAGGAGTTTTGGATATGGTTTTACAGTTTATTATATAATATACAATATAAGGTGAAATGGCACAAAAAGTCTATTAGGATTTAGTGCAAGTGGTATGTTGATGGAGATATGTCCTAAATCCATATATATGTGTGTGTGTGTGCGTGTGATATATATATTTTCCATTTCATATTGCATGAAACTTATGATTTCTATGCACATTAGGGTATATTATTTTATACAATATTTAATTACAGTAAAATGATAACTATTTTCATTTTGTGTTTATCTCACATATGATATCATTCAATAATACATTATATAAGATGAAATGAATGAGAGGGTAAATTCATATGATGCATTCTTATGTTCATGAATCGACCATGGATTTTATTCATGTGTTTCAATACATGAATAAATGAGACAAAAATTAAGGAGTATCCTTGATTGTCTATATAAACTACTAGAATGTGATGGAAGTAGAGTGTGTGACTCCTTGTAGTATACATTTAACCTCCCTATATCTAAAATTATTTCTTCATCTTCCTCATTTTCACTATGATACACTAGCTTGTCATGGAGGCTGGTGGATCCTTCTCAAAAATTGAGTGATTTAGGTGCAACTCGTGGATACCTACGAAGATGGAATGATTTTGTTTGCCACTTTTTTATCTATATAAAACTAATATAAAGGATATAAAGATTTATGTGGTGGATATTTGGTGTAAGTTATGACATATTTAAAGTATTTATTCATTTTAGTATTTTATGTAGTTTCATATTATCTTGTATGTAGATCCTCAAATAAGGGTTTTAATCACTTATGATTTATCTAATAATAGTTTTTAGAATATAACAAAACCATTCAAAAAGAGATTCTATATCATAGATATGAAGGTTGGTAAGGGATTTGGGTAGGAATTTTCCTAACAATAGTGATCTGAATGTGTGAGTAAGAGAGGAGAGAAGCTGTCCTTATATAAGAGAGGAGAGAGGCACCCTTGTAATTACTTAAAGTATTAAATTAATATAACTTAATTTTCATATATAAGTAGGAAAAATTGATATATTTAGAATATAGGATGAGTATTGGTCTAAATCCTCTCATAAAATAAAATTTTAACAATTTTATGTGATGTTTTAATCCTTTTATCTTAGTTTTAACCCCCTGTTAACCCTTGTCACGAACCAACCTAGGTTGAACCCAAACCAGTCACCCAAGATTGCCTACAACAAGGCCTGAAAATTATTTTGGATCCTCCCAGGCTGGAAACTAGTGTAGGGTATCAAATATAAAGTAAATGGGAATGATTTGGACCATAAACAAAAGGAAAATAAAAAAATATAAACTAAACAATAAAAATAAACACTAGCATTAGGAAGAAATAAAATCACACATACATCTATGTGACCCTATGAGTCACCACAAACCACTGAACCAACCTTTATCCATAGAGAATGAGTCCCGATCTAGAAGCATCACTAGAATCTAAAAATAAAGATAGAGCTATAAGCGTGAGTATTAAAACTCAGTAGTCGTGCCTGAATAAACTATTCCCTATTCCATACCTTTAAAAAGAAAACCAAGACATGTTAGTTTGAAAACAAGACATATTAAAATAAGGTTTTCCATTTTTTTCAAAAACATATAACAAGATTAATTTTTAAGAAAAATCCCTTTCCATTATATTTCCAAAATATTTTCCAAAGCATGAAAATTCATTTCAATAAATTATTTTAAAATAAAAATAGTGATGGAATAGGTTTCTCAATATGAAATTAAAAACAAGGGTATCTCTTTATAAAAATACTATAAAATGGAGGAATGTAGCATACAATAAAAACTGGCATCATGGGAACTTTGGTGTTAATTAAGACGACCTAGGAAAAATCTCTCAATAAATCCCACAATAAATCTCTAGTGATACCGGTTAACCACAAACACTACCCTAACACTCAGTGACACCCTCATTGGAACGACCAAGGGGCACATACCAAGGGTAGTCAGGTTACCTACTTAGGTCCACTAGTCAGTGCATAATCTCAACAAGTGCAGAAAGTGTACCTAAGGCTACCACCTAACTACCCAAGGCTTCTCATAACAATTAAAGTGGAGGTGAGTTTTATAAAGGTATTGTATACATATATATCACCTTCTGTACACAAAATCTCATCTTCTTTCTCACCTCTGAACTCCCACCTTAAGAAAATACCCTTTTTAAGTCACACACAAAGAAATAACGAGTCTCTTCACTAGTAACGAAACAAAAATCACATATTTAGTACATACATCATGTTTCCAAAGCAAGGGGAATGCCTTAATTTCTATAATTTTTTTTAAAATGACAACCAAGCCTGAAAAATTTAAATAAACACTTCCATTTTTTAAAACACATTTGAAAAAATATTTTTGAGTTCCAAAACCACACTTCAAATGTTAGAAATCATTAATAAAACCATTTTAATCATTTAAGATACTTCACATTTAAAGGTAATATTATAAACAGGCATAGAGAAATTATATAAATAAATGAAAATCCATTTCCAAGAGGTGAAACCAATTTTTCCTAACATACATATACCACATAAATATACAAACATACTTTTAAAATGACCAAGAAATCAAGGAATTCAAATTAAAGTCATGGGCATAGGGAACCTACCTTAAAAGGGAGAGAACTAAGCCAAACCACCTTGGTACTTAACGGATTCATTTATGAACACTCAAATATTCCATTTTATACTTTCACACATATACATGTTTATATATATCTAAGGAAACCTGGTCTCTATGTTCATATTCACATGGCTAAATATGTACAAGGGGGTCCTTACATATATGCTTATAATTGCATATACCCCTTTACACTCACACATGTATACATTTTTCACATATATACATAATTAAACCTAGCCCCAATATATATATTCATATTTAAATGAGTGAATATATATAAATAGGTAACTTACATATATATATACCTACCTATTCATACACATGTAAGTTTCCTTTGACTTTGGTGACTCAAAACCACTTCAAAGAATACCAAGATGCACTATAAAAATACTAGGAACCCAAAATCGCCAAAAGAACCCAATAAAACTTGGAATAAACCAAAAGGGAAGTATAAAAAAACCTCAAACAGTGGAGATTGAACTAGAATGTACTGAAATGATTCTCCTTCAGTAGAAAATTCCCAAACACACATGAAAAGGTCTCGGGAAACTCACTGCATACCCTAACAATGGAAGAAAGAACCAAAAATATAGTAAAATCCCACCCTAGGGTTTATTTGAATGATAAAGGGTGATAAGGAGAGGGAAAATCTCCAAAAATGGGAAGAGGAGGGAGGAGTATGTCTTACCTCATAGAATCAACCAAGAACCCTCAAGAAATCTGAAGAAATTACTAGAATAAGAGAGAGTTGAGAGGGAGGGGTGGAACACAACTATAGAGAGGATAGTGGGCTGGGGTGTCACACAATTCCAAAGAGGTGGAAAGAAAATAAATAATAGGGAGGAAATAAAAAATAATAATAAATAAAATAAAAGAAAAAACAAATTTAAAAAAAATGGGAAACTTGCACGATTTACCAAACTATGTGCTAATTGTGCGCTGGACACTACCTAGGTTAATAACCCTCTCAGGGACACCCATAGATGAATGCATAGTTTAGGAAACCATGCTCGAACCCTTCCACTGGGAACTTTCAACTCTCATAACCAAACTGGACGGTCTCCGTATGGTTTAATAAACCATGTGTGAGTCATGTGCCAATCATAGAACCACCTAGGCACCCACACGGGCACTGAATAGTTACTCCTGGCCATAAAGGATAATCATTCCATAGATAAAACCTCCAAAAAAGAAACCCCAACTGACCAACTATCGAAACTCAAGCCCGCTCAAGCAAAAGATATAATAAAACCAAAGATAAATAAATACAGGAGAAGTGTCGGGTTGAGGTGACATAATTCTCCACACCATTAACACTTTTTATCCCCCATAAAGTCCCAAAATACTTAACTAAAAAATACATGAACAAAACAAACCCAAAGTGGAAACTCAACCACTATAAGCGAATGAACCAAAAACTCATTTTCCATTAGATATCCCAAAAACTTTAGGACCCAGAAAAGTGGTAAGAATATCCTCAAGGAACCAGCTTGACATTTATAGAAACAGCTAACAAGATCCAAATACTTGGACCACCAATGAAAGATCCAACAATGAGGAACTCACACTTACAAACATAACCAAAAAGCAAGGAACACCCTAACCCCTAACATATAATTCACCAAATAACCCATCATGTTCGGTTGGGATGATGAAGGTTGAATTCACTATGAGTCCCTTTTTATGGTGATCTTCCAACCATTTTGGGTCCTCATTCAAGCATCGTTTCTCAGACCAAACAACCAAAAAATCTATAAAAAACCTTTAACAATGGTGTGAACTCTTAATTTCCCAATTCAACACTCGACCAGCTAATAGGATGACATTAACAAGACCAATTGTTGGTCTCCCCACCATTTAAGAACTGAATAGAAAGGCGGTTTCACTAAGAATAATGTTCAATGAAAAAACCCACCAACACAATGTGGGTTTAACCACAGGGACTCTAATAGGTAATTATCTAAGACACAATTCATAATTTCTCAAGACACGTGTATCTCTAAATTGAAAGGCTCCCAAGTACAGAAAACCAAAACAAGGTAAAACTTTAATGGCCACCACCCCAGCATCGGATACAACATGTTTTATGTACATATCTCACACCTGGAAACTCCCAAACTATGTGAAAAGATTCACTCTGATACCTATGGCTAGAGCCCTAATATTTTGAAGCATCTATTTCCCACAATGGTTAAATAAAAACCTCTGACCGAGGCTTCCTCTTCTGGAAACATAGCTTACAAAACTTCTCTACGGCCACACCAATAAAAATCCTTTGGTATATTATGAAAATATTTATTATAGTGTAAAAAACAACCATACCAGAAAAAAATGATATAGTTGTATAAAAAATAAAATGTAGGAAATAACAAGGGGACTTTTCTGAAATAGGTTCCTTCGGTTCACACTCCTCACTAGATGGGAAACCTCTAAGAGCATCAGAAGATACCAGACTATCAAATACCACAGGCTTCCCTATGATACTTTCCCAAACAAAATAATGTGATTCTTAAACCATGTATGGAGACCCCACTCAAAAAGAGGATCTTTCCACTGATCTCTCAACACTATATCCAGAGAAAAGAAAATTGGTTCATTGAAATAGTCAACATACCACTTCATCGTCTGTTGACCTTGAAAAACATCTATAAGCCCTAAAAATTTCTTCCCCTTAACTTACTCAAGAATAAACCACTAGATTAAAGTGGTCTTGAAGATTTTCCAGGATATACTTACTCACAACAAGGATGAAATGATCACCTTCAACTAGTCTAGTCTCATTCTTTCAAACACACCCAAGACAACTCATATTCCTCACGACAATTAGAGTTTCCAAAAACCTGAAGACACCCTCAACTTTCCCAAGACACTCCATATTCCCTAATGGACCTAGATAACTATAGATAGTGGGAAATTATTAATAGTATCTCAGATACACCACTCCACTAGGAGTCTGTGAAGGTCCAACAACTAGAAGAGTATCCTTAAAAGCCTTATAGGCTTTTCTAGGGGGCATACTCTAAATAGAATAAAGCACAAAACTAGATCAAAATCTAACCAAAAATTTGCCAAATATTGATCAAAACAACACTTCTAAGTGAAATATTGAGCTCAAAAATCAAATAATCATAAAACAGTACCAAAAATCCTCTTTCAAAAACCATCATTTTCTAAATTCACTTATTTCCAAAACCAATTATCTATTTCAAAATTGAAATCATAAAACAAATCTGCTTTAAAATTCAAAAAACCACCTCATTTTTTCCTTTAAAACCAAAAATCCCATTAGAAAAGAATCCCCTTTTTAATGGAACCCATTTTCATTTTCAAAAACCACTTTGGAAAAACTAATTCAAACATTTTATTTTAAATACTCACCCGCGACATCCTATGAACTGTTACATGTGTGTGCATCCCACTTTTTCATATATCATCCATAAATTTGTACTAACATTCACTTTCCACACAAACACGTATATGTGAATGTTCATAGGAAATACTAAGGGTCACACATATCATTTTTTCATCAAAATCTATAATTTCCAATTTACTTCTCGCTTCAAATTTTATAAAACCTTTTGAAATTAAAATCATTCTCCCCTTCCACTTTTAAAAACCATTTTTTACCCCAAAAACCCTTTTCAAAAATCATATTAATTTCAAAATCCAATGACACCAACTAAATTTATACCAAATCATCACCCATACCAAAATAATTTAAATATGGAACTAGTGGTCAAGTATACCCCGACCACATGGTTTAGCAGACCATGCACTGAGTATGCACCATCCACTAGAAGCGTAATGAACCATGTGCATGGGATCCACTTGGTTTTCTACGCCATGTAATCTCACCGGGTAGCACCATCTCACTTCCATTGTCTTCCCTGATATACACAAGCTCATAAAACTCAAAAAACACCAATAGCATAAACCCAAAATAAAAAATGGACTCAAAACTCAATTATGCTTGGTGACTTAGGCCTCATCATGAGTGGTGGTGATTAGGAACTGACCCATGACCTACCTCTTGAGCCTTGAAAATACTATCATCGATCTAACTAAAACTCCAAATAATAAATTTTCTACTTTGATACCATTTTTTCATGAACCAGCCAAGTTCGACCCTGAATCGGTCAACATAGTCTGCCTGAGACAAGGCCCGAAAGGCATTCCCGATCCTCCCAGGCTGGAAACTAGTGTCAGACATCAAATATAAAGAAATTAGAAACAATTTGGACCATAAAAAAATAAAAATAAACAAATATAAACTGAAAAATAAAAATAAACACGAGCGATGAAAATTAATAAAACTGAACATACCTTCATGTGACCATGTAGGTCACCAACAACCACTAAACCAACATCCTACCATAGAGACCGAGTCAGAGATGGAAGCAGCACCAGAAGCTAAAGAAAGATAGAGTTATAGGTGTGAGTATTAAAACTTAGTTTGTATACCCAAATAAACTATTCTCAATGCCTTACCTTTAAAAAGAAAACCAAGACATGCCAGTTTGAAACTAAGACATACTAAACTAAGGTTTCCCATTCTTTTCAAAAATAAGTAACAGGCATCCATTTTTTTAAAAAAAAAACTTTACATTACACTTCCAAAATACTTTCCAAAGCATGAAAATTAATTTTAATAAAATAATTTTAAATAAAAATAGTGCTAGAATAGGTATTTTAATATGAAGTTCAAAACAAGGTTGTCTCTTTATAAAAATACTAGAAAATATAGGAATATAGAATATAGGAAAAATAGGCATCATGGGATCTCAGGTGCTGGAAAAGATGTCCTAGTAAAAAGCTATCAATAAAATCCAACAATTAATCTCTATTGGTACTACACTAATAGAAAATAAACCTATAACAATGGTTTGGAACCATTGGTATAGGTATCCAAACTATTAGTATATCATATACCAATGGTTTGAAGGGGTGTTGGATGTTATGGAGTTGGTATATAACTATACAAATGGTTTTTTAAAACCATTGGTATAGAACTATACGAATGGTTTTTTAAAACCATTGGTATAGTTCATATGAAAATCATATACCAATGTTTTTTTTAAACCATTGGTATAGGTAATGTAAAAATAAAACCCAACTGGTTTTTGATACCTAAACCTCCCATTTATAATCCAATGACCTAACCACTAACCTAATATGACTTTTATGAACATAATTTCATAAATATTTATTTATTTATTTATTTATTTATTTATTTATTTACAATTATTTTAACTTTTTATGTAGTTAATTTTATTTGAAAATAGAATCCATAAAAAATATGGGTACTTATACCAACGGTTCTCAAAACCATTGGTATAGAAATGTTGATTTTTTGAGTTGTACCAACGATTTTGGAAAAACCGTTAATATAGGGTCTCTACATTGGACTTATACCAATGGTTTTGGCCAAAACCATGGGTATAGGTCCATATAAGTGACATATACCAATGGTTTTGGCCAAAAACGTGGATATAGGCCCATATATGTGACCTATACCAATGATTTTGGAAAAGAATTTGGTATAGGATCTCTACAAGGGACCTATACCAACAGTTTTGGACAAAACTGTTAGTATAGGGTCTCTCCATGGTACCTATACCAAAGAGTTTTCCAAAACCCTTATTATAGGTTCTCTCTAAGGAACCTATACCAAGAATTTTTTCAAACCATTTGTATAGTTCCATTGGTATACTTCAATTTCTAATAGTGTCGGTTATCCAAAAACACTACCCAAACACTCGGTGACACCCTCACTAGCTTGACCAAGGGGCATATCCCATGGGTATTTAGGTTACCTACTTAGAACCACTAGACAGTGTGTAATCTCAACTAATGCAACAAGTGCACCTAAGGCTCACACCTAACTACCCAAGGATTCCCATGACAATTAAAGTGGAGGTGAGTTTTATCAAGGTATTTTCTACATATATATCATAATCTTTACACAAAATCTCATCTTCCTTCTCACCTATGAACTCCCACCTTAAGAGCAGCCCCTTTTTAAGCCACACACAAACCAAGAACACTCCTCTTCACTTGGAACATAACACAAGTCAAATATTTAGTACATACATCATGTTTCCAAAGCAATAGGCATGCCTTAAGAGGTGTTTTCCCTTTTCTATAAAATATTTCAAAATTCCAACTAGGCCTTAACACTTTAAAAAAACACTTCCATTTTTTAGAACACATTTGACCAAATCTTTTGAGTTCCAAAATCACACTTCACATGTTATAAATCATTTAGAAAACCATTTTAATAATTTAGGATAATTCAAATTTAAAGGAAAGCTTGTAAACAATCTTAGAAAAATTATGTCAATAAATGAAAAACCATTTCCAAGAGGCACAACCAATTTTTACTAACATATATATTACACATAAATATAAAAACATAATTTTAAAATGCTCAATAAATCAAGGAATTCAAATTAAAGGCTCAATCATAAGGAACCTACCTCAAAATGGAGAGAACCAATTCAAACCACCTCAGCACTTGACGCCTTCATTGATGACCACTCGAATCTTACCTTTTCCACTTGCATGCATATACACATTGACATATATCTAAGTAAACTTATCCCATATGTACATATTCTCATTGGTAAATGTGTACAAGGGGTTTATTACATATATGCTTATACTTGCATATGCCCCTTTATACTCACACGCATATGAATTTTTAACATATATAAATAATCACACCTAGCCCCAAAATATATATTCATACCTCAATGAGTTAATATATATAAAGGGGGAACTTACATATGTATATATCTACCTATGAATATGTATATAAGTTTACTTTGACTATGGCGACTCGAAACTGCTTCAAGGAAGACCAAGACACACTACAAAAATACTAGGAACTCAAAATCACAAAAAGAACCCAAAAAACTTGGAAAAACCAAAAGGGCATAATAAAACAACCTCAAATGAAAACAGGTGAACAAGAATGGACCGAAACACTTCACCTTCATTGGAATATGCCTAAACACGCATGACAAATTCTGGGGAAACCCAGTGCAGATCCTAACAATATAAGAAAGAACCAAAAATCCAAGAAACCCTCACCCTAGGGTTTGACCGAATGAAATGGGGTTACAGGGAGATGGAAAATCACTAAAAATGGGAATAGGATGGAGGAGGAGGGATTACCTTAGAGAATCGACCAATAACCCTCAAGAAATCCTAGGAAATCTCTGGAAGAAGAGGGAGACAATAGGGAGGGGTGGCACGCGACTATAGAGAGGATAGGGGGGATGGGATGTTTCACGAACCAAGGATGTGTAAATAAAATAAATAAGAAGGAGGAAATAAAAAATAAGAAAAAATAAAATAAAATAAAAACTAATTTTTTAAAACAAAAAATGGTTAACCTACACGGTTTACCAAACCATGTGCCAACCGTGCACTGGCCACTACCTAGGCCAGATGCCCTTGCACAGTCACCCCTATGAAAAGACATGGTTGATAAAACTATGTTCAAACTATGCCACTCAGCACTAAAAACTCATAGATTCAAATATAATGCGCTCTTCATGGTTTCATAAACTATGTTCAAGTCATGTGCCACATCACATACCCACTTGAGAACTGTATAGTTACTCCTAACCATGCGGGCTAACTGTGAAATGACTAAAAGCCTAAAAAAAAGAGACTTAAACCCAAAGAATACCAAAACTCAAACCTGATCATGCACAGGATAGAAAAAAAACCAAAAATAAATAAAATAAAGCAGAAGTGAATGGTCGGGGTGTGACAACCCTTTTGATGATTATCACAATATCAATGTTCTTTACACTTTTGGGCTCAAGAAAGTTAATATAAAAGGAAAATTTTCCCATAAATGGAAAAAAGTTGATATTCTAGACTATATCTCATTTAATTGGCCAAATATAATATTTTTATAAATTTTAAATCATTAAATAAAATATTATTTATCATAATATACCATTAAAATCATTTTCAAGACTATCCACATGGTTTGACTTTAATGATATGAAAATAGTAATGTAATTAGAATATAAAATTTTAAAAGATCACTAATATGTTATTTTTATCTAAAAAAATCATGTAACACAATTTTTCATCCAAATTATTTTACGTTTAATGTTTTTATAAATCATTTTCGTGATTTTTCTACTACTTTCACAAGCATTATGTTGGCATTGTGTGAGAATTTAAAGTAATTATTTCATCACTAAAAAATAAAAATAAATTAAAATGATAAAAAAAATTAATATTTTAAATAACCATTTATAACTAAAAATAACCCCTTTATCCCTATTATATAATATTATAGATATTAAAATAATGAGAATGGCATTTTGTTTTTATTCTTTATTTAAAATAACATTAAGATCGTTATCAAAGGAAAGTGGAAAAAAATCACACATTTTTTAAACTTTGATGGTAATTGTATAAAAAAACTTACCCAATAAAATAAATACAAGTTTTGGAGATATTTGGGCCCAATCACATTATTTTTAACCTTAATTACTTTATTTACCCTTATTGAGGTGACAAATATTTACTATGGTTACTATTTATAATGAATAAAAATAAGAGGGATATATTTGTAATATTTTAACGTCATGATTCTAAATATGGAAAAAAAATTATGATTCAATTCCTATAAGTTTTATAAATCATTTTTAATATAAACACCTAAAATACAATGAAAACAATTTTTTTGAAAAATGTGTTTTTAAGCCAAAAAATGAACTTATACCAAAATCAAGTATATCACTAATTAAAATGTAATTAATTAGATTATATATAATTAAATAATTCTTATAATAATTTAATATTAAATTCAAATTATAATGAAACTTTTTTATGAAAATAAATGATAGTTTTACAAAAATCTGTATTTTCCACTATTTTTTTAAAATTTAATCTTTTCAAAAAAATCCCAAAATTTCACCCTAAGATAATTTTGATATGATTATTTAAAAAATAATATCATTTTTATCAAATATAATTTCTAAAATTTGAATAAATTAATTATAATATTTTCATACAAAAAGAAAGAAAACCCATTTTGAATAAAATGTATTTTTGAAGCATAAAATGAATTTACTAAAAATTGAGTGCTTATTTCCTAAGAATTAATTAATATATTGGTATTGAGTAGGAAAAATTTATATATTTTTTATAATTTGGTTGCTCTTATTTATACTCACTAAGTCAACAACGAATTTATAACATTCATATTTAAAATAATATTATTTTGTGGTTCATTTAAGCTCAGTGTCGTGTGTCATGTATACTATTGAACATAGTCTTGTTTTAAAATCTCAGGGTGTTACATCCCCCCTTTAATAAATTTCATCCTCATAATTTTATCTTTATCTTGTTAATCAAGGATTTGAAATTTTAAAATACCATTATTTAAAACCTGCAATGTAAAAAAGGGTTAATAAAACTTTCTTTTGGAAAGAGGTAAAGGGAAATATGAAGGTCATATGGAATAACACATAACTAGGTTCCAAAATAGGATCACATTAGTGGGAAGTTAAAATATAGACATGGAGGAGAAAAGTAATGTTGAAATGATGGAAAGTGATGGGTAATGTGGTCATAAGAAATTTAATAATGACAAAACCATAAATTATTAAGTGATTAAGAAGACCATCAATTAATAAAAAATAAAGGTAATTAAATAAAAAAAATTATGATCATTTTCATATATTTTAGGAATTAGTTTACCATATAGACTAATAACATAAGTAAATATACTTTATTTTCTTCAAATCCATAAATGAAATTTCATCCTTTGGTTTTGTGTTTCAATTAGTTTCCACCATTATCTCATATGTTGCTCAAAATGATGAGTATGAATATTTAATTACTAGAGAACTATAATAAACATCTAATTGACCATAAGGTATATAAAAGGATTAAAATATATTCTTCATATATTTACTAAAACTAAAATGGTTATCACATGATAAGATAATACCCAAAATTAATAAACCTTCATATGAATAAATAATATAATAATATCCAAAATTCAACAATAACACCAGAGGTTCAACATAGATAATTCCATAAATAAATAACCCTATATAACAATTAACCACAAAAACCAAAAAATTAATGAATATTTTAACCTCAAAGGTTTTATTATACCATTTATCTTATATTGTTAAAAATGTAATAGCATTCTTCTGAAATAATCCTTCACATTAAACCTAAGGGTTACATATATCTCAACCTCATAAAATGTTTCCCAACATATCATTAGTCTCCTTAAAATCTCATCACATAAAACCTAAAAAATGGATGACTATTCCTTTTATATTATGGTCAACCACCTTATAAAATCGTGCAGGTATCCATAACTCTTAAGTTAACCTCTCATGAAAACATCATAATATACAAAGTTATCTAAACCCTGCTCTAATAAAAACTATAATAGACCTGAACCCTCACTCTTAGATATGGTCCAAAATACATAATATTTAAATTTTTGGATTTAATACCAAAAATAATAACCTAATTTTATTCATTAAAAACTTACAACATCATTAGAAAATATTGGATCACTTACATACCCAAGGACCTTTTAGGTTTAGATTTTTAGATAATTAGGAAAAACTCTTACATAACAACACCCATAACCTCATGTGGGTATTTTTTTTTCTACTATACTCGGCTTTTCTTATTTAAAAATAATTCTTCAACATCACCCCTAAAATTATTAAAAAATGAAACCTTTCTATAAATAATTAATTTAGCATTATTATTTAAAACTTGGGTAAATGGAAAAAATAATAAGGGTGAGCTCAAATAATCAGTAAGGGTAAAAATAAGCATTAACAGTTTAATGTCATCAATGAGAAGAAAATGATCATAATGAAATTATAGCATCCCACCTTTTTATAATATAAACTTTCATTACATTACACATAACTAAGGATCTTTAAGGTCTAGTGTCTTGGAAACCAGGAACATAATACATGAAAACAACATAAAGCATTCTTCTTAAACACTTGAAAGTCTTCTCCTTAAGTTCATCCTAGGTTCATTACCGCATATCATAACTTGGGGATATACATCATAAGAAAGGGTGAGCAGAAGGCCCAGTAAGGGAAACAAGAGGAACATTTTACATGTGAACTTGATATACTTCAATAAGGACATGAAAAGAACTTTAAGGCGTGAGAAAGAAATCATGAGTCATTTCATAATAAAAATAACATTTTTCATAACTTGAAGATGTGGCTACATCATTTAACATAGACAATCATGAACATATCACCAAGGTCCATCCCCAAGGTGTCATTTAAAAATTACCAAGGTTATTCACCAAGGTATCGTGAAAATTGTAATCTCTAGTGGTTACATCATTACCCAATGCATTGGAGCGCTATCAGGGCGCACCCTTAAATTTGCCTTTATTATCATTTGATCCACATATATCATCATCAAAAATTTCATAAATAACCCACATAGCATAAAATAAATGGGTTTCATTTCATAATCATAACGTTTTAAAAACTGCTTTAAAGACATGATCTTTACGTCACTTTAAACCCACGAAAAGGGAAAGTGGGTCTCATGTATGTAAATACCAGAATTTAAAATAGAAAATTTTGATATATATGTGAATAACCCTGTATAAATAAGAGCTTTGAGTATTCACTTTATAACATAAAATAATTTTTGAGAAAAGAGAGAGGCATTTTGAGACGAAAATTCTGCAGCATAACGGCTATGTTACAAGGTTTTAGAAAACATTGAAAAGAGAGGGGACATGGGTCACCCACTCATAAATGATCCATAAAACAGTAGGGGGAGAGAATAAGAAGGATATATGGACATGGTAATGAAATTTTAAGGACATACCATTTGAAATGAAAAACATGGAAGGAAGACAAAAATTAGATTTCTCTTATGAAAATTCGGCAGCCTAACGGCGTCACTTAAACTTCAATAAAAATGAATTGACAAGATCAAATGGGGTCTCTCATCATATGATCGTAATAGATCAGTATGATAGATATAGAGATCATACCCCAACATAATAAAAAGGAACTTGAAAGACTTTACATGAAAATCGAACTTGAAAAATGAGAAGGGTGAAAGAATCCCTTAAAAATTCGGCAGCCTAACGGCATCACTTAAACTTTCATAAAATGAAATGATGAGAGTAATAGGGGATCTCTCATCATATAAAAATGAAAAGGGAAGTAAGAGGAATATAAAAGAACATCCTCTCACATAAGAACATGGATCATAAAAGGAATGACATAAAATAGATTACATGAAAAGAAAGAGAGAGGTCAGATCCCTTACCTTAAAACGTGACTCTTGAAACTCAAAGGTTTGGACCTTGAGGGCTTGGGGGCACCTTGGGAGGACTCCTTGGGAGGTAAGGAGACCAGAAATTCGTTGGGGGAGAGTTGTAAGTGAAAAATAAAGGAGGAAAGGGTGGGTATTTATAGGGAAAGTGAGGGGACAAGGCATTAATGGCCAAGGGACACCTCACAAGTGCTTTTCTCAAACCCATGTGCTCTCTCATGATATTTTCCATAAAGTTAGGCCACATGGGGCCCCCAAAACAATAATTCATCACCCTTGGCCGGCCAACCCTTAAAAAAACTCATGACATCATCATGACACAGTTATGATGTCATTAAACATACCGAAACTCTAAAACTGTATTTTTATTATTCACTAAAAATTCAACTTTCTCAGAAAAATACCAAAATTTCACCTTAACCAATTATCGATTCTCTAAGTACATTTATGGACTCCATTTTATAAAAATAATTTTCTAAATATTTTTAATTTAATTTTTAAATAAAAGCACTATTCATTGAAAATTCATTTTTTTCAGAAAAATCCCCAAAAATTACCATACCACAATATCGATGCTCTGAGTTCAAAAATAAAGTCATTTTTATAAAAATAATTTTCTAATCATTTTTAATTAAATTTTTAATTAAAAAACACTATTCACCTGAAAAAACTAATACTTGATTAATCATTTATGAAACCTTTATTTACCCACTTTATTGAATCATATTACTTAATCTAGGTGTCTAAATTATATTAAAACTTTCTTTGAGTGAAATTACTAATCCATTTGGTCACATTACTAATCCTAAGCGTAAAATCACTATTCATAATTTACTATTCATCAAAAATTAAGTTGATCTTATTAGACTCCAAATTCCTTACTGAACACTTTTGTAGAAGACCATTTTTTGAAAATCATTACACATCATTAGTTATTTAGGGTTTTCATAAATACTTTAAAATATCTTTTTTTCCAAAATTCATCAATAAAATACATCCTAAAATTATCCAGACAAAAGAAATTCCACAAACATCACTAAAGGAATAGATCTCAAATTATTCACCCGAGAGGATTACACAAGGAAGCTAGGGTCTCGTCACATAGCCCCTTATAACACCGGCATAAGACCTAAGTGTAAGGTGTGCTATGGTGAGAGAATCTGAGGGAGGCTCAGATAACATTGCCCTAGTAGTAATCTCTACTAACTTGAACTTCTCCCGTAGGCGTTTCCGTTCAAGCTTGACATGCTGGAGTTCGGCTTGGGCTTGGTCCAAAGCGAAGCCCACAGATGCTACCTCCTTCCCAAGCTCTAATAAGTGGGCTTCATAAGGGTCGAGTCTACTGGATGAAGCCATCGACTCCTCTTTCTGCATTAACCATTAACATGTTATTAAATCATTAAGAGTAAGTTAATATACTACTCAAAAACATTGGGTCGTTACATTCTTCCCCCCTTAAGAAATTTCGTCCCCGAAATTTATACTTGAGGCCTAGTCGAAAAGGTGAGGGTACTTTTGCTTCATTGTTTCCTCAGGCTCCCAAGTCGCTTCTTCATATTTATGATTCCTCCACAACACTTTCACAAGGTGGGTAGTCTTGTTTCGTAGGACCTTGTCTCTACGGTCCAAGATCTCCACTGGCTGCTCCTCGTAAGAGAGGTCATTTTCCAGTTGTACCACCTCTGGGTTCAGTACATGCGAAGGGTCGGGTATGTACTTCCTCAAGAGAGATACATGGAAGAAATCATGAACTTGAGCTAGGTTCGGTGGAAGTGCTAGACGATAGGCCACTGCTCCTATGCGATCAAGGATTTCATAGGGGCCAATGTACCTAGGGCTGAGCTTCCCTTTCTTCCCAAACCGCATGACTCTCTTCCATGGAGAAATTCGAAGGAAGACTTTGTCACCAACACCAAACTCCAAGTCCCTTCGACGATTGTCAGCATAGCTCTTCTGCCGACTCTAAGCAGCCTTTATGTGTTGTTAGATGGCATGAACTTGTTCTGTCATTTCTTGCACAAGATCAGGCCCAAGAAGCTTTCTCTCACCAGTTTCATCCCAACAAGTAGGAGTTCTACATCGCTTTCCATACAGAGCTTCATAGGGTGCCATCTGAATACTCGAATGGAAGCTGTTGTTGTAGGAGAACTCAACTAATGGGAGGTGTTGATCCCATCCACCTTTAAATTCCATTGAGCATAATCACAGCATGTCTTCGAGTGTCTAAATAGTCCTTTCAGATTGGCCATCAGTTTGAGGATGATAGGCCGTACTAAAATTCAATTCAGTATTCAGAGCATGTTGAAGACTTCTCCAGAATTTTGATGTGAATCTTGGGTCACGATCAGATACGATGGATAGTGGTACCCCATGCAGACTTACCACTTCCTTCACATATATCTTGGCAAGCTGATCCAGAGAGAAATCTTCCCGAATAGAGATAAAATGGGCTGTCTTGGTGAGACGGTCCACAATAACCCATATCGCATTGTTTCCTTTGGATGTTTTCGGGAGACCAGTTACAAAGTCCATAGTGATATTATCCCACTTCCATACTGGTATGGGTAGTGGTTGTAATACCCCCTTAGGAAGTTGTCGTTCTGCCTTTACTTGCTGACACACCAGGCACCTTGTAGTGTAATCAACAATCTTCCTCTTCATGTTATCCCACCAATAATGATCACGAAGGTCTCTATACATCTTAGTGCTTCCCGGATGTATAGAGAAAGTAGAGATACGAGCTTCATCCATCAGTTATTTCTTTATCTCCGGAATAGATGGAACACATAGTCTTGTACGAAATTTCAATACACCTTCTTGATCAATATTGAAATCAGGGAACTTCCCATCCTTTACAGCCTCGAACTTCTCCTGCAGCAAAGGATCTTCTTTTTGAGCCTTCTTGATCTTCTCTAGTAATGAAGGTTGAGAAATCATTTGGGATAGGGTTGATGATGTCCCTTTCCTTATAATTCCCATGTCCAGTTTTACTAGATCTTTAATCAAGGGATCTCCTAAGATCCTCATTGTTGCCAGAACAACAGGATCTTTCCTGCTTAATGCATCCGCGACTTTGTTTGCTCTTCCAGGGTGATAATGAATTGAACAATCATAGTCTTTAATAAGCTCCAACCATCTCCTTTGTCTCATGTTCAATTCTTTCTGTGTGAAAATATACTTTAGACTTTGGTGGTCAGTGTATATATCACATTTCTCCCCATAAAGATAGTGCCTACATATCTTTAGAGCAAAAACAACTGCCGCCAGCTCTAGATCATGCGTAGGATAATTTTTCTCATGAATCTTCAACTGTCGAGATGCATAAGCAATTACCTTGTCATTTTGCATGAGGACGCACCCAAGCCCTTTCAGAGATGCATCGCTAAAAATAACGAATCCTTATCCGATAGAGGGTAGTGTTAACACAGGTGCAGTAACCAATCTCTTCTTCATCTCTTGGAAACTTTCCTCACATTCCTTTGTCCAGATGAACTTAACCCCTTTTCGAGTCAACTTGGTTAGTGGATTATAAAGTCGTGAAAAGTTTTTCACAAACCTCCTATAATATCCCGCTAAACCAAGGAAACTACGAATCTCAGTTACTGTTGTGGGTTGAGGCCACTCCTCCACAACCATTGTCTTTGCAGGGTCAACCGAGATTCCTTCATTGGTTACGATGTGCCCCAAGAAAGCCACCTGTTGTAACCAAAACTCACACTTGCTGAACTTTCCAAAGAGCCTCTTCTTCCATAGAGTTTTCAAAATAACCCTCAGATGATCTTCATGCTCCTCACGACTTTTTGAATATATCAAAATATCATCAATAAAAACTACCACAAAGTTATCAAGGTAGTCCTTAAAGACTCTATTCATCAAATCCATGAAAATAGCAGGAGCATTAGTCAAGCCGAAAGGCATAACAGTAAACTCATAATGCCCATATCTTGATCGGAAGGCAGCCTTTGGAATATCTTCCTTCTTCACCCTCAGTTGATGATAACCAGATTGAAGGTCAATCTTAGAGAAGAATTGAGCCCCGCGAAGTTGGTCAAATAAATCATCAATTCTTGGAAGAGGATATTTGTTCTTCACTGTGATCCCGTTCAGTTCTCTATAATCAATGCATAGTCGCATTGATCCATCCTTCTTCTTCACAAAGAGAACTGGTGCTCCCCAAGGAGACACACTCGGTCGGATAAACCCCTTCTCCAACAAGTCTTGGAGTTGTTTCTTTAACTATTCTAGCTCTACATTTTCCATTCTATATGGAGTCTTTGATATCGTTTGAGACCCAGGTACGAGTTCAATGGAGAACTCTACCTCTCTTTCTGGGGGAGGTCTAGGTAACTCCTCAGGAAATACATCCATGTATTCCTGAACAATCGGAACATATTCTATTTGTATGCTCCCTTTTCCTTCTTCATCATCACCGATTAACTCCATAAAGAAAGCTATAGGAGGTGCTTCTAGATAGGGATCAGTTCGGGATATCTCTCCTCGGAAGATAACTGTAGTTCGTTCATTCAAGACTACTGATATTTCCTTACTTCTGCATTTGATCTTAGCATTATACTTTGAGAGCCAGTCCATCCCTAGTATAACGTCGAATTCCAACATGGGAATGACTACTAGATTTACGATAAGATTGTTCTCACTAAGGTAAACACTAGAGTCTATAAACACTGTTGATGCATGGATAATCCCACTTGGAGTCTTGACTGACAACTCTACCTCAATCAATTCGGGGATTGATTCTATATTCTTTGCAAACTTGGAAGAAATAAAGGAATGCGTAGAACCAGAATCAAATAAAGTACTTGCTAGTTTTGAGAGGACGACAAGAGTACCTGCTACCACATCGTTTGGAACTTCAACTTCAGTTGTTGTGATATCGAAAGCATGAACTTGCTCCCTTGGCTTCTGCTGAGGTTGATGGTGATTCCCCTCCACCGCCCTCGGATTTGGACATTGATTAGCAAAGTGCCCAAGCTGTCCACACTTGAAGCATGTGACTTCGGGTAGGGCCAGAACCATCTTTCCTCTGTCGTTAGTGTTGGGAAGTTGAGGCTTCACATCACTACGACAATTCCGAGAAATATGGCCTTATTTTCCACACCTATAGCACTTACCACTTCCGATTGAGCATTTTCCCGAATGCTTCTTCCCACATTTATTGCATGTGGCATGTTGCATATGCTTTCCACCTCTTTCCTGATCAAAAAATCTTCCCAGGCTTGGTTCTAGAGTTCTCTTCTTCTCATTAGATTTGTGAGACAACTGTGTCTCCCCAAACTCTAGTTCAACTTTCATAGCACTTCAAACAATTTCTTCATAGCTATCATAGTCCCTGTTGGCTAGATTCTTCCGTAGATGAGGTCGTAGTCCACCAAAGAATCTATCAACCTTCCCATTAGGGTCCATGACGAAGCTTGAGGTATAACGGGAAAGCCTTGTGAAGTTCATCTCGTAGGTTCCAACTGATTCATTCTCCTTTTGCTTCAGCTCGAGAAATTCTTTCTCCATTCTCGTTCTCATCGAACAAGGGAAATACTTATTAAAGAATATTCCCCGGAACTCTTCCCACTCCATAGCTTCCATCTCTCCTCGTGGCTTAATGTTCTTGATCAGTTACCACCACTGATCAGCTTCTCCCTCTAGGAGGTAAACAGCAAGGGTGACTTTTTCTTGTTCCGAACAATGAAGTACAGAAAAGATCTTTTCAATGGAGCTTATCCATTGTTCCGCAACCAATGGGTCAGTAGATCCACTAAATGTTGGCGGTCGTTGATGCATAAAGGACTCAACAGAAAGTTGTTCCCTTTGTGGTGAGATCAGCCTCTTAGCTTGATTCAAGTTATTACTCATAACTTGAGTCAGTTGGTTCATCATTCGCATGAATGTTTCCATTCCGGCTTCCATCGGAGGGTTGTCAGCACATGGTGCATTGCGGTCACCATCGGCACGGTTCCTCCTATTGCCCGCCATTTTCTAAAAGAATAAAACCTTAGTGAGAAACTTATTTCATCTATGAATCTTTTAACTAAGACTTCATGCTTAGACAATTACACTTTTCTATAATTCCTTCATAATGATTCATAAAAATCTTGTGATTAACCAAACATATCCCCCGGGAGTGTCGTAACCAAGAGTGCAGCAAGGCCCGTTATCGTGCACCAGTTCCAGTTCGAGTCTAGCTCAAAAAGGTGTTTTCGGGTTTTACCCCTATGTATATATGTTCCAGAGCCGCCTCTACCTGCTCGTATCCAGATAGGGATGTATTTGTTTGATAAACCACTTACTCAATACTTACCAAAATACCAGGAAGTTTTCCTATATTTAAACTTTTCTATAGGGTTCTTCCTAAAGTTTTTATATCCTAATTTCCACAAATAACTAAACCATACTTTGATACCAACTATAGAATCCCGCCTTTTTATAATATAAACTTTCATTACATTACACATAACTGAGGATCTTTAAGGTCTAGTGTCTTGGAAACCAGGAACATAATACATGAAAACAACATAAAGCATTCTTCTTAAACACTTGAAAGTCTTATCCTTAAGTTCATCCTAGGTTCATTACCGCATCTCATAACCTGGGGACATACATCACAAGAAAGGGTGAGCAGAAGGCCCAGTAAGGGAAATAAGAGGAACATTTTATATGTGAACTTGATATACTTCAATAAGGACATGAAAAGAACTTTATGGCATGAGAAAGAAATCATGAGTCATTTCATAATAAAAATAACATTTTTCATAACTTGAAGATGTGGCTACATCATTTAACATAGACAATCATGAACATATCACCAAGGTCCATCCCCAAGGTGTCATTTGAAAATTACCAAGGTTATTCACCAAGGTATCGTGAAAATTGTAATCTCTAGTGGTTACATCATTACCTAATGCATTGGAGCGTTATCAGGGTGCACCCTTAAATTTGCCTTTATTATCATGTGAGCCACATATATCATCATCAAACATTTCATAAATAACCCACATAGCATAAAATAAATGGGTTTCATTTCATAATCATAACGTTTTAAAAACTGCTTTAAAGACATGATCTTTACGTCACTTTAAACCCACGAAAAGGGAAATTGGGTCTCATGTATGTAAATCCCAGAATTTAAAATAGAACATTTTGATATATATGTGAATAGCCTTGTATAAATAAGAGCTTTGAGTATTCACTTTATAACATAAAATATTTTTTGAGAAAAGAGAGAGGCATTTTGAGACGAAAATTCTGCAGCATAACGGCTATGTTACAAGGTTTTAGAAAACATTGAAAAGAGAGGGGACATGGGTCACCCACTCATAAATGATCCATAAAACAGTAGGGGGAGAGAATAAGAAGGATATATGTACATGGTAATGAAATTTTAATGAAATACCATTTGAAATGAAAAACATGGAAGGAAGACAAAAATTAGATTTCTCTTATGAAAATTCGGCAGCCTAACGGCGTCACTTAAACTTCAATAAAAATGAATTGACAAGATCAAATAGGGTCTCTCATAATATGATCATAAGAGATCAGTATAATAGATATAGAGATCATACCACAACATAATAAAAAGGAACTTGAAAGACTTGACATGAAAATCGAACTTGAAAAATGAGAAGGGTGAAAGAATCCCTTAAAAATTCGGCAGCCTAATGGCGTCACTTAAACTTTCATAAAATGAAATGATGAGAGTAATAGGGGATCTCTAATCATATAAAAATTAAAAGGGCAGTAATAGGAATATAAAAGAACATCATCTCACATAAGAACATGGATCATAAAAGGAATGACATAAAATAGATTACATGAAAAGAAAGAAAGAGGTCGGATCCCTTACCTTAAAACGTGACTCTTGAAACTCAAAGGTTTGGACCTTGAGGGCTTGGGGGCACCTTGGGAGGACTCCTTGGGAGGTAAGGAGACCAGAAATTCGTTGGGGGAGAGTTTGAAGTGAAAACTAAAGGAGGAAAGGGTGGGTATTTATAGGGAAAGTGAGGGGACAAGGCATTAATGGCCAAGGGACACCTCACAAGTGCTTTTCTCAAACCCATGTGCTCTCTCATGATATTTTCCATAAAGTTAGGACACATGGGGCCCCCAAAACAATAATTCATCACCCTTGGCCAGACAACCCTTAAAAAAACTCATGACATCATCATGACATAGTTATGATGTCATTAAACATACTGAAACCCTAAAACTGTATTTTAACTATTCACTGAAAATTCAACTTTCTCAGAAAAATTCCAAAATTTCACCTTAACCAATTATCAATGCTCTAAGTACATTTATGAACTCCATTTTATAAAAATATTTTTCTAAATATTTTTAATTTAATTTTTAAATAAAAGCACTATTCATCGAAAATTCATTTTTTTTCAGAAAAATCCCCAAAAATTACCATACCACAATATCGATGCTCTGAGTTCAAAAATAAAGTCATTTTTATAAAAATAATTTTCTAATCATTTTTAATTAAATTTTTAATTAAAAAACAATATTCACCTGAAAAAACTAATACTTGATTAATCATTTATGAAACCGTTATTTACCCACTTTATTGAATCATATTACTTAATCTAGGTGTCTAAATTATATTAAAACTTTCTTTGAGTGAAATTACTAATCCATTTGGTCACATTACTAATCCTAAGCGTAAAATCACTATTCATAATTTATTATTCATCAAAAATTAAGTTGATCTTATTAGACTTCAAATTCCTTACTGAACACTTTTGTAGAAGACCATTTTTTGAAAATCATTACACATCATTAGTTATTTAGGGTTTTCATAAATACTTTAAAATATCTTTTTTTCCAAAATTCATCAATAAAATACATCCTAAAATTATCCGGACAAAATAAATTCCACAAACATCACTAAAGGAATAGATCTCAAATTATTCACCCGAGAGGATTACACAAGGAAGCTAGGGTCTCGTCACATAGCCCCTTATAACACCGGCATAAGACCTAAGTGTAAGGTGTGTTATGGTGAGAGAATCTGAGGGAGGCTCAGATAACATTTCCCTAGTAGTAATCTCTACTAACTTGAACTTCTCCCGTAGGCGTTTTCGTTCAAGCTTGACATGATGGAGCTCGGCTTGGGCTTGGTCCAAAGTGAAGCCCACAGATGCTACCTCCTTCCCAAGCTCTGATAAGTGGGCTTCATAAGGGTCGAGTCTACTGGATGAAGCCATCGACTCCTCTTTCTGCATTAACCATTAACATGTTATTAAATCATTAAGAGTAAGTTAATATACTACTCAAAAAGATTGGGTCGTTACAGAAATGATGACATAATCAAAGTTCATAAACATAACATAATAAAATTCATACCCATCAAAAACTAGATCATTAAACATGTGAAATGGCATAAATCTTTATAAATGGTAATATTAATTAGAATCAATAATCCTAAGCCTTTTGATGTCAATATCGATTAAAGTAATCATTAAAAACTCATAACGATCATAGAGAAAATGTTTTGGTATCTTGGAATATTATCTTAATAACCCATGTTCACTCATGTCAGAAAAAACTGGAGCTCAAATAAATTCATAGGAGAACCCTCTCCAGTTAACTCCCTCTTTCTTTACTTTAAAAATATGGAACATTACTCAATGCATTGGATAACTATATCGAGTTCACCTATTATATAATTTATATCAGGCTCACCCATCATATAAGTTGTATCAGGCTCACCCATAGTATAAGTTGTATCAAGCACACCCATCATCTTGAGCTATATTGGGCTCACTCATCTTCATTAATAATGTTCAAGTGTTGTTAATGAATAAAAAATTTAAAAGACTATACTTTTCAATATAACACCCTTGAAAATAACCATCATTCCTTTATATCTTTATTAACACATGGAAAAGAAATGGGATTCATGAAAATCTCTTTAAAACAACCATTATAAGACATACAGAGAAAGAAGATGGATATTATCATAAGATCATATTCCCAAGGAAGTATAGTAATCATTAAAGGGTGTTGACATAACTGAATATACCTTTAAAAGAACTTATAAAAAATTTCTTTGAAAACAAGGTAAAATAACCTTTAATTTTCGTAATATTTTATAAAAATTTAGAGAATATTGGGAAAAAGATTTCATTTTAAAATAATCATAAAAAATTATAAAGAAATATTCAAATAAATGAGTGGTAATTATAGAGGGAAAATATTTTCATGTCATAAACATTAAATATAAACATTATTTTCATATTTTTATAAAGAGAGTCAAAAGTGACTCATGTAGAAAATGTTAAGAAATTTCATTTTAAACCTTGTAAAAAAATGTCAAATGTAATGGAAAATAACTTTATGAAAACATTTATATTTATAAAATAACATTATTGAAATAAGATAAAGAATAATGATTAAGGGTTTAGTTAAAAGTCTTTAAATCATTTAAATCAAATTTTTTAAAGAAAACCCATTTATGGACTTTTAAAAGAAAAATCCCTTTGAAAGTACGAACATAAGAAGGAAAATAAAAAAACCATGAGAATTAAAAGATTATTTATATTAATTTTCAATAGTTAGTGTATATGACATATAAATTAATATGGGTGCATCAATTAAAATATATCTCAAAGAAGGGAGTTTTAGACGAGAAACCCTTGCAACTTGGGTAATTCTTGAATCAAAAAGACATTGAATGAAGGAATATAACATGATTATGTAGAAACCATAATTTTTGTGATATATTATGATAATAAAAAAATAATGGGATAATAATTACACCATATAAAATAAATCATGGTTCACAACATGAATTATGTCTCAAAGAACTGAAATTAAGACCATGAAAACCCTTGAAACTTTTATAACATTTGAATAAATACATCATGAAAGAGATAACTTCAAAGGAAATTTTAATGTCATGATCAAAGATTAATTCATGATATAATATCTTAATAGGTATCATATACACCTTATAAAATTATGTAGGTTCATAATACAAGACATGTCTCAAAGAAACAATACTGAGATGAATAATCCTTACAAATATTATATCATTGAAGTTAGAATTAATAGATGAATTGATTCTATTTAACAATTTTAAAACCACAAAAAACAATTTTAAATACAACATAATATAATCATAGGTCATTTAACACATAATATTGGCATAACATTGTCAATGAAGTAGAAGTATAACCTAATGAATGAAAATTGAGTTAAGAAACACCTTACCTCGAGTCCAAACTTGCAATGCATGTCCTTTAACCCCTGTGTAATAAAATTATATAAATTATTTACTAGCTTAAAAAAATTAAAAAAATTATTACTTTATCATTAAATAATGTGTTTCATTTATTTAAATGACATATTTAATTACTAAATTGGTCAATTCTATGTCATGTGTTTTGAAGACATTCATTACATAATTACAAAATGAAATTGGTAGGTCGATTGTGGTCAAAAAAGTTATTTTTACATAATATAAAAAATTATAACGATGATAAAATTATAATTTTTATACATAATACAATTTTATAACCATCCATGAAAGGATTACATGAAAAAATAATCACATTGCATCATGGAGGTGGTAATCCACACATACGCACAAACGACGTTATCATTTTCCAACAAATGAAAGGTTAAAAAAATAGATAATACATTAACTTTAAATAATGATAATTATTTAATTAACATTATATATATAAATTAAATCTATCATTATAAATATCCATGAGATACGGTGATGGAAAAAAATGTATCGTTTCATGGATGTGGTAGTGCACACGTACGCATGAAAAATGTTTTTTGTTCTCTATTTGATGGAAAAGGAGATGAAAAGGGGTTGTAAAAAAGTCATAATAATATTTTAGTATAGTTTATAAACTTATTTTATTATATAATTATGGTTTAATAATATTTTAAGTAGTTATAAAAATAATTAAAATGAAAATGTTCAATTAAGAGTTATACTTTTTCTTCAGAAAACTGCCTTTGGATTACACCTTAAGCCATATTGGATGGCCTTTTGATGAGAAAAAACCCTATATTTAATGTATAAAAAGTTTGGTAAGGTATTTGGACAGATATTTTTCAAACTATAGTGCTAAAAATGTTCAATAAATAGAGGAGAGGAGGTGCCCTTATATAAGAGAGGAGAGGGGCACCCTTGGAATTACTTAAAGTATTAAATTGATATAAATTAATTTTCATGGAAAATTGGAAAAAATGATATATTTAGATTATAGGATGATTATGAGTCTAAACTATATCATATAATAAAATATATACTATTTTAGGTGATTTTTTAATCCTTATCTCTTAGTTTTAACCCCCTGTTAACCATTTTGATGATTACCGTGATATCAAAGTTTCTTACTCTCTAGGGGTTAAGAAAGTTACTTTAAAATAAAAAGTGACCAATAAATAGAAAATATTTGATATTATTTACCACATAAAATTAAATTGGATAAATATAATATTTTTATTAATTTTAAACCATTAAATAAAATATTATTTAACATGATATACAATTAAAGTCATTTTTTGGGACTATTCACATAGTTTAACTTTATTGTCATCATGATAGTAATTTAATTTAAATATAAACTTTTAAAAAATAATTAATATTTTTTTTATCTAAAAAATTCCTATAACACAATAATTCATCCAAATTCTATTATTTTTAATGTTTTTATAAATCATTTACTTGATTTTTATACTTCTTGCACAAACACTATGTCAGCATTGTGTAAGCATTTAAGGTAATTATTTCATAACTAAAAATTATAAATAAATTATCATGATAAAAAAAATTATTCATATTTTAAATTACCATTTATAAATAAACATAACCTCTTTTAATCCCTATGAAAAAATATTATAAATATTAAAATAAAGAGAGTGACATTTTGTTTTTATTCTTTGTTTAAAATCATATTAAAGTCGTTATTAATGGAAAGTGTAATGAAATTTCCAAATTTTAAAATAATTTATGTTCATAGTCAAAAAAATTATCCAATAAAATAAATAAAAGTGTTATAAAGTTTAGTCCTTATCATATTATTTTTAATCTTAATTACCTTGTTTACCCTTACCGAAGTGACAAATATTTACTACAGTTACTATTCATAATGACCAAACATAAAAGTGAACTATTTAATATATTTGAACCTCATGATTATAAATATGGAATCCATTTTTCATGATTCAATTCCTAGATTTTTTGAAAATCAATTTTAATATAAATGCGCAAAACCCAGCGAAAACCAATTTTTAGAAAAAAAATGTGTTTTTAAGCCCAAAAATGTACTGATACAAAATTCAAGTATATGCTTATTAAAATGTAATTAATTATATTATATATAATTTAAAATAAAATTAAAATAATAATGGGTCTTTTTAATGAAAATAAATAATGATTTTACTAAAATTGGTATTTTTCACTATTCACTAGAAAATTAATCTTTTTAGAAAAATCCCAAAACTTCACCCTAAGATAATTTTGATATGATGATTTCAAAAATTATATTATTTTTTATCAAATTAAATTTCTAAAATTGGTATAAATTAATTATACTATTTTTTAACAAAAAATAAATAAAAACCATTTTTTAAGAAAACATATTTTTGAAGCATAAAATAACTTTAATAAAAATTGAGTGCTTATTTCCTAAATATTAATCAATAAATTTGTATTGAATTGAAACATTTTATATATATTTAATAATTTATTTAATCCTATTCATACCCACTAATTCAAATACTAATTTATAATAGTCATATTTTAAATTATATTATTTTGTGATTTTTTTAAGATCGGTTTGTCTGTCATGTATACTATTATACATGGTATTATTTTAAAATCTTAGGGTATTACAGATAAAAACTCCATGGACATGGAATTAATTAGGTAGTTTCATTCCAATAAAATATATAGCGATATCTACTTCCATTAACTTAAAAGGGAAAAATCCTTTCTTGACTTATTCATTAGAATCATATCACTCGTGACACACCCAACATATCCTACATCACTGTGAGCATATGTTGTCATGGTTTTTGTCAATAAATATAAGTATGAAACTTGTGATATTAATTAATAATAATCTAAAGTCTAAGGACCAAAACACACATCCATGTATGGGAGTATCTAATGACATATAAAACATATTGAATTCCTACTGGAAATTCTATTCTCATAACCTCCTTTCTTAGAGATTACCAATGGAGAACTTCATGAGAAGAGGTATTAATTTATTATGAGAATACTATCCTTAATAGCATATTTAATCTATTTCCAGTCATATGATATCATCAATCCATAGACCATGCATTTAAGAATATATTCATAGCACTTCAAGGTTATTATTATAGCGAAAAAATTCTATAACATTTCAATAGGACAGATACTCTAAGGACATTATCATAATAAATGTTACCAAAAATAATCATCATCATGTGATAAGAAATTTATTAATATTAAATACCATGAATATATAGTTAATTGAAAGTACAAAGTAGTTGTTTCTAGGGAACCAACTCTAACAATATGACCATTGATATACTTAGGGGTGTATGCTTATTATTAATACCCATTACCTAAGGTTAATGAGATACATAGCATGATAAAATTCATAATTTTTTACCTTTATTATGAAATCCTTGGGGATTAGCTAATAAAGGGGTGGTTGGGTATATAATTGATCATATCATCAGTTGAAGCTCAGCCAAGATGGGATTTTTCCATTCATGTGATAAGAAAATACATTTGGGACCTTGATTGAATTGGAATGAGGAAATTCATGGCCATTATTAGTTGAATGACGTGTGATGTGATTAGCTACTTAGATTAATGACATATGATTTATTCATTCAAACCAGTCATTCTATTTTAGAGAAACTTGAATGTATGAGTTGGCCTATACCATATTGGCATATTTCATGAATAGTTATTACTTGATGTCATGGGAAAATGAATTTTATATGTATGAATATAATTTTGATGATACATATTATGGTCGACATGTTCATATAGAAATATGAGTATGTTTCATTGAGATCACACCAGACCTCTTTATAGCATGAGTAGCACCAGTGTTTTTCTAAAGGCCGCTCTTTACTTACATCTATGTAATTAGGATTTCATATTTGTTATCAACACTAAAAAGGCTTTCACGGTCACACAATTAGGCCTTATAATAAGGATTAAAATTTAGAAAAAGTTCTTATTTCAAAATTAAGAGAATTTGATAAAATATATATAAAAAAGTTTGTATGGATTCATAAATAGTTGTGAAGTTTTACATAAAGTCCTTATGGAATTTTAGTGTAAGTGGGAGATTGTTAGAAATGCACTAAAATAGAGATATCATATTATATGATATCCCTTGATTCATAGTCTATTATATGAAATACATATGTATATATTGCATCATATTATTGGTATTAATTATAGTGTATGATAAAAAAAAGTGATATGGGATCTCGAGTGCATGTCCACTGACATGTATTCCACATGGTTTACCATCTATTATGAAACAATGGGTTGATTCATTTATGGTTATACATGCATGATATAATCATTTAAACATTAAATTATTATTAAACCTCAATAATCATACATTATTGTAGAATATGTCGGCTACTATGTGATGGAATCTGATGTTCAATTCTCTTCATTGAATGAATAGATCCTATATAGAGGGTGAAAACCTTCCTATTGGGGATTTGTTATTATAACAATCTATATTTTAATCTCTCTTCAGCCTAGTTCTCTATTTATCAATTAGTTGAATGTGATAACACATCTTTGGAGTTTAGGGTTCCTTGTATAGCATACAAGGGTTCTATTAGCCAGTGTACTATCAATGGAGACATGAATATTTTGGTTTTCACTTGGTGATTTCTATAAATTGTATAATTGGAAGAGATAGAGAACACCTCATAAGAGGTATGCATGTAATTTTTATGTTCTTTATTCTAAATTTTCGTTTATTGATGATAAATGATACACTTTGATGGGTTTCTTCCACTTCTTTGATCATAAGATGATCCACCAAAACTCATCAATTATGCGATATGAGGATGTGATTATATAGATATAAAAGGGATAAGATCACCATGATGTATGTTTTTGGGGCGTGAGAGTGACTAGTTTAGTGGAAAACTAAATTTAAGGTATATTTATATCTATATTCCTTTAATTAATTTGTTACTATCTTGTATGAAGATTTGGTGAGTGAGCCTTAGTGAGGTTGGATGAATAGTTGACATGATTTAGGTAATGAGTTGGTTTCACTGTATATTCATTGAGATTTAGTATGATTATTCAATATTTTCATGAGATAATTTGAGAATAATCCAACTTATTATACTTTTATGCTAATAAATTTAAATATATATCTTGTTTTTACAAATTTACAGGATGGATTGGCGATTGGGTTGGGCATTGCTAGCTCATAGGGTTTATTGGAGTTTGCAGAAGTTCATGGATTCGTTATCATAGAAGTTGAATTCTAGGTATTTATTTTGGATACGTGTGTTATGTATGATATGACATGCATTGTGGGTAGGTTTATTTATTATTATTGGAGTTGATTGGTGGTTTTCTCTTATGTTTCTAGGATTTGTAAGGATAATATTTCCTATAATTTTGTTTTATATCCTAGGTGCTAGTCTATATATATATATATATATATATTCTGAATTATATATATGAGATTTTATTTTAAATATATATATTAAATGTAATTATTGAATTCATGAATTATGTACATACACAAACACACACACATGCATATATTATTTAAATTATTTTTTCATTTAAAATTTAAATTTATTATTACTATATATTATAAATTATATCTCTGTGCGTGTGTGTGTGTGTGTGTCTATATTAAATTTTAAAATTTAATATATATATAAAATATTCTAAATTATATATATGATTTTTTTTAACATATATATATTTATATATATAATGTAATTATTGAATTCATTTATTATGCACACGCACATGTATTATTTAATTTTTTTAATTTAAAATTTAAATTTATTATAATTTTATAAATCATAAATTATATATATCCCTATGTGTGTGTGTTTCTATATATTAGCCACATTTTTAAGAAGATTTGGCTAAATTAACCATGTTTTTAAGAAAATATAGCTAAATTAGACACATTTTTTAGGAAAATGTAACTAATTAACTATGTTTTTAAAAAACAAAGCTAAAAATTTTTCATTAATTTTCCTTTGTATAGTTTAATACATAAAAAAGAATATAACGTATGTAACAAATTTAAATCTTCTATCCATAGATGATAGCATGTTAGGTACTAGTCAAAATGAAGGTAATTGAACCCAAACTTGGTTAAGAAATTATTGAAAGAGCCTAGAAATGAACTTTTTTAACGTTTAAAATAATCACATGAACCTGAACCTATATATCAAATAAAATACCTATTTATTAATCCATTTGTATTTTTATTTTTTATGATGGAATGAATTTATTTGTCTAAATTAAAACTCATTTAATTACCCAACTTTGTTGATTTTATTTTTTTATGAAAACTTCTATGAGTCCATAGACATAATAATAAGGGTTGTAGGAGACACCATATCTATATAAAGAATATAGTTTTGATTTAAATGAATAATTTTTATACAAACTGTAGTATGATGTCTTCTTAGTATGTTAAAATAGTAAAGGAAGTGTTGACCAGTTTGTTTACTAAATATGGTAGGGTACATCTTCCTAGTCTATATAAATACAATAGTATAAGGTTAAACTAGTTTTTATATCAAATACAACATGGTACTTCATAGATGACTTAATCAAGTAATCTGTATACAAAATACAATAGACTTTGATCAACTAATCTAATTAGGTATACGCAAAGTGTGGAAGGTAATAAGGAGATAAGGAAGAAATGTGAATAACAAATAAATTTTGTAAAATCTAAGACCAGCAAACTCACGTTAGTTCCTTAAGACAAATTTAATCCCTATACGATGCCCAAGGTTATGAGAAATTGTCTCCTATGATATAACATATCACTATTCTTGGATAGTGACACTTCAAATTCAATAACTCTTTTGATCACAATGTGTATATACAAATCACACATCAAACTCTTAGAAATTGTGGGGAAATTTCAACAGAGTTTAAATGATTTGATGATTAAGAAAATAAAAACTAGATAAGAGGGGGGAAACTGGTATTTATAAGTAATGGGAAAGGGTTAATTTTAAAATAATAATAATAAATATAATTTTATACAAATTCATGTAGAATGATTGATTTTAAAAAAAAAACTAAAAATGGAGATTAGGTAGTGGTAATGTCTTCTTCCCACTCACCCATTATGCCCCTGATTTCCATTTATTTCATATAAATGGAAAGTAAATCAGCATCAAAGTAAAAAAGTGGGTAGTTGTTTAAAGACTGATAATTTACTTAGGATAAGTGGTTTTTTAACTTTGAACTTCCCCCAAAAAATTCTATTATACTTTCTCAATTAATCCATAGACATGATGCCTTTGAAATATCAACCTTTCATGTAGGTTAAATAATATACATGACACAATTATCTCTCAAAAAAATATGTTTCTCATATTTTTTTTTATATTGGACCTAAACACCACCTAGTTTCATGAGTGTTTTAGAGAATTTAACTTAAAATATCTCCTTGAAGTAACCCCACTTAATGCTCTCATAGGTGATTATCAAAAAATAAATTCACTTATAAAACCATTAAAATCACATTCTAATCCTATTATTTAAGTACTTTATCATCATGATAATGGGAATAAAAGAGAACTTTATCCTTTATTATAACTTATTTTTCCCTTTGAACCTAGATATTGAGATCTCTAGTCAACTAGGTAGGGTTACTACCATGAAGAATTTATTTAATAGGCCTTAAACCCATTCCTTTTGATGGTTTATTTTCTAACTCTCAAATTAAACCTTTTTTAAATGGATCTATAATATTTATTTTTGAAGTGACATATTCAATCATAATAATCCAACTAGAGAGTAGTTATCTCGTCGAGTTATTTCGTCAATGTATATGTCTTGATTTTCCATTTTAATGACATTATGTTCCCTTCATATCACTTGTAAAATCCCGGATCCAGGTGCCACTCAATGGGTGCCCCGAACCCGGTTCGCCACGTGACCTCAAGCACATTTTCCCAAACGCCAGAGGCTGCCGACTAGAAGCGAGGGCCCAGGTCTGATAGTGGGGAAACTATGCCCCCATTTGTCAAATTGTAGCACAGTGGAAATAAATAAAACCATACAACAATAGCGGAAGCAATAATCCATACACATTTAATATAACAAATGCGGTAAAAGATAACCGATTAGTTATATAGATATGATTCAACGTGTCTCAAGTTCTAAGAAAACAGCCAGATCATGTTACATAGTTGTATAACAATACAGAGTACAACAAAGTAAAACAAAACAACCAGTAGCATCGTGAGCCTAAGCCCGGTCCCATGCTCCCCTACTCCTCAGTAGCAATCAGGTACCTGTATAGGGACCCTTTCCCTTATCCACACCTGCAGAAATGTAATCTGTTTGGGCCGAAAAGCATGACCCAAACAGGGTGTGAGAAATAATCTTAGTAGGCACCCATCAAAGGCTTGTGCCCAACTGTGTGTAAACGGGAAACAACAATGTGAAAAAGTAAAAGCAATAACTAAGCAGTACTCAAAAAGTAACTAACTTACCAGTTATACTACCATTTTATTATTCAATTTATTCATTTAATATAAGAAATCACCACAGTGAATTTCTAAGTAAACAGTTAGTGTCCTCAGACACACAAACCTTTACCCTCAGGTAATCAAAATCCAACCCGTGGGTACTTGCCCTCAGGCATAACAGATATTGCCCTCAAGCGTATGAAGTGTCACCCTCAGGCACAGAAGTCGCCGCCCTCAGGCATACGAAAGGTTTCCCTCAGGTGAAAAATAAGGTTTCCCTCAGGCTAATCCAGTCATGCCCTCAGGCTATAGTAAAACACTGCTCTCAGGCACAAGTAACCGGGCCGAGCCCAACATGTAAATAATAAATTCACATAAAATTCATCTCAAGTCAATTTAAAAAACATTATTACAATGGAATACCCTCGGGTATCCTAGCCAAATGGCTAAATAGAGGAATTCACCCTCGGGGTGGTCCTGGATCCAAGCAGCGATCCCAAACAGCATTTTATTATCACATTTAATCACCTATACATTTATAGGTAGTTAAAATAGCCATGGCCTCAGCCACACGACACCCCAACATGGGTTCGTAGCACAAAAATACACACAAACGCACAACAGTTGGAAATTAAACACCAAGCCACCTACCTTAAACACCCACGAATGGTATACGAGAACGTCGATTCCAGAAATGCCCCAAGATGACGTAGATCTGGGATAGAATAAAACTCGTTCAAACATAAATAACTTTCCCTCAGGAAAGAATTGGTAAGAACGGATTAAGGAGAGTGGAGATCTTACCCATGCGGTTCCAACGAGATCGTCGGTGGAAGAATCTGATTCCCGACGTGCGCTCGGCGGATCTCCAAAGCTCCGACCTCTTCTCTTGCTCCAAAATGAACCCAAATGCCTTCTCTGCCAAATGAGGAGCCTACAGCCCATTTTAAGCAACAAAAACAAACTACACAGCATATACTTCCAAGTACACTATGTGTACTTTTTCATTTAATTGTTCCTCTGGCGGCACCACCAAACTATTTATCCGTCGACATGGGTACACGGCGTGTATTCCTGATTACATGGCATGTACTGTCGTGCAGTTGGCGGCTACTTCCACCGCCTTACTATTTGCCTACCGACTGACTACACGACGTGTAAATACCACTACATGGCGTGTAGTCAGTTTTTACACCCTTCTTCACTGACATGGCCAGACACCCTGTGTTCTCATCCCACACGGCTAATAAGTACACGGCGTGTGGAATAGTACACGACGTGTAGTTCCAAATTTTAGGATTTTCCCCATTTTCCTTATTTTCTCAAAAACACTTAAGGAAAAGAGAAAAGAAGAAACTCGTACCTCAAAAAAAGAACCGAGTTCTTACAAACTTCTCTCCTTAAATCAATTCATCCCCGAATTTCCCTTCCAAGGGTAGTGAAGATAAAGCTCTGAACAGCTCTGGCCACTGAGCACATACGTTAGTCTCCCGCTCCCAGGTTTTGTCCTGCACTCGGTCATACTGCCATAGCACCCGTACAAGAGGAACTGACCGGCCTCGGAGAACCTTCGTGCTCCTATCAACAATAAGAATCGGATGCTCCTCAAAGGACGCATCAACTTGTAGCTCAACCTCCTCGGGTTGAAAGACGTGAGACGGGTCTGAATGATAGCAGCACAACTGAGATACATGGAAGATGTCGTGCATGGATTAGTACCTCTATGGTAACTGTAATCTATAGGCAACCATCCCGACTCTCTCCAAAATCTCAAATGGCCCCACATACCTCGGTGAAAGTTTACCCTGTCTCCTGATCCGTCTGTGTCCCAACCTCGGCGAAACACACAAGAAAACCTGATCCCCAACCACGAACTCCAAGGGTCGTCTACGGTGATCAGCATAAGATTTCTGACGAGACTTTGCAGTAGCCATCTGCTTATAAATCAACTAGACCTGCTCAGAAGTCTCCTGCAAAAGACTTGGTCCCAGTAAATCTGCCTCACCTGTCTCTAACCAGCACAAAGTTGATCGACATGGCCTACCATATAAAGCCTTGTATGGTGTCATCTCAATAGTTTCCTGAAAACTGTTATTGTAGGAAAACTCTACTAGAGTTATATGCTTCTCCCAAGATCCCTCAAAGTCTAGGATACATGCACGTAGCATGTCCTCAAGCACCTGTATCGTACGCTCTGACTGTCCATCAGTCTGAGGGTGGTAAGCTGTGCTTATAAGAACCTGTGTACCCATTGCCCTCTAAAAACTATGCCAGAAACGATATGTAAAACGAGAATCCCTATCTGAAACGATAGAATGATGGACCCCATGAAGATGAACTATCTCTCAGAGATACAAATTCTTGATCTCGTCAACAATAAAGGTCTCCTTGATCGGCAAAAAGTGAGCTACCTTCGTGAGTTTGTCCACAACAACCCACATGACATCATTGCCTCGAGGTGACCTCAGCAATCTAGTCACAAAATCCATCACGACATCATCCCATTTCCACTCCGGGATGGGTAACTGCTATAACAGTCCGGCTGGCCTCTGATACTCCGCCTTCACCTGCTGACAGGTGGAACATCTCATAACAAAACCAGATACTTCTCTCTTCATACTCGGCCACCAGTACTGACGTCTCAAGTCACGGTACAACTTGGTAACCCCGGGATGAACTGTCCAAGCTGAAGCATGAAACTCCTGCATCAACTCCTCGTGTATATCCCATGTAACCCATACTCATCCATGGAAACGCAGTACCTCATCATCCCCTATCATCCAACCAGGAGGAGGGTCCTCACTAGCCACCGACTCCTATAGAACTAGGCCTTCTGAATCAGATATTTGTCTCATCCCCACTCTATCCAGAAGGGTAGAAGTCACAGCTAAAGATGAAAGATAGGTCTCCCCTGACTATCATGCACCTCCAAATGCATCTCAGAGAACAAAGCCAAGAGTTGCCACTCACCACTGGCCTCCTGTACCGCCTGTATCTGAGTCCTCCTGCTCAGTGCATCAGCTACGACATTACCTTTACCAGGTGTATAGGCAAGCTCAAAATTGAAGTACTGTAGGTATTTGACCCACCTTCTCTATCTCGGATTCAAGTCACACTGGGTAAATATATACTTGAGACTTTTGTGGTCGGTGAAAACCACAAAATTCTCTCCCAAGAGATAATGTCTCCAATAGCGCAATGCGTGAAAAATGTAATGGCCCGGACCTCTCTGGCCCATTCCATTTCCAAAAACAAGGCCACGAAGTGTTCCGGAGGGTAAAATGGACTTTTCCCACACTTTCCAGATTTTTGAAACTACATGCCGTGTAGTTTGAGTACACGTCATGTACCCCCTTGCCGGGTATACCCCGTGTTGAAGGTCGTGTCCTTGCCATGTGAAATAAATGGGTACACGCCGTGTGTCCAAGCTACACGTCGTGTAGTCCTTCCCCTCGTATGTGTTACCCTCAAACTGTGTGTTGACCAGTCAACGGTCGCGGAGCCGTGTTGGAAGTCGCGTGGAGATCGTGTAAAATAACAGAGTACACGCCATGTACAATAAAGTACACACCGTGTACCTTTCCTTTTCTCGCCTATAAAAGGAGGGGTCCCCTCCTCCTTTCAATTCACTCCTCTCCTCCCCTTTCCTCTGAGCAGATCTCTCCCAAGATACTCGAAGTCTCTTTCTTCCATAACTTCTTCGTCCGAGCTCCGATTTATGATCCGTCAGCGGCCACAGGATCGTAACGACGAGGCGGAACTTCCGAGATTGAATCCATTGTCTTTCTTCAGCCTTTCCTTTCCTACTTCCACCTGAGGAGGTTTTTCCAGGACCCGACAGAAGTGACGGACGCCGACAGACGTCTTCTAAGGTTGATCCAGGGGAGCGTTGTGATCAGATTCTGTCGAGGTAGGGATCTTACCTTCGTCTCTCTAATTTTCGCATCATGCGGGGTGGTTATTCTCTTGTTTTCATGAGAAACATTTGAACCATTAAATGAAGATAATAACTGGTTAAAGAACGGGGTTGGGAAGTTTGTGATTGCTGTTACTTTATATCCTGTGATATTATGTTGTGAATTGAATGAGATTCTACCTACTGAAAATCATGGTCGTTGGGGGACTTTGCTTATGAAATTAAATGTTACCCTCTCCTTCTAGATTTTCTTATGGGTGGAAACTTTGTGGAATGTGGAAATTGTTTAATGATGTAAAGTTGGCTGTTTAAAATCTGGAACCCTTGTGTGATCACCCCGGCTGAACAAAACAGAATAATGAACATGTGGGTGTTGTCTTGGATACGTGGCATGTGATGGGGGTGTTTTGTGGGTTGTTGTGGATCGGGTGAGCAGTGGGGCTGCGGTTGGCTTGGTTGTGGGTTGGTGTGAATGTTATGTTGGTGACGGGCAGCGGGGCTGTGATAAGTGGTATTAAAGGGATAATGATGTACGGGTTTCGGTGCAGTTTTGGGTATGGCAGTTGGCAGTGGGGCTGCAGGGATGGGTTTAAATTTGAACGGACTTTGGGTAGTGAATAATAAAAGAGGAAGAGTTAATTAATGGTGGGGCGTGGTAATGAAACGGGATTAATAATCAATGGGTTGGTTGGTTGATAAGAAGGACTTGGTTGTGTTGCTTGTGTTTTCCTAACTTGATTTGTGGATGGAAGGGATATGTTTTATGAATGATTGATGTGGTTGGTTATGGATAGTTTCCCAGTAGTTAAGGAACTAATAAACTAATTCTGCTGAAACGTGAAAACCTAAATGGGGTTGGGGTTGATTGTTGTATGCATGCTTCGTAGTAGCAGTTCCGAGGCACGTGCTCAGTTTCTCTATTTAGAAGCCATAGGTTGGGCTGTGTGTTTGGTATACATATATATATGTCTTTATCTTTTGTGTTTTATCACACCCCACCCATGTTGAGCACTTAGTGCCGAACACTCCCATTTCATGGGAGAGGGTATTTTTTCCTTATTTACTAGCTCCTTCCTGCTCCTTCTCCCCTAGGCTGTGATGGATTGAGGTGACCTTACACCTAAGACCCTTCAGGTAGGTTTCGATTGGGGTGGTTCTAGCCCAAGACTCTTCGGGCAGGTTTTACTGTTTCCCAAGAATCTTCAGTTATGAGGCCCAGGTGTGTGCAGGCGGGATACGTGGTTGGGAGGGCTAGGTGTGTGTGGGTGGGATACGTGGTTATGAGGCCCAGGTGTGTGCAGGCGGGATGTGTGGTTTATGAGGCCCAGGTGTGTACGGGTGGGGAGAGTGTGGCAGCGTCAGGACGTTCACCATTAAGAAGAGCAGCTAAATAAAGGTAAATGGTGCGGGGTACCCAATACTCTTGTTCTTATATACTACTACCTGTTCTGATTGTGTTTTTTGGTGAGTGTGGCTGGTGAGGTTGGGTGGATAGAATTCCTTGCTAGGTTTCTTCTGTTGTTCTCACGGGACATTAGGATGTCTCCCCACTTGTGCACGAGAGATTTAGGGTTCCCTACTGAGTATACTTGTATGCTCACCCTACGTTTACTTTCAGGTTTCCAGGAGGACTACCAGGGTCGTGCGGGACCCTACTAGTCGGACAGTTGGAGTTGTTGCAGTTGTTGTACTCTTGTTTCTTTTGGTATTTTACTTTGAGATTTCTTGTACTTGTACCTTGTTATAAAATTATTTAAACATGCATGTGGGCTTGGTTTGGATACACTTTTTCTTTTCCTTTTGGTGGTTGGCTTGTCCTATTTCCCGATCCTAAATAAATAAAAAGGGTAATGCCTCCCATATTGTGAAAACTCATACCCTTGGTGCTAGTCGCCAACCCGGGGCCTAGTGGAGGTGGGACTCGGGGGTCATGATCTCCCTTTCACCATTACCAGCTCAGGAGGGGCATCTTTGGTGGGAGGGGGTCGTGACAGAATGGTATCAGAGGCAATGGTTGAGAGATAGGATGGAGTCTGGAGTTAGGCACGGTGAGGATTGTATGGGATGGTAGGGCAACAGTGTTAGTTAATCTTGGTACGTGACATAGGCCAGGGAAGACCGGCTAGGACACGGGATTTTAGGGCCCCCCATGATCCGATGCAAGGACTCTGAGCCTACCGAATGACCAAGTGAGACTACATTGATTGTAGGGTAGAGACCCTAGGGAAGGTACATGCATCATCATGATTGTGTTTTACTTGATTTGGGTGTTCTGGGAAAGAAATTAAAATAAAATGATAAAATAAAACCTTGAATTTTCTTACTACTTGGGATTAGGAGATCCTTGTTTACCATACATCTATGGCACCTGGACGTCATCCCCGGGTGGCTCAGACGGCCGAGGCCCAGCATATTCAGGCGGTCGATCAGCTGAGGATTGACCGAGAGGAGGAAGATAGCCAGTGGCAAAAGACTCTCCGTTCTTTCCAGTGGCAGACTCTCAAGAAGTACGAGGGTAGTACTTCGGATACAAAGACGGAGGGGTGGCTTGAGGAGCTAGGGATCGCTTTTACCTTGATATGTGCTCTGAGGGAGTACTGGGTTCCCCTAGTAGTCAGTCAGCTGAGAGGTGTGGTACGACAGTGGTGGACGCTCTACCTCGAAGAGAGGATAGAGGCAGAGGTTCCATGGGCAGACTTTGAGAAGGAATTCTGAGAGGAATTCCTTTCTTCCATGATCAAGGTAGAGAAGTGGCAGGAGTTTCTCTCCCTTTAGTAGGGGAGTATGTCAGTACGAGAGCTGGGGATCAAGTTCAAGGATCTCTTGCGCTTTGCCCCATATTTCTTTCCGGATGAGGAGTCTCGGGCGAGACGTTTGGAGGAGGCACTTCATCCTTCGCTTCAGTATGCTGTCACCCCCTTCACCCTTCCTACGTACTTGGCGGTACAGAAGAAGGAAGAGGTTTTAGAGAGGATGAACTTGCTGGGAGGTGCAGCCTGAGAGGGGAACCAGCCAGGCTCGTCAAAGGGGAAGGCAGTCAGTAGCAGGTCTCCTGCGACGGGACCTTCCAGGTTCAGGCCAGTGGGGAGCAAGCCCCAGCAGTTTCAGTTCAGATCTTCAGGTCCTCGTCCCTTTTTCACAAGCCCAGGACCGAGGTGTTTTTCTTATGGAGGTTTCGGGCACATTCAGAGTCGGTGTTTGACCCGATCTCAATACGGTGGAGGTGGGCAGGTTCAGCGCCCACCTCAGCAGCACCAGTTTCCAGCGAGTCCCTTCCAACAGCAGCAAGACCATGCTCCTCCGAGGGAAGACTTTGTGGGAGGAGGCTGACCTCAGGGTGCTCCTCAGGGACCTCGACCAGGGCGTGGTCGGGGAGGTGGACAACATCAGAGAGGCAGAGGAGCTGGGCATGGATAGTTTCACGCAGCATATTTGACAGCTCTGGTAGGACTAGAGGTGGTGCGAGGTACGATTTGTTTGTTCAACACTCTTGTTTCTTCTTTGTTCGATTCGGGAGCTTCACACTCCTTTATTGAACGTGTTCTAGCCCATGCCTTGGGACTAGACGTAGATAGACTTTCCATACCACTAGTACCGAGTACACCAGTTGGAGGCCAGACCAGCGTATCTTGTGTTTTCTGGGGATGTGGTCTGACGTTGGGACCACATCGATCTAGTGGGGACCTTCTTCTGTTGTAGATGCGGCCATACGATGTCATCCTAGGCATCGACTGGTTGTTTTCTATTAGTGCCGTTATCAATTGATTCTGGAGAAGAGTCATGTTCTCCGATGTAGATGGGAAGCGCATATCTTTTGTTGGCGAGAGGAGCTATCAGGTGGGAAGTCGGCATGTGGAGCCTCTCCTTTCCTTGTTAGGTGGGTTATCAGTGGTTACAGCTGATACAGAGATGATGGATGTCCCGGAGGTTGTTGGGGAGTTCCTAGATGTTTTTCCTGAGTAGGTTGTGACTCTACCCCCCCCCCCCCCCCGACGTGACGTTGAGTTCGGGATAGACTTACAGCCTGGTGCCCGTCCGGTTTCGATGGCCCCTTATCGGATGGCACCTTCAGAGTTGCGGGAGTTGCAGATTCAGATTGACGATCTGATGGAGAAGGGTTTTGTTTGACCCAGCGTATCACCATGGGGTGCTCCAGTTTTGTTCGTAAAGAAGGCAGATGGTGGTCTCAGGCTATGCATAGACTACCTAAGGTTGAACTAGGTAACGGTCAAGAACCGCTACCCCCTCCCAAGGATAGATGATCTCTTCGACCAACTGAGGGGAGCAGGTTGGTTTTCCAAGATTGATCTACGATCTGGATATCATAAGCTGAGGGTAAAGGACAGTGACATCTCGAAGACAGCTTTCAGGTGCAGGTATGGGCACTTCAAGTTTGTAGTGATGTCGTTTGGAGTTACGAATCCACCAGCTGTGTTCATGGGGCTTATGAACTTTGTCTTCCGGGAGTTTCTAGACCGGTTCATCGTTGTGTTTATCGATGACATCCTGATCTACTCAAGGTCAGAGGAGGAGCATGTTGAGCATCTCAGGGCAGTCTTGGAAGTCCTTCGACACCACCAGCTTTATGGGAAATTGTTGAAGTGTAAGTTCTTGACGCAATAAGTACACTTCCTTGGGCACGTGGTGTCTCAGCATGGAGTGTCAGTGGACCCGTCGAAGGTGGAGGCAGTTGTTTCTTGGGCAGCACCCAAGAGCGTGGTAGAATTTCGTAGTTTCCTAGGGTTAGCAGGTTACTATCGGAGGTTCGTTTCGGACTTCTCTCAAGTTGCTTCTCCATTTATAGCTTTGACGAGGAAGAACCAGGTCTTCCTATGGATAGAGAAGTGCCAGAAGGCATTTGACTACCTAAATAAGAAGTTGGTCAGTGCTCCCGTACTCAGGTTTCCAGAGGAAGGGTTGTTGTATGAGGTGTTTTGTGATGCTTCTGGCCTTGGTCTGGGGTGCGTGCTGATGCAGAAGAAGGGAGTGATCTGTTATGGGTCTAGGCAGTTACGCCCTCATGAATGTAACTATGACACCCATGACCTAGATCTTGCATCAGTAGTGTTTGCACTGAAGCTGTGGCGACATTACCTCGTTGGGGAGCGCTTTGTGGTCTTCTCAGATCACAAGAGCCTATGTTATATCTTCTCCCAGTGTGACCTGAACTTACGGCAGCGTAGATGGGTCGAGTTTCTCCAAGACTATGACTTTGAGATATCTTACACTGAAGGTAAGGGCAACTTTGTGGCTGATGCCCTGAGCAGGAAGTCGCATAAGGAAGTGGTTCGGGAGTCCACTGATGCTTGTAAGGCGATGGGAGATTTGGTTGCCTTACACTTGGATGCCAGGGTAGAAGGTGTTAGAGGCTGTTTGTTTCAGATGACGGTGCAGTCCTCTTTGTTGCAGTAGGTGGAAGAATCTCAGTGGGGGGACTCCGAGGTGGAAGTGATGCAGGATCGTGTCGATCAGGGGAATGCTCCAGAGGGATGGTCAGAGGACAGCCGACATCGGATGATTTTCCATGGAAGATTGTTTGTCCCGGAGACAATGCGTGAGGGAGTTCTCTGTGAGTTCCATAGCTCAGCCTTGGCAGTACATCCAGGAGTTTCTAAAATGTACCGAGGCCTGAGGGAACAGTTTTGGTGGCCCGGGGTGAAATGGGTAGTGGCGGAGTTCGTGGATAAATGCCTAGTGTGTCAGCAAGTGAAGGCTGAACACCATGTTCAGATTGGTTTGTTGCATCCTTTATATGTCCCCAAGTGGAAGTGGGATGACATCTCAATGGACTTCGTCACAGGACTACCCAGAGCTCAGGGTGGTTATAATGCTATCTGGGTAGTGGTGGATCGGCTGACGAAATCGGCTCACTTCTTAGCTATTAAGGAGTCAGGCTCGGTGAGTACCTTGGCACAGAGGTACGTAGACAAGGTGGTGTGTTTTCATGGAGTTCCAAAGACTATCATCTCAGATCAGGATACTCGGTTTACCTCATGAGTCTGGAGGGGGTTACAGCATGCTTTTGGCACCCAGTTACGCCTTAGCACTACTTTCCACCCCCAGAACGATGGTCAAACGGAGCGGAATATCTAGACATTGGAGGACATGATGTGAGCATGCGTTCTAGATTTCGGAGGATCATGGGTACGACACTTGCCTTTAGTAGAGTTTTCCTACAACAACATCTTCCACTCTACTATTGGCATGGCACCATATGAGGCTTTGTATAGAAGACCATGTCGTTCACCCATTTGCTGGGCAGAGGTTGGTGAGACAGGTGCTCTTGGGCCAGAGGTAGTGCAGAGCACCACAGAGAAAGTCCAGCTTGTTCGTGAGAGGATGAAAGTGGATCAGGACTGACAGAAGTCTTATGTTGATCATCGGAGGAGTCCCTTAGAGTTAGAGGTGGGAGATCATGTGTTCTTGAAGGTTTCCCCTCGACGGGGGCAGCGGAGGTTTAGGAAAGGGAGCAATCTCTCACCTAGGTTCATCGGACCTTTTGAGGTGTTGAGGTGAGTTGGCGAGGTGGCATATCATCTAGCCCTACCACCTCAGTTGGAGAAGGTTCATGACGTCTTCCACGTCTCCCAGCTTCATCGGTACTTACATGACGACTCCCACGTTATCGACTGGGGAGAGTTAGATATGGGAGACGACGCGACCTTCGAGGAACGACTAGTCATAATTGAGGATCGTAAAGAGAAGGTGATATGTGGATGAACCATTCCGTTGGTTCGTGTGTTGTGGAGGCATGGCGGCCTCGAGGAGAGCACTTGGGAGCGGGAGACCCAGATGCACACTCAGTACCCAGAGTTGTTTTGACTTGTGTTTTCCCTTGTTATTCTGAGCTTTGTGTTGATGTTATACTATGTACCTTTGATATATGGAATTCTTGGCTTGTCGATTGTGAGACCTTTTGCTTCCTTGTTCCCTAGTAATGTGTAGCATGTCCGGATATGTGGGAAAAGGGAAAAACCTGACCCTTAATTGGGATGCATTAATGCGGATGCGATTAAACCCGTGCAGGCGAGTCAGTACCGCCTAAAGAGGATAATATCTCGACATAGGATAAGGAATTTCCCAAAACCATGTGTTTGGGAAGTGATTTGGATGTGTGGTGTTGGGGGGTAGTACGAGTTGAAAAAAAATCCTAATGTATGAAAATGGGAAGACCCAATTCTTAATCGAGACGCATTAATAAGGATGCAATTAAACCCGTGCAGGCGAGTCAGTGCCGCCTAAAGCGGATAATATCTCGACATAGGAGAAGGAATTCCTAACACATATGATTAGGGTTGATAGTTGGGTTCCTATTATAACGAGAACACTAAGAGGTATCTTGTTGGGTTCCTCTAGGTTGGTTTTTGAATTCTCGGGGACGAGAATGTTTTAAGAGGTATATGATGTAATGTCCCGGACCACTCTGGCCCATTCCTTTGCCAAAAAGAAGGTCACGAAGTGTTCCGGAGGGTAAAATGGACTTTTCCCACACTTTCCAGAATTTTGAAACTACACGCCGTGGAGTTTGAGTACATGCCGTGTACCCCCTTACTGGGTATACCCCATGTTAAAGGCCATGTCCTTGCTGTGTGAAATAAATGGGTACATGCCGTGTGTCCAAACTACATGTCGTGTAGTCCTTCCCCACGTATGTGTTACCCTCAAACCGTGTGTTGACCAGTCAATGGTCGCGGAGCCGTGTTGGAAGCCGCGTGGAGACCATGTAAAATAACTGAGTACATGCTGTGTACCATAAAGTACACGCCATGTACTTTTCCTTTTCTCGCCTATAAAAGGAGGGGTCCCCTCCTCCTTTCAATTCACTCCTCTCCTCCCCTTTCCTCTGAGCAGAGCTCTCCCAAGAGACTCGAAGGCTCTTTCTTCCATAACTTCTTCGTCCGAGCTCTGATTTATGATCCATCAGCGGCCACGAGATCGTAACAACGAGGCGGAACTTCTGAGCTTGGATCTGTTGTCTTTCTTTGGCCTTTCCTTTCCTACTTCCACCCGAGGAGGTTTTTCTGGGACCCGATAGAAGTGACGGATGCTGACGGACGCTGACGGACGTCTTCTAAGGTTGATCCAGGGGAGAGTTGTGATCAGAACCTGTCGAGGTAGGGATCTTACCTTCGTCTCTCTAATTTGTGCATCATACGGGGTGGGTATCCACTTGTTTTCATGAGAAATAGTTGAACCATTAAATGAAGATAATAACTGGTTAAAGAACGGGGTTGGGAAGTTTGTGATTGTTGTTACTCTATATCCTATGATATTATATTGTGAATTGAATGAGATTATACCTACTGAAAATCATGGTCATTGGGGGCCTTTTCTTACGCAATTAAATGTTGCCCTCTCCTTCTGGATTTTCTTATGGATGGAAACTTTGTGGAATGTGGAAATTGGTTAATCACGTAAAGTTGGCTGTTTAAAATCTGGAACCCTTGTGTGATCACCCCGGATGAACAAAACAGAATAATGAACATGTGGGTGTTGTCTTGGATACGTGGAATGTGATGGGGGTGTTTTGTGGGTTGTTGTGGATTGGGTGAGCAGCGGGGATGCGGTTGGCTTGGTTGTGGGTTGGTGTGAATGTTATGTTAGTGACGGGCAGCGGAGCTGCAATAAGTGGTATTAAAGGGATAATGATGTACAGGTTTCAGTGCAGTTGTGGGTATGGAAGTTGGCAGCGGGGCTGTAGGGATAGGTTTAAATGTGAACGGACTTTGGGTTGTGAATAATAAAAGAGGAAGAGTTAATGAATGGTGGGGCATGGTAATGAAATGGGATTAATAATCAATGGGTTGGTTGGTTGATAAGAAGGACTTGGTTGTGTTTCTTGTGTTTTCCTAACTTGATTTGTGGATGGAAGTGATATGTTTTATGAATGATTGATGTGTTTGGTTGTGGATAGTTTCCCAGTAGTTAAGGAACTAATAAACCTATTCTGCTGAAATGTGAAAACCTAAATGGGGTTGGGTTTGATTGTTGTATGCATGATTCGTAGTAGCAGTGCTGAGGCACGTGCTCAGTTTCTCTGTTTAGAAGCCATAGGTTGGGTTGTGTGCTTGGTATACATATATATATGTCTGTATCTTTTGTGTTTTATCGTACCCCACCCATGTTGAGCACTTAGTGTCAAACACTCCCATTTCATGGGAGAGGGTGTTTTTCCCTTAGTTACTAGCTCATTCCTGCTCCTTCTCCCCTAGGCTGTGATGGCTTGAGGCGACCTTACACCTAAGACCCTTCAGGTAGGTTTTGATTGGGGTGGTTCTAGCCCAAGACTCTTCGGGCAGGTTTTACTATTTCCCAAGAATCTTCGGTTATGAGGCCCAGGTGTGTGCGGGCGGGATACGTGGTTGTAAGGCCCAGGTGTGTGCAGGCGGGATACGTGGTTATGAGGCCTAGGTGTGTGCGGGCGGGATGTGTGGTTTGTGAGGCCCGGGTGTGTGCGGGCAGGGAGAGTGTGGCAGTGTCAGGACGTTCTCCATTAGGAAGAGCAGCTAACTAAAGGGAAATGGTGTGGGGTACCCAATACTCTTGTTCTTATATACTACTACCTGTTGTGATTGTGTTTTTGGTGAGTGTGGCTGGTGAGGTTAGGTGGATAGAATTCCTTTCTAGGTTTCTTCTGTTGTTCTCACGGGACATTAGGATGTCTCCCCACTTGTGCACAAGATATTTAGGCTTCCCTACTGAGTATACTTGTATGCTCACCCTACGTTTACTTTTAGGATTCCAGGAGGACGACCAGGGCCGTGCGGGACCCTACTAGTCAGACAGTTGGAGTTGTTGCAGTTGTTGTACTCTTGTTTCTTTTTGTATTGTACTTTGATCTTTCTTGTACTTGTACCTTGTTATAAAATTATTTAAACATGCATGTGGGCTTGGTTTGGATACACTTGTTCTTTTCCTTTTGGTGGTTGACTTGTCCTATTTTTCGATCCTAAATAAATAAAAAGGGTAATGCCTCCCATATTGTGAAAACTAATACCCTTGGTGTTAGTCGCCAACCTACTGGAGGAGGGACTCGGGGGTCATTATCACCCTTTCACCATTGCCAGCTCAGGAGGGGCATCTTTGGTGGGAGGGGGTCATGACAAACAACTGCAGCCAAATCGAGGTCATGCGTCGGGTAATTCCTCTCATGTGGCCTCAACTGCCGAGACCCGTATGTAACAACTTGATCGCCCTGCATCAACACTGCTCCCAGCCCAATACCTGATGCATCACAGTAAACTGTATAGATCTTCCCCTACTCTGGAAGTATCAGGACTGGTGCTAATGTCAACCTTCTTTTCAGTTTCTGAAAGGTTGTCTCACAAGCTTCTGACCAAACGAACTTCACACCCTTCTTAGTCAAACCCGTCAACGGTGCTGCTAAGCGGGAGAAGTCCTGTATGAAGCGTCTGTAGTAACCAGCTAGCCCCAAGAAACTCCGTATCTCAAACACGTTCTTAGGCTGATCCCAGGAAACTACTGCTCTCACCTTTTCTGGGTCTACTACAACTCCTGCCTCTGAGATAATATGACCTAGGAAGTGGATCTGGTCCATCCAAAAGTGTCACTTTGAGAGCTTAGCATATAGTCGATGCTATCTCAGTGTACTCAATACGATCTCAAGATGGGTGGCATGGTCGTGTTGAGTGTGAGAGTACACTAAGATGTCATCCACGAATACTACCCCAAAAGAATCCAGATAAGGATGGAACACGTGATTCATCAGATCCATGAAAACTGGTGGCGTGTTCGTGATTCTGAACGGCATAACCAAGTACTCGTACATACCATATCTGCTCCGAAAAGCTGTAAGTGGTATATCCGATGGTCTCACGCGTAGCTGATGATATCCAGATCTCAAGTCAATCTTCGATAACACTCGTGCTCCATGAAGTTGATCAAAAAGATCATCAATCCTCGGTAAGGGATATCAGTTCTTAACCGTCAACTGATTCAGCTTCCGATAATCCACAGAGAGTCTGAGGGTACCGTCCGCCTTCTTCGCAAAGAGGACCGGTGAACCCCAAGGAGAAGTACTGGGTTGGATGAAACCCTTTGCATGAAACTCCTTTAACTGCCTCTTGAGCTCCTGCAACTCTGGTGTAGCCATCCTGTAAGGAGGAATGGACACCGATGCTTCTCCTGGCACAAGATCAATAGAGAAATCCACCTATCACTCCGGAGGTAGACCTGAAAAGTCATCCGGGAAGACATCCCTAAAACGATCAACCACTAGAGAGAAATTTGTCTGACAAGTCCCCTGATCATCTAGATATAAACTCGCAATCTGAGTTGTGACTCCACCTCACCCATGATGCTCTGGTCCAGCTCGACTCGCTTGAACATACCATTCACCCTTGTATAGAAACTCTCCGCCCTCTGGTGTCATGAAACGCACCATGTGACGATAGCAATCTAAAAAGGCTCAAAAGGAAACCAACCAGTCCATCCCAAGAATGACATCATATCTAGTCATCTCTAAGACATAGAGGTCCTATAGAAAGTGACACCCTCCAACCTCAAGGGGGAACTCCTTGCACTGATGCACACATGTCGTTCCCATTCCCAATAGAGTGTCTAGAGTCATAACATCAGAAGAAAAAGAAACACAGAGCCTGAGGATCTCCACAACGGGCACAGATATGAAACTATGTGTAGCACCCGTATCAAAAAGTACTGAAGATAATATAGAAGCTACTAGAATAGTACCTCTGACAGTAGAAGGTCTGGGATCCTGCTCCTGCTGGGTCTGTTGCACTACATATGCCTGCCCAGTGTCACGGCCCTGCGACACAGCCTGACTACCCTGAGCTGTCTCACCCTGCTGCCTATGAGATCTTGGTGTCTGGCTACCACAGCCACGACCACCATCTCTGCCTACACGCCCTAACATATTCCAGTTTCCTAACTGGTAAGAAGCCATTGGTCCTGCACCCGTACGCGGAGTATTCACAGAACCCCTCTCACAAACCACTGGTGGAAACGCCCTGCAAAAATGTTGCAGATGACCCATCTTGCTGCAAGCTCAGCACTCCACTGGGTCACGTGGACATTTCGGTCTCTTGTGCCCCTCTTTACCACATTGGTAGCAAAAGACCGGGCCAACTGAAGAAACTATCTGGATAGTACTACCACCATGAGAGAAAATCATCTGTCGCTTCCTCTTCCCAGTAGAAATGGTACCAGAAACCGGTGCTGAACCGCTCTGGCCCACACAACTAGCTTCCTACATGTTCCTCTCTGTAATTAGTGCCTGATTTACAATAGCATGTACTAAAGGAAACCTAAAAACATTCACCAGTGCTCAGATTTCATAACAAAGATCATCCTCAAATCATCTAGCTCTCAACATCTCATCACCCACCAAAATGGGTGAAAAACGCTGAAGCTTGGTGAAACGAGCAGAATAATCCATCACCGACATAGCACCTTGCTGTAGATTCATGAACTCTCGATCTCTATCTTCTCTCAGCGTCTCTGGAAAGAAGAAGTCATAGAAGACTACCTAAAAATCTTTCCACACCATGTCCCTGTGATGCTCTGACTGAGTGGTAACATCCTACCACTTATTGGCGGAATCACGCAGCATATAAGTCGCGAGCTTGACCCTCCGCCCTGGAGTCGTCTCAAGATTCTCAAAAATAGTCTTCATAGACCCCATCCAAGACTCCACAGCCTGTGGTCCGCCATCCCCTATGAACATAGGCAGATGCTGTTGCTGGAAGATATGAGTTAGCTCAGCCATAGATGAGGCAGCCGGTGGTGCTCCCTGAAAGGTCTGCATGAACTGCATAAATCCTTCACGGAACTATGCCTCCATGCTTGTATCCGGTATAATGACTGGCACCGCATCTGACTTTGCTGGAGGATCCACTGGTAGCCCATGGCCCACCATCTCTAGAGTATAGTAATTGCCGCTCTCCTGGTGAACAATGTTTGGTCATCTAGGCGGCATGACTCTACAAGGTCAAACACACACCTTAGATCCACATTATCAAAGACTGAAAATGAAGGGACCAAAAAGGGAATAGGAGAAAGAATGCATTTCAAGATTTTCAAAACAAGACTACACGGCGTGTATACTGACTACACGGTGTGTACCTGACTTCTCTTCCCCTACCCGGGTCCTTCTACACGGCTTAGCCACACAGCTCCCGTTGAAAAAAACTACACGGCGTGTGTGGTGCAAATTTCCAACTGCCCGTGTCATTTGTGACACGGCCGACTACTCGTCTTGATACTACACGGCGTGTTACAACCGCACACGGCGTGTACACCACCCTGTTTCCCTAGCCACATGGCTAACCCCACACGGTCTGTCCTCAGACAAGACTACACGACGTGTCCCACAGGTACACGGCGTGTACTAGACGAGCTCTGTCGACCCATGTTGTTAGTTACACGGCTGGATACACTGCTCAAACTACACAGCGTGTTCCATATACACACGGAGTGTACATGAAAGGATTACCCCAACCCGTGTTGTTAGTTACACGGTCGGGTCCCCAGGTCACACTACACGGCGTATTCTTCATTGACACGGTGTGTTCAAGAAAAGATTACATCGGCCCATTTTTTTTAGTTACACGGTCAGGTCTCCGGGTCAACCCTACACGGCGTGTACGTCAGGTACACGACGTGTTTCACCCCAGCCTTTCCCTACCCCGTGTCCCCGCCCACATGGTCCATGACACGGGAAGAGACTACACGGCGTGTACTTAGGGTATATGGCATGTACTTAAAAAGTTTTACTTTCTTCCCGAACAGAAGAACATGCACGACGTGTTCAAATAACTACACGACGTGTATAATGGATTTTTTGGATAGTATGCCTCAGAAACTTCTCCAGAACCCCTAAAACACCGAAAACAATACCTAAGTGCCAAATTCCGATCCATGAGGGCCCATACTCCCCGTGAATCAAAGTTTGGAATCTTATATATGTTATAATAAAATAAACAGTCAATGATCCGCCAAATTCCAGTAAATGGGGGCCCATACTCCTCAAAAACCAAAGTTTGGCATTCATTCTATAAACCGGATCACACAAAAATACCCTATCACATAGCAGGTATTTATCAAAGCAGCTATCACAACAGCATGATTTTCTAGCACAACAACTATCACAACAACATGCAATTTCTAATGCACCTATATGGCATGGAAACTATGCATGGAATGTGATTCCTAGAATGTGCCTAAATGATGCATGATATGGCATACCCTCATCTCATCGGGTTGCAACTAAATAGAACTCATGGATAAAATATAAATAGCACAATCACAAGTTCTTCACCCAATGGTGAAATAAAATCAACTGTAAAATTTGTAAAATCAGAAAAATTGCAAAAATACGAGGTAGACTGGCTTTTCCCTGTACACGGGTTAGCTACACCCGGGCACAGCTTATTACCAACTATCGTTCTCGTCCTATCCCTGACTACGGCTCCAAATAGTAAGTCAAAGAAAAGAACTCCTCTGATACCACTTTGTAACGTCCCAGATCCGGGTTCCACTCAACGGGTGCCCCGAACCCGGTTCGCCACGTGACCTCAAGCGCATTTCCCCAAATGCCAGAGGCTGCCGACTAGTAGTGAGGGCCCAGGTATGATACTGGGGAAACTATGCCCTCATTTGTCAAAGTGTAGCACAGTGGAAATAAATAAAACCATACAACAATAGCAGAAGCAATAATCCATACACATTTAATATAACAAATACAGTAAAAGATAATCGATTAGTTATATAGATATGATGCAACATGTCTCAAGTTCTAAGAAAACAGCCAGATCATGTTACATTGTAGTACAACAATACAAAGTACAACAAAGCAAAACAAAACAACCAGTAGCATCGTGAGCCTAAGCCCGATCCCATGCTCCCCTACTCCTCAACAGCAATCAGGTACCTGTATAGAGACCATTTCCCTTATCCAAATCTGCAGAAATGTAATTTGTTTGGGCCAAAAATCATGACCCAAACATGCTGTGAGAAATAATATCAGTAGGCACCCACCAAAGGCATGTTCTCAACTGTGCGTAAACAGGCAACAACAATGTGCAAAAGTAAAAGCAATAACTAAGCAGTTCTCAAAAATTAACTAACTTACCAGTTATATTTCCATTTTATTATTCAATTTATCCATTTAATATAAGAAATCACCACAGTGAATTTCTAAGTAAACAGTCAGTGTCCTCAGACACGCAAACCCTTAACCTCGGGTAATCAGAATCCAACCCGTAAGTGCTTACCCTCAGGCATAACAGATATTTCCCTTAGGCGTATGAAGTGTCACCCTCAGGCATAGAAGTCACCACCCTCAGGCATATGAAAGGTTTCCCTCAAGCGAAAAAGAACGTTGCCCTCAGGCTAATCCAGTCATGCCCTCAGGCTATAGTAAAACACCACCCTCAGGCACAAGTAATCAGGCCGAGCCCAAAATGTAAATAAGCAATTCACATAAAATTCCTCTCAAGGCAATTTAACAAACATTATTACAATGGCATACCCTCGGGTATCCTGGCCAAACGGCTAAACAGAGGAACTCACCCCCGGGGTGGTCCTGGATCCAAGCAGGGATCCCAAACAGTAGTTTATTATCACATTTAATCACCTATACATTTCTAGGTAGTTAAAATAGCCACGGCCTCAGCCACACGACACCCAACATGGGTTCGTAGCACAAAAAACACACAAACGCACAACATTTGGAAATTAAACACCAAGCCACCTACCTTAAACACCCACGAACGGTATACGCAAACATAGATTCCAGAAACGCCCCAAGATGACGTAGATCTGGGTTAGAAGAAAACCCGTTCAAACATAAATAACTTTCCCTCGAGAAATAATTTGTAATAACAGCTTAAGGAGAGCGGAGGGCTTACCCGTTCGGTTCCAACGAGATCTTCGGCGGAAGAATCTGATTCCTGACGTGCGCTCGACAGATCTCCAAATCTTCGGCCTCCTCTCTTACTTCAAAACGAACCCAAATGTCTCCTCTGCCAAATGAGGAGTCTACTGACCATTTTAAGCGGAAAAAACAAACTACACGGCATGTACTTTTTCATTTAACTATTCCTCTGGCGGCACCACCAAACTGTTCATCTATCAACATGGGCACATGGCGTGTATTCTTGATTACATGACATGTACTGTCGTGCAGCTGGCGGCTACTTCCACCACCTTACTATTTTCCTTCTGACTGACTACATGGCGTGTAAATACCACTACACGGCGTGTAGTCAGTTTTTACACCCTTTTTCGCCGACATGGCCACACACCCTGTGTACTCATCCCACACGGCCAATAATTACATGGCGTGTGGAATAGTACACGGCGTGTAGTTCCAAATTTTAGGATTTTCCCCATTTTCTTTATTTTCTCAAAAATACTTAAGGAAAAGAGAAAAGAAGAAACTTGTACCTCAAAAAAAGAACCGGGTTCTTACATCACTTATTTACTATCATAATGAATACACACATCAATCATAGGCATTGGTTAACTTGTAATATATTCCAAGAAGTTTTTGAATCCATTTAGATTCTTCTCCAGCCTTGTCTAATGTAATAAAATCTACCTCCATAGTGGATCATTCAATACATGTTTATGTGGATGATTTCAAATATATAGTTACACCACTAAGTGTAAATACATAACCACTTGTGTATTTAGTGTCTCTTAAGTCAGTTGTCTAATTTGAATCACTATAACCTTTAATTACCACTAGATACTTTGTATAGTTTAATATAAAGTTCTTGGTATATTTTAAATATCCTAAATCTTATTTCATATCCATCCAATAGATATTTTTTAGATTTATAGTAAATTAACTTAGCATGCTTATGGAAAACTCTATGTCAAGTCTAGTGAAATTCATGACATGCATCAAACTACCTAGAAAAATAAAATACTCTAACTCATTGGTATTATTTGAAAGACATAGATTTACATTTGTCAAAGTTTATTTATTTTATATCAAGATTATGATATTTCTACAAAATATTATCAATATAACAAGACTATTATAATTCCATGCCATCGTATTTTTTATGTATTTTAATTTCCAAAATTATTTCTTCCACTCCTGGGAATTTTATTTCAAATTAATAGGTGAATACATGTTTGGTGTATGAAAACCCATATCTTTAATATACCTTACTTCATGGTTTATTACATAAAGATACACATAATAAAATCCAATAAGATCAAGAGGCTTAGTGTATTTGTGAAACTATATACATAGAACATTAAATTGAAATAGGGATATAAAGACATTATTTAAAACTCCATAACATGCCCTTAAAATCTATTGATCTTCTAATACTACATGGGATAACCTTGGTATGTACATAAGAAATGGGTGAGATATAAATATTCGTAAGGAAATAATCAAATCATAACATGATTAAATTAATACATGTGATTCAAGAGTAATATCAAGATAATATAAAAGGGTATGAATCATAAACGTGAACATCTAAGCATGACATATAATGATAATGTCAAGGCAACATATGAATGTGGAAACAATATAAAACATGGAATTATAAGAATATGTCAAGGATAACTTCCAATATATCATAACATAACATGTTTAGTATAACCTCTTATCCACCATATATGGTATCTCATGAGATAAAAACATTACCCAGTGCATTGGAGGGTTGTATAATTTTGGGTTCACCTGTCACATTCATATCATGCACATGCATTTATGTGCCACATAAATCATACAACACAAGAATGTATTTTATCAGTTTTAACCCCATTATTATGGGGTGTGGGTTATATAAATAGAATTTCCTAATAAATAAAGTATATTTACATATATTTTAATACCATTAAGTGGAAATGGGGATGGGTATACACAATATAAATGTTTTCCATGGAAAATCATGAGATAATTTTAGTAGCATAATGGGGGTATATAAAGGTTCATGGAAATATTTAATGAGAGTGAAAGGTGGTCTATCATTTCTTAGTAATAATAAGGATAGTAAATGGATGTGTAAAAACATCTTCCAACATGAATAATTGGAAATAAAAATTCATAATAAAAATAAAGTACTTGAATAAAGAGGAAGAGGAAGAGAATCCCTTATCTTAAGAGGGAACTTCTAAAAGATTGGTAAGAGGTTATTAAGATCTTGGGAAAACATTGAGAGATATTTAGATATATATAGGGATATTAAATTCATTATTAATGGGTTTTGAGTGAAGAGGGGTGTGGGTTTGGGTTGGTATTTATATCAAAAGAGATGATAATTCTTTATTAATTTCTAAACTTAGATTTTGGACTCTATATGATTAAATAATCAAAACAAAAAACCTTACCATGGTTTCTACCAAATAGGAGTGGTTTTAAATATTTTATAATTCTAATAACCAAACATGTTAAAATAATACCATTGGTGATGTGAAAGTGAATCATGTTCATAAATAATTGATTTTAAAACCTTAAAATATAATATAAGGTTTGGATGATTCATTAAAGGTTTATAAAATTAATAAAATAACTTCAAAAACACGTTATTTTAAAAGGGAAATATATATTTGGTCATGGATTCATTTTATAGCATTTATTACATCACTTTTGGACCATTATGATGTCATAATACAGACCATATATTCATACTGTATTTAATTTTTACCTAAAATTTCAACTATCACAAAAAATTATGAAAAAATCACCATTGGCTAATTTCGATGTAATGATTTAAAAAATAATATTTATTTTATCAAAATAATCATCTAAGTATAAGAATTTACACTTAAATAAAAATACTTATTTATTGGAAAATACTTTTTTTTATGACAATAACAATTTTCTGACCCTTATAAAGATTACAATGAACTTCATTAAATTATATTATCATTTATATATAAATAAATATTATTTAATATTATTATTATCTAAAATTGATATTTATTTCAAAATTCTTTAATTTATAAAAAAGTGTTTTAAAAATATATATTTTCTAAAAAAAGATTTTTTTTTCTTTGTATCAAACTCTAATTTTCATCAAATCATATATAATTGTTTAATGTTCTGAAAATTACATGTAAAATTTATGGAATTATTTAGAGACTAGGCACTCAGACGACATGTGATTCTAAGGCCTGATGAGCCCAGAATAAATGTTTGAACTTTTTTTAGTTATTTAAAATAGCACGAGTGATCGATTTTTGTAACTTTTAAACAAGTGCTCAGATTTGACTGAGGGCACCATTGTGTTTAGAGTAGTGAGTTTTGCTTAGAAAGGGTCGAACATCGATCGGCGCGGGTTGACTATGAGAAATATTTTTTGGTCATTTTAAAAAAAAAAAAACAAGAAAAGTTTATTTTATTCCAAAAAAGTTCATTTCAGTGCAATGACGAGGCAGCAGTTTCATTTCATAAATGAAACAGTGTAATGACGTTGCGACGCGGTGTAACTGAAATGCTGAAACATGTTGTCTTCATTTAATGGATTAATGCAGATACAGGAATTAGAGGATGATCTTAGAGGCTCTAGAAAGTTAACATTTGTGAACAATGATGAAAAAAATGAATGAACTTCTTTCCTCCCTTCCTCTTCAAATTATCACCAACGATGGCGACGAATCAAAGGATCGCCAATGATAACGGCGGATTGTGAATCAAGGATCGACGAACAGTGGCGTACGACTCCGTTCTTCATCAACGAACGATCTGAAACTTCAAGTAAGGGGTTTTTTTCTGTGTGGTCTCCCTTCCCCTGTTCTTCTTTCTAAATGACTAATGTGGGTCAATCCACTAAAATATTGACTCACGGATCAAACTTCCTTGCATTAAATGAGAATTTTGATGCAGGGAATCAAGGGAAGCCAGATTCACATTTTGATTATCCTTCATTAAACCTCCTAACAAGGAAAAATCACACCAACATGAACAAAGGTCGCGGTTCATCCTTTGTGTGTTCTTTGCACGTTCTTCTACTTTTCCACTCCTTCCTGTTCTTCGAGGTGTGACAAAAACTGCGGCCCAGGCAAGACCTAGCAGTGGATCAACCTAGGTAGGAGGTTGAGGGAGATGGTGGCGTCAGGTGAATGATCGCTGGCATGGAAGGCCGACGGTGTCAAAGATGTCGTAGCTAGGCGGTCCGCAGCAACGACAGAAGGCCACGGAAAGGGCCTCCAACTAGAAGGTTGGGGATGGTGGAACCCGCAGCAGCCACTACGAGTGGTGGATCAGGGCTGCCGAAAGGAAACTGATGGCAGCTCGGCTGGATGCCACTGGGATCCATGTCCTGCAGTGGAGGACCGCGGTCCAGCTCGACCGTGACAAAGCTACGGGGTGGTTATGCGGCAAACTCTTCGCGGGGCGGTTATGTGGAGGACCCATCGTAGGTCAGTTAAGCGGCGGTCTGTGGGGCTCAAATGGACGCGGAGGTCTGTGGGGCTCAAATGGACGTGGTTAATATCGCCTCCTGGCTGGAAAAAACCGGCCTACTAGAGTGATTCAGGCCGAATGGGGGGACTGGACCATTGGGTGGCCTCATTGGGCAAGAAGAATTGGTGAGTCGGGCCAGAGAAGGACCGGGCCACTGGGAGGCCCGGTGGGTCGAACCCACAGCCCAACGGTCAGAGTCTAGTAGGACCAATGGGCCTAAACTGTGGGCTAGGATGGATTAGTTTGGCCCAGATCCGGCCGGGTCAGGTTGAACCAGGCCTGATCAGGTTGGGTCGGTCCGACCGGGTCGGACTCGGACTTAACCGGCCTCCTTTCACTAAAACAACCATAACCTCTAAACTTCATGTCTGGTTGACGATCCATTTGAGTTGTTGGGACCCTCGTGATGAGGAATTCCTTTTAATATACTCTAAGTGAGATTTTGTGGAATTTGAGATACGACCGATGGTTTGGGGAGTAGATTCTCCTAGAATCAAGCACGCTACGAGCAGGAATCCTACGACTGGTTGTGATAAGAAGACTATGACAAGCGGTTCTAGGTGCCCCAGTAGGCCTAAGTGATGATCGGGTCTAGGTTCCTTAGTAGGACTAAGTGAAAAGTGGTTCTAGGTTCCCCAGCAAGCCTATGTGATGAGTGGTTCTAGGTGCCCCAGCAGGCCTAAGTGATGAGTGGGTCTAGGTTCCCCAACAGACCTAAGTGACTCATCAAGGATGAGTGTATTGACGGTACAAGGTGTTCAGTGTTTACGATTGATAGTCGTACTTTTCATACTCTATATTTATAGATGTTTGAGATGACTCAAGTTACTCTCTCATTATTTTATTTCTTAGAGGCTACACTTCATGTACCTCTTTAGTAGTCTATTTTGTGCATAATTTCATTTTTGGTATTACCTTTATGTTTTGGGGTCCTTACTGAGTATTGTGTTACTAACCTCTATGATACGTGCCTGTAGTGGGGTGTGAAAAAAACAAATATTACCTAAGTTAAAATGTAGTAAAGTGGTTAACCTAGATTGTCTTCAGAGATGAGTGCACAATAATTACGTTTGTCACTTAATTAGAGGAAAAAATGGGTGGTTTCTGAGATTTAATTGGTTTTGGAAAGAAAATTAAAAATGTTGTGAAAAATATTAACTGAATAAAATATTGAAAACTATTATATGAGAAGGGTGATTAGGTCAGGGTCAGTTTTCTAATTGTAATGCTATCCTTGTTTTATTTTATTCTAACCTCTTCTGCTATATTGTTTAAAGTGAGATTCTGTGATAGTTTCCTCTAACTCCTTCGGTCGAATGGTGATGGTGAGAGAATTCCTTACCAATATCTCAGTTTTCTCTACTCTCCTTCCATGTGCAAAATATTTGCAGTAAATATCTTCAATTAACTTGTACAATACCCGATCGGGTCTTGTTTATCCCAAGCAATCAAAAACATTCACTACCACTACCACACGTACTGACGATCGCCGAGTACTTCACCACTAATCATTGGTCTATTCCATCGTATATAAACCAAAACCTAGTGGAGGGAGATAATGATCATTGACCAAAGAAAAAATAAATAATGTAATTAAAAATCAAATACGATCGCACTTGATAATAAAAACCGTTATATGAAATTGAAAACAACATCGCAGAAAAGAGATAGAATTTTAATTCAATAAAGTGCATGAACTCAAGCATTAAAAAATAGAAAACCTAACCTTCCCCAATCACTCAAATGTTTACCCTACCATGGTAAAGGTAATAGATATTTATGGGGAAGGAGAAGGCATTACAAAACTATGAAAAATAAAAGAAAGAAAGAGAAAAGAAGAAAAATTGTCCATCTGATTCCGTACTCTGAAAGTTTTATCCTGGTTGGAACCTCTCCCCCTCGAATAACCTAATGGTCCCTTCTTATAGAATTCTCCAAATCTAATTTCCTTTCGTTCCTCAAAATCTCAAATTAATTTTACGGTTATAGAAAAAGATATGAAATATTTATTGAGGTTTACTTTTTCTCAGCGAGATTTCCAAAAATATTCCTTCAATGTTTTCCATCCAATATCCACCTTAATGAAGCTCAATCTCCATGATATTCAACTGAGATACGAATATATGACTTGGCTGAACATTACAATTTTAATCACTTTAATTGGAGATATTATGACCGATTTATGATGGATTGACTGATGTGGGGTCCACACAGTCGTCCAGAATCTTTCTCCACGTTAATTGATTTTTTCGGGTCTCTTGATGGACGAATTTTATCATACCTCAGAAGAAAAAAATATATCCCGAATCTTCTAGGTTCCTAAAAAAAATAATCACATAAATTGGGTTTATATTGTAAAAGATATAGTCGAATTACAAAAATATATTAAATCTGTTAAATTCCCAAAATTAGGAAACTTTCCTATTTTAACACAAAACATACCATAAATCCAAAAATGATGTAATTAAAATTAAATTGATGAATTTTGGGGGTTTAAATATTTTAAATTCATATAATAAATGCGTAAAATATTAACTCTATCAATTTCCCCACACTTAGCATTTGGACTCCCGGACAAGTAAACATTAGAATCAAACCAAATCCAAAACACATATCAATGAGATCTACCAAATCCATACCATGAAACGAAAAGATATCATGCCTCATAAAAAAAATTATTTCAAGTTCTCCATTTATATCATTTATTATATTTCCACTTCATTTCTTATCCCATGCACACAAAACACCTACCTCGCATTAATTTTCTCTCATCTCACAAATGTAAATGATTAACAAGGCTTTTCTCATCCAAACTCACACAAGAGTCACCACAGGCTTGATAAATTCCTACTTCTACACCCAATGTGAGTCAAGGACATGTGTTTATCATGAGGACTTTTCAGGTTTGTTCTGTGGCTTCCGGTTGGTGGGATTTAGATGTTTAAAAATTCTGAGGCTGAAAAAGAAGGGCTTTTATCTTTTTGAAGCAAAATTGCAAGATTCTAATTTTCACTGAAATATGATCTTCTTATCTTCTCCTTTGTATAAAATAGGCTCCATCATCATTCAATCAGATCTGGGTTTCAGTAGAAAATATTTCAATCTATTCAAACATGATTTTTCTTGAAAGCTCTAGATAGGCACAACATCCTTATTACACTTGAAGCTCCAGAAAAGGCACGACTTCTCTTATCATGAAAGCTCCAGAAAAGGCATAGATTTCAATAGGATGATTTTTCAGCAGTATTCAAATCTCTTCAACAATTTATTTTTCACCCAAATATTCACCAAATTAGGTAGCACAACACAAGATAGCTTCCCCCACACTTAAGTTCAATTAGATCATGCAATTTTACTTCAAGAGCAGGTTGGATAGGGAAAATTGGTTTGTAATGTGGCTAACCTATCAGGTTGTTCATGTCTACTAGGGGATAAAATGAAGGATAAATTTAATGGTGGGCCATAATTAAAAGGATTATTTTGAAAAGAGGGCTTAAAACCAAATAAATGCCTCAATCATTTAAAACACATATACCCCAAACCCTCAAGTTTTGAAAGGAATAAATAAAATTTTGGTTAGAACAATCATAGTCTGGTTCTCTCAATAAATGAGGTGAATGTAAAGAATATGACCAAAAAAATGGTTCAGAAGCCTCACAATAAAGTAATTTCAAAGATATAGATAGTGAAATGTGGCATGGGATTCAAAAATCAGAGTACTTTTCATGAAATTCCCAAAGAATTGAACTTGAAAAAAAAATCATTTTTAATATTCATTTAAGCTCAGTTTCATGGAATAAATTGGTTCACACAATGGCATGGGTTTCAAAAATGACAATGATAATCATTTCAGCTCTAAAGTTTCAAAAAAACACACCAAAACTGAAAAATAAACACACAAAAATTTGAAAACACGCAATTTTTTTAAAAAAAACAAACACAATATGAAAATCCTAAACTACAATGGTTTTCTACCCCACACATAAATTATGCAGTGTCCTCAATGCATTCAAATGGATGTAACATGTGAGTAGAATTTAAAATGAATCACAACAACAAGCAAGTGTAAGGGATAGGTATGACCAGATTTATTGGTAGTTCAACATTGAGTTAATCTCCTAAGTGTTGGACACTGATAACCTGTAAGCAAATGAACAAAAAGAAAACATAATAAATTTATTGAATGAAAATAAAATAGAAATAGGATGAGAAAAGAAGGATAGATCTTGGTTTAATCCCCCAAGTGGGCCTTGGGTTTTGACTGCCTCCAGATGGGCAGTTCCAGTTGGTTATCCCTAATCCGATGGTGGGTGCAGTTTCTTTATGATAAACCAACAAAACTTCTTCTTTAAATCATGAGCTTCATTATTTTTGTTGAGTACACCATGAGTATAGTACACCAAATCCACCACTAGGACAATAAAATATAACTTTCTTGGTGGGGATTGGACAAAGAAAGAGTCCTCATCTTTCTTGGGTTCTTCTTGAACTATATCTTCTTTATCTTTTTAAAAAACAAAGGGAATGTCAGAGTTTAATTCTATTTGAACAAAGTTAAAGCATGAAGTGTCAAAATCAGATTCTTCCCTTTAAATGTAAGCATCTTGTGTATCTTTTTCCTCAGGAAATGAAACTTGAATCATCTCATGTACTCCCTCCAATAAATGATCAACATGTTTGGGGAGCTCCAACTGTTCTTCATCTGTTGTATCATCTTTTTCTTCCTCATCTTCCAAGACAATACATGAGTTGTCTGAATCTAAAAATTTAAAGCAAGGGGAGGAGATACTCAATTCAGTTTCAATAAAATTAGAAGACAATGAGTTCATGAAAATATCATCTCCCTGATTTTTCTCAGCATCAATTGGTTCTTCAATGGGAAGTGCCTCTTGGAGTAGAGTGGTAGCAGATGGATGCGGGTAGTCAGGCTCCTCTATTTGAAAGATGAGTGGTGAATTCACTTCCACTACTGGTTCTGATTCTGTTTTAGGTTGAGGTTCTTGATACAATGTAACCTTCTCTACAGACTTCAATCTTTTATAATCAGTATTGACTTGATTCACCATGTCCATCAGTTCTTGAAGCGAGATACTTGTGACATGGACATTCATCATTTTCTTGTCCAAAATAGTGAGTTCATCAATCCTTTGAAATAGGGATTCCTCATCATTATGAACCATTTTTCCCTAAAACCATGAATAATCAATCCAAGAAGAATAATTGCAGTTGGAATACATCATAGAAAATATTATTTATTTATTTTTTTAAATAAACAAAATGAAAATATTTACAAAATGTTAGAATTAGATTGTTGGCACAACCTCCCCGGCAACGGCGCCAGGTTTTGACACGTGCCTATCATTAAGTTTTGACATGTGCCTATCATGGGGTGTGACAAAAACAAATATTACCTAAGTTAAAATGTAGTAAAGTGGTTAACTTAGATTGTCTCTAGAGAGGAGTGCACAACAATTACGTTTGTCACTTAATTAGAGGAAAAAATGGGTGGTTTCTGAGATTTAATTGGTTTTGGAAAGAAAATTAAAAATGGAGTGAAAAATATTAACTGAATAAAATATTGAAAACTATTATATGAGAAGGGTGATTAGTTCAGGGTTAGTTTTCTAATTGTAATGCTATCCTTGTTTTATTTTATTCTAACCTCTTCTGTTATGTTGTTTAAAGTGAGATTCCACGATAGTTTCCTCTCACTCCTTCGGTCGAATGGTGATGGTGAGAGAATTCCTTACCAAGATCTCAGTTTGGTCTACACTCCTTCCATGTGAAAAAGAGTTGCAGTAAAAATCTTCAATTAACTTGGACAATACCCAATCGGGTCTTGTTTATCCCAAGCAATCAAAAACATTCACCACCACTACCACACGTACTGACTATCGCCGAGTACTTCACCACTAAGAATTGGTTTATTCCATCGTATATAAACCAAAACCTAGTAAAGAGAGATAATGATCATTTACCAAAGCAAAAATAAATAATGGAATTAAAAATCAAATACGATCGCACTTGATAATAAAAACCGCTATATGAAATTGAAAACAACATCGCAGAAAAGAGATTGAGTTTTTATTCAATAAAGTGCATGAACTCAAGCGTTAAAAAATAGAAAACCTAACCTTCCCCAATCAATAAAATGTTAACCCCACCATGGTAAAGGTAATAGAGATTTATGGGGAAGGAGAAGACATTACAAAACTATGAAAAAGAAAAGAAAGAAAGAGAAAAGAAGAAAAACTATCGAGCCGATTCCTTACTCCAAAAGTTTGCTCCTGGTTGGCACCTCTCCCCCTCAAATAACCCAATGGTACCTTCTTATATAATTCTCCAAATCCAATTTCCTTTCGTTCCTCCAAATCTCAAATTAATTGGACGGTTATAGAAAAATATATACAATATTTATTGAGGTTGAATTTTTCTCAGCGAGATTTCCAAAAATATTCCTTCAATGTTTCCCATCTAATATCCACCATAATGAAGCTCAATATCAATGATATTCAACAGGGATACGAATATATGACTTGGATGCACATTCCAATTTGAATCACTTTAATTGGATCTATTATGACCAATTTATGATGGATTGAATGATGTGGGGTCCACACGGTCGTCCAGAATCTTTCTCCACATTAATTGATTTTTTCGGGTCACCGAATTTTATCATACCCCAGAAGCAAAAAATATAGCCCGAATCTTCAGGGTTCCTACAAAAAAAGAATCACATATATTGGGATTATATTGTAAAATATATGGTCGAATTACCAAAACATATTAAATATGTTAAATTCCCAAAATTAGGAAACTTTCCTATTTTAAAACAAAACATACCATAAATCCAAAAATGATGTAATTAAACTTAAATTGATGAATTTGGGGGGTTTAAATATTTTAAATTCATATAATAAATGTGTAAAATATTAACTCTATCACTCTACATGGTCTATGTCTGCACGTGTCATGTCTTATGTGGATGATAGATGCTTTGACAAAGGCCTTGGTGGTTCAGGACCAGGCAGTTCCTAGTGAGATCTGACATATGAGGCGTACTTATACAACTTCAGGTGGCACCCCCTTTACCTACCCTTCAGGTAGGGTTTACCACAGATGGACTTCAAGAGCTTGTACTTGTCTTTTGTTGGGCTTGTATTTTTTACCCTTTAATTTCAGTTTTTTATTGTTACTCTCAGTGGTTGTTTTAGTGGCATGCATGTTTACTTTTTAGTATTATGGGATGGGTATGTGTGGGTGTGTGCATACAGGTGCTCGGGAAAATTTCTCCCACTTGCGGTATAATGCCTTTGGTGCTAGTCACCAGCCCCTGGCCTTTGGGAGGTGGGTTTGGGGTAGTCATGGCATGGGCCCCGGGGGACGGGCATGACATAGTGGTATTAGAGCGGTCAGTTCTCCCTTAAGGAATGTGGGTCAGTGGCTTTGTTTTGAGGAAATAATGTTGAATATTTTGAGTTTGAATTTTAGACTCAAGGAGTCCAATGTTGGTGCGGCAACTGACATATCCATACACCAGGACCTTGAATTCTTCTTTTTGACTGGGTACATGAAAACACTGATTGCATGCATCATATAGAAATTGAGAGTGTTCTTGTGTCTTTATTGAGTTAGAGTCAACTCAACATGTATAATCTATTGATCTTGGTTCATCTTAATCTGTTTCATGATACCTCCAAGAAAACAGCTAGTTGGGATTCTGGTGTGTGACCACAAGGAAGATATGCCTAGAGATGAGGCATTAGTGCAAGGACCAGGCCCCACTGGGTGGTGCACCAGTGCTACCGCCACCAATCGATCAGTAGTTCTTACTAGTGTTACCAACAGAGGATGCATTTAGGTTCATTTCCTTACACGAGTTCTAAAATAATATACCTCTCAGGTTCAGGGGTGAGACTGATCCCCAGATAGCTGAGAATTGGCTAGAGGTACTCCCCCACGTCTTCTGTCTTGTGAGAACACCGCCTGACCAGATGGAGATCTTAGGTGTGATCCTTCTTCAGGGCTCAGTGGGGAGATAGTGGAGCTTGATGATCTAGACGCCTGATGAGGTGACCCTCACTTAGAATAATTTTGAGTACCTCTTTAGAGAGCAATTCTTTCCAGAAACTCTATGCTTAGTACACATCCAAGAGCTACTGAACCTACAATAGTGTATCATGACAGTAGAAAATTACTCAATGAGATTCACCAAGTTTTCTCACTACTTTACAGGCGTGGTGAGAGACCCATTCTTCAGGGCTCGATTTTTTGAACAGGGACATCACCAAGAGATCAGGGCGTCCATGGTATCTCTTAGCATCCCTACCTAGGCTGGGGTGATGGAGCGAGCTCTTCTCATGGAGAGATTCTTGGTAGAGCAGGCGCCAATAGTAGGAGCTACTAGTAGACATCAGGCGGTGGAGTCTTAAACGATGGGTAACAGACAGTAGATGTGGGGACCCAAGCAGGTCAATCCTTTTAGGGGATGATCCCAGGACACTGAGTCAGTAGTACAAGGCTCCCAGGGCATAGGGAGTCAACAAAGCAGCAAGGTGTGCTATGTATGAAGAGGGTAGGGAACATAGATCGTGACTGCCTGACTCATCGTACAGAGGATCAAAAGATGGTTAAGGGACCGCTGAGGTAGAGGAAGAGGGTCAAGTAGGGTGGTCCATAGGGAGGCGGATGTGGAAGGGGAGTAGGCAGAGTGGTAGACAATGGGTGGAGGTTCGATGTACTACCGCCACCACCAGGAAGAGGGTCGAGTAGGGTGGTCCATAGGGAGGCGGATGTAGAAGGGGACTAGGCAGAGTGGTAGACAATGGGTGGAGGTTCGAGGTACTACCGCCACCACCCCTAGGTGGTCCACCACAGGCTTCGGGAGTAGGTGGATAGGGGCAGTCCCAGCTTTAAGATATAGAGGCCTATGATTCTGAATCTCCAGAGATTATTAGAGGTACGATCTGTGTCTTCTCTACCTTGGCTACAGTTCTTATAGACATGGGTGCCAGTCACTCTTTTCTTTCCATAGACCTTATTCAGATCTTGGAGATTCTGGTAGAATCGTTGGCTCGATTCTTATGATTAGAGACTCCTACGAGAGGGGATTTGATGATAATGTATGGGTTATAATAGTGTGAGATTACTCTTAGAGGTGAGATCTTTGGATAGGATCTCCTAGTAGTGGCATTGAGGCCTTACGACATCATTCTGGTTATGGACTAGTTATACACATTCCATGCTCATATTGACTTTTTTAGGTACAGAGTGTGGTGTGTCTGTGGAGATGGGACCAGGTTCTTCTTTACCAATGAAAGGGAAATTATTGCAGTATAGGACGTACTTAATCAGAGTAGGGTGCAACCGATCACTCACCAGTTGTCTAGCCTTACCCTCAATGAGGTGGATGAGATAAGTACTCAATTTCCTATAGTGGTGGATGAGTATGATGTCATCTTTCCTGAGGATGTTTCGGGATTACCTTCTCGTAGGGAGGTTGACTTATGCATTGACTTGTACCTTAGGAAGGCACTAATATCCATGATAGTATATCAGATGGCTCCCACTAAGCTTTTTGAGTTGAGGGTATATCTTGAGGACCTATAGAGAAAGGGATTTATAAGGCCCAGTGTTTCACCTTGGGCGTCCCCAGTTCTATTTTCCAAGAAGGCAGATGTGAGCTTGAGAATATGTGTGGACTATTGGAACCTGAATTAGGTGACCCTAAAGAACAAATACCCACTTACGATAATTGATGACCTCTTTGACCAACTGAAGGGAGCGAGGTGGTTCTCAAAGATAGACCTCATCTCTAGCTACCATCATCTTCATGTACGGGATGAAGATGTACCAAGTATAGCATTTAGATGTCGGTATGGACATTATGGGTTCTTGTTAATGCCTTTATGCATGAATAATTCCCCAGCAGTGTTCATGGGACTCATGAATAGGATCTTTCGGCCTTACCTTGACTGGTTCGTCATGGTATTCATCGATGATATCCTGGTGTACTTGGTGTCCGAGGAGGAGCATGCGACACACTTGTAGATAGTCTTGGATATACTCTAAGAGCACCATCTTTATGGGAATATCTTGAAGTTTTATTTCTAGATTCAGGAGTTCCACTTTCTAGGACACGTAATTTTGGAGGTTGGAGTTATAGTAGACCCAGTGAAGATAGAGGTGGTGTTTGCTTGGGAGCTATCTAGGATTGTGAATGGGGTGAGGAGTTTCCTGGGTTTGGTTGGATACTACCAAAGGTTTGTGCCTGAATTTTCCAAGGTAGAATCACCCTTATAAAATTTGACACAAAAGGGGCATCCCTTTTGTGTATGGAGAAGTTCTAGAAGATTTTCTAGGAGTTGAGGCGGAGACTAACAAACACCCCTATCTTGACACCTCCAGAGGAGGGTGTGGGGTGTGTAGTGTTCTACGATGTATCAAGGACCGAACAGGGTTGTTTCTTGATGCAGGAGTAGGTAGGGATTGCCTAAAGTTTGTGACAGTTGAGGAAACATGATAAGAACTATGTGACCCATGATCTTGAACTAGCAGTAGTGGTATTTGCTTTGAAGATGTGGCGGCACTACTTGATGGTTGAGCAGTTTACCATCTACTCTGACCACAAAAATCTCAGTTATATATTCTCCTATAAGGACATGAACTTGAGATAGTGGTGGTGGCTAGAGTTCTTCCAAGAATATGACTTCGAGACAATCTATACTCCTGGGAAAGGAAATGTGGTGGCAGACGCACTCAGTAGGAGAACCGGGTTGCATTTATTGAGTGAGGCGTCAGAGTAGTTAGCCACGATGCAGATATCCTTCGTAGATGGTGATGGAGTAGCTTACCTTTAGTTGATGGTTGTCACTCCCCCACTCTTGCAGCGAGTTAGGGAGGCACAACTTTGGGATGTTGAGTATGAGGCCCAATGTGCTCAGTTATCTATAGGGTAGGCCCCTGATGGATATTCGATAAGTGGGGAGCATGTTGTCATTTTCAGAGGGCGAAACATTGTACCAGTGACGTTGTGAGAGGAGGTTTTGAGGGAGTTCCACACCTCCCCCTAAGCGGTGCATCCAGGAGTGGAAAAGATCTACTAGGATCTTAGACGTCGGTACTGGTGGTTAGGGATGAAGAAGGCAGTGGAGGAGTTCGTTTCTAGATGCCTCACTTGTCAGCAAGTGAAGATAGAGCATCAGGTTCCAAATGGATTAGCTCAGCCACTTGAGGTACCGGAGTAGAAATGGGATGGTATATCGATGGAATTTGTGACAGTTTTACCACGCACGTCTAAGGGACATTATACCATTTTGGTGATCATTGACCGGCTCACCAATTCAGACCACTTTCTACCCATCTGGGAGCAGGGTTCCATAGAGGGCTTGGGATGCCTCTACATTCATGAGATAGTTCGGCTTCATGGGGTTCCTTCGACGATGGTTTCAGAACGTGATGCTCGCTTCATGTCCTGGCTATGGAAGGAACTTCATAAGGCATTCAGAACTCAGATACATTTAAGAATGACATTTTATCCCCAGAAAAATGTCCAGATAGAGAGGACTATCTAGGTTTTGGAGGACATGCTTTGTGATTGCATCTTGTACTTTGGTCGCAGTTGGGAGGTCCAAATACCACTGGTGAAGTTCATGTACAACAATATCTACCACTCCACCATTGGTATGGTGCTTTTAGAGGCACTATATGGGAGACCATGTAGATCACCGTTATGCTGGAAAGACCCAGGGGAGTCAACACTTGTGGGTCTAGAGTTGGTACGGGCTATTACTGAGAATGTGAAGATCATCCAGTAGCGAATGAGGGCCACATAGAGAAGGCATAAATCTTATACTGACAAGAGAAAAAGGCCCTTGGATTTCTAGTAGGGAGACCATGAATTCTTTCGGGTCTCACCATGACGAGTATTGTGGAGGTTTGGTCAGGGCAGAAAGTTGTCCCCAAGATTATCGGCCCTTTCCAAATTCTAAGCAGAGTTGGTGAGGTGGCATACCACCTAGATCTTCCCCCATATATGCATCGAGCACATAATTTCTTTTATGTATAACAACTGAATAGGTACATGCATGACCCATTTCACATCCTCAACTAGGGTGAGTTGGACATTTACAATGGGCAATGTTTGTGAAGTTCTTAGGGGAGATTGAGGATCAACAGGAACAAGTCCTTTATGGGCGGTCGATTCCTCTAGTGCACATTCGGTGGTAGCATGAGAATCTCTAGGAGAGAACTTGGGAGCAAGAGGCTCATATTTGTGCTCACTATCCCCATTTGTTTGTTTAGCCCTTATTTTGTATTTATAGGACAAAAATACCTAATGTGGGGAGAATTTCATGTACCGAAAATTCCATGTAAAATTTTTGAAAAATTTATGGGACTATTTCAATACCAGGTGCTCAGACATCATGTGATTCTAAAACCCAATGATCCCAGAATAAATCTTTGAACTTTTTTTAGTAATTTAAAATAGCATGAGTGCTCAGTTTTTGTAAATTTTAAATGAGTTCTTGGATTTGAAATATTAGAGCATTGTTGTGTTCAGAGTAGTGGGTTTTGCTTAGAAATGACCTAATTTTGACTGATGCGGGTTGACTATGGGAAATATTTTTTGATCATTTTAAAATAAAAATAAAATAAACATGAAAATTTTATTTTATTCAAAAAAAGTTTGATGCAACGCAATGACGTGGTGGAAGTTTCATTTCATAAATGTAACAGCATAATGACACTACGACATAGCGTAACTGAAATGCTAAAATGTGTTATCTCAATTTAATGGATTAACATGGATGTGGGAATCAGAAGACAATCTTGGAGGCTCTGGGAAGTTAGAGTTTTTGAACGATGATGATGAATATAATGAAAAAACTTCTTTCCTCCATTTCTCTTCAAAGGATCACCATTGACAACGATGGATTAAAGGATCGCCAATGATAGCGGTGGATTGCGGGTTAAGGATAAATGAATGGCGGTGTTTGACTCTGTTCTTCATCTAAGAATGATCCAAAACTCCAAGTAAGGGGTTTTTTTCTATTAGGTCTCCCTTCCCCCATTATTCTTTCTAAACGATGAACGTTGGTTAATCCACTAACAGATTGACCCGCAGATCGGTTGTATTTGTGGGAAATGAGAGTTTGCATGCGGGGAATTAAGGGAAGTTGGATTCACATTTTGATTATCATTCATTAAACCTCTTAACAAGAAAAAATCACACTGACATAGATAAAGGTCATGGTCCGTCCTTTGTGTGTTCTTTGCACATTCTTCTACTCCGATCACTCCTTTCTGTTCTTCAAGATGTGACAGTAAACATGACCCAGGAAGGATCATAGCGGTAGATCAACCCAGGTAGGAGGAAAAGGGATATGGAAGCTCCAAGTGAATGACCATTAGCATGGAAGGTTAGTGGTGGAAGAGGGGTCATGTTCAGGCGGTCCACAACAGTGATGGAAGATCGCAACCAGGAGGTTCGTGATAGTGGCAAGGGTCGCCGACTCAAAGGCTAGTGGTTATGGAACACACGGTAATCGCCATAAGTGGTGGATAGGGGCCGCCGGCAGACGGTTGTTGGTGGATCGACTGGATGCATCTAGGAGTTGTGTTCCATAATGGAGGTCCTCGGTCTAGTGATACCGTGGTAGGGACCCCGAGGCAAAGTCGTGGGGCGGTTACACTGCGGACCCGCTGCGTTGCACATGGTGGTATGTGGGGATTGAACTCACGCGACGAGTGCTGCATCCTAGCTAGAAAAAATCGGCCCACTTAAGCCGGCCGGGCCAAAGGGGGGACCGGGCTACTGGGCGACCTAGCTGGGCAAGAAGAACTGGCCTACCAGTGCGGGCCAAGCTAGAGGAGGATCGGGCCATTGAGCAGCTCGGTGGGCTTGACATGTGGCCTAATAGGCTAGGTACAGCAATCCCAATGGGCCAGTCTAGACTGAGTTGGTCCAGACCTGATTGGGTTGGCCCAGACCTGACCGGGTCGGGTCAAGTCGGACCGGGCCCATACCCAACTGGCCCCCTTTCACTAAAACACCCATAACTTCTAAACTACACATCTGATTGATGAGTTTTTTATAGCGTTGGGACCCTCATGATGAGGCGGTCCTTTTGATATACTCTAAGTGGGTTTTTAGGGAAGTTGAGATGTGACTAATGGCTTGAGGAGTAGATTCTCCTAGAATCAAGCGTGCTATGAGCAAGAATCCTATGACTGTTTGTGACGAGAAGACTGTAATGAGTGGGTCTAGGTGCCTCAATAGGCCTAAGTGATGAGTAGGTCTAGGTTCCCTGGGACTAAGTGAAGAGTGGGTCTAGGTTCCCCAGCAGGCCTAAGTGACTCATCGGGGATGAGTGTCTCAACGGTATAAGGTGTTCAACATTTATGACTGATAGTTTTGCTTTTCATACTTTAGATTTATACCTATGTGAGCTGACTTTAGTGACTCTATCATGATAATACTTCTTAGAGGCTAAACTTCATGTACCTATTTGGTAGTCTAATTTGTTCATACTTTCCTTTGTGGTATTACCTTTGTGTTTTGGGGTCCATACTGAATATTATGTTACTCACCCCTACACGGGCTCCGCTTGCACGTGTCATATCTTGTGCGGATGACAGATGATTTGATAGAGACCTTGGTGGTCTAGGACCATGTGGTGCCTAGTGAGATCCAATATACAAGGCATACTTCTACGGCTTCAAGAGGCACCACCTTTACCTATCCTTCAGGTAGGTTTTACCATAGATGGGCTTCAGGAGCTCGTACTTATCTTTTGTTGGGCTTGTATTTTGGCCCCTTTACATTCAGTTTTGTACTATTACTCTCATTGGTTTTTTTAGTGGCATTCATGTTTACTTTTCATCATTATGGGATGGGGATGTGTGGGTGCATACATATAGGTACTCAGGCAAATTCCTCCCACTTGCGGGATAATGCCTTTGGCGCTAGTCTCCAGCCCCTGGCCTTTGGGAGGCAGGCTTGGGGTAGTCACGGCATGAGCCCCAGGGGACGTGTTATGAAAAATTTTATATATAAAGTAATAGTGAAAAGGAATAAACATAATTATTATTTTATTAAAAATAAAAAACAAATTCATAATACTAGGGTCTAGATACATAACCCTTTATTACACCAGCGTACGCCCTAAGGGTAAGGTGTGCGATGGTGGCACATTCTTGGGGTGGATCAATGAATATGGTTCAGATCATGATCTTGATAAGCTTAACTTCTCCCATAAATAGTTTCCTTCTTATATCAGTTTTTGAATTTAAGCTTAGTCTTGGTCAAGGGAAAAGGCCAATGATGTCATCTCTCTTAGAAGCTCTAATAGTTGGGATTTATAGAGTACGATCCTATTAGTTGAGGTCATCGCTTATTCTATCTATGTAAATTAGACTTTATTATAACCCTTAATATATACTAATCTTAATGATCATTTTACAATAACTATATTATCAATGGTTAAGATTCTTAATAGTATTTTAAATTTGACTGGTTATATTTTATAATGGTATAAAATAACCAAAGTAGTGCATGCATTTTCTGTAGCTACATTACTTAATAAGGAATTTATTTATTCACAAAAAAAAATTAATTTATAAAATTTTGGGTCATTACATTCTTACCCCCTTTAAAAATTTCAACCTTGAAATTTTATTTCATGCACTAAAACAGATGAGGTTACTTATGTTTCTTCACCTCTTTGGGTTCCTATGTTGCTTACTCAAACTTGTAGCTCCACCAAAACACTTTGACTAGGTGAGTTATCTTATGTCATAGAACTTTTTCTCTATGATATAATATCTTCACTATCTTCTCCTCTTATAAAATATATTTCTCCAAGGGTCCCACCTCTGGATTTAGTACATGTGAGGGTTTGGTATGTACTTCATCAAGATGAATACATGGAACACATCATGTATTTGGGAGAGGTTAGGTGATAGTGTTAGTTGGTAGTCCACATATCTAATGTGATAAAAGGATCTTAAAGGGGTCACTGTATCTTGGACTAAGCTTTCCCTTTTTCCCAAACCTTCTTACTTTCTTCCATGATGATATACGAAGGAACACCTTATCTCTAACCTTAAACTCTAGTTCTAATAGATGATTATATGAATAGATTTTATATATACTTTTTTTAATTTCATATGACATTGAATGTTTTGAACCTTCTATGTTATCTCTAAGATAAGATTAGGTTTCAAAAGCTTTCACTTTCTAAATTCATCCAAGCATGCTGGATTCTAACACCGCTTCCCATGCATAGCCTTATAAGGTGTCATTTGAATGATATAATGGAAATGGTTGTTATATGAGAACTCTGCTAGGGGAACGTGTTGGTCCCAACATCCTTGTAAATCCATTAAACACGATCTCAGAATATCCTCTTGAGTTTGAATGGTTCTCTCTAACTATCCATCTATTTGAGGGTGATAATTAATACTAAAACTCATCTTTGTATCCAATGATTTCTAAAGGCTTATTTTAAACCTTGAGGTAAACCTTGGATCTTGATCAGATACAATAGAGAGTGGTACTTCATGCAGTCTTACCACTTCCCTTATGTGTATCTTAGTGAGTTGGTCAAGAGAGAAAATTTCCTTAATAGAAATGAAATGCATTGAATTTGTAAGGTTATCGACTACTACCCAGATGAAATTATTGCCTTTAGATGTCCTGGGGAGTCCTGTGACTAAATACAAGGTTATTTTTTCCCATTTAAATACTAGTATGGGTAATGGTTTCATCATAACCTTAGACTTTTGTTGTTCATCCTTGACTTGTTGGCATGACAAACATTGAGATACAAATTCTATAATCTCCCTCTACATGTTATCTCACCATAATTTTTTCTTTATATCTCTATATATCTTAGTACTTCCTAGATGAATAAAGAAGAATGATTTATGAACATCATCTAGAAGTTCCCTCTTCATCTCTAGTTTTTATGGGACACATATCTAGGTTCTAAACCTCATGACTCCATATTTAATAAAGTTGAACTCCAAAATATTTTCTACCTTTCATTAGAGATCCTCTTCATCTTTTTAGACCTCCTTAATCCTTTCAAGAATGAATATTTGAGAAGTTGTTTGAGAAACTTAGGATGAATATCCATTTAATATTCCCATGTCTATCCTTTACATGTCTAATAAGATTAGATCCCTTTCAATCCTCATCATGGATAGGGTTGCATGATCCTTTATACTCAAAGCATCTAACACTTTGTTCATCTTCTCATTATGGTAATGGATTAAACAATCATAATACTTGATCATCTATAGCTAGCTTCATTGGTTCATAATTAAACTCCTTTTATGTAAATATATACTTGGGTAATTTATGATCCATATATATGTCACACTTCTCCCCATAGAGATAATGTCACCAAATATTCAATTGATAAGATCATTGTATCCAATTCTAGATAATGTGTTGGGTAGTTATGCTTATGGTTATTTAATTAGTGGGAGGTATAGGCTATTACTTTTTCATATTACAGAAGTACACAACCCAATACTTTTTTGGATACATCACTATAGAACAAAAACCCTTACCTGCTAGTGGGTAATGTGAGTACAGGTGTAGTGATTAGTCTCTTCTTTAACTCTTTAAATCTCTCCTTTCATTCATCATTATAGAAAAACTTCACTCCCTTCAAAAATAATCTTGGTTAGTGGGCTTAAAAATTGTGATAAGTTTCTCAAAAATCGATGATATTACCTAGATAATCCAAGGAAACTAAGGATATTTATCATAGATGTTGGTTTGGTCCATCCTTAAATTGCCTCTATTATTGAAGGATCCAGAAATATCCCTTTATTGGTGATAACATTCCCCAATAATGTTATTTACTCTATCAAAAACTTATATTAATTGTAATTATTATTTAAATTTTCCTTTTAAAAGGTCTTCAGTACAACATTCAAATGTTCCTCATGATCCTACTTAATGTTTAGTAGATATGAATATCATCTATAAAGGCTACAAAAAAATTGTCAAGGTAATCCCTAAAGACACTATTCATTAATCCCATAAATATATTTGGATCACTAGTGAGTCCAAATGGAATCACTATAAACATTTAGTTCTCATAGCTTGTATGAAAATCAGTCTTGGTGGTATCCTTCTTCTTCACTTTTACTTGATAATATCCCAACCAAAGATCCAACTTAGAGAAGTATTGGGCTCCATGTAGCTAATCGAATAAGTAATCAAACTAATATAGAGGATACTTTTTCTTTATTGTGATATTTTTGAGCTCATGATAATTAATGTATAGAAGTATTAACCCATCCTTCTTTTTTATGAAGAGGACTGGTGCACCCCATGGTGAAGAAGCACTTAGGAATATAAACCCTTTATCAAGATTCTTGTATAGTTTATTCTTCATATACTCAAGTTCAATAGTTTATATTATGTATTGATTCTTGGATATTTTTAGAGATTTGGGTATGATTTTGATTGAGAACTTAACCTCTCATCTTGGAGGAAGATCAGACAATTATTTGGGAAACACATCAGCATATTCCCTTATAATGGTCATGTCATCAAGGATTATTTTTTCCTTAGTATCAATAATTTGAGCTAGATATGATTACTCATAAGGTAATAATATCCATAATTGAGATGATTATTAAAAAGTGGATTAATCTTCCTCCTTGAACCTATATAGAATCATAAGGTGATTTTATTCTCTTGGAAATTTATGTTGGATCTATACAAGGAAAGTCGATCCATATTTATAATGGAATATAATCCTACTAAATGGAGTATCATAAGGTTTGATGGGAAATTTAGCTATAAAATATGGATAAAGGAGAAATTATATACTTAGAATTCAATAATTTTCTCATTTTATATTTTCAAAAATAACACTACTTCCATGTTTTGAGGCGGTGTTTGAATAGTTCTCTTAAACTTGCAAGATATGAAATAATGCATAGAACCAAAATTAACTAGTATTTTTTCTATCCTTAAATGAATAACTAGTGTACATGTCACCATATAATTTTCAGGATCCACCTCAGTAGTTATGATGGAATAAGACCTCCCATGATCTATATGCCTTATAGGTTATTGTCGTCAGTTATCATTAACAACCCTTGGATTGGTGCATTGGTTCCCATAGTGTCCTTGGTCCTTGTTGTTCAAACATTGGATAGTAAGATGAGGTTTGACTGAAGCATTATTCTCTTCCATCACATTGGTAGGTTTCTCCCGTTGGTATTATCTGGATAGTTTCTCTTCCTTCCCACACCTAAATCATTTCCCTATCCCCTTCAAACAATTTCTAGGATGATTCTTTATACACTTTTTAAAAGTGTGATGTTTGAATTTTTTTCCACCATGAGATTTCTCCATCACTCACCCAGAATTAAACTCCATTCTAAACTTCCTATCTATAGACCCTTGATATTCATTTAACACTATTTTAACTTTTATGGTACATGAAACAATTTTATCATAGCTATCAAAGTCTATAATCACCAAATATTTTCGTAGACTTGGCTTTAGCCCACCAAAGTAGTGGTCAAATTTACTTGTGGGGTTAATGAAAAATACAAAGGCAAATCATGCAAGTCTTTTGAATTTATATTCTTATTTCCCAATGGATTCATTATCTTTTTTCTTAAGGCTAAGGAAATCCCTATCCATTTTAAGTTATATAGTACAAGGAAAATATTTATCGAAAAAAATAATTATATAATTCTTTCCACTCCATTGCTTCAATATCCTCTTCAGGCTTCATATTTTTTTTATCAAAATCCATCATTGATCAACTTATCCTTCCATATGATAAATATAAAACATGAAATTCACTTTCTCAGAGCATTTAATTATGGATAATATCTCTTCAATATAGTTAATCTATTATTTCGTTATTAAAGGATTGGTAGTTCCATTGAAAGTTGGAGGCCTTTATTGTATAAAGGTCTCAATTGAAACTTTCTTTTTCTTAGGGTGATATATTTTTTCCCCTAATTAAATTTTATATTCAAACATGAGTTAATTGAGAAAGTATTTCTATGAGGTTCCCATATCCTACTCTCATCAGGTTGAGTATCTTATTTGGGCAGTCATTAGGTTTTCCATCACATTGGTTGTGGAATTGGTTTCTCCTATTTCCAACCATTGACTAAAATAAAGGTAAAATTAAGGATGATAATTTTCAAACTATTAATAATATAAAAGGGGAAAATATAAACATTTAAGGGGTAACTCATAAATAACATACATTATTTGACCTATGAATTTCTAGGTTTTAATCTAAGGTATCCATGGTATATTTCCTAACATAAAATTTTATGATAAATTTTGTTCCCTTCATAATGGTTCATAAGTAGCCTATAAATTTTCTAAAACATATCCCTAAAGAGTTTCAAACTAGGTGTGCAGCAAGGCCACTTTTTCATTCACTAGGTGATGATTGAGTTAATGCTTAATGCGCCCTTTTTGGGGTTATTACCCTTAGGTAAAATTATGCTAGAGCTGCATCAACTTGTAGTCTCTAGACAAAAAAAATATTACTTATAAATTACTTTATATATACTTTACCAAATTTTAGGGATGTTTTCATATGTTTATTCCTATCCCTAAGGCTTTCACTAAGGTTTTATAATTATAATCCCCAAAAATAATTATACCTTGCCTCTGATACAAACTATGATAGACCATATCTTTTATATACCATGTTTAATGATTTATTACCTAAAGATACACATAATAGAATCTCATAAGATCAAGAGGCCAATTTTATTTGGGAAATTATATAAATAGAACATTAACTTGAGACAGGGATATAAATACATTATTCAAAACAACATAACATTCCTTTAAAATCCATTGATCTTCTAAACTTTACGGGATAACCTAGGGGCATACATTAGAAAAGGGGTGATCTATAAAGCTCAGTAAGGGAATAATAAAATCATAACATGATGAAAGTAATACAAGTAATTCAATGGTAATATCAAGATGACATGAATGGGTGAGAATCATAAACATGAACATTGAATCATGATATAAGTTGATAACATTAAGGCAACATAGGAATGTGGAAACAACATAAAACATGACATCATAGGCATAATTAAAGGACAAATACCAAGACATAATAACATAGTGTTATTAGGATAAACTCGTGTTAACCATAAATAGTATCTCATGAGATAAAAACATTACCCAATTCATTGGAGGGCTATATAATTCTAGGGCCACCCATCACATTTATATAATGTGCATGCATTTGTGTACAACAATTATCATACAACATAAGAATGTATTTCATAAATTTTAATCCCAGAATTAAGGAGTGAGGTATACATAAATTTGATTCCCCAATCAAAAAAGTATAGTTACATATAGGTGAATACCGGGATGGGTATACACAACACAAATGTTTGACATGTAAAATAATAGAATAATTTCAACGACATAAAGGGTGTACATGAAGGTTCATGGTAGGGTTTAATGGTTGTGAAATGTGTTTTATAATTACTTTTAAATCATAATTATATTAAAGGGATGTCTAAAAAAATATTTCAACATGAAAAATTGGAAATCAAAAGGCATAATACAAAGAAAGTACTTGAATAAAGAGGAGGATGAAGAGAATCTCTTGCTTTGATAAGGCACTTCTAAAAGCTTAGGAGAAGCTTATTAAGAGCTTGGAAACAAATTGGGAGGTATTTAGAGAGGTATATGGATATTAATTTCATGATTAATGGGTTTTAAGTGAATATTAGTGGGATTTTGGGTGGTTGTTTATATAAAAAGAGGGGAATTCTTTAATAATTTCTAAACTTAGGTTTTTGACTCTATATTGTAAAATAATCAAAAACACAAACTATACTATGGTTTTTTGAAATTTTTCTACCAAATAGGATTTTTTAAAATATTTTATAAGTAAAAGAACTAAAAATATTAAAATAATTTTATTGGTGATTTAGAAGTAATTCATGTTCATAAAAAATTGATTTTAAAACTTTAAAATATAATATAGGTATTGGAGGATTCATTAAAGGTTTATAAAATTAATAAAATAACTTCAAAAACGTTATTTTAAGTGGAAAATATATATTTGGTCGTGGATTCTTATAGAATTTATTACATCACTCTTTCTTTATTATGATGTCATAATACATACTGTATATTTATACCATATTTAATTTTTACCCAAAAATTCTATTATCTCATAAAATTATGAAAATATTACCATTGGATAATTTTGACATGTTTATTTCAAAATAATATTATTTTATCAAAATAATTCTCTATGTATGATAATTTACACTTTTAAATAAAAATTCTTATTTGCTAGAAAATACTTCTTTTTACAACAATAACAATTTTCTAACCTTAATAAAGATTACATTGGACTTAATTAAATTATATTATCATTTGTATGTAAATAAATATTATTTAATAATATTATTATATGAAAGTAATATTTATTTAAAAATTCTTGAATTTATTAAAAAGTGTGTTAAAACTATATATTTTCCAAAAATAGAATTTTGGTTTCTTTGTATCAAAATCTAATTTTCATCTAATAACATATAATTGTATATATTAAGTATTAATGAGAAGGGATAAACATAATCATTATTTTATTACAAATAAAACATAAAAATTCATATCATTGAGGTCTAAATACATAACCCCTTATTACACCAGTGCACACACTAAGGGTGATGTGTGTGATGGTGGCACTTTCTTGGGGTGGCTCAGTGAACATGGTTTGGGTCATGATCTTAATACACTTAAAATTATCCCATAAATGGTTTCATTTGTGTTTTAGTTATTGAATTTAAGATTAGTCTTGGTTAGGGACAAAGACCTATGATTCCATCCCCCTTGGAAGTTCTGATAATTGGGATTTATAGGGTACAATCCAACTGGTCAAGGTTATCGCTTCTTTCATTTGTGTCAATTAGACTTTATCATAACCCTTAATGTATACTAATATTAATGGTCACTATACAAATAATATATAATCAATGGTTAATATGTTTAACGGTCTTTTAAATTCGGATGACTATATTTTATAACATTATAAAATAACCAAATTAGTGCATGTGTTTTCTATAAATATATTACTTATTAAGTCGTTTATTTATTCAAAAAAGAAATGTCATTTAAAAAATCCATGGTCATTACATGATGGATTTGATGATATCTATATTGCTTCCAAATATGATAATATCATAAATATACAAGCATACAATGACATATCCATCTTTATTGTTTCTAATATACACACATTTATCATTCTCATTGATTTTGAACTTGTTTAACACCATTACATTATCAAAATTCATGTCATTTATTGGGAGATTATTTTAACCCATAAAGAGGTTTCACCAATTGAAAACCTTTCTTTTAAAATATAGGAATAGTAAAACCTTTAGGTTGTTCCATTTATATCTTTTCTTCCAAATCACCATTTAAGAAGATATTCTTAGAATCCATTTGATGTATTTATAACCCGTTCAAAGCTGCTTAAGTGATTAAGGTCCTTATAGATGCAATACTTGTAATAGGTGAATAAATGAAGAAATAATCAAGTTCCTCCTTTTTTTATTCCCCTTTACCATAATTTTAGCCATGTATTTTTTTATTATTCCATTAGCCTTCAATTTCATTATAAATATCTACTTTCACCCAAGTAGTATGTTTCTAGGAGGAAGATCAACTAGTTCCCAAGTATGGATAGACAAGATAGAATCAATTTCACTATTGATAGTTTCTTCCCAAGATGAAGCTTTTGGGTGGTCATATCCTCTCTAAATGTTTGAGGCTCATTTTGCAACAAATATGTTAGAAATTACAGTCAAGATGACTTAGATATCAATTATATTTTTATTCTGCAAGGTTCTACCTCCATTGAATCTTTTTTTGCTACGTTATTTAGAGGCCTTTTATTGTTTTCATTCACCTCATTTATCATACGATATGGAAATATATTTTCAAATAATGAAGCATCCCTCGATTCAATAAGTATGTTGTTTTATATTCCCATGATCTATACCTTATAAAAAATAAATCGATATGCTCCATTATTATTTGAATAACTAATAAATATAAAAACAATAGTTTATGGTTGAATTTTAACCCTTTAGGTTTAGATTCTGTAACTTTGGACAAACGTCCCCACACTTTAAGAAATTTAAAGGTATATTTTCTTCCAATACACAAATCATAAGTAATAATTTGTATCTTATTGTGGATTACTCTATTTAATTAGTGGTTTTCAGTTAAAAGATCTTCCCCACACATGTTTTATGGTAAACTATCACTATTTAACATAACATTCATTATTTTTTTAAGGTGTTATTTTTTCCTTTCAGCAACTCTATTTGATTTTGGATAGTAAGGATCTTTAGTTTGGTGAATTATTCCAAAATCCATGTATACATTTTATAAATGTGGCTCATATTCACCTCCTTAATCACTCTTTATGCCTTTATTTCTCTTGTTGTGCTAGTTTTCAACTTCATTTTTTGTAATGTTTAAATACATAAATAACTTTATATTTACTATTAAGTAACTAAACATAAAAAAAATCTAGTAAAATCATCTAATAAAGTGATAAATTATTTTTTACCACATCTTTAAGGTATTGGTTTCATATCACATATGTTAGTGTGTGTTAAATATAAAGTCTTGAAACTCCTTTAAACAAAATGAAAGGGTATTTTACAAAATTTTGATTTAACTCACACTTAATATTTCTAACATTAACAATAAAATTTTGGTATTAAACCCATGTTAATTAATTTCTTTAATGATTTATAATTAACATGGCCTGGTATTATATTCCACAAATCATCACACTCAACTACATAAACCAAAGGAACATTACTTTATTCTAACTTGGAATATTTGGTTACAAAAAATCATTACATGGAATTTCAACAAAACATCATGAATATAACCCTTACCAATATAAACATCACTCTTAGAGAGTAAAAATTTGTCAAAAAAATATTAACGTGAATTCATTTCTGACCAATAGATAACCTGACACTAAATTTGTGCAAATATCAGGTACATGAAATATGTCTCGTATCGTCGCGATCTTGACTTAGGTCATTTTAAGCAATACCTTGCTAGTGTTTTCCACTTTGTAAGTAGATTATTTCCCCATAAATAGTTTCTAATCACTTATCATTGATGATTATGATGATAATATCCACTTTTTGGCACAAATATGGTGAGTGTATCTAGTTTCAACCCACCAATCCTTTAAGTTTTCGGTGAGATTGCACTCAGAAACCATAGTAGAAAAATGGAAATCTTTAACTTTAGTGGAGATCTTATCAAAATATAATACATTTTATTAAGTATTTATTTGCCTTTTTGGATTTATATAATTCTTTTCTTGATTTCTAGGTTTTTCATAGTTATAATATTTTCCTTTGAAATTCTTTTGACCATGGTTAGGATCCCCTCCAATAAACTTCCACTTCTTGATATTTGATCCTCCTTCAACAATGTTGGATTTAGAGATCATATTAGTGATAATAACTTTATTTACAGAAATTTGGTTGTATTTTTATATCTTTATCCACATTATAAAGTCTTCAAGTTACATATCCTTTATCTTGATCTTAAGATAATTTTTTAAATGTTTATAAGGAGGTAATTTATCAATAAAATCAATAACTTGAAAGGCTTCACTTAATATATACATTTAGTGTAACACCCCTTATTTGAGGTATTTCTTCATTTTATTCTGTATTTTAAGTTATAAAATGATTGGGTTAATTCTTAGGGAGATTCTATATTATTTTTTGGGTGTTTTGAATATGTTTTTATGGGTGTATGGTTAGGGGAAACATGTGGTTTACATAGGTAATTATGCAAGGTAGAGAGGGGGTTACTAGGTAGGTTTATGATTAGTGCATGGTTTGTCCAAACTTTGTAGTAACCATGCGACCTCAAAAAAATTGGACAGTGGAACCGTGTGACACAAATGTGCAATTTCACTAATGATATCCAAAAATTGGATCTTAAATTGGAAACCTACCTGAAAACTCTCATTTTTTCCTCCCTTATCCAATATCGTCAAACCTCAGTATTCCTATAGGCGACTTCGATGATATTATTCCATCAAGAGGCTGATTTTAGTGTATTGAAACACATTGGATTTAAGAAATTATAGTTAAGAGACTTGTTCTTCTTCCCTTTCTAGATATTATCATTTCCCTTTGGATGGAACCTGAGACTAGAGCTATTTTTCTCAGATCTATTACTTTAGTTGAATTTTGATTAATATTCTTTAGGTTTCATTGAAGTAATGGGAAAGGGGGTTTAGATTTTCTAGATCATGAATTAATTCTCTGTGTTGAATACATTTGAGGTAGGTGACTTCTCAATCTTTCCACTTCCTCTATAATGTAAAGGATATTGGTTTCTAAATTAATTATTATTTCCTTTTTAATGAAAAACTCTTGAAAAAACTCTATTTTAATTCTTCTTGTTGGTTTATCTTAAACCTTCATTTGTGGGTGATTCCAAAAATGTTTTTTTAAATGTATTAATCATTTAATTCAAACAAAATAAGTTTTTGGGTGTATGAAATTGGCATGAACATGGGGTTATGGGTGTACGTTCATATTCATAGAGAATGGACCATGATGTGTGGGAAATAACTGAGGACCAATTGGGGATTGTTTAATTATACCATTGAGTGAAAAATTGGGTCTAGATGGACATATAATGCTCATGAGTTAGTTTGTTTAATGGGGCCACTTCAGTGGAGGGTGCATTGGGTTGGGAGTTTCATGGATATGTGGGTTCATACCATGAAAGAATATTTGGTGTAAGTTATTTCACTATTTTTCATATATGATCTTGAGTGTTAGTTTTATTAAATATTCAACTTGTTTTATATTAATTGTGTGATAACTTTATCTAGTTTTAGTGGAATTTGTGAGAAGGCTGGGGTTTTCCTACTGAGTTATTATACTCACCCCCTGCATTTCACTTTAGTGTGTATACATACATTATCTATCATGATATAGGTAAGGAGAGATTTTAATTTTTTTAGTGAATATTTTTTATTCTACCATCATGGTAATTTGAAGTTGGAGCTTGGGAGTTTGATCGAGTCATGAATTCTAGAGCAATGCCACCCTATAACCCTGAATCATTACATTTCATTTCCATTTTAGTCCTTTTTTCATATTGCTTCTTATTGTGACGCTTATTATGGTCTTGTTATGTTTTGGAGTTGGTTTGTTTCTGTATCATGCATCATATAAGGTTGTTTTGTTATAGTATTTTTTAGATTATTTGTGTGTATGTGCTGAGAGTAAATTGTTCCCCCCATGTTTACACTAAACCTGAGGCATTTATTTCCAACATTTGGTGCCTGGGAAATGTTCCCTGAGGTTAGTAACACCTCCAAATATTCCCAAGACAATTTTTTGGGGTTGGGATGTTACAAATGGTATCATCTTGGTTTAGTACATCAATTGGGATAGTAACAAGGAGGTAGGATGCATCGAGACTTGAAATATATAACATAAAAATGTGTATCTAACCTCTTTATGTTGAACCTCAAGTTACCAAGTTAGTTCGAGTACAAAAGTGTTTTCAAACACTTATAGGTGTGTTTTTATCTCATCGTTGTGGGTTTAACTAATAAGAATAGACTATAAAGTATTTTTAAAGAGACTTATCACTAGGACTACATCATCTATATATTATTTATAATTATTGATTCTGGACTTATGTTATATAACCTTGTTTCTAGTATTGTAATATAATGTATAACTGATGAGTTTGGAAATAATAATTATTAACCAATATTGTTTCTATGGTTATAGAAACAATGTCACCAGTCAGTAGGAATAGAAACTAGTAATAGGGTGTCACTAAGAATGTTGTTCTATCTAAAGCATGCATGAACCAATATATTTTCCATATTATTGTGAAATAATTCTAGGTTGTTGATAAGGAACCTCAGGTTGAGGAACCTCATCACATGGATCATTCATTGAAATTTAAAAAGTAGAATTCACCAATATTTCAGGGTGATTCGAGACCTGAGAAAACTAAAGTATGGCTTGTAAATATCAATATAATTTTTGAATTCCTTGGTAATATATCTTAAATGAAGGTCAAGCTAGTGATATATATTTTATAAGACTTGATAAGGTAATGGTGGGACTTAGTTTTTCCAGTTAATCTCGATCAGTGAAATAATTTGGAAGGGTTTGAAGAATTGTTTAATAAATAATTATATCTGCACACCTTCTGGATATCAAAAATGATGTACTTATTTCAGTTAAAGAAATGAACCATATCAGTTACAGAGTACGCGGATTTTTTCAATCGCCTAGTATACTTTTCACTAGAGTTGTCTATCAATACATATCATAAATCATGAATATTTGAAGCAGGTTTACGACCTAACACCTGCTCCAAGGTTTTCATATTCTATATTAAAAATTATATAGACATGGTTAACAAATAATTGGTAGGGGAGAAATGTATTTTTGGGAGCCATGGTGGAGGAGACACCTTTATTAACCAAACCATAGGTGAAAACTTTAGTGTTGGGAACAAGTATAGATGGGAAACCTACACTCATGGTACTCAAGCATAAGTGAACCCATCCACCAAATCTGTCTCTTTTCCCCCATGTTTCAATAGTGAACCAAGTTGTTTTCAATGTGGCTCGTTAAAATATCTCCTTGAGAGTGTTACAATTTTGGATGAAAAGGAAACCTCGATCATTATGGTAAAAAACATTTAAAATCAATAAGGGGGTAGCATGAATTAGTATCATGTCTCTCATTCTCATTCATAATGATCACATCAAAATATTCCTCATCCCTAGAATCAGGTGACCCAGGATGATTCTGGGAATATATTAATCACCCATATAACACCTCCATAGTAGATATGCGAGGACTACTTGATGGGATCTGAGAAACAACTGTATGGAGCTGTGTAGGCTATCTCAACTAAGAATTAGGACCATTGATCATTTAAGGTACCATTATTTTAAACTCTACATGGATGAAAATCTTTTTTGATACTGTTTAATCTCATTATTTTTATTAAATCATGTATTTTAAATCAAATAGGGTTGCACATGTAAATGATGCGTCATGTTTTGAGCATCAAGATGCCTTTGGGAAACAAGACTACAGAGGCTTCAAGTGTGAAACATGTTTCATTACCATTGATGGTCTTCAATTCATGTGAGATTTTATGGATGTTGGAGATATAAATCTTTGATATAATCTTGGGAAAATATTGGTTGGTGGAATTTAAATCCTATATAGATTATTATGCTCGTTTGGTAACTTTCACCTCTCTAGATGGGTCTATTTCTACGTTTAAAGGTGAATGGTATATGAATGGTGGAAAAGTAGAATATTTAGTGACAATAGATAAAACTATTTCTTATCAATTAATGATAGTAACCTTAAATTCCATATAGTTAACTACGGATATAGATCTTCCTCCAGTAGTGGATCGATATCCTGATCTTTTCTCATGTGATTTTTTGGGTTTACTACCTGAGAGGGAAGTGGAATTATTGATCAAACTACTTCTGAGAATCTGACCTATATCCCTTCCATCATACACAATGAAACTAGATAAATTATGATAACTAAAGGTCCATATCAAATTATTGGAAAGTAAGGGTTTCATATATCCAAGTACATATCCTTAGGCTACTCTGGTTTTATTTGTAGAGAAGGAAGATGATTCACTTCGGCTTTGTGTTGATTATGATAAACTAAAGCAGGTTACAATTGAAAATTGGTATCATATTCCTCAAATTGATGACCGATTTGATCAATTGAAGGGAGACAAGTGGTTCTACAAAATTGATCTATGGTCATGATACAATCAACTTTGATTCAGGAATAAGGATATTCTGAGTATAGCATTTTTAAACTATTATGGTCATTATAAATATGTGGTTATTCCCTTTGTTCTTACGAATTCACCTGTAGTTTTCATGGATTTGATGAATAGTATCTTCTAGAAGTATCTCGATTCATTTTTAATGGAATTTTTTGGAATAAATATTGGTATACACTTAGACTATATATGATCATGATAAAAACTTTGAGATTATGTTAAACACATTGCATGACCATTGTCTCTATGCTAAATTCTCTAAGTGTGACTTCTAGATATAAGAATTTTTCATCTTTGAAAAAGGGATCTCAGTTGATCCTAGAAAGATTGAAGAGGTCTTTTCTTGACAACCACCTAATAACTTCTTCATGAAAATAATTTTTCTTGTATTAATAGACTATTATTTTCACTTTGCCTAGGATTTATTACACCTCACTTATTCAATGAAGGCATTGAAAAGGAAAGGTGTACCATTCAAATGGAATTATGATTGTTAAAAATCCTTCCAAAAGTTCAAATATTTACTAACCTTTATACCTATACTCATATTTCTAAAACTAGATCATGCTTATGTCATGTATTGTGATTCATATGGTTTAGGATTGGGTTGTGTTCTCATGAAGGGTGATCATGTTATAGCATATAGTTCCTAAAAGTTATGACCATAGGAAAATAATTACCCAATGCATGATTTGGAATTAGAATTAGTTGTCCATGCCTTGAAAACATGGAATTACTATCTCTTTGGAGAAAAGTTTTCTATTTTTACATAGCATAAGAGATCAAATCATGTCTTCTATCAAAGGTACTTGAACCTGAGGTGAAGATGATTGATGAAATATATTCATATATTTGACTTAGATTTGGTGTATTCATCTGGGAAAGGAAATTCATTTTTCGATGTGTTGAGTCATAATTTGTACAACCAAGTGGAAACTGAAGCTCATGAGCATTGTCAAATCATGGGAGTAATTGCGAACATGTATCTTGATTTTGTGGAATGAAATGAAGTTTTCATTTTCTTCCTAGTTACTCTTGTTTATGAATTGGTTTATTTGGTAAAGGAAGCTCAATGATCAAACCTAGAATGTATTACTTTGATATTGAAATTCAATGGTGGGGAGACCATTGAGGGTTGGGAAGAGGATGAAAATTCTGTATTGTGCTTTTAGAATAGAATGGTAGTTCCTATTTCTTATCAAGAGAAACTCCTATATATCTATCATTGTTTGAAGTAGACTATCCACCGAGGTATTTATAAAATGTATAAGGTGATGAAAATAAATTTTTAGTGTGCATGGATGAAATGGATAGTAGTCAATTATGTCATGAAGTACCTTACCTACCAATAGGTAAAAGTTGAACATTGGTGACCAGTTGGTATGTTAAAGTTTATGTCTATATCTATCTGTAAATGGGAACATATTGTTATAGACTTTGTCACTGGTATATCGAGAACACCATGGAAACAAAATTCCATTTGGGTGATTATGGACCGAATTTCCAAGTCATCACACTTCATTCCAATCTGATAGTCCAATATAGTGGAGGTTTTAATGAAGCTTTATATCCAGTAAGTGGTGAAATTAAACAGAGTGCCCATTTCCATTGTTTTTGTTAGGGACCCCAGATTCACTTCATGATTTTGGTGATCTTTGTAACAATATCTTGGAAATCAATTGACCATGAGTACAATATATCATCCTCGAATAGATGGATAGTTAGAATAGGTAATTCAAATGATGGAATATTTGATCAAGGATTATGTTGTGAATTTCAATGGTTCATGGGAAGGTCATTTTTCCTTAGTGGATTTTTCAAACAATAATAGTTATTAGGATAAGATACATATGGCTCTATTCAAGGAATTTTATAGTCATCCATTTCGATCTCCACTTAAACTTTGTTGGGTAGAGACTGGTGAAACTTCACTAATTGGACCTAGACTTGTTCAGGACATAGCTGAAAAGATTCAAGTGATCAAGATGTTAATGGATACAACTCATATCCATTAGAAGTCTTATATAGATCATCATTGGAAGCCATTATCTTTTGATTTAGTTGGAGATGTGTTCTTGAAGGTGTCACCATGATAGGGACATCATCATTTGGGGAATCAAGGGAAGTTTTATCCAAGGTATTTCAAACCATTTGAGATACTTGAACATATTGGTGATGTTACATATTAGTTATTCTCACCACCGAGATAGAGTATTTTCCACAATGTCTTTCATGTCTCTAAATTAAAGAAGTATTATCCAAATCCTAGTCATAAGATACATTGGGATCGAGTCACTATTGATTCAGATGTTACCTTTATCCATGCCCCAATTTATATTCTGGATAGAAAATAAAATATATTATGGGGAAGAAGTATCTCCTTGGTATGGTTATTATGGAAGTATGTAAATATTCAATAAGATACTTGGGAATGAGAAAATAATATGTAAGAGAAAAGGTTGGAACTCTTCAAAGTTACTTCCAATCTTTCACTTTTTGAGGAAGTAAAACCCAATATTGGGGAGAGTGTAACACCCCATATTTATTTCAATATTTTTATTCTTTATTTTAAGTTATGGAATGATTGGTTTAAGACTTGGGAAGCTTTTGTAAGTTTTGGAGGTGTTTTAAGGGTCACATGGTTTGACTACAATTAAGGGAAACCATGTGGTTTCCCTAGGTAACCATGTGAGGTATAGATTAGGTTACTGGGTAGACACATATTTGGTGTATAGTTTGGTCAAACCATATGGTAACCATGTAACTTTGAAATTTTTTAGATAATTTTAATGACCCGAAATTTTGAATAAATCTTGTTTCCCAATTTTGTGTGTTATTTTATTTCATACTCAACAAAACTTTTTCATTTAATAAAATGAGTATAATTAAAATGAGACTATTGGGTTTTGACTATTATATGATCGTTAGTCAGTATGACCTTTGGAAACTAAATGTTGCGATTATTGTCTCTAAATAAAAGTGATCTTGGTTAATTAATATAGAAAGAAGATTCGATGGCCTCATCCAGTAGTCTCGGGCCAATCGAAGCCCATCTAACAGAACTTGGGAAGGAGGTAGCACCATTGGGCTTTGCTTTGGACCAAACCCAAGCCAAACTTCATCATGTGAAGCTAGAACAGAATCGCTTTCGCAAGAAGTTCAAACTGATAGAAATTACTACTCGTGCGATGTTGGTCGAGCCGCCCTCAGATTCTCTCACCTTAGCACACCTTACACTTAGGTTTTATTCTGGGGTTATAAGGGGCTATGTAAGGAGACTATAACTTCCTTGTCCAATCCTTTGATTTAAATAAAAATTTTGATTTCTTCTTATGATGAAGTTTGTGAATTTTCAAATGTTCGGTTAAATATAGTATGCATATTTTTGATGAATTCTTTAAAAAGGATATTTGAAAATATTTATGTAAACCTTAAATAATTAATTATGTGTAATGATTTTCAAAAAATGGTCTTCTACAATTATGTTCAGTAAGAAATTAAGAGTCTAATAAGATCGACTTGATTTTCGATGAATAGAAAATTATGAATAGTGATTTTACGCTTAGGACTAGTAATGTGACCAAATGGATTAGTAATCTCACTTAAAGAAAGTATTAATAAAATCTAGGCACCTTGATTAAGTAATGTGATTCAACAAAATATGTAAATAACTGTTTCAGAAATTATTAGTCAAGTATCAGTTTTTTCGGGTGAATAGTATTTTTTTATTTAAAAATTAAATTAAAAATATTTAGAAAATTATTTTTATAAAATGGAGTTCATTTTTGAACTCAAAGCATCGATATTATGTTAAGGTAAGTTTTGGGGATTTTTCTGAAAAAAAATGAATTTTTGATGAATAGTGTATTTATTTAAAAATTAAATTAAAAATATTTAGAAAATTATTTTTATAAAATGGATTTCATTTTTTAAATCAGAGCATAGATATTTGGTTAAGGTGAATGTTTGGGATTTTTCTGAGAAAGTTGAATTTTTGGTGAATAGTAAAAATACAGTTTTTAAGTTACGGGTGTTTAATGACATCATTAAATGATGTATTAAGTATGTAATAAATATGGTAGACTTATGAATAGTAAGATAAGGTATGAGGTGTCCCAAGTGGCCAATACCATGGGAAAATACCATGGGCAAGCCCACGGTTTTTCCAATACCACCAATGAGGTGTCCCTTGGCCATTAATGCCTTGTCCCCTCACTTTCCCTATAAATACCAAGCCATTATCTCATCATTTCGACTCCAAAATCATCCTCAACAAAGTTATGGTCTCCTTACCTCTAAAGGAAGTCCTCCCAAGGTTCCCCCAAGCCCTCAAGGTCCCAACCTTTGAGTTTTAAGAGTTACGTTTTAAGGTAAGGGATCCTACCTATCTCTTTCTTTCGAAGTACTCTCTTTTATGTCATTTATTTTATGCTCCATGTTCTTATGTTGGGGATGTCATTTTATATTCATCCTACTGTACTATTAATTTTCATATGATGAGAGACCCCCTCTTTCTCTCATCAATTCATTTTAAGAATGTTTAAGTGGCGCTGTTAGGCTATAGAATTTTTATGGGATTCTCTTACCATTCTCATTTTCAAGTTCTATTTTCATGTCAAGCATTTAAAGTTCCTTTTATTATTTTGGGGTATGATATCTATATCTATCATACTGATATTTTATGTTCATATTATGATAGACCCTATTTTATCCCATCAATTCATTTTTTTGAAGTTTTAAAGTGACGTCGTTAGGCTGCCGAATTTTCATAAGAGAAATCTTATTTTTGTCTTCCTTCCATGTTTTTCATTTCATATGGTATGTCTTTAAAATGTCATTAACATATTCTTATATCCTTTATATAATTTCCCTATACTGTTTTATGGATCATTTATGAGTGGGTGACCCATGTCCCCTCTCTTTTCAGTATTTTCTAAAACTCTATAACATAGCCGTTATACTGCAGAATTTTCGTCTCAAAATGTCTCTCTCTTTATCTCAAATTATTTTATTTTATTAAGTGAATACTCAAAGATCTTTCTTCTATAGGGGTATTCACATATATATCAAAATGTTCTATTTTAATTCTGGGACTTACATACATGAAACCCGCTTTCCTTTTTCCGTGGGTTTAAAGTGACATAAAGATCACGTCTTTAAAGCGGTTTTTAAAATGTGATGATTATGAAATAAAACCCATTTATTTTATGCTATATGGTTTGTTTATGAAATTATTAATGATGATATATGTGGCTCACATGATAATAAATTCAAATTTAAGGTTTCTCCCGGATAGTGCTCCAATGCATTGGGTAATGATGTAACCACTAGATATTACAATTTTAACGATATCTTGGTGAATAACCTTGGTAATTTCAAATGACACCTTGGGGACGGACCTTGGTGATATATTCATGATTGTCTATTTTAAATGTTGTATCCACATCTTCAAGTTATGAAACACGTTATTTTTATTATGATATTCCCCATGATTTCTTTCTCATGCCTGAAAGTTATTTTTCATGAATTTTTGATGTATCTCAAGTTCACATGTAAAATGTTTCCCTTATTTACCTTACTGGGCCTTCTGCTCACCCTTTCCTTTGATGTATGCTCCTAGGTTAGGAGATGTTGTAATGAACTAGGATGAATAGATGAATAAGCCTTTCAAGTATTTAAGAAGAATGTTTTATGTTGTCATGTATTAAGTTCCTGGTTTCCAAGAAACTAAACCTTAAAGATCCTCAGTTTTGTAAAATGTAATGAAAGTTTATGTGATAAAAAGGCGGTATGTCATAGTTGGTATCAAAGGATGGTTTATTTATTTGTGGAAATTAGGATATGAAAACTTTAAGAATAACCCTATAGAAAATTTTAAATACAGGAAATCTTCCTGTTATTTTGGTGAGTATTGAGTAAGTGGTTTATCAAGAAAATAAATCTCTGTCTGGATACGAGCAGGTAGAGGTGGCACTGGCACAAATGTACATAGGGGTAAAACCCGAAAACACCGCTTGAGCTAGACTTGGATGGGAACTGGTACATGACAACGGGCCTTGCTGCACTCTTGGTTAAGACACTCCCGGGGGATATGCTTTGGTATATTCATAAGCTTAGTATGAACCATTATTAAAGGAACAAAGATAAAATAAAATAAAGATTCACATAAGAATATATGATCATGGATAACCTAGATAGGAACCTAGGGTATCGCAAGTTAGGGTATACTTTTCTTCTAAAATTTTATCCTTTTATGCTTTAAGTTTCCTTTTCATGATCATTGGATAAGTATTTAAGCCCTCCTAATTATACTTTCTTTTCTTAGTTAATGGTGGGAAATAGACGAACATGTCCCAACAACCAATGTGATAGGAAATGTGATGATTTCCCTATTAATATGACAGAGATGACGAGAGATCAAGTTGAACATATTTTGTTTATGCCAAACCATCTATCAAAAATCACAATTAATAATTGGTACCTAGTTGAATGCCCAAATTCATCAAGGAAGAAGAAGACGAAGTCTCAAGGATGTTCATCTGATAAAGTTGATAAGGGAAAGAAGACCCAATTTCCTTTGTACAAAAAGTGTGTAAAGAGGCACCAAGGGGAATTTCACAAAGGAACTGGGAGATGTTTTAAGTGTGGGGTGATAGGGCATAAAGTATCCAATTACTTTAAAAAATGGATAATGTGATGAATAGAGATAAGGTTCAATATAATGTACCTTATACTTTTCAATGTCGTAAATGTGGAGAAGTTGGAAATTATCCAAGGCAATGCTCTCTTGGAAGGAATGAGAATCATGATGAACATCAAAAATATTCAAGGACAAGGGAACAATGCAAGTCCTATGCTAAGATGGATCATGATGACTGAAGTACATGTAACTTCTTCGCAATAATTTTCTATTTCATTTTGTATTTTAGTTCATGATCTATGAGCATGTATTTAATGTTTTCTAAGAACATAAATTCACTACCTAAGATGGTTTTATATCATTAAGGAAAATATCTATTGTTATGTAACACATGTTGATGTTGTGAAGCTGTTCTTATTTAAAAAAAATATGATTAGGTGATTAAAAGATGATTATTATTTTGGAAGATGTTCACTATTTTGGGAACCCTCTATGATCAAGGTAAATAGATTACTACGGTGTTTTCTTTGAGGAGTAAAGGTTGACTTATATTTTTAAGAAATGATGAATTTAAGGTGAACTTATAGTTATTTAGGTTACTTATGGAAATGATTAACCTATCTTGGGGAAAATATGTTTAGGTTAGTTACTTTTTTTATAAGATGTTAGGAGTGATTGATGTTGTTTGGAGATGAACGATAAAGTTTATCTTGGAAGACTATGTTATCAAATCCTTCTTATATTTGGGTTTCAATCTTAGTTTGGTTTATTTTGAGGAATTTTAATGAGAGTTATTTATGGAATGGTCTATGATGAACTTTGGGTAGTATCATGGAACTTTGAATATTTAAAGTAGTTTACCTTCCTATGGGGTTCTTTTGTTTTTAAAGAGTTGTTTTATCTTACCCTTTCTGTTTTCAAGATAAATGTTTAAAGATAGGTAGTTATTCTGTTGTGGATTACGTGATTCTCTAGAAGATGATTCTTGTGCTTTGATGAGACCAAGTAGTTTTGAATGCTCATTGTTTGGAGAAAATATTAGTCTTAGTGAAACTTATTAAGGGATGAAACTCTACTTAAAGGTAAATATATTTCCCTGTGTTCTTATTCTATGTAGTAAATGAATTCCTCAAAATTATTAAAAGTAAAGTAAAACAAAAACGTTTTTGGTTTAAGTTTCCTGCTAAGTAATCAAAGACCATTTAACCCATCACAAGTTTGTGATTTTTTGGTGGTTAACTTCCTCTTATACATGTTTTCTATCACTCTCCCTCAGAACTTGACCCTTGGTTTTCTCCTCCATATCCATGTTTTCCTACATGGAATCCTAGTATGAGTTAACTCGGGTGACCTTTGTACTTCCTTTTCTTTCTTTTAAAGTAATAGTGTTACTGACTCTTTTTCCGATGTGGGATTTTCAATGAAATTTCCAAGACCAATTTTAAAAATTGCGAGGACACAATTTCTTAAGGGGGGAAGATTGTAATGACCCAACATTTTGAATAAATCTTGTTTCCTAATTTTGTGTGTTATTTTATTTCATACTCAACAAAACTTTTTCATTTAATAAAATGAGTATAATTAAAATGAGACTGTTGGGTTTTGGCTATTATATGACCGTTAGTCAGTATGACCTTTTGAAACTAAATGTTGCGATTATTGTCTCTAAATACAAGTGATCTTGGTTAATTAATATAGAAAGAAGATTCGATGGCCTCATCCAGTAGTCTCAGGCGAATCGAAGTCCATCTAACAGAACTTGGGAAGAAGGTAGCACCACTGGGCTTTGCTCTGGACTAAACCCAAGCCGAACTTCATCGTGTGAAACTAGAACAGAATCGCCTTCGCGAGAAGTTCAAACTGATAGAAATTACTAATCATGCGATGTTGGTTGAGCCGCCCTTAGATTCTCTCACCTTAGCACACCTTACACTTAGGTCCTATGTTGGGGTTATAAGGGGCTATGTAAGGAGACTGTAACTTCCTTGTTTAATCCTTTGATTTAAATAAAAATTTTGATTTCTTCTTATGATGAAGTTTGTGAATTTTCAAATGTCCAGATAAATATAGTATGAATATTTTTTATGAATTCTATAAAAAGGATATTTGAAAATATTTATGTAAACCTTAAATAATTAATTATGTGTAATGATTTTCAAAAAATGGTCTTCTATAATTATGTTTAGTAAAAAATTTAGAGTCTAATAAGATCAACTTGATTTTTGATGAATAGTAAATTATGAATAGTGATTTTATTCTTAGGATTAGTAATGTGACCAAATGGATTAGTAATCTCACTTAAAGAAAGTATTAATATAATCTTGGCACCTTGATTAAGTAATGTGATTCAACAAAATAGGTAAATAATTGTTTCAGGAATTATTAGTCAAGTATCAATTATTTCAGGTGAATAGTGTTTTTTTATTTAAAAATTTAATTAAAAATATTTAGAAAATTATTTTTATAAAATGGAGTTCTTTTTCAAACTCAGAGCATCGATATTATGTTAAGGTAATTTTTTGGGATTTTTCTGAAAAAAATGAATTTTCGGTGAATAGTGTATTTATTTAAAAATTAAATTAAAAATATTTAGAAAATTAATTTTATAAAATTGAGTTCATTTTTGAAATCATAGCATCGATATTTTGTTAAGATTAAATTTTGGGATTTTTCTGAGAAAGTTGAATTTTTGGTGAATAGTGAAAATACCGTTTTTAAGTTACGGGTGTTTAATGACATCATTAAATGATGTATTAAGTATGTAATCAATATGGTAGACTTATAAATAGTAAGATGAGTTATTAGGTGTCCCAAGTGTCCAATATCATGGGAAAATACCATGGGAAAGCCCATGGTTTTGCCAATACCACCAATGAGGTGTCCCTTGGCCATTAATGCCTTGTCCCCTCACTTTCCCTATAAATACCAAGCCATTCTCTCATACTTTCGACTCAAAAATCATCATCAAATAAGTTCTGGTATCCTTACCTCCAAAGGAGTCCTCCCAAGGTTCACCCAAGCCCTCAAGGTCCCAACCTTTGAGTTTTAAGAGTTACGTTTTAAGGTAAGGGATCCCACCTCTCTCTTTCTTTCCAAGTACTCTCTTTTATGTCATTTCTTTTATGCTCCATGTTCTTATGTTGTGGATGTTATTTTATATTCATCCTACTGTACTCTTAATTTTCATATGATGAGAGACCCCCTCTTTCTCTCATCAATTCATTTTAAGAATGTTTAAGTGGTGCCGTTAGGCTACCAAATTTTTAAGGGATTCTCTTACCCTTCTCATTTTCAAGTTCTATTTTCATGTCAAGTATCTCAAGTTCCTTTTATTATTTTGGGGTATGATCTCTATATCTATCATACTGATATTTTATGTTCATATGATGATATACCCTATTTTGTCTCGTCAATTCATTTTTTTGAAGTTTTAAAGTGACGTCGTTAGGCTGCCGAATTTTCATAAGAGAAATCTTATTTTTGTCTTCCTTCCATGTTTTTCATTTCATATGGTATGTATTTAAAATTTCATTACCATATTCTTATATCCTTTATATCCTATCCCTCTACTGTTTTATGGATCATTAATGAGTGGGTTACCCATGTCCCCTCTCTTTTCAGTATTTTCTAAAACCCTATAACATAGCCGTTATGCTGCAGAATTTTCGTCTCAAAATGTCTCTCTCTTTATCTCAAATTATTTTATTTTATTAAGTGAATACTAAAAGCTATTTATTCTATAGGTGTATTCACATATATATCAAAATGTTCTATTTTAATTCTGGTACTTACATACATGAAACCCGCTTTCCTTTTTCCATGGGTTTAAAGTGACATAAAGATCACATCTTTAAATCAGTTTTTAAAATGTGATGACTATGAAATGAAACCCATTTCTTTTATGCTATATGGGTTGTTTATGAAATTATTGATGATGATATATGTGTCTCACATGATAATAAATTCAAATTTAAGGGTGCGCCCTGATAGAGCTCCAATTCATTGGGTAATGATGTAACCACTAGAGATTACAATTTTAACGATATCTTGGTGAATAACCTTGGTAATTTCAAATGACACCTTGGGGATGGACCTTGGTGATATGTTCATTATTGTCTATGTAAAATGTTGTAACCACATCTTCAAGTTATGAAACATGTTATTTTTATTATGATATTCCCCATGATCTCTTTCTCATGCCTTAAAGTTATTTTTCATGACTTTTTTATGTATCTCAAGTTCACATGTAAAATGTTTCCCTTATTTCCCTTACTGGGCCTTCTACTCACCCTTTCCTTTGATGTATGCTCCCAGTTTATGAGATGATGTAATGAACTAGGATTAACAAATGAATAATCCTTTCAAGAATTTAAGAATAATTTTTTATGTTGTCATGTATTAAGTTCCTGGTTTCCAAGACACTAAACCTTAAAGATCCTCGGTTTTGTATAATGTAATGAAAGTTTATGTGATAAAAAGGTGGGATGTCATAGTTGGTATCAAAGGATGGTTTAGTTATTTGTGGAAATTGGGATATGAAAACTTTAGGAATAACCCTATAGAAAAGTTTAAAAATAGTAAATCTTCCTAGTATTTTGGTGAGTATTAAGTAAGTGGTTTATCAAGAAAATATATCTCTGTCTAGATACGAGCAGGTAGAGGTGACTCTATCACAGATGTACATAGGGGTAAAACCCAAAAACACCGCTTGAGCTAGACTCGAACAGGAACTGGTACACGAAAATGGTCCTTGCTGTACTCTTGGTTATGATACTCCTGGGGGATATTCTTTGGTAAATTCATAATCTTAGTATGAACCATTATTAAAGGAACAAAGATAAAATAAAATAAAGATTCACATAAGAATATATGATCATGGATAACCTAGATTGGAACCTAGGGGATCAAAAGTTAGGGTATACTTTTCTTCTACAAGTTTATCCTTCTATGCTTTAAGTTTCCTTTTCATTATTATTGGCAAAGTATTTAAGCCCCCCTAATTATAATTTCTTTTCTTAGTTAATGGCGGGAAATAGAAGAACATGTCCCAACAACCAATGTGATAGGAAATGTGACGATTAACCTATTAATATGATAGAGATGATGAGAGATAAAGTTGAACATATTGTGTTTATGCCAAACCAGGTATCAAAAATCACAATTAATAATTGGTACCTAGTTGAATGCCCAAATTCATCAAGGAAGAAGAAGAAGAAGTCTCAAGGATGTTCATATGATAAAGTTTATAAGGGAAAGAATACCCAATTTCCTTTGGGAAAAAAGTGTGGAAAGAGGCACCAAGGGGAATGTCACAAAGGAACTGGGAGATGTTTTAAGTGTGGTTTGATAGGGAATAAAGTAGTCGATTACTTTAAAAAAATGGATAATGTGATGAATAGAGATAAGGTCCAATCTAATGTACCTTATACTTTTCAATATCGTAAATGTGGAGAAGTTGGACATTATCCAAGTCAATGCTATGTTGGAAGGAATGATAAGCATGATGAGCATCAACAATCTTCAAGGACAAGGGAATAATGCAAGTCCTATGCTAAGATGAATCAAGATGACTGAAGTACATGTAACTTCTTCGCAATAATTTTCTGCCATGTTGTATTTTAGTTCATGCTCTATGAGCATATCTTTAATGTTTTCTAAGAACATCGAGTCACTACCTAAGATAGTTTTATATCATTAAGGAAAATATCTATTGTTATGTACCACATTTTGATGTTGTGAAGTTGTTCTTCTTTAAAAAAAAGATGATTAGGGGATTAAAAGATGATTATTATTTTGGAAGACGTTCACTATTTTGGGAACCCTGTATGATCAAGGTAAATATATTACTACGGTGTTTTCTTTGAGGAGTAAAGGTTGACTTATATTTTGAATAAACGATGAATTTAAGGTGAACTTATAGTAATTTAGGTTACTTTTGGAAATGATTAACCTATCTTGGGGAAAATATGTTTAGTTAGTTACTTTTATTATAAGATGTTAGGAGTGATTGATGTTGTTTGGAGATGAACGATAAAGTTTATCTTGGAAGAATATGTTATCAAATCCTTCTTATATTTGGATTTCAATCTTAGTTTGGTTTATTTTGAGGAATTTTAAGGATAGTTATTTATGGAATGGTCTATGATGAACTTTGGGTAGTACCGTGGAACTTTTAAGATTTAAAGTAGTTTCCCTTCCTATGGGGTTCTTTCTTTTTGAAGAGTTGTTTTATCTTACCCTTTATATTTTCGGGATAAATGTTTAAAGATAGATAGTTATTCTTTTGTGGATTACATGATTCTCTAGAAGATGATTCTTATGCTTTGATGAGACCAATTAGTTTTGAATGCTCATTGTTTGGAGAAAAGATTAGTCTTGGTGAAACTTATTAAGGGATGAAACTCTACTTAAAGGTAAATATATTTCCCTGTGTTCTTGTTCTATGTAGTAAATGAATTCCTCAAAATTATTAAAAGGAACGTAAAACAAAAACGTTGTTGGTTTAAGTTTCCTTATGGGTAATCAAAGACTGTTTAACCCATTACAAGTTTGTGATTTTCTTGTGGTTAACTTCCTCTTTGACATGTTTTCTATCACTCTCCCCTCAGAACTTGACCCTTTTTTTCTCCTCCATATCCATGTTTTCCTACATGGAATCCTAGTATGGGTTAACCTGGGTGACCTTTGTACTTCATTTTCTTTCTTTTAAAGTAATAGTGTTACTCAATCTTTCTCCGATGTGGGATTTTCAATGAAATTTCCAAGCCCAATTTTAAAAATTACAAGGACACAATTTCTTAAGGGGGAAGATTGTAATGACCTGAAATTTTGAATAAATATTGTTTTCTAATTTTGTGTGTTATTTTATTTCATACTCAACAAAACTTTTTCATTTAATAAAATGAGTATAATTAAAATGATACTGTTGGGTTTTGACTATTATATGACCGTTAGTCAGTATGATCTTTGGAAACTAAATGTTGTGATTATTGTCTCTAAATACAAGTGATCTTGGTTAATTAATATAGAAAGAAGATTTGATGGCCTCATCTAGTAGTCTCGGGCCAATCGAATCCCATCTAACAGAACTTGGTAAGTAGGTAGCACAATTGGGCTTTGCTCTGGACCAAACCCAAGCCGAACTTCATCGTGTGAAGATAGAACAGAATCGCCTTCGTGAGAAGTTCAAACTGATAGAAATTACTACTCATGCAATGTTGGTCGAGCCACCCTCAGATTCTCTCACCTTAGCACACCTTACACTTAGGTCCTATGCTGGGGTTATAAGGGGCTATGTAAGGAGACCGTAACTATCTTGTGTAATCCTTTGATTTAAATAAAAATTTTGATTTCTTCTTATGATGAAGTTTGTGAATTTTCAAATGTCCGTATAAATATAGTATGCATATTTTTGATGAATTCTAGAAAAAGGATATTTGAAAATATTTATGTAAACCTTAAATAATTAATTATGTGTAGTGATTTTAAAAAAATGATCTTCTAAAATTATGTTCATTAAGAAATTTAGAGTCTAATAATATCAACTTGATTTTTGATGAATAGTAAATTATGAATAGTGATTTTACGCTTAGGATTAGTAATGTGACCAAATGGATTGGTAATCTCACTTAAAGAAAGTATTAATATAATCTAGGCACCTTGATTAAGTAATGTGATTCAACAAAATAGGTAAATAACTGTTTCAGAAATTATTAGTCAAGTATTAGTTTTTTCGATTGAATAGTGTTTTTTATTTAAAAATTCAGTTAAAAATATTTAGAAAATTATTTTTATAAAATGGAGTTCATTTTTGAACTCAGAGCATCGATATTATATTAAGGTAATTTTTGTGGATTTTTCTGAAAAAAATAAATTTTCGATGAATAGTATATTTATTTAATAATTAAATTAAAAATATTTAGAAAATTATTTTTATAAAATGGAGTTCATTTTTGAAATCAGAGCATTGATATTTGGTTAAGGTGAAATTTTGGGATTTTTCTGAGAAAGTTGAATTTTCGGTGGATAGTGAAAATACTATTTTTAAGTTACAGGTGTTTAATGACATCATTAAATGATGTATTAAGTATGTAATCAATATGGTCAACTTATTAATAGTAATATAAGGTATTAGGTGTCCCAAGTGGCCAATACCATGGTCAAATACCATGGGAAAGCTCGTGGTTTTTCCAATACCACCAATGAGGTGTCCTTTGACCATTAATGCCTTGTCCCCTTACTTTCCCTATAAATACCAAGCCATTCTCTCATCCTTTCGACTCCAAAATCATCCTCAACGAATTTCTGGTCTCCTTACCTCCCAAGTAGTCCTCCCAAGTTTCCCCCAAGCCCTCAAGGTCCAACCTTTGAGTTTTAAGAGTTACGTTTTAAGGTAAGGGATCCTACCTCTCTCTTTCTTTCCAAGTACTCTCTTTTATGTCATTTCTTTTATGCTCCATGTTCTTATGTTGGGGATGTTCTTTTATATTCATCCTACTATCCTCTTAATGTTCATATGATGAGATACCCCCTCTTTCTCTCATCAATTCATTTTAATAATTTTTAAGTGGCACCGTTAGGCTACCAAATTTTTAAGGGATTCTCTTACCCTTCTCATTTTCAAGTTCTATTTTCATGTCAAGTCTTTCAAGTTCCTTTTATTATTTTGGGGTATGATCTCTATATCTATCATACTTATATTTTATGTTCATATTATGAGATACCCTATTTGATCTCGTCAATTCATTTTTTTGAAGTTTTAAAGTGACGTCGTTAGGCTGCCGAATTTTCATAAGAGAAATCTTATTTTTGTCTTCCTTCCATGTTTTTCATTTCATATGGTATGTCTTTCAAATTTCATTACCATATTCTTATATACTTTATATACTATCCCTCTACTGTTTTATGGATCATTTATTAGTGGGTGACTCATGTCCCCTCTCTTTTTAGTATTTTCTAAAACCCTATAACATAGCTGTTATGCTGCAGAATTTTTGTCTCAAAACGTATCTCTCTTTATCTCAAATTATTTTATTTTATTAAGTTAATACTCAAATATATTTATTCTATAGGTGTATTCACATATATATCAAAATGTTCTATTTTAATTCTGGCACTTACATACATGAAACCCTCTTTCCTTTTTCCGTGGGTTTAAAGTGACATAAAGATCACGTCTTTAAAGCAGTTTTTAAAATGTGATAACTATGAAATGAAACCCATTTATTTTATTCTATATGGGTTCTTTATGAAATAATTGATGATGATATATCTGAATCACATGATAATAAAGGCAAATTTAATGGTGCGTCCTGATAGCGCTCCAATGCATTGGGTAATGATGTAACCACTAGAGATTACAATTTTAATGATATCTTGGTGAATAACCTTGGTAATTTCAAATGAAACCTTGGGGATAGACCTTGGTGATATGTTCATGATTGTCTATGTTAAATTTTATAGCCACATCTTCAAGTTATGAAACACGTTATTTTTATTATGATATTCCCCATGATCTCTTTATCATGCCTTAAAGTTTTTTTTCATGAATTTTTGATGTATCTCAAGTTCACATGTAAAATGTTTCCCTTATTTCCCTTACTGGGCCTTCTACTCACCCTTTCCATTGATGTATGCTCCCAGGTTATGAGATGTTGTAATGAACTAGGATGAAAAAATGAAGAATCCTTTCAAGTATTTAAGAAGAATGTTTTATGTTGTCGTATATTAAGTTCCTGGTTTCTAAGACACTAAACCTTAAAGATCCTCGGTTTTGTATAATGTAATGAAAGTTTATGTGATAAAAAGGTGGGATGTTATAATAATGGCAATTTTCATAGTTGGCACACAGTTTTCCAAATCATTTTCCATAATTGTGTGAAATCATTAATGAGATCCAAAAATTTTAAGTTAATATTAAATCCTTTCTAAAAACTCTCATTTTACTCCCTTTACCTAGTCCCTAAAACCTCAAAATTTCTATAGGCAACTTTGATGATCTTTTTCCCTTTAAAGGCCAATTTTAGTGGATTTAAATTCATTGGATCTAATAAATCAAATGTAAGAACCTCGTTTTTATTCTCTTTCTAGATATACTTGTTTTCCTTTAGAAAAAACCTTGGAATGATGTTATTGTTCCCAAATATATTATATCAGTTATGTTTTGATGAATCTTATTTGGGATTCAATTAAGGAAAAGGAAAGGGGGTCTAGATTTACTAGATCATGAATCGATTCTCTATGTTGAATTCATTTAAGGTGTGTGGATTCTCCCCCTTTACACTTCCTCTAGAATGTTAAGGACCATGGTTTATAAATTAATTATTTTTGACTTTATAACAACCCATATCTTTGAAATACCTTATTTCATGATTTAGTATATAAATATACATAAAATACAATCCCAGAAGATCAAGAGGCCTAGTATCTTTTGGAAATTAAATACATAGTGAATTAACTTGAAACAAGGGTAAAGATACATTATTTAAAACTCTATAACATTCCATTAAATCCATTTATCTTCAAATATTTTATGGGATAACCTTGGGACATACATAAGAAAGGGGTGACCTATAAATCCCAATAAGGGAATAATCAAAGTATAACATGATGAAAGTAATACATTTGAGTCAAGAGGTGTATCACGGTGACATAAAAGGATGAGAATCATAAACATGAACATCAAAGCATGATAAAATATGGTAATATAAATAAAAAATAGTAATGTGGAAACAACATAAAATAATACATCATAATCATAAGTCAAGGCTAACCGTTGAGACATCATAACATAGTGTGGTTAGGATAACCTACTGTGCACCATAAATGGTATCTAATGAGATAAAAACATTACTCAATGCATTGGAGGGATATATAATTTTGGTCCCACTCATCACATTCATATCATGTACATGTATATCATAAAATATAAGAACTTATTTCTTCACTTTTAATCCCATGATTAAGGAGTGTGATTTATTGGTATCAGGGTGTGAAGTAGAAGTAGATGGGTTGGGAATTTAAATTTTATCACGAGATCTATATAACTATATCATTTTCAGTAATGTGTATCTCAATATGAAAATCCATGGATCACATGAGAATTTATTTAAGTACAAAATAAATCGAATAATTACCTCATTTGATATGAAAGTGTGTTCGAAAATTGCTCATTTTAGACAACTATTTCTTGAAGGAATCAAGGTTGTATCCCTCAGATCATCCATAGGCACTTCAAAAGTTTTTAGGAATGTCGATCATAAAAATATGGGTGATATTGGAGAGATTTGACAAAGCCTTTTGTATCCCGATGATCACTATAACATTGATCCTTCTATCCATGAATAAAAAGTTGGATCGAATACTTAGATCAGCTACTTATCTCTCTAGTAAGTGGGAGAGATGAGTGAGAGACTCTCAAATTCATACATTGAATAGTTCCCTAAATTAGAGCCTCCTATAACTTATATAGTGAGGTATAAAATACCCAAGAATGGATCCCTAATCCCTAAATATGTTTTACCTACTAAATAATCCATAAACAACATCTTATGAATATTTTAAAAATTAATAAACATTATTTATATTTTTATCACTTTCTTGTAATATAATAAATATATTTCATGATAAAAATGAGTCATTAACTCGACTCTTTATTCCTGAAAATAGTAAACAAACCTTGAATATTAAAATAATATTCATTCATTAAATATTTTCCCATGTATTCACTTAATATCTTGTGAATAATTTTAATAAATAAATTCAATGCTAATTATTCTAAACTCTAATAATATGAATTTATTTATTTTATGGTGACTGATCAAACTCAAACATTAACTCAGACCCCGTGGTGGTGACCACCATGTCCTAAATTCTCATTCATTAGAATGGGATAGACTTTTGAATACGCTGAGTTTGTGATGCTCTAGGACCTTATCTAGATAATATTTAATACTATTCACATACCATGAGTGGATTATAGCAATCCATCAAGGCCCCTAAGGAGACAAGGAAAATTCATAATAATGACAACCTTTCCTATGAACATGTGTCATGTAATATAATCTATTTGTCTCACAATATATCATAAAGTAGTATACAAACTTCGTGTCATCATCTTTTCTTGATTTATTATTCATTGAATTTACTATATTAACTTACCTTATTTTACCATGACCATGGATTTAGTAAAGTTACTACCAACCTGATTGACTGGTCATGTGCTGTCACTTCCTTTCGAAAGCGAAAAATTCTATTTTGATCAATCAATCAATGTAATACCACCAATGACACACCCAATTCAATATACCTTGACATGAAATAAATTTCATGTTTTTTATCTTGCATCAAAGTAAATAATTAAATAGTATGAACTGATAGTAATCTCAATTCACGATACCATTACATTTGTTCATGGATATGAACTACCAATGACACCTTAAAAATATAGTGTTCCTATTGGCAGGTCAGTCCTCATGATCTCATCTAATCGATATCACCAAGTGTGAACTTCATGAGAAGAATTATAAATGCTTATGAGCCCCCACACTTGATAGTATCACATCATCTATGTCTAATCATCATGATGTTTCTGGACTATATGACATATGTTTAAGATTATTGTCATGGTATCTCTAGGTTCTCATTATATCCTGGGAACTGATATAAAATTTTGATGTTATGAATAATCTATGGACATTACTATGTAAATAGTGGGCATAAAAATATCAGTACTATTATGATAAGTATACATTATGCATAACTCACTATATACATGATATAATAATCAAAAAGTACTATTTAAGTTGGGTTTAGGTCACCCGATTTTACAACACTCTGACTTGAACTAGTTCCAAATTTCTAACTATCCTTTAGAGAACTCACATGATAAGATCATGCTTTTGTTGACTTATGGATTTAGTCGTTATTCCAGACATGTCTCTATTGTGCGGCTACTCTACTATCTATGACTTCACCTCTTTGAGTAAAACTTCTCAATAGGTGATATCCCCAAGTATATTCCTTTTTCCACTATCAAAACTTGACATCTTGGATAGTACCAATAATAGGATTGTCATAATTTTTATTATGATAAAACTTTACTTACTAGGTGAGATTCCAAGAACTGGAACAAATCATTATGTATTTTACACTACTTATTCAGCTATAACATACTCAAAATTTGTTGTCATGGTTACCACTAGATTGAATGATCTTCTCTTGTACATTACCTTATCCTAACTATGATTTTAGGTCATAATTATCTAAATGAAGACTAATTTGTGTCCCATTATAACTAGTGTTGCTTCCTCTCCAAGTACTAGGAGCATATCCCTTGAACTCTCTCAAGTACATTTAGATAGTTCTGACTGCTTCTAGTGAATTTCTTCTAGATATTACTGATATTCGCCTACTATAAAGTATATTTTTAGAAATATTATATTTATTACATTGTATGTCATATGTGATTGATCCATTATTAGTACTTATGTAATTCTACTTGCCATTTTAATCTCCTTATATGTCTCATACATATATTCTTAGAGAAATTTATATCATGTGGCATTGGTAACAATTCTCTCATAAATTATTCCAACTTGTATTTTTTAATACCTTATCAACATATGTAATTTGACTTGGTATGAGCAACCCATTAGATCTAACTCATTATATCACATTCCCTGGAACTTAGATTATTACTTTCAGTCAATCTTTGGAAAGCAGTGGTGATCCCACTAACCTCTTGTAGACACATGACAAAAATTCATTCCAAATGAATATTTTATGATCTTATTGTTAAGTAGGAAAGTCTTTTATGAAGACACAAGAGGGGGTTGAATTGTGTCCTTTTAAAATTTTCACAATTCTATCATTTCACATAAATAGTAGATAGAGATAGCGTCATTTCTATATGAGAGTATGTGTATCAGAAAAATAGAAAATAGATCATAGTAATTTATAAAGGTTCGGGGAACAAAGATCCCCTAGTCTACTCCACCAATCACCCTCTCTGAGGGCTTGGTGAATTTCAATAGTTAGGTCCTCTTCTCATAAGACCGATTCAAAACTGAGTGCATACAGTTGTCACCCTTACAAACAAGGCTAAAAAAAGAGCATTCTGATTCTTTTACAGGGAACCAAAATATCCACAGCTTAGCATGAGAAGCTGACACTCCACCACAACTAAAAAATGAGTAGCCGATAATCAAAAGGTAATCAACAAAGATTGATTTTATAAGGCAGTTTAAACTACATAGTTGCAGCAGTATGCAACTGACAGAAGATGGATCTTCAACTTCAGAATAATAATAATATTTGAAATATGTCTAAAGAGATCTGGTTTCACAATAGATCTTCAATTTTAAGAACAGCATCAAAAACAGAGCATCGCGCTTCTAGGATTAAACATGTATATCTCCAAAATGTAGTCCTCACTTTTGATATTCTTGATCATTGTAGCACTGTAAATCAAGTTGTACAAGAAATATTGAAGAATAAAAAATTATCAACAACTGAGAGAGATAGATATATCCAAAAAAACATCTAACGTATAAAGATATATATATAACGATATATCTTCACTAGTGGAAATACGGGTTTTAGCGTCGTCGTAATAACGTCGATTTTTTAAAAACTGACGCGAATAGTATGTGCGGGGAATTTATGGCGTCGGTTCTACAAAAAACTGACGCCAATAATATTAGTAAACATATTTTCCGCGTCGGTTTTGAGAAAAACCGACGCGGAAAATAATTGAAAAGGAATTTCGGCGTCGGTTTTCAAAAAAACCGACGCAGAAGATTTTTTTTTTAGTTTCGACGTCGGTTTTGAGGAAAACTGACGCAGAAAACCGACGCCGAAACAAAAAAAACATATTCGGTGTCGGTTTTGAGGACAACCGACGCGGAAGATAGTTTTTAAAAAAACTTTCGGCATCGGTTTTCCTGAAAACCGATGCCATAAGTTATATATTCAGCGTCGGTTTTCTTAAAAACCGACGCCGAAACTAAAAAAAAAACATATTCCACATCGGTTTTCCTTAAAACCAACGCGAAAATTCTTTTAAAATTATTCGGGGTCCGAAACCCTCCTTTTGTTCGATCGTCGAAATTGAGCTCCACTGCGGCCGAAACCCTCATTTTGTTCGATCGTCGAAATCAAGCTCCGTTGCGGCACTTCGGACTCCCGATGACCTTCGAACCTGATTTGCGATCTTGGACGGGAATTGTTGAAGGTTTTTTGTCATTTGCACGATTTCTGGTATGCGTTCTTCCTCTTTATCTCCTATTTCATCTCCTATTGTTTGTTTCTTCTTCAAGAACCCTATTTAAGTAGGAATTAATGTTCAGTCAGATGTGTTATGAGTTTTTGTAGTACTAAGATCGACACTACTTTCAAATTTGAGCTCTGTTATGTATGGTTGTAGTAAAAATAGGATCATAATAAAACTACAGGTATGTTCTAGTTTTATCTCTATCATCATCTTAGCTTATCTTTCTAAGGTATTTTATTATTTTTTTTATTTGATCTACATAAATTGTGAATCAACAATTTTGAAGAATTGGTTTTTAACTTCTGTAGGTTTTTAGTAAACATATTTGTACCGAACTGAGTATGTGTTTGTGGTTGAAAGAATTTTTGAAATTGCTATGAATTTTTGACCCTGGTGGTATCAAAAAGTTATCATTAAGAAATTTTATATTATCTAATATTTAATTCTTGGTATAGATCCTTTACAAGTTGCACTTGATAGCTTTCTTTATGACTTCCTCTTCTGGTATAAGATCTCCTTCATCAGTGAGTTTGAATTAAATGTGATTGAAGTTATAAAATTACATTACACCCATTTTGATTGATATCTTACATTTTAAAACAACCAATTATATTTTTTACTTTCAATAAAGAATTGAGATTTATTAATAATTTATACATATTTCCATGTACTCCCACATTTCACTTATTACTTCCTTTAAATTAATGAACTAATAAATTTTAAAAGAATGATATTATAATTAAATTATAATATCAATATAACACACATGTATATAATATGAAAATAAACTGTTTACTCTATTTGTAAACGTGTTTCATATCTGATGTCTTTTATCTGATTATCAATAGTTTTTATGGAATATGTTTTTGTTTACAATTTATCTGATAGATATTTAAATGTTTATATATTTTAATATATTCATCAATTATATTGTGATATCAGGTATTAATGGATCATAATTGGATTTATTTACGAAGAACTACTAGTGAATATGAAAAAGGAGTTGATAATTTTTTGGAATTTGCTAAACGACATAATCAAAATATTGATTTGATTTTCTATCCATGTGTGAAGTGTGTAAATATGAGAAAGTTAAACTCCAGAGAAATCAAGGATCATCTCATTTGTTATGGTTTTAGCCTTAATTATACACATTGGATCTTGCATGGTGAAAGAACTGAAAATTCAACATCCAATGTTGATGACGATATTCATAATGAGGCAGAGGATCGTATTGAAGAATTAATTCATGATTTAGGTGTTGAAACCATCGAAAAAACACCAACTATTGAACGATTGTATGGAGATTCTAAGAAACCATTATTCCCAGGTTGCAGTAAATATACAGTGTTATCAGCAGTTTTGAGATTAGTTAACTTAAAAGCAAAAATGGGTGGAGTGATAAAAGTTTCTCCAGTTTACTTGAGCTTTTAAAAGAGCTTCTTCCAGAAGGCAATGGACTTCCAGATTCCAATTATGTGGCGAAGAAAATATTATGCCCAATGGGATTGGGGTATAAAAAGATACATGCTTGCCCCAATGATTGTGTACTGTATAGGAAAGAAAATGAACATTTATCAAGTTGTCCTACATGTGGAACATCGCGCTATAAGATGGATGAGAAAGTCAACTCAGATTCATTTTCAGGTGATGTCATGTAACGTTATGAAAAATCAATTTTTTTACTTTCCAATGATATCATCCAATATTTTTTTCAAACAATTCTGATAAATCAATTCTGATTTATTTTTAGGTACCAGAATCAAAACTCCAGCTAAAGAAATTTGGTACCTTCCATTTATTCCTCGTTTGAAGTGTCTATTTGTAAATTCAATTGATGCAAAAAGGTTAAGATGCCATTCAGATGAGCTCATCTTTGATGGTAACTTACGTCACCCTGCCGATTCACCATAGTGGAAGAGTTTTGATAAAAAATTTCATGATTTTGGAAGTGAAGTTAGAAATCTCAGAATGGGATTGTGTACTGATGGAATGAATCCATATCGGAGCCTCAGTAGCCAACATAGTTCATGGACTGTTTTGCTGCTACTTTACAACTTGTCCCCACATCTATGTATGAAGAAAAAATATGTTATGATGAGCTTGATGATTTATGGACCAAAACAACTGGGAAATGATATTGATGTGTATCTTACACCATTTATTGAGGATTTAAAACTACTATGGGAGAAAGGTGTTATAGTTTTCGATGCATACAAGAAAGAGTATTTTCTTTTGCGTGCTATGATAATGTTCACTATAAACGACTTTCTTGCATATGGAAACTTATCTGGATATAGTGTTAAGGGACATAAAGCATGTCCAATTTGTGAAGAACAAACTTCATATTATCAATTGCAGAATGGAAGAAAGAAAGTGTACATGGGACATCGAAGATTTTTGCGAATTGATCATCCTTATCGTAGATTGAAAAAAGCATTTAACGGTTTACAAGAATACAACCTCCCCCCTCAACCATTGTCAGCTGAAGAATATTATGACAGAGTGAAAGATATTGATTCAACATTTGGAAAGAGAAAAAGTTCTGGTTTACAAAAACATATCTGGAAGAAGCAGTCTATTTTTTTCGAACTACCTTATTGGAGATTTTTAGAGATAAAACATAACATTGATGTTATACATGTTGAGAAAAACATATGTGATAGTTTGATTGGAACTTTGTTAGACATAAAAGGAAAGACAAAAGATGGATTACATGCTAGATTGGACTTGATATTAATGCGAATACGTTTGGAGTTAGCTCCCGCTGTGAAAGGAAACAGAACATATTTACCTCCGTCTTGTCACACATTAAGCAAGATTGAAAAGATGAATTTTTGTCAGTGTCTTCATGGTATTAAAGTACCCAATGGTTTTTCTTCAAATGTGAATAATTTTGTGTCATTGAAGGATTGTAAATTAATAGGTATGAAATCACATGATTTCCATGTGTTGATGCAACAAATTCTACCAGTAGCAGTGCGTGGTATATTACCGAAAGCTGTCAGAAAGACAATCATCTGGTTATGTAATTTCTTTAAATCCATTTGTAGAAAAGTTGTTGATCCAAATTTGTTAGATGTGTTGGAGAATGAAGCAAATCTTATTCTTTGTCAACTAGAAATGTATTTCCCACCCACATTTTTTGATATAATGGTTCATCTATTGATTCATTTGGTGCGTGATATAAGAATATGCGGGCCTGTTTATTTAAGATGGATGTATCCTTTTGAAAGATATATGAAAATTTTGAAAGGATATGTTAAAAATCCTTATCGACCAGAGGCCTCTATTGTTCAAAAATATGTATCAGAAGAGGTGATTGAGTTCTGTACTGATTATTTTAATGAGGTGGAGCATATTGGTCTCTTTGTATCTCGACATATGACAATTGATAGAGAAGGTAGAGGGGTTCGAGGCTTAAAGGTAAAGTTCATTCCACGTGATGAAGTGATGCAAGCACATTTATACATTTTGAACAACACAGATGAGGTTCAACCATATATATCCTCACATATTACTGAATTAAAGTTACGATATCAGAAAAGAAATGAAAAGTGGTTGATGATTGAGCATAAGAAGACATTTGTTTCATGGTTTAAAGAGAAAGTCACCCCAGGTATATCTGTATCAGAAACATTGAAGTGGTTAGCAGGGGGACCATCTATTAATGGGATCACTTGGTCTGGTTTTGATATCAATGGCTACACATTTTACACAAAAAACCTGGATGACAAGAGTACCGTTCAGAATAGTGGTGTGATGGTATTCGCTGAAGCAGTGCATTTTTCAAGTGCCAAAGATAAAAACCCAATTTCTGCATCAACGTCATATTTTGGAGTTATTGAAGACATATGGGAAATTGATTATATTAAATTTCGAGTCACTGTTTTTAAGTGCAATTGGGTTGATAGTAATAGTGGCGTGAAACATGATGAATATGGGTTTAAACTGGTTGATTTGAAAAGATTTAATCACAATGATGAACCATTTATCTTGGCGACACGTGAAAAACAGGTATTTTATGTCATTGATCCGTTGAATGATCAGTGGTTAGTTGTTTTTCAAGGGAAAAGATACCATTTGGGTGATGAGGATGATTCTGATGATGCTAGTGATTTACATGAGCCTTATTCATCTATTACGCAATTTTCAGATGATTACAATGAATATAAGATAGACATAGTGCATGCAGTACGTACCGATCATGATGAAGGGATGTGGAAAAACACTAAATTAGTCTCCTAATTTTTCTGGTAAATATTTATATTTTGTGTCTATTTTTAAAACTTACAAATGCATGCCTCTATTTTTACATATTTATTTTTGTCTTCCTTGTTTCTAATTATTCATTTTTCTAATGATATGCAGGTACACAAAATTTCATTACACTTTCTAGTAGCAATGTCAGATACAGATAGAGAGGAGCAGTTACCGAGGTATATCTATTTTGACATATTATTAAATATTCAGTAATATACTTATTTAATGAAATAAAACTTTTAATTTACAAAAAAAAATTGCAGGACTACGATGCGTCCTCGGCGGAGGAGACTTCTCCAGTTACTACTCAAAAATCAAGTTCTCTAGTTGGTAAACGTGGTATTACATGTTTACCAAAACTATCACTTGTTCGTGATGATAACAAAGAACACATCCGTTTTGATGATAATAATAATGCAGTTGGCCCAAATGCAGTTCAGTTTGTCAGTTATATAGCGATGCAGAGCTGTTGCAGGATTAGTATTTTATATCCTGATTGGAAGTCAGTGGACAGGACGGCGAAGCAACAGCTTTGGGAGGCCGTGACGGTAAAATATCTTTATTTATTTATTTTATCTCATTTTTTTTAATATTATACAGTTTAAATGACATATTTAATTTTTTCAATTACAGATGACATTCAATTTTGAGGAAACCAAAGAAATTAGGAAAAGACATCTCTCTTTAGCGGCGGTTCGATGGAGAGATTTTAAAAACAAACTAACAAAAAATTATGTTTTTGGAAAGAGAAGGTTTGAAAGCCCATGTCTTAAGTATCCATATATAGATGAATAAACATGGAAGCGATTTGTTGACAGTCATCAGGAAGAGAAATTTCAGGTATTGTAATCGTTTTATATTTTAAAATTTATGTTATATTTTCCTTATTACTTAGGAGTTTATTTTTATGTAACAGGCCTCCAGGAGATCTCATCAGGAGATCCAGTTGAAAAAAAATACCCTCATACTTTATCACATGGAGGGTACTCGTATTTGGAGCAGAAAATGATTGAAGAAAAATTTGAAGCATTAAGAGCTCGATCAAGTAGTGGTTCAGAAGAGGTCTAGTATGGTCCTCCATCTCCTCCCACTTGCCATGAGAAATGGAAACGAGCAAGAAGAAGAAAAAATGAACAATATCTTACAGACGAAGCTCATCAAGTGGCTGATAGAATTGTAAGTAAATATTATTTCTTTGTTAACAATTTTCCTTTTTTATAATTTATAAAAACTAATATAAATTTTTTATTTTTCATTTCAGGATGAACTTCAGAAGAAAGAGACACAGGGCTCTTTTATCCTTGAGGGTAGGATGGATATCCTAGCCACTGCTTTGGGAAAGGCAGAACACCCCAGCCGTGTTAGAGGATATCAGGCGGGTGTTAGTATTCGGAAGGTTTTTGGTAAGAGTAAGCAATCAAGAGACCCAGAAATCGAATCCTTAAAAGAAGAGTTGCAGGATATGAAACGGTCTATGGGTGATCAAATTCAAGCAGCAGTACAAAAGGCTTTATTAGAACACTTGGAAATACAGTCACAGTCTACTCATCCTTCCGAGGTATATTATTTACTTGTTATCAATTTTTCTTTTCTATAAATTATAAACACTGATATAACTTTTTCATTTTTCAACATTCTCAGCCTACTCACCCGGACTACCCTGCCTCATATGCTTACCCAGCACTGTCTGGGTAGCCTTCCGAGGTATATTATTTACATGTCATCAATTTTTCTATTTTATAAATTATAAACACTGATATAAATTTTTCATTTTTCAACATTCTCAGCCTACTCAGCCGGACTACCCTGCCCCATCTGCTTACCCTGCCCCGTCTGGGCAGCCTTCCGAGGTATATTATTTTATTTAATTTTTAATCAATTTTTCTATGTTATAAATTTTAAACACTAATATACCCTTTTCATTTTTCTGACTTCTCATCCTACTCACCCTGACTACCCTGCCCCACCTGCTAACTTTGAGCCTCCACCTCCTCCCTCGGATCAAGCCTTATATTGTGAGTTGTTTGCGGGAGATACTCATGTACATATTATTGTGTTAGGATAGGTGTATTTTTTGGGGGACTCGGTACATCATCAGCCTATGAAGATGGGTCAGGTTAGAGTATCAGTACTTGTTATTATAGATCCTACTGCTCTACTACCATTTTCTTCTGTGGAGATCACCAGTGTTGGGGAATGTATGGGCCATTTTTTACTTTGTCCAACTGCACTTCTTCGTTATATTTCACATGAGGTATGCGTTTTTTTAAATATTAATTACAAATGATTCCAAATTACTTATAATGTTTTCTGACATTTAACTTATATAGGATTATCTGAAATCAAAAGAAACTATACAAATGCAACAAAATGTTCAGAAACAGTCGGCTGTAGATACTTCTGATATTTCTTATGGGTTGAAAAGATTATCTGAGTCATCTTCTTCCTTGAATTTTATCTATGAGTTTCGGATGACGCTCGATATATGTGGAAGAAATTATAAATTGAGAATATTGAAAGAAGATATCATGAATTTAGTTAATTTTGAAGAGATCAGGATGAATGTGGTGCAGTTGTTTTCCATGTAAGTAAATTGACGTTTAAATTGCTATTTCTTTAATAAAATATTGTTATGTCATTGACTAACTATATTTTCTTTTTAAATTAGGTATCTACACAGGATTCTTTTACAAAATGAAACTACAAGAATTTACATCTTTATAGATCCAGAGTACATTTCCTTGGAAGTCAAACATGTGAAGAATGATGAAAGAGTTCAATATATATCCAAGAGATTATCACAAACAGAGATTCAGTGCTGGTTTTTGCCATTTCTTGATAAGTAAGAACATCAACATAATTTTGAACTCATGATCATTATAATGTCATTAATTGTGAACTTTTTGTATTATAGGGGGCATTGGATGTTAGGCGTATTTTTCCCAAATGAATGCACCTTATATTGGTTTTGCTCTTTATTAGGAAAAGTGCGTAAACCATTTTCCAACTTATTAAACAGGTAAGTTGTTTTTTTATTTTTATAAGTTTGTTATGTTTAATTTTAATTGTTTACACAAGTTTTATTAGTTCTTATATAAAAAATGCAGTTCATGGAAACATTTTACAAAGGAAAATAAACCAACGAAAATCAAATATGTGGAAGTACAGGTAATTAGTTTTTATATTTTTGTTATATATTGGTTTTTATTATTAGTTAAATGTTTTATAACTGTAGTGTCATCATCAAAATGGATATGTTTAATGTGGTTATTATATTCTACGATTTATGTACGAGATAATCACAACTGGGGAAACTACTAATTTTCATAAGGTTAGTTGTATTAATTTTTTTATATATTTTCTTCCAATTTCTTCTATTTATTAATTTCATATCATTCAATATTATTGTAGGTATTCAATGATTCACAGTCTTATTCCCAATCTGATATGATCCATATTCAATCTACTTTTGCGGACTTTTTGTTAAGTCTGATTAAGATTTGAGGTATGTATATACTAATATTTTTAAATAATAATACATATGGGTTTAAAAAACTAACTCTTATGATATATTAGGTGTTTGAACCTACTAATAATCAAATGAATGCTTCAACAATAACCAACAATGAGCATGTCGTATATTTCAGGTACGTGTATTTTAATTCTGCTTTACTTTGATTTTTCTCAAGTGCCTCTACAAAAACTGTTTTATTGAACCTACTAATAATCAAATGAATGCTTCAAAAATAACCAACAATGAGCATGTCGTATATTTCAGGTACGTGTATTTTAATTCAGAATTAGTTATTATATTTCTTTTCATTATTATTTCTTAAAATCATTTGTCTGTACAGTGACAGATCTGGAGGGTGGTACTTGGATCATGAACATAGAGATTTGTATAGCGAAATAACATTCACAAACACTAAAAATTGTCTCCCTTGCATGCACATCAATATCTTCTAGGCCTTTTTATTTTTTATTCAAATAAATATCGGAAAATGATTCTCGAGAATCATATCACATAATCCCTGAAATAGCGCTTAGTGGGTTTGCGCAAAGATAAAATAGAAGGCGTCAATTTTTAAGGTATGTTTCTTTATGTCTCTTCAATCTACATTTGATTTCAATCTTCTCACCTATTTTTTGCACTCAAACTTATTTCTCTGTTATTACATAACTTAAACAAATAACAATAGTGAATGGATAATGCACGTCTATACAGATCAAATATAAAAACCTGAGGTTGGGGGTGGTGGGGATCCTACGGTGAAGAGACACCCCCAACATCTTCAGTGGGGGAGGTGAGGAAGAGGTTTCATCAGCTGAGTGTTCCTGGAATTTTTATCAGGGGTCATAACATATCATTTTGGTAATTTACTTTGTGAAAAAATGAATGATTCAAATAAATTACACATTTTCATTTAATGTTTATTCATTGCAGTAATATCTTGGATTGATTTTTTCACGCACATCTCCTTGGTTAGTTTCATTACTGTTTTGACAGAATTGGTGTTATCTATGGGAGGAAACTCACAATGATTGATACTGAGTATGGTTAGATCAAGAAAATTCACCATGCAGGTATGTTTAGTTGTGCTCGGTAAATACTACCATCATTCCAGCATCCAAAGTTACCCGCTTGGTTATTTGATTAGAATCTTTCAGCAAAATTACTATGTGCTGAGGGAGATGTGATATACTAAGAAAATGAACTTGAACTCTACAAATGTATGATGAATATTTCCAGGTTTTTTTTATTGTGAAATTGAGGGATTCATTGGAGTAATAGATTCCTGGAAATGATTCATACTAGCAAATTATTGTTTAAAGATGAAATAGATTTAGTTTGTCGGTTCTGGCATAAACTATTATGGATTTTCTACCCACTACTATCAATTATGAATCATATATTCCATTATTACAAATCTTTATTACTGCTTTTCATTGAAACAGGACGTCTGGATTACTGTTATTTAGTAATAGTGCATGCCAATCAGTTCAAGTGATTTCATACCTAATAACCAACAATGAGCATGTCGTATATTTCAGGTACGTGTATTTTAATTCTGCTTTACTTTGAGTTTTCTCAAGTTCCTCTACAAAAACTGTTTTATTGTTTTTGTATACTCTATTTTTTTTCAGGGTTCCGATTTTTTTGGAGGAGAAATTATAAATATTTTATAAAAAAAAATTATTTACGGCGTCGGTTTTTCCAATAACCGATGCCGAAAGTTTTCTATGGCGTCGGTTTTATAAAAAACCGATGCCAAAAATCCTGTCTAAATGTAGTTTCGGCGTCGGTTTTTTATAAAACCGACGCCGAAAACCTAGTCGACTCAGTTTTCAGCGTCGGTTTTTTAAAAGACCGATGCCGAAAATCATGTCTAAATGTAGTTTCGGTGTTGGTTTTATATAAAACTGATGCTAAAACTCATAAGTGAATTATTTTTCACGTCGGTTTCTAAAGAATCGACGTGAAAACTATATTTTTAACGTCGCCTATAAAGACGTCGGTTTATAACCGACGTCAAAAATTAAAAAAAAACGACGCTAAAAAGTGTTTTTGCACTAGTGCTTGTAGTAAGATTTCTTATCCACAAAAGACACCTGAAAAATCGAGAGAATTCAAATTCAAAAATACAGCTCAGATTAGTCATAACTTACCTTAATAATAGGATAGAAAATATCCATTTTAAATGGATCTTTAAATTATTTAATATGATCTTTGAATCATTCGAAATCGATCTTTAAATCACCCTAATATTCTGCAAATAATGTTATAGAAAACTCTGATAAAGTCACAAAATTAAATCTTCGATGTTGAAAAGTAAAACGTAAGGTTTCTTCACAAAACGAAAAAACACCAAACGTAGTGTTAATTCTTTGAACATAAGTTTGATCACAAAAGTAATGTTGATGATCCATACATTTTCTTCCCAAATGTAGTGTTCCATACTTACATAGGGTTCTTTAACTATACTTTTTCTCTTTGAAAAATGTAAGGTTTCATTCAAACGTAATGTTCTTTAACCATACATTTCTTCCAAAGTTAGTTTGATAAACCATATGTGCTGATCCTTTATCATAATCTTTAATAAAAATGTAGGGTATGATCCTTATGTTACATTCTTCAGTGTAGGGAATGAACAGTGATTCCAGAAAACAACAAATCATGAGCACTGTTTCCAGAATACGCTTAAGAGCATTCCAAAAACTTTAATGAATATTTCTCATGAATAAATACTTGAATATTATTCCAAAATAATAATTATAAAGAATATAAACTTCCTGAAAAACACTTAAAATAAGATCATTAGTAAAACAAATAAGGGTATTTGTGATCATAAAAATCAATAATATTTATAGAGTATTATTGATACAATATGTGCCCAACAATATCCCCCTTTTTGATGATCACAAAACCCATAAATTAAAACTATAAATGTAGTAACATAATTTAAAATTTTGTAAACATTGATTGAAATAAATTTGATTTGACAGAATTATTTTGATAAAAATAAATTTTTGTGTTTATCCAAATTTCTCCCAAAATATTTCAAAATTTAAAAAGAAATATTAAAATTTTGTGTTGTGTTTATCCAAATGTATCCCCCATTTTTAAGATCAAAAAGAAAGTAAATAAATATATTAAAACACATATTTAATATTGGATAGATTAGTAAGTGAATTGTATAATTAACTGATAAATATAATGAAGACTGGATGTTTGGATATTAGATAAAAATATAAAAGAATATAAAAATAAAGTACATAAAATATAAATGAAGACAATTTCATTGATTAGAAAAGGTACAAATATAATAAGGATGTGACTAAGAAATAGAATATTCATTGTAATAATGAGGATAAAAGGTTTCTTAGGGATTGGTTTCTTACAAGGTATAAAAAAGGTTAGGGATTGGCTAGGTTGGAATTATGAATGGCTTGAAACATCTCCTTCAACTCATCCATCTATAGTCTCAAATTCTGCATCAAACTATCACCCAACTGCATTATTAGAAGTCTGTAATCATGATTAACATGAAAATCCTCCACAAAATTGAATTTCAAAAATTCATGTAATCTCTCCTCTTGCTTTATAAATTTTTCCAACTTTTTTGTAAACAGATTCAGAAGAAATCTGATGTTGGGTTCACTCTGAGTTAGTTGATCAATAAGAAATTTCTGATTGTCCAATAAAACTGATAGAGGAGCACTATTGCATTGAAGGTCCTGAAGATGAGAATTCATGTCTTCCATAACAGATGTAATGGCCTGAAATATTCTAATCAAATCTGGTCTAGTAGTAGGAGTAGAATTAGATGTACTTATCTGATTTACTGAACTTTTCACTGATTCAAACTGACTTCCCAACTACCACTTCAAATCTGCAAAATCTGTCTTCAAAACAGTTTCAGATCTAATCAGCCCAATCTCATTTAACATGTTTCCCTTGAAGGCATCAAAATACCTTCTAGAAACAGTATTCTCATTAAGTTCCTGGATATTTTTCTTTGCAATTTCAAGCTCCTTCCACAGAGTGGAATTCTCTTCTTGATACTTGTTAAATTTAATCACAATTTCTTCAACTTGATGATACAATGAATTATATATCCCTTCATCTGCATTCAGTGTATGATCAACAACATTAGGAAAATAATTCTCCACTGATCTCTCCAAATATTTTTCAGTTGAAAATGATTGATTTTCAAGAACTTTAGTCTAATCTCCAGAAAAATGACCTGATTGTTCCACAGTTTGATTCACAACCACATCTGTAACTTCATTTACTGATTTCTGTACAAATTGTTCTTCTTGAGCAGCTTCTTTCTGAATAGTTTCTTCTTGAATATTCACCTGCTCTTGAATATTCTCTTATACTTGATCACTGATCATAGGTACAACAGGAATCTATATAGCTTGACTATCCACTGGTATTTCTTCTTCAAGAATTGGTTCATCTAAATGAACTGAGTAGATTGCTTCTCCAGAAGCCAACACTTTCTCTTCAACCTGCTGAACATATTTATTTTTAGGTTTCACAACAAGTCACTCTTGACTTTGTTCTTCCTCAACTTCCTCTACTTTGGTATTTAATATAAGCCTTCTCTGATATAGTTGAGAAACTGCATCATTCCATGATTCAGTAACTCCCTCCTTTTGAATATCTCCTTGCTCCCCTTGAGAAAAATGTTCTGAGCTCTGTTCTTCTTCAGCACCAATGGATAAAATCTTTCCTTTCATTGTAGTTTATAAAAATCCTAATTTCCATAGAGTTTCATCATTTAAAACATTTATATGATTGCATTTCATCCCCAAATTTACTAATTGAATCATATCCTTTTTAAATATAATTCTAGATATTATCCATTCATAAGGATAAAAATTCATCCTAGCATCTAGTTAACAACAGTAATGAAAATACCTAAACATATACTGTGTAAAATTCAGCTTAACGTTACTTAGAAATAAAAACATGATGTGCATATTAGGGTACAAAATTTTCTCCATCTCTGCCATCCTTGGTGCAATACTGGTTTGAATAAACTTAACCAAGATCTTATGATCTGCCTTGAGATCCTTAAAAAACATTTTCCTAATGTGCGTTGAGTTAAACAGAAAATACATAATGTCTTTGGAAGAGTAATTCTTGTCTCCAATCGATCGAATATTGAAGTGAAAAAAATCCTTCATGAGGGTAGTTTAAGATTTTCGAAACTTCAGTTGAAAAAATCAAAAAATCCTTATCTTTAATACTTGCAAGCATCATATCCTCATAATCACCAAAAATGAACTATACAGTCTTATAAAAGTAGTTCAGCTCTACCTCGTAAAGAAATTATGAATTGATTTCATTGAAGGTAGTCTCCAACCCTTAAAATGTCAATGCCTATTTTAGGAGTAGATTCATCTGATATAACCAATCAAAATCAACCACTTTTCCTTTAAGTATTTTTCTGCCTGTAACACACTATCACTTCGGATCACTTATGTCCCCTTCTTAAACTCACTTGGTTTTGGTCATTTAAAAAATATAAAAGTCTGAGGTTTTTGGCTTCTAGGGTTTGGAAGGAAAAAATGAGGGTTTTAAGTTAGATGAAATGGTTTTGGTGACCGAAGGGTTTCGGTAGATGAAGGGTTTTTGACAGGTGACGCATATCTTAATTTCTTGTGCCACAGAGTAATTATAAAAAAAATTAATGATTATGAAGTGTAAATAAATTTAATATTAAATAAAATAACTAAAATATAGTAAGGTAAAAATACGAAAAATAAATTATATTTACAGTAATAAACATAAGATAAAATAAAATAAAATAAAATAAAGAAACTTATTTAAAAATTAAATAAACCTAGCTCCCCCTTAATAAAATCAAAACTTATAGTGGAAAGTAGTTTAGTGTAAATATCAGCTAATTGATATTTATTGTTAACAAATTCTAAATATATATCTTTTTTAAGAACATGATCTCTTAGAAAATGATGTCTAATATCAATATGCTTAGTTCTAGAATGGCTTATTGGATTTTTTGAAATATTTATAGAACTTTTATTATCAAATAAGATAGGTATACTATTAAAATTAAGTCCAAAGTCCATTAGTGTTTTTTTTTCATCTGCAACATTTGTGCACAACAACTGCCTGCAGATACATATTCTACTTCGGTTGTTGATAAGGCAACTGAGTGTTGCTTCTTACTTGACCATGACACTAATGATTTTTCTAAGAAGTGACAGCTTCCTGAAGTGTTTTTTATATCTAGTCTACAACCTCCAAAATATGCATCTGAATATGATAGTAAATTAAAATCATAAGTTTTTTGATAAAGAAGATACTGAAAAACAGTTCCTTTTAAATATCTAAAAATCCTTTTGACATCAATAAGATGTGATTCTTTAGGATTTGTTTGAAATTTGGCACATAAACACACTGAAAACATAATATCAGGTCTACTAGCAGTAAGATATAATAAACTACCAATCATACCTCTATAAAACTTTTTGTCCACTGGTTTTCCATCTTCATCCAAATCAAGTTTTATATTAGTACACATGGTAGTTGAATATGTATTGTTATTCTTAAGACCAAATTTTTTCAATAAATCAGTAATATATTTGCTTTGGTTTAATACATTTCCATAATATTTTTGATAAATTTGGTTTCCTAAAAAGAAATTCAATTCTACCATCATGCTCATATAAAATTATTTTTGCATGAGTTTTGAAAAATCATTATAAATTTTTTTATTTATTGATCCAAAAATAGCATCATCAACATAGATTTGAACTAATAATAAATTAGAACAAATTGTTTTCTTAAAAAGGGTTGGATCTTCCAAACCAATAGTAAAACCATTTTTCAAGAGAAAATAACTTAATATTTCATAACAAGATTTGGGTTATTACTTAAGGTCATAGAGAGTTTTAGTAAGTTTAAAAACAAAATCTTGTTTTTAAGAATTTTCAAAACTAGGAGGTTTCTCAACATAAACTTCCTCCATTAAATAACCATTTAAAAAGGCATATTTGACATCAATCTGATATAATTTAAAATTAATATGATATGAATAAGCTAAAAGGATTCTAATAGATTCTAATTTAGCTATGGGGGCAAAGGTTTCATCATAATCTATACTTTTTCCTGATTATAACCTTTAGCTACTAATCTAGCTTTATTTCTAGTTATAGTCCCTTGATCATCTTGTTTATTTCTAAAGACCCATTTTGTTCCTATAATTGGATAATTTGATGGTATTTCAACTAATTTAAAAACTTTATTTCTTTTAAATTGGTTAAATTATTCTTGCATTGCTAACACCCAATTTTCATCTTTTAAGGCTTCTTTAAAAGATTTAGGTTCAAGTTATGATAGAAAGGTAGAGAATTCAACTATGTTTTCTGTATTTCTTCTAGTCCTTATTTCTATGTCTAGGTATCCTATAACAGTTTCTAGAGGGTGATTCTTTAGGAATCTAGACTGTCTAGGAAAAACACTTTTAGGTTCATTGGTATCATTTTCTTCTGAACTAGACTGAATTTTATTTTCAAAATCATTTTTCAGGTTTTCAAGTCTCATGTTTTCATAAAAGTCAGCAAATTCATCAATTTGATCTTTCTCTTTATTAAAATGGTTAGTTTCATAAAACTTTGCATGAACTCATTCTTCAAAAATCCTTAATTTTTTATTAAATACTCTATAAGATATATAAGTGGTAGAATATCCTAAGAATATTCCTTCATCAACTTTTGGATCAAACTTACCAAGATTATCTTTGGTGTTTAGGATATACACCTTGCATCCAAAAACTTTAAAGTACTTTACCTTAGGTTTTCTGTTATTCCAAAGTTCATAAGGTGTATTTTTAAAAATAGGCCTAATTAAAACTCTATTTATTATATAATAGGTTGTGCTTACAGCTTCTGCCCATAGATAGGTAGGAAGACTGTATTCATTTAGCATAGTCCTAGCCATTTATTGAATAGTTTTGTTTCTTCTTTCAACAATTCCATTTTTTGAGGTATTATTGGTACAGAGAAGGTGTGTTTAATACCCATGTTTGAGCAAAAAGAATTGAATTCTTGATTCTAAAACTCTCCATCATGATCACTTCTTAATTAAATTATTTTAAAACCTTTTTCATTTTTAACACTTTTGTAATGATTTTAAAAAATAGTAAAAGCTTCATTTTTCAGTTTTAGAAAATATACCCAGGTAAATCTAGAATAATCATAAACTAAAACATATACATATAATTTTCCAGTCAAACTTTCTATTCTAGATGGTCTAAATAGATCCATGTGGATAAGTTCTTGGGGCTTTGATATAGCAATTTTGTTAACAGATTTGAAGGAAGATTTGTGTTTCTTTTCAATTTGGTATGCATCACAGAATCCATCACTGTCAAACTTAAGACTAGGTAAATATAAAACTAATTATTTCTTAGATAATTTATGTAAATCATAAATATTGAAATGACCAAGTCTTCTGTTCCAAATCCAAGATTCATTTATCTTAGCAGTTAAACAAATCACTTTCTGTTTACACAATGAATTTAAGTCCAAGATGTAGACATTATCTGTTTTGGGTGCTCTAAATTTAAGAAAATGATATTTAAATACAGAATAGGAATTGTTAGAAAAATCAACACAATATCTATCATATTAGAGTTGAGATATACTTATCAGGTTATGCTTCAATCCTTGTACATACAGTATTTTATTGATTGAGATAGACTTTGTATCTCCAACTATTCCAAGTACAATTATCTTCCCTTTGGCATTTTCACTAAAGGTGACTAGACCTCCATTAATTTGTGCCAATGTATTGAAGTTTGATGGGTTTCCACTCATGTGTCTGGAGAAACCACTGTCCATATACCATATAGCTTTTCCTTTACTGTGACATGTTACCTACAAAGACAATTTAAACAAAAATTTGTTTTGGTACCCATATCTTTTTGGGTCCGGTAGTGTTAGCTACCAAGGATTTAGGAATCCAAATCTAATTTATTTTTTCATGACTTATGTCATTTACTTTAGATAAATTTTTTTAAATAAAATCTCTTTTAATTCCACTTATTTGAGGATTTCTCAAATAACAATTTTTTATTGTATGTCCTTCTGTTCCACAAAAATGAAAAATAGCATATTTTGTATTGGGAACAAACTAATTCTTATATAGTTTGGATTTTTCACCTTTACTACCTATACCAAATATTTTATTTTTAATTACATTCTTACCAAGAATTTCATTCATTATATTTTCTCCTTTTGTAAAAATAAGAGCATCACTTTTATAATTTTCTACTTTATCCTGTAGTATTTTAATCTTATTTTCATGGTCAGTACAGTTTTTAGTAGATGAGCTAAATTTCTTAACTAACTCTTGATTTTGTTTAAGTAAAGTATCCTTTTCTCTTAAAATAGCATTATGAATATTCTTTAAAGATTTGTGTTTCTTTAATAGGTAATTGTATCTTTCTTCTAGCATAGTACAGTAGGTAGCCATTTTATCATTTGAGTGACTAGAATCATAATTAGATGAATAGTAGGGTTGTACCTTATCTTCTTCAACCATAAAGCACATATAAGCTTTCAGATTTTATTATTCCTTCTCTGAATCAGAGATTGATGAGCTACTGGAGTCTTAAAAAATACTCCAAGTAGCCTTCATAGCCCTTTTTCCTTTTTTTTCATAGTCATCATTTTTTTGAAACTTTTTTTTATGTCTTTCTATTTTCACTTTTTAATTAAGGACAGTCATGTATTATATGGCCCAACTTTTTGAATTCATAGAATCTAACTTCCCTTAACTCTTTCTCATCCTTTTTGTAGGGTTTTCTGAATCCTCTCATCTTCCTATAAAACTTGTTAAACTTTCTGGCTAATTGAGTCGGCTCAATTTCAGAATCAGATGAGTCTGAATTTCTTTCTTCTTTGACTTCTTGTTTCATTTTTTTGTTCTGCTTTTGAGATGTAACCTTTAAGGCAGTGTTATCCTTTTTCACTGAGACTTTTTATATTCAACTTAATCTTTCATTTCAGCTTTATATATCATTAGAGTTCCAATAAATTATCTCAGTGTCAGATTCTTGATAGGTTTCGATTGGATAATTGCAGCTAAAATTCCATTCCACTAATTAGGCGGTACTCTCAGTACTTTCAATGCTTGATCAGCTTGTTTGATAGGTTCACCTAAGGTTGTAATGTTGTTTATAATTTCTATGATACTTTCATTCATTTGAGTTATGCTTTCTCCGTCAACCATTCTAAATGTATCGAATTTCAATTTTTTTGTTGCATACCTCATATGTCTTACATTGTCCATACCTTCATAAGCAAATATAATTGTCTGCCACATTTCATAAGCTGTGGAGAATTGTGAGACATGGTTGAATTTGTCTGGTCCAAGACCATAGATGATATCATTCATAGATTTAGAATTCATGTCATACTCAGCCTCTATAGTAGCAGTCTAGGCTTCGGGGTTTTTAGTAATTTTGTAAGGAGTACCGATCTTTGAGTATACTTTAAAACCAAGATTTTTCAAATATATTATCATACATGATTTCCAACATCCATAGTTCTCACCATTGAAATATGGATCGCGAACCATTGACATTCCTTCTTTGAGATTCTCCATTGATCTTCATCTGAATCTTTAACTCTAGTTTTTTAGAACCAAAGAAAATCAAATTTTTAGAGCTCAGACTCTGATACCAAATGTTAGGTCAGAAAGTCTGATGAAGACACAAGAGGGGGTGAATTGTGTCCTTTTAAAATTTTCAAAATTCTGTCATTTCACATCAACATTATATAGAGTTGGCGACATTTCTATATGAGAGTATGTGCAGTAGAAAAATAGAAAATAGAGAACAACAATTATAGTGGTTCGGGGCACAAAGATCCCCTAGTCCACTCCACCAATCACCCTCTCTGTGGGCTTGGTGAATTTCACTAGTCAGGTCCTCTTCTCATAATACCGATTCATGATTGAGTGCAGACAGTTATCACCCTTAAAAACAAGGCTAAAAACAGAGCCTTCTAGTTTTTTTATAGGGAACCAAAATATCCATATATTAGCATGAGAAGCTGACACTCCACCATGACTGAAAACTGATCAGCTGATACTCAAAAAGGAATCAATAGAGATTGATTTGATAAGGCAGTTTAAACTACACATTTGTAGTAGCATGAAACTAACAGAAGATGGATCTTAAACTTCATAATAATAGTAATATTTGAAATATGTCTGAAGAGATCCAGTTGCACAAGAGATCTTCAATTTTAATAATAGAAACAAAAACAGAGCATCGCACTTCCAGGATTGAACATGTATATCTCCAGAATGTATTCCTTGCTTTTGAGATACTCGATCATTGTAGCACTGTAAATTAATTTGCAAAAGAAATCTAGAAGAATAAAAAATTATCAACATTTGAGAGAGATAGATAGATCCAAAAAAACATCTGACGTAGAAAGATATATATAATGATATATCTTGCAACAAGATTTCAGATCCACAAAAGACACCTAAAAAATTGAGAGAATTCAAATTCAAAAATACAGCTCAGAGTAGTCGTAACTTCCCTTAATAATAGAAGATAAAATCTCCACTATAAATGGATCTTTAAATCATTTAAGACAAACTTTGAATTAGTAAAAATTGAGCATTAAATCATCCTGATATTCCGCATATACTCTTACAGAAAACTCCGATAAAGTCGCAAAATTAAATCTCTGGTGTTTAAAAGTCAAACGTAAGGTTCCTTCACAAAACTAAAAAACACCAAACATAGGGTTTAACTACATAGCATTAATTCTTCGAACTTAAGGTTAAAAATTTAAGTTTGATCACAAAATTAAGGTTGACGATCCATATGTTTGATTCCCAAACGTAGGGTTCCATACTTACATAGGGTTCCATACTTACATAGGGTTCTCTAACCATACTTTTTCTCTTTTACAAACATAAGGTTTCATTCAAACATAATGTTCTTTAACCATACATTTCTTCCAACATAAGTTTGATAAACCATACGTGCTGATTTTTTATCATAAACTTTAATACAAATGTAGGGTATGATCCTTACGTTACATTCTTCAGTGTAGGGAATGAACAGTGATTCCAGAAAATGACAAACCGTGAACAGTGTTTCCAGAATATGCTTAAGAGCATTCCGAACACTTAAAAAAATATTTATCATGAATAAATACTTGAATATTATTCCAAAATAATAATTATAAGGAATATAAAATTACTGAAATACACTTAAAATAATATCATTAGTAAAACAAACAAGTTTATTTGTGAGCATCAAAATCAATAATATTTATAGAATATTGTTGAGACAATACATGCCCAACACTTGTTACTTACTTCAATCCAAAACTAGATTTTAGTAACTTTCACCCATTATTATCATTCTATAGTGTCACTAAATCTGTATGGTTGTATCATATAAACACTTTCCAAGAAAGGTGGTCTTGATATCCAATGCTAAATAAAATGATCATGGAAAGTAGCTATTACAAGTAGAATCTTAATAGAATTGGGCATGATGAATTGGTATAACCAATTGATCCTTATTGTTACCACACTTGTATCACCAATGTATAGTAACTATTGAATACCCACTAATGGTTTTACATCAATTAAAAAAACTACAAAAATAAATACTTGATTTTAGTAGATGTAATCCATTTTTTGAACTCATGTAAACATGTCAATCATATAATATTTCTATTTAATTCTTCCTGATAGGATTCATTATCTTCAATGAATAATGTATCATTAACCATGATTAATATAAAACCACTATTATGGTTTCATTATTCTTGCACAATATTTGTCTTTAGAACATTCCTTTTCTACAAGATCTTGTGGAACTTGTTAATATGCCAACCACTTGTGCATCTTTGGCATTGACTAAATCCAAGTCAATATTTCTCCCATAGTCTCAAATAGATATGTTCACCCTGTTATAGAAATATAGTATATAACTTGACTATAACTTTTATATCATAGGTATTTTTTTTAATATCCTTAGAAAACTTTAGGATAATTACTTTATATGCACGTTATGTTTTTCTTGATACAAGTTAGTTTATATCCTTAATAAACACTTTTCATCTAAACACATGTTATTATGAAATTATGGATTTATATCATACTATAACTCATATGATATTCATTTTTCATTATAGTTGGAATATGGTTATGGGATAATGTCTCTATTTTCAAAGCATGTATTAAAAAATAATATTACATATAAATCTTAACATTGATTATCATTTTACTTATATCATGACTCTGATGCATATAAGGAAATATGAGTTTAGGAATAAATCCACTTTACATTTTATGATCGATGAATGCTTGGTCATGATATTCTTCGCTACACGGGCCTGAAGCAACTCATGTCTTCTAACCACACATATTTTATACTTCACTTATACATTCCTTAATACTCTTAAAAGATTTTTATAAAGTATATTTACAACTAGATTTACCTTGGAGTAGTTCATGATCTCTAGATGAACTAATCTAAAAGTTTTATGGCTTACCTTTATTTCTAAAGGTTTCTTTGTCCAAAACTGGATAAGTAAGTGTGCCAATAATACCTATGTAATGACTCAACTTTTGACCAAGGTACAGATCATTGGTTTTTCATTTTTAATCTTCCCTTTAATCATGGTAAAGTTATGCTACATCCTAGAGACGGCCCAAAGAGTGTCTAGGACTGGTTTGGAACCTAGAGGTCCGGAAAATGGGCTGCATTCTGGGTCACACGGTTAGAGGAAACCGTGCAGTTGCAGACAGGGGAACATGTAAGTCCGCACAGTTTATCTACAACTGTGCAGACTAGGTGCACGACCATGTGGTCTTATTGCATATAGTGGAAAATCCTTCACACACAGTTTCTAAACCGTGCGCATAAACCATGTCCAGTATGTTTTAGGGAAAAATTACCATTTTTTCCTCCCTTTAACTTAAGTTCTTATTTATCTTTTCCTCACCCTACAGTGGACAAAACCTCCATCATTCCTCTCCTTGAAGCTTAAACCCTCCTCCTCCTTGGATCCTTGATAACTTCTTTATCCGATGTCTGATATTCAGTCCGTTGGTGGCATTGTAACCCCTGTGGTAAGGCTCCCTAGTCTATATACTCTTATTCCTATTCTTATTGCCATCTATTTATTGGAACCAAGGCTATTATTTGATATAAATGGAGTATGGTTTGTGTTTTTTGTCAATCCTCCCATGGAAGATCAGGGAGTTTGCAAGGAAATGTGTCCTATAGTTTAAGCCAATAACAATATTGAAGGTGGTTTGGTTTCCTAGTGTTTTCCAAATTTTTGGGGTCCAAAATTTAGAGGATGGATATCTTTTTGAAAAGTGGATTTTCTTGAAGGCTTTATTAAAATATGGAAAAGGCATGAATTTTGTGAATATGGGCTTCACCAATTGTGTTTCATGAAGGATCAAAGAAATATGACAGTGATCGACATCACAACAATGAGCATCGCGAATGATGAAGAATTGTAGCATCATGAATGGTGATGGTGATCTATACAATTACAAGAATTGGGGATTCATAGCGACATGAAGGTTTTGATGGAAAGCACTGTGATTACGACGAGCATCGCAGATAGGGAATTTCCATGGATCTTCATGATAGAAAGAGCTATGTGAAGATGTTTTTGAAAGATCTAAAAAATCCATGAAGAGGTGGTGGAGCATCACGAATAGCTGAGCCTATAAATATGAGGCTACCCCCCTTCACTTAGAATGAAGTTTTTCAAGTAAAATCTGGAAACGCTCTAATTTCATGAAGTTAAGGGAGCTTCGTAAATCTAGATTTCTATGAGAGATTGAGAATCATGAAAATACTATAATTATTGACTGATTCCAATGATTTTGATTAAAGGGTGCTTCGTGATGATGGGGTATTCTATGTTGATTCAGTGATCTTCATGAAGACGGTTAGTTCTGCAAAGGTAGTGAGCTTTGTGAAGATAGTTTTTTCTATGAAGGTAGTGAGCTTTTGCAAAGGCAGTGAGATTCAAGAAGGAGATTCATGAAAGGTAGTATTGAACATTAGGATTAAGTGGACAGATCTTTCAAAGATCAGCAACACAGGTATTTGATGCAAGCATATTCTCATGCAAAGACAGAGACAAAGACTTTAATGACAATCCATTGAAATGACCTTAAAGTAGATAAACTAAGTTAGAATTATCTCAAAGTAATGATCTAGGGAGAGTTGATGGAAGTGTTTTGAGGGATGTAGTGTTATATCCCTAAAACCATGTAAAGGTAGTGTGTCTGGCATAGAGTGACTATGTAAAAACTTTTGTATTCCACATCTAGTAAAGATTAGTGGATTTAGGAATGTCTAACACACTATCGGTGTATTCTTCTTAGACTAGCCCTTAGTGGTGAACCAAGTAAAACTGATGTGTTGTCTTTTTTCATGTGAATTTTTTATTGTGGATTGAATCCATCATACAGGTTTAATGAGTTCCTACCAACATGGTAAAAAGATCCACTGATTTAAAAGAAAAAGTTGACACTCTGATTCACCCGTCCCCTCTTAGGGCGTTTCAGGGTCCTACAAGTGGTATCATATGGAGGTTCATGTATGTTGGTTACTCTACTGTAAAGATATTATCTATTGAGATGTGAGTTTATTTCTTGAGACAATAATGAAGTGAAATTTTGATTAAGATCTAGTTATCTATGAGCATAAGTCTTTATCCACCAAGACCATTATGAATAGGAAAAATAAATAGAATAGACTATTGAAGAAGTACCTATTATATAAATAATAGGTAGTATATGGTTCTCCATGCCTTTCCAACAATGAAGAAATTTCAGTCTTGGAAAGTAAAGAGCAGGTGTCTGAGGTTTCCACCAATGATAAGGACATCCTTTCCACCTCATGTAAATCAAAATATTCAAGTGATCAGGCGGTATGTGTTAGCACCTTTTATGGTTGTCCTCGTAATAAGGATTCCAACACAAGTGGTGGTGATGATCAATTTATAACCTCATAATAATTCTCAGTTGATACATTAAGAAATTTTCTGCATGACATTCCTGAAGAAATAGCCTCCCTTATTTGTGGAGTATTTCAATGTATATAGGTAGAAATCACCCAACTAAGGAAAGAAGCAAATTCTATAGAGGAAGGATTGCAAATAAAAATTCTAGAATGTTATAAGCACACCAAACAGGTTGTAACCTTTAAATAAACAATGATGGAACTTGAAATAAGATCCTAAAAATACTTCAAAGAAGTTGAAAAGAAATATTTTGATAGGCTTGAGTAGAGTTTCATGAATAGATTCCTCTCGGTGATGGGGTTTTTATCCAGGACAGTGGACATCATCTTTAGATGCATAAGTTATTCGTGTATGGAAATCTCCTTTATGGGGAAGACCCATGGTTTCTTCAAGGCTACCAGAGGCCTTCAGTAGGGAGACCCACTTTTCCCAAGCTTATTCATCCTAGCCCAGGATACTCTCAGCCGACTCATCAACTATGGTATCCATCAAGGAGGAATCCTCCCTTATAGGAGAAAACCAAACATCCATTCGATCTCTAACTTGATGTTCGCAGATGACACAATGATCTTCATTAATGGTGGGTGGGGCTCTGTTTGGACTATCAAAAAAATTCTGTAGGAATATTGTTTCTGGAGAAAACAGGTCATCAGCAACTCAAAGAGAAACATCTTCATCTCCCGTAAGAGCTCTTCCAGATAGGCCTCCTCTCTATGCAACCTCTTGAACATGAAATGGGTATCCTTCCTGATGGAGTACCTGGGCATGCCTATCTCTTCAAATAGGCTCCGCATTCGTGATTTTGGCCACAATACCGGTAGGATCACGGGTCATGTTCTTAACTGGAAAACCCAATTTCTCTCATTTGGGGCCATATAGTCATGGTGAACAACATTCTATTTGTGATCCCCATTCATGATCTAGCCTCCACAAATATTTCTAAATGGGTGATCAACACCATTGAAAAGGTCTTTTTTAGCTTTTTTTGGGATGCAAATATCAAAGGGAAGAGGCATTGGGCCTCATGGGGGAAGCTATAGAGACCCATTAATAATGGTGGGATTAGTGTGAGGAGTCTTCAGGGTACTCTCCATGGAATTTATGCTAATCTTGCATGGGAAATTCTTGAGGAGCTCACTCTCTGGGGATGGATGATGTCGCAAATATGTGGAAGCAGTGCAGTAGATGGTCGTGGGTATTATTCGCCCCTCTAGTCAAAACTCTATCCTCTGGTCTAGTCTCTTCAACAGGGCTCAAGGTGGATTTTTGGCACTGGGTATATTCTCTTTTGGCACAAAAACTGGGTGGGATCTGTCCTTGCCTTCCCAGTTTGTTTAGATCCTCTGATCATAGTGAAGGAGGTGCAACATCATCCCAGATTCACCAAGGTTGTCCTGGACAAGGACTAGCAGACCCTACTCAAGTTGATCGAGATCATTTCAGAACCAGACCAATGTGTATTTACACCTTTGTCTTCTGGAGCCTTTTCTACAAGAGATTTCTGCAGATTGTTCTCCTTACAAAACCTTCATAATCGGTGGAATGAGAAAATTTGGTTCCACAAGCTCCCTCTGAAGTTTAATTTCCTCGTTTGGATTATCAGGAACCGTGCCCTTACTACGGATGAGAACATCAGGAAACTGGGGATAAGCATGGCCTTCGGGTGTCACTGCTACACCAGTAGGTGGGAGGAGAGCTCCGATCACTTGTTCTTCAATGGATAATGGGCTCATGCAGTTTGGTCCTTCTTCAGAGGCAGTTGGGGTTTTTCCTCTTGTAGATAGCATGACCTCCCGTTCTGGGAGAGGTGGTTCCATGGCTCATTGGGGATAGAGAAGGATCATCTGTCCAGATATGTAATCCTCAATTATAGGTGTTGGTGCCTGTGGAAAGCTAGAAATTAGGCAAGGGTCGAAGTCACTACTCCCACGGCTAGGTTCATTATTGCGAAGACTAGTTTTTTATTGGAAGATATGGTTACACTCATCAAAAAGTGGCAAGAGGATCCTGTTTTCAGTTTCCTGTGAGGCAGCACATCCTTGGCTCAGCCTCCCCTATCCATATTGCATGGTAAATGGGTGAGTTGGCATCCTCCAGTCTCTGGCTGCAAATTGAACACGGATGGGTCCTGCTCTTTGGGTGTGATGAAAGGGGGGGATTGAGGCTCCAAGGGAAATGTGGTGATGTCCTTCACTTCATCCTATGGTTATGGTACCCCCTCTTGGTTGAGCCCAAAGTTGTGCTCACTAGGCTCTCTCTCTGCCTCCAGGAGAATCTGGTTATATCCCAAGTGGAGACTGACTCCTTGAATCTTCATGATTCCTTTCTCGGTAAAGGATCTATCCCTTGGTCCATTTTCTATACGGTTAGGAAATGTTGATCTCTCCTTCGACACAACATCTAAGTGACTCACATGTGGCATGAGGGGAATAAGGTTTTAGATTACATGGCTTCTTTAGCTGACCAAAGCTCCATCAAAACTTGCCTCATATATATTAACTATTTGAATCCAGAAGGTGTCATTTTGATCAAAGGGGATTCCCTTGGTCTCCACTATTTTATACCCCCTTATCTCAGGGGTTTCCCTATTGTCCTATTTATTTGAATAAAAATTTTGAATTGGATAGATAGATTCTTGAAGAGAAATTGAAAAATAGAACTGATGTAAAGGGTTTACAATTGGAATAAATATCCAAGAAGATTAAGGAACTTGACTCTATGATTCAGAATAAAGTTAAGATGCATGAAGAAGAAGTTGTTAAAATGAATAAGGATTGTGAAGAAAAGATGATTATGATTGAAGATCAAAAAACATCCTCAATATGAAATGTCTATATTTGGAAGCTCAGTTGGACAATCTTAAGAAGACATATATTGAGACTTCACAAAAGAAGGAAACAGTTTTCATTACTACTTAATGCTCATTAGAGGATTATAAAGCTAAAATACATGTGATAAGAAGATCGTGACATCTTTTAATGATATATATCAAGTAGCTGAGAAGAAATAGGTACCATCCAAACCAACTTGTGTTAATGAATCTAATCCTATTATCATGAAGAGTGGAGGTTTTAAGACAAATAATGAACAAGTATGGATGAATAAAAGAGATAATAAACCTACCACCATGACTAGGGTGGATAGAAAATAGTGTGTGGAATCAGTTTACCCATAAAGATCACAACAATTCATGAAGTAGATTTAATAACCTTATACATATGATATAATAATATTAAGTTTTGTTGGTCAATGTTGGTGTTGCAACAGATTTGGGCATTATTCATTAGATTGTTGGTACAATACACTAAATTAAAAATCACAAAGGAGCTTGTTTCAAGGGGGAGAAAGTTAGAGAAGAAGAAGAAACATCTATAGGTCTAGAAGAATCTATTTATTACAAATAGATTTTGGAAGCTTCATAACATTTGTGATATATACAATGGAATTGGTCACAAGTTTGGTACATGTTTATCTCAACATGAATTCATTGTTGACAAGAAAAGAAGACCACGAAATCTGGTTAAGTATGAAAAAGCTACATTGGGAAGAAATCAGAAGCATATTGTGAACACAAATTCTCCCAAGAAGATCTCAAGTAAGGATGTTGAGACGACCTTGGATTCTAAATCCATGAAGTTGAAGGGTAGCCCGTCCAAAATAAATAATAAGAGGGATGACACTCAGAATAACCCATATGGAAGATTCAAACTTGTTGCAACCATTTCTAATGAAATGTTGGTTATTTGGAAAGAATATTTGGAAAGAATAAGGAACCTTGAAGATGCACAAGCTAAGGATAGTGAAAAAATAAGATAAAAGATTCCGCATGATGAAGTTAAAGTGCGTGATATTTTTCAACCAAAAGGAAAATCATGTGTTAAAGATGTTATGTGTGAGATATTCAAGAAATATGGTCATGTTTAAAAAGGTTGTTTAACCTTACCATTAGAAAAAGAAGTAACCCTTTATAGGAGTAAGATTGTATCATCCATGAAGGATGTTAATAAGAAAAATTCTCCACACAAAGTAGAAGATAATGTGAAAATATCCATGCCATGATAGCATAAATCATAACATGTGTTCAAATGTGCAAGCATGAAGACTGGATCAAATGGAGTAACATGGTTGATAAGATCATCTCAACCATGTAGTTCATATTGATGAAGCAAGAAGGAACCACCTTATCCCCTTAATATTTTGGGTATTGTATTTGTGCTTATAATGAAGGGAATTTAAGGTGAAGTAAGTTCTTAGGGGGGGAACCTGAGAAGAAGATAGGGATGTTAATTCTTGATAGCCAGGCTGAAGAAGTCACCATATTTGAATGATTCCTCAATTTGATATTCAAATATAGATATGATGGAGGATTATTTTTTTGATGAAGATAAATATTTTATATTATGGACAATTAGGATAAATAAGGTACCATCATGGATTGATCTTATTTATGATATACTGGAGAATAAGTGTTTTGGAAAAGATTATCCTTGGTGATGATGTGAAAGTTGTCCAATGTGGACAGTCACAATTTGAAGAACCATTCTGGTGTTTTCTCCATACTGAAATTTCTTGAAATCAATTCTTGATAAGATTCACCATTATGAAGATGCTGATAAGTATTTATCTTGAGGAGGATAAAAATAATGAATGATAAAGAAGCTGTCAGAATCATTATTTTAGTTATTATCTGACATGATTATTCTAGAAATTGATTAAAGATCATGTAATTGAAAAAGGAGTTTTAGGTATCATGATGAGTGGTCAAGGGACATACTCAGATGATGAAATAGTGGAAGACTTGTAAAATATTATGGGCTAACATAAAGAATATGATTTAGAAGAAGAATCAAAAGAATAAATTATAGTTGAATAAACTTCATCTAGACTTCATGAGATAAACATAAGAAAATAAATTGATCAAACCAATATTATTGGGTATTGGACCACACCAACACATACATAAAAGAATTAAAATTTGATCAGAAACAAGGCATGTCTAGTGTGTAAAGTCTATGCACAAATTGATGGTGTTGATATTGAAGAAACATTACTCTAGTGGTAAGACTGGAGTCAGTCAGGCTTTTCCATGCTATGGAAATCCAAATAGAATACAAAGTTTATCAAATGGATGTAAAAACCAATTTCTTGAATTTTTTTCTTGAAGAAAAATTCTACATTGAACAACCAGTGGGTTTTCTACTTGGTAATTATGAAATGGAGGTTTGAATATTGAAGAATGAAGTATATAGTCTAAAACAAGCACTACAAATGTGGTACTCTCATCTTGATTATTATCTAAAGAAGCTAAAATTTAAAAGAGGATGATTGGATCACAATCTCTATGTGAATAATTCTCAGAAAGATTAGTTTGTGGTACTGATGTACGTAGATGATATTATATTTGGTGAAAGTAGGTAGGGATCGGTGGATGAACTTTCCAATCACATTAAATAAAAATTTGAAATGTCTATGATTGGTGAACTCACATACTTCTTAGGATTGAAATTGATTCATAGTAAAGACTACACTTTTATTTATTAGGAAAAGTATGCAAGAGAGTTGCTGAATAAATTCAATATGCATGATTCCAAACCAATGTCGACCCCAATTGTGTTCGAGACAAAATTGGGAAATCATGAGGATGAGACATCTATAGATCCCAAAATGTATAGAATAATCATTATAATCTTATTGTACATGATAAAAACATGTCCATATATTATATTTTCAACATGATTAGTAGTCCACTTTCAAATTAATTCGAAGGAAGAACACATGGAAGTAGTAAAACGAATCATGAGGTACATTCAAGGTACTCATAATTATGGATTATACTTTATTATAGGAAGAATTAGTAAACTATCAGCATTATCTGATACTGACTTGGATGGAGATGTTATTGATCAAAATTCCACAAGTGGTGAATCTTTCTTTATTGGAAAGAAATTTGTGGGTGGGTTGAGTAAGAAATAGGAAAGTACTTCTCTCAATACTGTTGAAGCTAAGTATATCTCTGCTATAAAAGCTTTCACTTGGCTACTTTGGATAAAGCAACAATTGACTGATATTGGTGATGAGGTGAGACAACCAATGGTGATTCACTGTGATAAAAAGAGCACAATTGATTTTATAAAGAATCCTATTCAGCATTCTCATACAAAACACGTTGAAATAAAATATCACTTCATCAAGGAAAAAAGTCAAACAATGGTTCCCCTCTCCCCAGTTTAATTAACTATTTTAATCTATTTGTTAAAGTGATGTAGGTTTATGGGTGAGATACGATCTAGGGGGAATATGTTTTGAGCTATACAAGTCAAAGTATGGATCTTTGGGTTTATTACCATTGGGGGAGAATGGATAAATTCAATGATTCAATGGTATAAAGGTGGAGAATGAAAATGAGAATGAAAATTTTATGGTATTATGGATGCGGGAGAATGGAGAATGGAAAAATTCAATGAGTTAAAAAGAGGTAGAATGATGAGTTTCAAAGTTATAGAATGATAATGGAGAAAAAAATTAGTGTTACGAGGAAACAATCAGAGCTTAGCTTGGATATATTTAATAATTCCAAGACACGATAACCCAATTCATGCTCCTCTTATTTTCTACACTGATCTTTACTCACATAGACTTAGATTGTTGGATGAGTTGTTTCTTGCATATCAAGTTTTGATAGTGGTTGGTGCTTCATTGAATTTATCTGTAGGTTTCCAAAAAACTCGAAGGGGGATATTATTGGAACCAAGGATATTCTTTTATAGAAATGGAGTATGGTTTGTGTTTGTTGTCAATCCTCCCATGGAAGATTGGGGAGTTTTCAAGGAAAGGTATCTTATGGTTTAAGCTAACAATAGTATTGGAGGTGGCATTGTTTCCTAGTGTTTGCAAAAATTTTGGGGTCTAAAATTTGGAGGATGGCTATCTTTGCAAAAAGTGTATTTTCTTGAAGGCCTTATGAAATTATGAAAAAGGCATGAATTTCATGAATATGGGCTTTGCCAATTGTGTTTTTCAAAGGATCAAAGAAAGATGATGGTGATATATATGACAGCGAAAAGCATAAAAAATGATGAATAATTACAACATTGCGAATGGTGATGGTGATCTATATGATTATGAGAATTGGGGATTCACAGCAGCATGAAGGTTTTGATGGAAAGAACCGTGATTATGAGGAGCATCGTGAATGGGAAATTTTCATGGAGCTTCGTGACAGAAGGAGCTATACGAAGATGTTTTTGAAAGATCTGTAAAATCCATGAAGAGGTGGTGGAGCATCATGAATTTATGAGCCTATAAATATGAGGCTACCCCCATTCACTTATAATGAATCTTTTCAAGGAAAATCTAGAAACGCTCTAATTTCGTGAATCTAAGGGAGCTTCATGAATCTATATTTCTATGTAAGATTGAGCATAAAAAAAGACTATAAGTATTTAATATCAATGCTTTTGATTAAAGGGTGCTTCGTGATGATGGGGTATTCCATGTTGACTTGGTGAGCTTTGAAAAGGTAGTTATTTCCGTGAAGGTAGTGAGCTTCACGAAGGCAGTTTGTTCCACGAAGGTAGTGAGCTTTGTGAAGGAGCTTCATGAAAGGAAGTATTGAACATTAGGTTTAAGTGGATAGGGCTTTTAAAGATCATCAACTCAGGTATTCAATGCAAGTAGAGTCTCGTTCTAAGATAGGGACAAAGACTTTAATGTCAATCCATTGAAGTGACCTTCAATTTGATAAACTAAGTTAAACTTATCTCAAAGAAATGATCTAGGTGGAGTTGATAGAAGTGTTATGAGGGACACAATGTGTTATCTCTAAAACCTTGTAATGGTAGTGTGTCTGGCACATAGTGACTATGTCAAAACTTCTGTATTCCAAATCTATTGAAGATTAGTGGATTTAGGTACGACCAACACACTATCGGCATATGATCCTCCCTTAGTGGTGAACAAAGTAAAACTATTGTGTTTTCTTTCTAGATGTTAATGTTTTATTTCTAATCAAATCCATCATAAAAGTTTAACGAGTTCCTATCAATGTGGGAATAAGATCCATTGATTTAAAATAAAAATTTAACACCCTGATTCATCCCTCCCTCTCAGGGTGTTCCAGGAACCTAAACTATTGTGATATTTGGTTTTCGGATCATATTTTATATTTTTAGGGCATTAGACTGAAACTTGGATCTCTTCCAACCTGATTCGAATCTGAGTTCGATATCAAGCAAGAATTCATCTACGGCTCAAGGTAGGTGGTCATGTAGTTTTCCTTTTGAGATTTGTCCATTTCTTATTTATTATGTCATGGAATGGAATGGCCTTTGTCGATATCCTTTGTTGTGTTGATTACTTCATGCCAAATTGACCTTAGTGTGATGACATAGGTTAATTGAATCATGTTTGGGGGTTTTGATATAACCCATGAACTATATGGACACCCAAGGGGTGTTCCAACCAAATTGGCCATTTTAGGACAATTTCCCAATAAGACTGAATCCTTTTTATATCTTATGTCTTGGTTTTAAATTGAATTTACCATTTTTTCATGTGTATTTTATGTATACCAAGGTACCACAATGGTTATTAGACCCTCTTGAATTGGAATTTTCCAAATAGGCATGTGAGTATTTTACCTTGACACATTGGCCTTGTCACTTTTCCTTGAAATGGTTTTTCCATGTTATAAAAATGGGGTGGTTGGATTTGTAGGTTGGCTAGGATGATATGGGTTGAACCTTAATGATGAATTGACCTTAATGGAATGGTTTCAAGGGACTTCATGGCCTTCCCCTTGTTTCACATTATTATAAAAGCATTCTATGAAATTATATAAGATGGTTTGCCTTATGCTATATGATGTGGATGGTTATACCACTGCTATGATTATGAGATATGATATAAATGTATAGGTAAGAACCATTCTTAACCCATGCCAGTTATGATATAAATGTATGGGTGGGAGGCATGCTTACCCCACTCTGGTTGAAATATCTATATAAATGTATGTATGGGAGGAATTCTTACCCCATGATATATGTAATCTATATGGACGGGAGGCATTCTTACCCCATGCCAGCTTATTATACATGTATGGGTGGGAGGTATTCTTACCCCATGCCAGCTATGGTATATACGTATGGATGGTAGGCATGCTTACCCCATGCTAGTTATAATTTATATATATATATATATATATATATATACAGATGGTGACTTGTTCAGACTTACCAGCTTTGAGTTGAAGAGGGTAGACCCGCCATGTATCCTTTAGGAAATTTAGCGGGAGGTTATTTATTTATTCTGCATTGTTTTACTTACCTGTCCTTATTGCACATCATTTACTTATGAGTGCCTACTTGGATTACACATAGACGTCGTTGGTGGTGGCCTACTAAGATGTTTATCTCACACCCTACTCAGGCCGCCTTTGTCACCCGAGAAGACTGTTTGCCTATAGGTAAGTATAGGGGAAAACACCACTCTTTAGGTTATTGATTCTTATTTCTTAGTTGAATCTTAGGAGTAGAGGATTGGGCTTAGTCTTAGGATTATATGGAGCATCTTTTGGATTTTGTTCTCTTTTGTAATTTTTTAGAGTTCCCATTTCTTGATCTATTTACTTTTGTACTAGAATTCCATACATGCATGTTGGTATCAAACATTTCTTATGAGGCCTTTGCTATGTTATTCAGTTATTCAGACTTCTGTTGTATCTATTTATGCATTTGCTATTTATTGTATCTTTCCATTTGATTATTCTTTCACAACTGTATATTGTTGTTTCATCCACTTTGTACTCTAACATGGGGGTACAACCTATTCATTGTTTTACCATCACACCCCCACTGCTAGTCAGTATCCCCTAGCTTATGGGGAGACATGCTAGGGGTCATGTGGACAACTGGGATTGGGGAATGGGTTAAGTGGAAGTCGGGCCCAGGACGTCACAAAGTGGTATCAGAGGAGGTTACTTTCTTACTTTACTATTTGGTGATAATAGATTTAAGATTGGGAATACTTGTAACTTGGTCACAAGTCGTGCTTGGGTATCGCGAACCCATGTACAGGGTAGGGGCCAAGTTACTTGAATTGTTGTTGTTATTATTAGTTCTTTTTTTACTGTTGATATCATTTCACCATTGGATGTTTCAAAAGACTTTTGAGGTTATTGGTATTGATAATATTGAAATTATGATTTTATGGATCGACCCAATGAAATGAGGGTTATATATTAGAACATGCATCATGATAGGCACAATATGAATAGGCCATGCATTTTACCATTTCACGTTTAAAATTTTTAGCAAGCATTTTTTGTTGCAGATTTTTGTGCCTTATTATATATATACAATTTTGCTGACATTTCTTGCATGATTTGTATCAATATATGGTGTGAGTTTAGTGAGTTCCACTCTCTGACACATAAGGTGTGTGGGCCCTTATGGATCAGAAAATGGTATTCTATATAGCTTGACCATTTTAAAAATAGTATAATCACATGGATAAGCATAATTTAAATGAAAATGACATCCAAGCATGTGTCATCTTCTGGTTCATAATGTGTATGGGACCTTATGGGCTGGAAAATGACATATCACTGGATTAAGATGATTTAAGTGCTTTAAATGTTCTAATAAGCATGTTTTCAAATGGGAAATGATTTATAACCTGAGAACAACCATCTTTCACATGCCTAACCTAGATAATTGACCCAAATCCATCCTCAGTAGTGGGCGGTGGGTGTTTCTCTATCTTTATGGCCTGTTATGGTCTATTCCAACGTCTAGTCCTAGCTTTTAATGCAGGCGGAGAGGCGTGTCTGTTCTTATAGGAATGATTTAGCACATGTCCTAGTTTCTTAAATGAATTCATCTAAATTTATTAAATCTCTTTTGATACATTCTTTTGGTGTTGTAACATTATGCTGCCACGACATCCTCAAGTCATGCGCCCTAAAGGCAGCGATGATCATGTTCCTGAGGTGGCGGGACTTAAGATGTTGGTTGTTCTTCCAGTCAAGCCACCTATGGATCCTACTCCTATACCTAATTTGGGTGTCGATGCCCAATTTTGAGAGGGATACTTGTGTATGATGAGAAATATGAAAGGCGGAGTTTGACCTACCCCTAGCACGGTAGAGTTGACTCATGAGTTTCAGCAACAACATCCTCCCAATTTCTTGGGGGTTGGAGGACCACTTGTTTTAGAGTCCTAGATCGAGTTGATCTTTTCTATTTTCAACCACTTAGAGATTCCTCCAGAGTGGAGGGTCAAGCTAGCTACTTACATGCTATGTGGCTCAGCCAAGAGGTTGTGGGATGTCATCACCCATGTAGGCTAGCATAGGGATATGGTTTGGTATGACTTTCAAACTATCTTTTATGACTACTTATTTTCCTAGACTCTGAGGGATGAAAGATATAGAGAGTTCATGAATCTCTAGGAGGGGACCATATTAGGTATGGATTACTCATCCCATTTCACTGAGTTGTAGTGTTTCTCTCCTTATCTAGTTGCTGATGATTTAATGGTAGCTAGACAATTTGAGGATGGTCTATGTTACATCATTAGATCATAGGTCAATGTGTTCAAGATGACTACAATTTTAGAAATATTCAACCAGACCCTAATTATAGAGAGAAATTTGAGGGATGTTGATGGTTCAAGCTAGGGAGGTTCGGCACCTAAGGCTTCTAGTGGATCTTCTTCTGGACAAAAACAGTGCTTTGAAGAATCTCTTGGTGTTAGTAGTGGTCAGGATGCATTCACAGGTAGTTCTCCTATCTATCACTAGTGTGGAGCGCTAGGGAACTTCAAGAGGCAGTGTCCACAAAATCTAGTTGAGTGCAGAGGTTGCGGCAGGATGGGTTATCTCTACCATTTCTGTAGGACTTTTTCACCAATTCTCAGTGAGTAGGTATTTTCACCTACTCCTCAATTGGGAGCGGGTTCAGTAGGATCATGACAGTCAGGCAGTTGGAATACCATCGATTGATCAGGCTAAGGTGGCGGTCGAGGAAAAGGCAACCAGACTTATGATTCTAAGTGCTAATAGAGTGGACCTACTCAGGGTAGTCAGGTAGTGACTCCGAGTTGTGGTACAAGCCAATTAAATGTAGTCCATTATACACCTCAGGAGAAGAGCGTTGTACCATCTACTATACGAGGTATTATTCTAGTATCCTCTACTTTAGTGTCTGCTTTGTTTGATACAAGAGTGTCTTGCCTATTTATATCTGAGACGATCACTAAGATTTTAGGCCTCGACATCAAAATTTATCATGGTGTCATGATGCTAGATACACCCTTAGGTTCCCATTCAGAGGGCGCTCGACGCTATCATAAATTCCTCTTTGAGATAGTTGGTTACCTTTTTGTATGGAACCTGTATGTTCTCAACATGAAAGGCTTTGATATAATCATTGGGATGGACTTGTTAGTTCCCTAAAAATCTTGTATTGACTGATATCATCGTAGGGTGACTTTCACATCACCAGAGGTCATTAAACACGTGCATAAGAGGGAATGGGATCTCAATGCAACATGAGTCGGACCTGAGCAGTAGAGGTTGGGTGGTGTTACAGTATAGGTTGATAGTCTTTATCTTGATGATCAGGGGTTACAACCCATTGTCTTTCCTCCTATAGTGAAGCATTTCGGAGAAGTCTTTCCTGATGAATTCTTTGGTATACCTCCTATGTGAGAGGTAGAGTTTACCATTGAGCTTGTTCTAGGAGTAGCACCTGTGACCATACCTCCTTATAGGATGGAACCTAAGGAGCTTCTTGAATTCAAAAATCAGTTGGAATATCTAGAAGTGAAAGGATTTATATGCCCCATCACTTCTTCTTAGGGTTCACTGGTCCTATTTTCCAAGAAGGTGGATAGTACCCTTAGGCTTTATGTGGATTAACATCGGCTGAATCAGTTGACTATTAAGAATCGGTATCCTTTTCCTATAATAGATGATCTCTTTGATCACCTCTATGGAGAAGAGGTGTTTTCAAAGATAAATCTGAGGTCGAGATATCATCAAGTTCATGTCAGGACTTCATAAATACCTCTCACAAATTTCAAGAGCATTTATGGTCTCTAAGAGTACTTGTTTATGTCGTTCGAACTCACGAACTCACATGTTGTCTTCATGGATCTAATTAACTGGGTCTTTCACCCATATATTGATTCTTTTGTGGTTGTCTTCATTGATGATATATTAGTGTATTCTATCTCCATACATGACCATGAAACCCATCTTGAGATCATGCTAAATAAATTAAGAGAGAATGATCTTTATTCTAATCTTAGTAAATGCCACTTCTGGATTGACAAAGTCCACGTATTGGGTCATATCATTTCAGAGTCAAGAGTTTATGTTGACCCTGAGAAATTGAAAGCTATATTTTCTTAGGAGCATCCCAAGAACATATTTTATATTCAGAGTTTCTTAAGGATTTATAGATATTACAGACATTTCATTTAGGATTTATCATGCCTCGCATCACCACTCATGGGATTGACAAAGAAGGATGTGAAATTTGAATGGTCAGAATCTTGTTAAGTAGACTTTCAGAAGTTGAAGGGAAGAATTACTTTAGCGCTAATACTGATTCTACTAGAGATAGGAAGGGCTTATATAGTCTAATATGACACATCGGGTGTTGGTATTTAAGATTTTATGATGCAGGATGAGTGGTTCATTGTGTATGGTTCTCGTTGGTTGAGGCCTCACAAGTGGAAGTACTTGACGCATGACCTCGAGCTCACTGCGGTTCTATATACCTTACGTTTTTGGAGATTATGCCTCTTGGTAGATCCTTTTGTGGTGTTCACAGACCACAAAATCCTCAAATACATCTTCGCATAGCGGGATATGAATCTCAGGCAGTGTAGGTGGGTCGAGTACCTGCAATCTTTTAATTTTGAACTTTCCTACACTCTAGGGAAAGGGAATTCAGTAGCCGATGCTCTGAACCGGAAGACTCAGAATCAGGCAGTTTAGGAATCCAATGATGAATATAAGCCTATGGACTTATTATCAGAGATGTGCATTGAGTTTCAGGAGGACTGTGGTTAGACTATTCCCTCAGCCTTAGCAAAGACATCTACTCTTCTGGAACAAGTAAGGTTGAGACATCTATCTAATCCTTAAGGACTTGTCCTATGGGAAAGTGTTTCAGATGATGATGCATTTTCTAGTTGGGCGATCGATGGGAATGATGTGATTTTGTTTCATGGGCGTGTATGGGTCCTAGAAGATGTCAGATAAGATATGATGAGGGATTTCCATGCCTCGGCATGGGCAGTTCACCTCGGGTCACACCAAAATGTATCGAGATCTACGAATCCAATACTGGTGGCCTAACATGAAATGAAAGATAGCCAATTTCATCACTCGATATTCTGCCTGTCAATAAGTAAAGGTGGAACATCAGCATCCGGTCGGGCTTCTTCAGTCGTTGTCCATTCTTAAGAGGAAATGGGTCGATGTTTCAATGGACTTCGTGACTGGTTTACCCAGATCACCTCATGGAAAATATGTAGTATGGGTTGTCGTTGATTGTCTAATGAGGGTTTCACACTTCCTACCTATGTGAGAGACCTTCTTAGTAGATGATCTAGGAAGACTGTATGTCAAAGAGGTGGTATGTCTTCATGGAGAACCTTGTTCTATCGTTTCTAACAGATACGCTCATTTCATGTCACAGTTTTGTAAAGGGTTATATAAGGCCTTGGGTACACAAGTAATTTTGAGCATGGTCTATAACCCTCAGACCGATGGATAGACAGATTGTACAATTCATGTTCTAGAGGATATTAATCGTGCATGCATTCTCGACTTTGGGTATTATTGGTAGAAACACATTCCCTTTTTTGATTTTGCTTATAACAATAGCTTCCAGACTACCATTGAGATGGCTCCCTATAAATCCTTGTATGGTAGTCCTTATCGCTCACCTCTGTGCTGGTTAGAGGTAGGCGAAGCAGCTATTCTTGGGCCCCATCTCATGTAGGAGACTTCAAAGCAGGTCCATCTAATCATAAATTTCATGTTGATAGCTCAGTCTAGACAGTAGTCTTATGTCAAAAGATATCGAAGACCTCTTGAGTTTGAGGTCGGAGACCGGTTTTTCTTGAAAGTATCACCCAGTTTGGGGTATAGACGTATTTGGAAGCAGGGGAAGCTATCAGAAAGGTTATTTGGACCCTTTGAGGTTGTGAAATGGATTGGACTAGTGGCTTAACAATTTTCACTTCCTTAGAGATATCATTCTATGAATTGTGTATTTCATATATCTTAGATTCACCAATATTATCCAGACCCATATCATGTCTTTCATCCTAATGAGGTTGATCTGGATATGGATTCCTTCTTCGAGGAGTATCCAGTGTGTATTATTGATTGGCACATAAAGACACTTCAAGGCAGGTTCATTCCTCTTGTACGGGTGTTATGGTATCACGACCGAGTATAGGAAGAGACCTAGGAGCAGAAAGTTGATGTACGATCTCAGTGGACAGAACTCTTTTCTAACAGTACCTCTTTACCCTTAGAAGGACAACTTAAGGATGAGTTGTTATAAGGAGGATAGGTTGTAACAACTCAACTTTTGAATAAGGTATGAGTCGTTGGTTTTTCATTTGGAATCTATCCTTTAATCATGGTAAAGGTATTCTATGACCTAGAGAGGTCCTAAGGAGTGTTTGGGACTATTTTAGAGCCTGTAGATTCATAAAATGGGTTGTGGGATGGGTTGCACGGTTAGAGGAAATAGTGTGACCCAATCCGCATGGTTTAGGTAAACCATACGGTTACAGACAAAGGAACATGCAAGTTCGCATGGTTTGTCTATAATCGTGTGGACTAGGTGCATGATTGTACTGGCATGCTGCATATAGGGGTAGAGCCTTCACACATGGTTTGTGCACAGTTTGTAAATTGTGCGCATAAACCATGCACAGTATGTTTTGGTGAAAATTACCATTTTTTCCCTCACTTTAACTTAAGTTCTTATTTCTCTTTTCCTCACCCTCCAGTGGACATAACCTCCCTCCTTTATCTCCTTGAATCTCAAACCATCCTCTCCTTGTATCCTTGATAGCTTCTTCATCTAGCATTCGATATTCAGTACATCGGTGGAATTGGAACCCATATGGTAAGGATCCCTAGTCTCTCTACTCCTGTTATTGTTCTTCTTACCATCTATTTAACTATTTGGTTTCAGGCTCATATGCCCTATTTTTAGGGCATTGGACTAAAACTCAGATCTCTTCCAACCTACTTTGAATCTAAGGTCGATATCAAGTGAGGCTTCGTCCGTGGCCCTAAGGTGGGTGGCCACGTAGTTTTCCATTTGAGTTTTGGTCGTTTTGTATTTATCTTGTCATGTTGTAGGTCGGTCTTTGTTGATCTCCTTTATTATATTGATTATTTCATGTTTAATTGAGCCTAGTGTGATGACATAGGTTAATTGAATCATGTTGAGGTGTTTCAATATCACCCATGCACTGTATGGACACCCAAGGGGTGTGCCAACCAAATTGGACATTTTATGCCAATTCCCCAATAAGACTGAATCCTATTTATATCTCTCAGCTTTTTTTTAAATTGAATTCACCATTTTCTCATGTGTATTTGATGTATACCAAGGTGCCTCAATGGTTCTTAGACCCTCTTGAATTGGAATTGTCTAAATGGGCATTTGAGTATTTTACCTTGACACATTGGCCTTGTCACTTTTCCTTGAAATGGTTTTTCCATGTTATAAAAATGGGGTGGTTGGATTTGTAGGTTTTCTAGGATGAGATGTGTTGAAACTTAAAGATGAATTGGCCTTAATGGAATGGTTTCAAGGGATGGAATGTCCTTCCCCTTGTTTCACATTATTATAAAAGCATAATATTAAATGATATAAAATGGTTTTCCTTATGTTATATGATGTGGATGGTTATGACACTGCTATGCTTATGAGCTATGATATAAATGTATGGGTGGGAGGCATTCTTAACCCATTCCAGTTATGATATAAATGTATGGGTGGGAGGCATGCTTACCCTACGCCAGTTAAAATCTCTATATAAATGTATGGATGGGAGGCATTCTTACCCTATGCTAGATGTAATTTATATGGATGGGAGGAATTCTTACCCCATGATAGCTTATTATACCTGTATGGGTGCGAGGAATTCTTACCCCACACCAGCTATGGTATATATGTATGGACGAGAGGCATGATTACCTCATTCCATTTATAATCTCTATATATACATATATACATATGGTGACTTTTTCAAACTTATCATCTTTGAGCTGAAGCAATTAGACCTACCAGGTATCCTTTAGGAACCTAAGCAGGATGTTATTTATTTATTCTTCCTTGTTTTACTTACTTATCCTTATTGCACACTGTTTACTTATGAGTGTCTATTCATATTACACATAGACATTGTTGGTGGTGACCTACTGATATGTTTATCTCACACCCTACTCGAACCGCCTTTGGAACCCTAGAAGACTATTTACCTATAAGTATGGATAGGGGGAAACATAACTCTTCAGGATGTTGATTCTTATTGCTTAGTTAGAGCTTAGGAGAAGAGGATTGGGCTTAGTCTCAAGATGCTATGGAGCAGATTTTGGATTTTGTTCTCTTTTGTACTTTTTTTAGCGTGTCTGTTTCCTGTTCTGTTTCCTTTTGTACTATCATGTCATGCATGCATGTTTGTATCAAACATTTCCTATGAGGACTTTTCTATGTTATTTAGTTATTCAGACTTCCATTGTATTTATTTATGCACCTGTTGTTTATTGTATCTTTCTGTTTGGTTATGCTTCTACTAATGTATATTGTTGTTGCATCAACTATATACTCTAACATGGGGGTATAGTCTCCCCACTATTTTACCATCACGCCATCACTGCTAGTCGGAAGCCCCTATCTTATGGGGAGACGTTTTAGGGGTTATGTGGACAACTGGGCTTGGGGCACGGGTTAAGTGGAATCTGGGCCCAGGGCATCACAACCTAAGGTCTTTAACTCTAAAGAGTATAAAACCCATACTAGGTATATCCTTGAAAACTACTTGGTTTTATTAAACAAAGAATTATCTCTTCAAAAATAGGTATAACTGAGTCTTACATATTATATTCATTGATTATTTCTAATTATTTAAGCATCAATAAAAAATTAGTGGGATATTAAACACCACAGACAACATTCATTCCTACATGGAATAATGTTTCCTTGTGTCCAATGGACATGTGAGATAATTTTTTGTAATAAATAAAAAAACATCTAAAACGATTAAAATCAGAAATTATAAGTTGTGTACTTCTCACCGCTAACTTTGGAATCACCCTTTCTTATCTACTTGGAGAATTCACCTTACTTATTCTAACATTTATATACTTATATGGTTACTATATTTGGATACAAATGCATGAGAAACGTTCAATATCTAATAATCAAAACATAAAATAAAAACATCACTTATAATTGATGAATATACCTAAATAAGAAGAAACTACTTGCTTCTTCAATTCATTTCATAGAATTTAATCTTCCATAGACTTATATTGTGACATGCTAAGAAAATAGCCTCTTGTATAATGGTCAGCCTCTTTTATTTAAAGGACATTCCAAAGGTGCCTTTATCATCACACTTTCTATTAGAATTTTTCACCTTTTCTTTCAACTTTTTCACCATAAGAACTAAAGCTTAATATTTATTTTAAGTTCTATATGATTGTAAAACCTTATCTAAAATTTAATGAAACATTTTCTCTATTTAATATTCATTTTTTTAATCCAAAACAAAACTATAGTTATAGGGTGATAAGGATATAAGAATTTTATGTATTAAAATATCGTGATTAATCTTTCAATTTACACATATTCAGTGCAATCATCGTCTCATTCATTTCTCGCTTCTCTTTCTCCACATAGGATTCTCAGAGATGATAAAATGTGTGGAATCATCCATGTCCTGATGTTGTTTCCACAACTCATTGGACATTGATGATAATATTATAATTTAAACATAAAATACATCATACATGAGTCTCTTGTAATCATCTTTCAAACCTTAAATTTCTAAGGTGGCTCAACGGGTAGTGGTGAAACGTCCCGACCTGGGTCACCCCTGAACCGGTGGCCGGACCGGTCACCACATGACCTCAAGCATGTCTCCCCGTACGCCAGAGGCTTCCGACTAGCAGTGAGGGTATAAGGATAGTCAGTGGGGAGACTATACCCTCATTTTAGTGTTCAAAAATAGACAAAGGCAATAAATAGAGTAAATGGTCTAATAAATGATAAAGCAGCGGAAAGAAGATTTTATAAATCTTGTACAAAAAAAATGGCCAACACGAAATTATACAACAGATGCATGCATGACATGCTAATGATACAAAATAGAAAACAGTGAACAAAATAGCATACTTTACATTCTAAAACAGAAATAAAAAAATAATGACTCAAAACCCCAAGGGCGATCTCCTCAAGCATCCCGAGCATCCGCTCAGTCCTCTACTCCTATCTCCCAAGTAAATGCAAACAACATAGTCCTGCAACCAAATATAATCTACACGGGTACCCAGTGCAATGGCGGCCCGAGTAGGGTGTGAGATATAAATCTCAGTAGGCTAGGACCACCGATGTCTACCCCAAATCTAGACATTTAATAAATAACTTAAAACATGTGAAGTCATGCATAAAATAAAGTAAGTAGTACAAGTAACTATAAACCCAAGTACCTACTTCAGCCCCCAGCTGGTGTCTGAATGTGCATTATACATTTGTTGTGCATACTCAACAATCATTACATAATCAATTATCAATTATCAATTATTCCAATCTTAATAAATTATGAAAGTCTTGAGATTAGACCTATGCCCGACATCTCCTGTATAAGTCACTCACCACGGATGTCTCTAAAGACCATCTAAGTAATCAATTAATGACTGAATCCAAGCTTGTGCTTTGGCTTGGATAACACGTCATAAGTTATTCAATTTAATCTTTCATATACTAAGTCTGATCCCATCCACTAAAAGTGGCTCACCCAATTCATAAATAAGTCTGAACCCTTTCTCATAATCAATTCACAAATCATCATGTCACAACAGCCTTCATTAACCATTAAACTCGTTTCATGCAAGAACAATTGGACCCATAGTCCAATGTTAATTAATGGATGTAGAACATCATGTCTAGCACCCTCATGAGTATTTGGAGCCTCATTCCTTGTCTCACAACCCATGGGTATTTGGAGCATCATTCTTTGTCCCATAAAAGAATATTCTCTTGCAAGATGGGTGTAGAACGCCATGTCTAGCACCCCGTGAGTATTTGGAGCATCATTCCCTGTCTCACAACCCATCTATCAATCATACATATACATCTATAATTCGTGTAGAATGCTATGTCTAACACCCTGTGATTATTTGGTGCCTCAGTCCTTGTCTCACAACCCATTCATCAATCATACATATATATTTATCATTGGTGTAGAATACCATGTCTAACACCACAAAACCAATTCGTTAATTAATTCAACAATTAATTAACAACACTAATCGCTCTTCAGATAAGTCAACACTTAATTATCAATTTAACATCTCATTAATTAATAATTAATTAACAATTAATTATTCTTAGTAGGCCAACTGAATAATTATCTTGACATTTAATTATCCAAAATCTTTAACAAGTCTGAACCCGTCCACTCAAACAATGGTTCATCCAGGAGTTTAACAATCTATAAGAACACAATAATCATCTCAAAACATGCTGAACAAAGCCAATATATTTAGTGACCATCTCACACAACATATCATATCTCTAAAAAACTCCATACAAGACAACTTAAGGCATGGAAAACTAATACGCATCAAAAGGTACTCCTGGCCAACAATCGTAACAAACAATCAATTCAAAATCTTAATTTAATGCATGAAAATTAATTAATTCAACAATTAATTAATTAAAACTTATATATTTAACCAATCATAAATGAGTTAACCATTTACCATTTAACATGTAATAATTAATCCATCCATTAATTATTACCAGTTTCCAAATTATATTCTGAACATGTCAAATATTCAATATTCCCAATAATTAGTAAAAGCCACAATCTCATTCCAATTCGTGACTTGATAAATAATTCTAAAATTAATTATCTTATTACTCATTCTTACCATTAAAATCATTCAATTGTTTAATCATATCACTTTAACTACAATAGCAATCCATGCTTAAAATCAACACATGTTCAAGTCCTCATTTATCTCATGTGGGTGTCATTACTTCATAACATTAAAAGTGTCATGCATCGACATATCATAATCAAGTAAACTCACATTATCAATCTATTTAAAGAATATATTATTCTTAAATAAATTGTTAAAGATTTGGTACCTTACCTTGGGGTTTTTCCAGAAACCATAACGAACGAATAACCCTCAATAGAAATGGATTGATTCTTCAAGAACCCGCCTTAAATCACTTCTAGCATGACCAAGACCAAAACTTATCATACTTGTCATCTATACACTTATATTTACCCATAACAGGCATAGATCTAAGAAACTAAGAGAAGAGGAGATGTAGATCTAAGTAGATCTAAGAAACCGAAAAAGAACGAAGAAGAATATCTACCTACCTCAAGAATTCGGCTTTGATTTGCCAAGAGAAGCCTTCAGATCACCTCCAAAACACTTGGGAGAGGTTTTACAACCTTAAAGGGAGAGTAATCCTGAGTTATGGCTACTTAGAAGCTTAAACCAGCCATCTAAAGGCAAAAACAAGTGAGATCTAAAATTTAAGGATCTCATTTAAGTGCCCGCACGGTTTGCTCACACGGTTAGACAAACTGTGTGCTAACCGTGCATTAGCTACTATCTCGGCAAACACTCCTCGCATGGTTAGGCCGCATGGTTAGACAAACCATGCGCTAACCATGCATTAGCCACTGCCTCAAAAATTCAACTATGCATGGTTTTTCCGCACGGTTAGACAAACCGTGCGCTGCCCATGCGAATTCTCCTTTACCTCAAAACTTCTATCAAAGTTCGAAAAATGAAATCTTTAGGTGTTCCAACACTCAGAATAAAATTTCGGAGCTCAGTTTAAAAAGAATGACCCGTTGATAAACTGAAAAATAAATTCAGAAACATTCGTAATTTAAACCCGGTTCAAAAATATGGGATTCTACATTATACCCACCTTAAAAACTTCTCGTCCTCGAGAAGCCATCAGTAACCACTACTAAAACAACCGACCTACCAAGGTCATTTAATCTTGTTAGAAGTGACATGTTGCATTCCCAATGCCAAACACACCTTTAACCCTTCTCAAACCTGATGGATAATCCTTTACAACTAGATCCAAAGATTACTCTAAAGCTTAAACATCGAAACAGATATTATATATAAGGTCATTAGAAGGGCCTTGTCAACATAAAAGGTTGAATCTCGATCAAACAATGGAACAGGTTTCACATGCTTCCCTCGAAAGACATTGCAGACCCAAAACCCCATTTCATCGTTTATCTGATGACGTGCCTTTAAAACTAATCCAAAACCATCCACAAGTATAACGATGTCCTTACCCAACATCTGGTGAAAATTCCAATTCAAGCCATCGCAAGGCTACTTTAAAAACAACTGTTCCCCAACACGAGAAGAAAAGTAGCCCAAAGAATCAATGCATCTCGCGTACTACCCAGATATCAACTACTCCTCAAGCCCAACAACATTTAAAATGTAGCATGGCACAAGACTAACGCTATCTTAGTGTCTGCATGATGAGGTCAAGATAGGGAACATGCTCGTCGTATCCAGAAGAGATCACTAAGAGAAAACCAAGGTCATGGATAAGATCAGTCAAACCATTACCGGACAACTCTATTCTAAAATCTCAGCATCACCTGCCAACACGTTCATCGAGAACAAAGTGGCAATACTCGCCTTAATATTTCCCATGTTGTCTCAAGAAAAGATCATCCGCTCACTAGTGCGCTAGATTAACAACAAGATCGGCGTGTCAAAACACCCGGGTCTTTCGAAAAATATTCCATGTATTGAAATAAAACTGATTCTTTAATGCTCAAGTAACTCTATATGGAGTTGACCCGAGACCGTACTCAACGGTACAAAAAGACTTATTACAGATTTATATTGCCTCATACGACCATTTTCTTGGACAATGCCATAACCAGTCATCCATTACTAAGAAGAAAGGGTCAAACGACCAACAAAGCAGTCGACCATGCCCGAGGCACGTCTAACCAGCTGACAAAGAGCATTAGTCGATGCTTAAGCCCACAAAAAGGTCAAGAAACACATCACCACCCGTTCGAACAAGGGTGTCATTGGAAACTGGAAGTCCTACCTAGGACAACAGCACCCAACAACACCAAAAGAGTGAGAAAAGTCATAGTGCTAGCAAGGTATTTAAGTTCTGAGGGTGCTACTGACCATAGGTTATCCCCTTACGAAGAAAAGGTGCCGAACCTAAACCGGGTCACTTCAAACAAGTCACTAGGCTCAAAATTAGAACATAAGTCCATTTATAAGGAGAAGAATGCCTATGGAAAGTACTCATGCTTACACTCCAAGGCAACTCAAGAGAAGTCTGAACTACCCTTTACATGAGGGTTTTAAATAGTGGACACCACAAAAGATTCCATTTCCATGCCTCTTATATTTAATCACTTTTAATCTTTAATCATCAAAGATTTAATTAAATCATCAAAGTACCATTTTCAAAACTCCCCAAGGGAAAAATAGGCAAGTCTCACAAAACTTCCTTTTTAAAACATTTATGTTAGTTGACAGCCCGTCATTTTCAAAAAATTTATCAAAATAAATTCCTTTTAAGAAGATAAGGCGACCTACGAGGATCTCATTTTAACCAACATGGGTTCTCTATAAAGCAACCCAATAGAAAACACACAGGTATTAAAATTTTAAACACCCAAATGGGTTATCTCATAAAAACACTCCCCAACTGACCTACTTGGGTGCAGTTGCATTTTAGAAGCTAGCCAATTGATTTCAGATAAACATTAAACATCTTTCAAATTTATAAGAATTTCACACGGCATCAAGTCATCACATTTAATATGAGTCGTCATTTCCCAACTCATGAAGCGCCCATACACTCCATGGATTGAAAATTGGCTCTCATTAATCGATACTAATGTAAATTCAGAAATTAACATGATCAAACTAATGGTCCAAATTATATGGGTGACCACCTACCAATCGATAAGGCGCACATACACCTTATCGCTGGATTTTGGCTCCCATTTGACACAATCAAAAATTATTTCATATTTTATCTTTATCACCTCTTTAACCTATCCAAAACATCTCTAACATGTTAATATAAGCAATAATGCAACAACATGATACAACACAGAAGCATAGAACAACAACAAAACATGCTAATAACTGAGGTAGTATGGCATATAATCATTCAAGCATGTTAAATCTATCACTGAAACATGCTATCTAGAGATGCATGCTAAATCAGATCAAACATGGCATTACACCCAAGGAACACAATCCAAATTAGCAGGCATCCTACTAATGCAACTACATGGAATGTTATATGCATGACATGTGAATCTCTAAGTTCCTAAGATGATGCATGTATGAAACTTCCTTGCCATATCAGGCCAAGAAAATTATTCTTTTCAAAATTCTCAAAATCAATAAAAATGGAAAATACACCAGCCACTCAAGGTGAAATCATATCAATTGTAACCTCTAATAGTACAAACATCAATTCTCATCCCTGGACACTTGGTCATTTCTCGTACATGAGGTGATCATTCCCAAGCACATCTATTAACCCAAGCACTGACACATTCCTAATCTCCTATATACAAACCCCAAATAGTAAGACAAAGTAAAAGAAAGAAACCTAAACCTTTGATACCACTTTGTAACGTCCCGACCTGGGTCACCCCTAAACCGATGGCCGGACCGGTCGCCACATGACCTCAATCGTGTCTCCCCGTATGACAGAGGTTGCCGACTAACAACGAGGGTCTAAGGATAGTTAGTGGGGAGACAAAGGCCATAAATAGTGGAAACGGTCTAATAAATGATAAAGCAGCGGAAAGCATATTTTATAAATCTTGTAAAAAACAAATGGCCAACACCAAATTATATAGCAGATTCATGCATGACATGATAATGATACAAAATAGAAAACAGTGAACAAAACAACATGATTTACATTCCAATACAGAAATAAACAAATAATGACTCAAAGCCCCAAGGGTGATCTCCTCGAGTATCCTGAGAATCTGCTCAGTCCTCTACTCCTGTCTCCCAAGTAAATGCAAACAACATAGTCCTGCAACCAAATATAATATACTCGGGTACCCAGTGTAATGGCGGCCCAAGTAGGGTGTGAGATATAAATCTCAGTAGGCCGGGACCACAGTTATCTACCCCAAATCCAAACATTTAATAAATAACTTAAAATATGTGAAGGCATGTATAAAATAAAGTAAGCAGTACAAGTAACTATAAACCCAAATACCTGCTTCAGCCCCCAGCTGGTGTCTGAACGTGCATTATACATTTGTCATGCATACTCAACAATCATTACATAATCATTTATCAATTATCAATTATTCCAATCTTAATAAATTATGAAAGTCTTGAGATTCAGCCTATGCCCAACATCTCCCATAAAAGTCACTCACCACAGATGTCTCTAAAGACCATCTAAGTAATCAAGTAAAGACTGAATCCAAGCTTGTGCTTTGGCTTGGATAACACGTCATAAGTTATTCAATTTAATATTTCATATACTAAATCTGAGCCCTTCCACTAAAAGTGGTTCACCCAATTCATAAATAAGTTTGAACCCTTTCTCATAATTAATTCACAAATCATCATGTCACAACAACCTTCATTAACCATTAAAATCATTTCATGCACAAACAATTGGACCCACAGTCCAATGTTAATTAATGGATGTAGAAAATCATGTCTAGCACCCTCATGAGTATTTGGAGCCTCAGTCCTTGTCTTACAACCCATGGGTATTTGGATCATCAATCCCTATCCCATAAAAGAATATTTTCTTGCAAGTTGGGTGTATAATGTCATGTCTAGCACCCCGTGAGTATTTGGAGCATCAGTCCCTCTCTCACAGCCCATTTATCAATCATACATATACATCTATCATTGGTGTAGAACACCATGTCTAACACCCTGTGAGTATTTGGAGCCTCAGTCCTTGTCTCACAACTCATTCATCAATCATACATATATATTTATCATTGGTGTAGAATACCATGTCTAACACCACAAAACCAATCTGTTAATTAATTCAACAATTAATTAAAAACACAAATCTCTCTTCAGATAATTCATCACTTAATTATCCATTCAACATCTCATTAATTAATAATTAATTAACAATTAATTATTCTTAGCAGGCCAACTGAATAATTAACTCAACATTTAATTATCCAAATTCTTTAACAAGTCTGAACCCGTCCACTCAAACAATGGTTCGTTCGGGAATTTAACAATATACAAGCACACCATAATCATATCAAAACATGCTGAAAAAAGCCAAGATATTTATTTAACATCTCACACAAGATATCATATCTCTAAACAACTCCATCCAAGACAACTTAAGGCATGGAAAACTAATACGCATCAAAAGGTACTCCTAACCAATAATCGTAACAAACAATCAATTCACAGTATTAATTTAATGCATGCAAATTAATTAATTCAAAAATTAATTAATTAAACCTTATCTCTTTAATCAATCATCAATTAGTTAACTATTTACCATTTAACATGTAATAATTAATTCATCCATTAATTATTACCAGTTTCCAAATTATATTCTGAACATGTCAAATATTCAATATTCCCAATAATCAGTAAAATCCACAATCTCATTCAAACTCATTACTTGATAAATAATTCTACAATTAATTATAATATTACTCATTCTTCCCATTCAAATCATTCAATTGTTTAATCATATCACTTTAACTACAATAGCAATCCATGCTTAAAATCAACACATGTTTAAGTCCTCATTTATCTCATATGGGTGGCATTACTTAATAACATTAAAAGTGTCATGCATAGAGATATCATAATCAAGGAAACTCACATTATCAATCTATTTAAAGAATCTATAATTCTTAAATAAATTGTTCAAGATTTGTGACCCTACCTCAGGGTTTTTCCGAAAACCATAACGAATGAAGAACCCTCAAGAGAAACGGGTTGATTCTTCAAGAACCTACCTTAGATCACTTCTCCTAGAAAGACTAAGACCAAAACATATCATACTTTTCATCTACACACTTAGATTTACCCATAACAGGTGTATATATAAGAAACCGAGAGAAGAGGAGATGTAGATCTAAGTATATCTAAGAAACCGAACAAGAAAGAAAAAGAACATCTACCTACCTCAAGAATTCAGCTTCGATTCACTAAGAGAAGCCTTAGGATCACCTCCAAAATGATTGGGAGAGGTTTTACAACCTTCAAGGGAGATTAATCCCGAGTTATGGCCGCTTAGGAGCTTAAATAAGCCATCTAAAGTCAAAAATGAGTGAGATCCACAATTTAAGGATCTCATTTAAGTGCCTGCATGGTTTTCTCACGCGGTTAGACAAACCGTGTGCTAACCGTGCATTAGCTAATGTCTCGGAAAACAATCCTCGCATGGTTAGGCCGCATGGTTAGACAAACCGTGTGCTAACCGTGCATTAGCTAATGTCTCGGAAAACAATCCTCGCATGGTTAGGTCGCATGGTTAGACAAACCGTGCATTAGCCACTGCCTCAAAACTTCAACTATGCATGGTTTGGCCGCACGGTTAGACAAACCATGCACCGCCCGTGCGACTTTCCCTTTGCCTCAAAACTTCTATAAAAGTTTGAAAAATGACATCTTTAGGTGTTCCAACACTCGAAATAAAATTCCAGAGCTTGGTTTAAAAAGAACAACCTGTTGATAAACTGAAAAAGAAATTCAGAAACAATCGTAATTTTAACCCGGTTCAAAAAAGCAGGATTCTACAAGTGGGGACTCTAGTACAATGAATTTCCTATATCATATCACTTTTTTCTAGCACCTATGCTAAACTTAATTTTTTTGATGAATTGGACATGTTCGTTGTACAATATGGATCGTTGTGTATATGTGGTATTAATTTCCATTTTCTATAAATATAATCACAAAATGATTAGTACTTTTATCATGATTACAGATTAGACATTAATAATTAAATCATTAAATGTATCTCACTATTTTATCAAACCCCGGTAACCCTCACTACTAGATTCATAATACCCAGTTTCTTGAGTATCATAGTGATAATGATCCCAAAAACTTCTCCTCATAGTACAAGCTATGGATACACCATTACTCAAAGAGTTTTAAGGTAGGTGATTGATTATCCAACAATATTAACTCATGGCTCCTTGAACTATTGAGTGAAGTCCCATATTCTATAAATTGTAAACTTGATTTACTCAAATATTTTCCCCTAAAGTGGAAACAATCTGGCTATAACTACTTATTTTTTGTCATCTTTAGTTAAGTCGAATCATCACTTTTATAAGAAATCTTTAGTTATAGGAATCACCCTCAACTAGGGCTGACAAGAACCTCATGCACTCAGTTTTTGTTCAATTTTAAGCGATGAAAGGTGTTATGACATAATATTTCTTTGAGGAGTTTTATTATTTTCTTAATGAATGAAATTGTTTTCTATTAAATATGTTTGTATTATGTGATCGTACTCATAACTTGACCATGTAGTAAATAGAAAAAAAATTGCATGTCTTTATTTATTTTAATATATTAATTTTAGTTTATTATTTTATGTGATGGTGTAAACTTGAATATTCACAAAAAAATAATAAACCTTTTATAAATTAAATTAAAAATGTGACTGATCTTGAGAATTTATTATTGGTTGATCCATTTGTGCAAATGGGTCAGTCGTGATCCTAGAGGTAAAATACCTGAGTCGTGTCTAACTCGTATTCTATCTTACAACCCTGTCTAATATATCCATGTATCGTCTGGATTGTTGCCTCATCTTGGTGTGGTATGTGTATTATAACATCCTTTAATTTATACATAAATACTCGGGTATGCATAAAATATGTGCAGAAAAATATTGATGGGCATACAGACCCTTATACATATAAATCAAGGAAAGATGATGTGTAGACCTTCAAAAACAAATTAATTATTTCATACATCACATGCAACTACAATAATTAATTAAAGAAAATTAATTCCATATATACATCAGTCATTCGATGCTCAAGATCAATTTCAGAAGCATAACAGCATTACTTAAAAATTAATAAAAATGGTTGATGAGAGTGAAAGGGGTATATAATTATTTTTAAATAAAATTGGATGTAATAGTTACATGTAAAATCATATCCCAGCATTATAAAATTGGAAATAAAAGGCATAAGGTAATGAAGAAACATTAATAAAGAAAAGAATACTTACGAAATTTTGGCATGGTAACGAGTGTACATAAAGGATCATGGGAGGATTAATGAGAGTAAAAGGAAGATATCATCATTTATACATAAAATTTAAAGTAATGGGGATATGTAAGAACATATCCCAACATAAAAAAATGGAAATTTAAAAGGCATAACATAAAATGAGTGCTTGATAAAAGAGGAGAGTGAAAGATCCCTTACTTGAGTGTGTGACTCCAAAGACTTGGGAGGGGCTTCTTGAAAGCTTGGGGGAACCTTGGTAGGAATATAGTGAGTGGAGGTAAGAGTTTGGATGTTCTATAAGGAGTTTTAGTAAAGATAAATGAGATATTGGGTGGGTTTATATAGGAAAATAGGGATATTTCTTTATTATTTTAGTTTTAGATTCTACATAATAAAATATCCAAAACCACAAACCATATCATGGTTTTTGTCCATGGTTTCTAGAAAAGGGGAGTGGTTTTTATTAATTTAGAAGTAAAAGGTCCTAAATTATTAAAATATTATCATAAATGACGTGGAGGTGAGTCACACTCCTAAAGAAATGAAAATATTAAAATATATTATAAGTCTTAGGGGATTCATAATGGATTTAAAAAATAAATAAAATAAACTTAAAACCACATTATTTTAAATTTAAAACATATATTTGGTCTTGTATCCCATTTATATTACTTATTACATCATATTTGGGACATTATGATGTCATAAAACATAAAGTATATTTATATGGTATTTAATTTTTACCCGAAAATTGAATTGTCTCAGAAATTTATGAAAAATTCACCGTTGGATGATTTTGAAGTTTTGATTAAAAAATAATATTCATTTTATCTAAATAATTTTATAAATATTTGAATTTTCACTTTTAAAATAATGATCGATATTTATTGAAAATGACTGGTTTTTGACAATAACAGTTTTTGAACCCTGATAAAAATTATATTCTATGTTATAAAAATTATATGATCATTTATATTTGATAAATATTATTTAATAATATTCCATTAAAATATTATTTATTTCAAAAATCCATTAATTCATAAATTCATTAATTGAATTTGAATATTGACTAACAATATAATTTGTGCTTTATTGTATCAAAATTAAAATCATTTACAAAGTAACAATAATAGGATGGAAATATAGTCATTAATCTATAAAAAATAATGTACATATTAATATTGATATTGTCTTGATACATATCCCTTTAATACACTAGCATATTCCCTAAGAGTAAGGTGCGTGATGGTTGGGCTTTCATGGGGTTGTTCAGCGAAGATGGTTTGAGTTGTGATCACGATGAGCTTAAACTTCTCTCGTAAATGGTTTCTCCCATGATTAAGTTGTTGGATATCAGCTTGGGATTAGTCTAGTTCAAATCCCAGAAATGCTATCTCCCTCGGAAGATCTGATAAATGAGCTTCATAGGGTACGATCCTACTAGTTGAGGTCATCACTTCCTTTGTCTGTGTCAATTGGATTTATTAAAACCCTATATTTATACTAGTCATGTAATAACTGTTCAATGACTATATTATCAACAGTAATGATAATTAATAGTCATTTAAATCCAATTGGATATAATAAAACAAAATAAGTTCATGTGTTTTCTATAACCATAAGACATTTAATTAAATCAAAAAAGGGGAATTTTATTCATAACGGTTCGGGTCGTTACAAGTTATATACTTGGGATACAATAATTTCCCCATTTTCTATTAACATAAATAGCTCTACTTCCATGTTTTTAGGTGTTGTTTGAATAGTTATACTAAAATTTCATGATATGAAATAATTCATAGTACCAAAATCAAATAATATGTTCATTATCCTTGAATGAATAACTAGCATACATGTCACCACATCGTTGTCAGGATCCACATCAATAATTGTGATGGCATAATCTCACCCTTTCTCTCTAGGCCTTGGAGATTGTTTTCATTGGTTATTGTCAACAACCTTTGGATTAGTGTATTCATTTGAATAGTTTTCTTCCTTACAGTTGAAATATTGGAAAATAGGATATGGGTTGACTGAATCATTCCTTTATTCCATCACATTGGTGGGTTTATCCCATCGGTATTCACTAGCTAGGTGTAGTTCATTCCTACACCTAAATCATTTTCTTATACCCTTTAATCATTTTATGGGATAATTCTTTCCACACTTTTGACAAGTAAGATATTGGACTTTCTTGTCATTGTGGGATTTCTCCACCACTCCCCCAAAATTAAACTCCATTCTCTACTTCCTATCTCTAGACCCTTGAGACCCTTGATCTTTATTTATATCTATTTTGACTTTGAGGGTACATTAGACAATTTCATCATAGCTATCAAAGTCTCAAATCACCAAATATTTTCATAGATTCATATTTTGTCCACTAAAGAAGCAGTCAACTTTACCTTTGGGTTCAATGATATAGTCGGAGGCTTATCGTGAAAGCCTTGTGAAGTTCACCTCATATTCCCTAATGAATTCATCGTCCTTTTTCTTGAGGCTAAGAAAATCCCGATCCATTTTAAGTTGGGGAGTTTAATGAAAATATTTATCAAAAAACATTTACTAGAATTATTTTCACTCTATCACTTCCCGTCATATAATAAACTGCCATCACAACCTTCTCTTTCTCAGAGCAATGAAGGACGACAAAGATCTTTTCAATGGAGTTGATCCATTATTCTATAATTAAAGAATCATAAGATTCACTGAAAGTTGGAGGCCTTTATTGTATAAAGGCCTCAATTTCTACTTTTTATTTATTAGGGGGTGTGGGTTCTACCCTTGATTCAAGTTTCTATTAAAAACTTGAGTTAATTGAGTAAGTATTGTCATGAAGTTCTTGACTTCTTCACTGGTTGGGTTGGGTATATCATTTGAGAAATTATCACATTTCCTGTCATATTGGTTGTTGACTCGGTTCCTCTTATTTCCATCCATTAACTAAAATAAATGTAAAATTAGGGAAGATAATTTTCAAAATATTACACACATAAAAGGGAAACTTATAAACATTAAAGGTATAACTCATAAATGACATACATTCCTTAACCAATGAATTTATAGGTTTCAATCTAAGTTATCCATGGTTTATTTCCTAACATAAAATTTTATGGGAATTATTTATTCCCTTCATAATGGTTTTTAAAGAGCTTGTGATTTTACCAAATAAAATCCCCTAGAGTGTCAAACCAGGTGTACAACGAGGTATCTTTTTTGTGCACCAGAAGATGGTTTAGTTAATTCCCAATGCACCCTTTCTGGGGTTATTACCCCTAGGTACAATTGTGTTAGATCCATATCCACTTGTAGTGTCTGGACATAGATTTTGTTTCCTGGAAACCACTTAATTTACACTTAACCAAAATTTAGGGATGTTTTCATATGTTTAGTCCTACCCCTAAAACCTTCAATAATGTTTTATAATACTAATCCCTAACAATGACTAGACCTTGATCTGATACCAACTATGACAACCCATATCTTTTATATACCTCATTTCATAATTTATTACATAAATATACACATAGTACAATCCTAGAAGATCAAAAGGAATGGTGTTTTTGGGAAATTAGATACATAGAACATTAACTTGAAACTAGGATATAATGACATTATTTAAAACTCCATAACATGCCCTTCAAATTCATTGATCTTCTAATACTACACGGGATAACCAGGGGATGTACATAAGAAAGGGGTGAGTTATAAAGCCAAGTAAGTGAATAATCAATGCATAACATGATGAAAGTAATAAATGTGATTCAAGAGGCATATCATGGTGTCATAAAAGGGTGATAATCATAAACATGAATATTGAATCATGATATAAGATAATAACATCAAGGAAACATAAGAATGAGGCAACAACATAAAACATGACATCATAAGTATAAGTTAAGGATAACCATTGAGACATCATAATATAGTGTGCTTAGGATAATATTTTATGCATCACACATGGTATCTCATGAGATAAAAACATTACCCAATGCATTGGAGGGATATATAATTTTGGGCTCACCCGTCACATTCATATCATGTATATGTATTTATGTGCAACATAGATCATCCAACATAAAAACATCTTTCATCACTTTTAATCCCATGATTAAGGATTGTGGGTTGAATTCATGGAATTCACCAATCAATGAAGGATGGATACTATTGTGTGAGTACCCTTGAGTGGAAATAAGGGTGGATATACACAACACAAATGTTTGGTATAGAAAATCATGGGATAATTTTTGACAGCATAACGAGTGTGCATAAAGGTTCATGGAAGGGTTTAATGAGAGTGAAATTTGGTCTATTATTACTTGTGCACCATAAGTATAGTAAAGAGATGTGTAAAAAAATATTCCAACATGAAAAATTGGAAATAAAAAGGCATAATACAAAGAAATTACCTGAATAAAGAGGAGGAAGTGAATCTCTTACCTTGAGAGGGTGCTTTTAAAAGCTTGATAGGGTCTTCTTAAAATCTTGAGAACACCTTTAGAGAGATTTATATAGGGACATGGAGAGGAACTTCATGCTCAATGGGTTTTGAGTGAATATTAGTGGGGGGTGGGTGGTTATTTATAGCAAAAGAGAGGGGAACATAGGTTTTGGACTCTATAATAAAATAATCACAACCACAAACCTTATCATGGTTTTTTCCCATGGTTTTTGTCAAAGCAGAGTTATTTAAAATATTTTATAATTCTAATAATTGAGCATATTAAAATAATATCATTGGTGATGTGGAAGTGATTCATGTTCATAAATAATTGATTTTAAAACCTTAAAATATAATATAGGTTTTAGAGGATTCATTAAAGGTTTGTAAAATTAATTAAATGGATTCAAAAACACACTATTTTAAAGGGTAAATCTATTTTTTGATGTGTATGTATTTTATAGTATTTATTACATCACTTTTAGGCTATTATGATGTCATAATAGATATCATATATTTATACCGTATTTATTTTCTACCCTAAAATTTGACCATTTAAAAAAATTATAAAAAATTCACTATTTGATAATTTTGATGTGATAATTTCAAAAAAAAATATTTATCTTATCAAAATAATTCTCTAAATAATAAATTTCACACTTTTAAATAAAAAAATTATTTACTAGAAAATACTTGTTTTCATGATACTAACATCTTTCTAACCCTTATAGAAATTACATTGGACTTGATTAAATTATATTATCATTTATATATAAATAAAAATTATTTAATAATAATATTTTATGAAAATAAAAATTATTTTGATTTTTTTTGAATTTGTCAAAAAAGAGTGTTTTAATTGAAATTATATATTTTCTAAAAATACAATTTTGATTTCTTCATATCAAAATATAATTTTTATCAAACACGTTATATAATCATTTATAAAGTAATAATAAAAAGAGATAAATATAATCATTATTTCATTAAAAATAAAATATACAAATTTATATTACTAGGGTCTAGACACATAACCCCTTATTACACCAACATACTCCCTAAGGGTAAGGTGTGTGATGGTGGTGCTTTTTGGGGTGGTTCAGTAAACATGGTTTGAGTTGTGATCTCAATAAACTTGAACTTCTCCCATAAACGGTTTTGCTCGAGATTTTGTTGTTGAATCTCAACTTGGGATTGGTCAATGTAAAATCTCAATAATGTCATCTCCCTCAGAAGATCTGATAAATAATCTTCATAAGGTATGATCCTATTATTCAAGGTTATCGCTTCTTTCGTCTATGTTAATTAGACTTTATCATGACCCTTAATATACACTACTACAAAAACGGGAAAGGGAAGCACCATCTTATATCAATGCTAAGCAAAAACTGCTGATAAAGAAACCATGTATCAGCGCTAAAATGTTAGCACTGATAAAGAGGACCATTATCAGTGCTAAAATTTTAGCGCTGATAAAGGTAGTCTTTATCAGCGCTTTGTTAGTGCTGATAAAACCTTAGTCCATTTTTTTATAAATTTAGTCGCACAGTGCCCTCATTTTATCGCGACCTAAAGATCTCGTGGTACTGGAACCCTGCGACTCCCCTCCGCCGCCCGCTGAGTTCGCATTGTTGGACCTCTGCCGCCCTCGAGCTTCTCATTGTCGGACCTCCACCACCCACTGAGCTTCACGTTGCCGGACCTCTGCCGCCCTCGAGCTTCACTTTGCCGGACCTCCGCCGCCCGCTGAGCTTCACCTTACCGGACCTCCCTTTAAGGCATGTTTTTCAAATCATTTTTTAATATTGTTCTCCTCTCCCATCACACATAAACATATGTTGATTTGGAATGATATATTTAATGGATATTTGATACTGTTATGGTTGTAGGCTACATGATTCATCCTTTTCTTCTTCATGTTTGTCTCTAGGGTAATGCCCCCTGTCGAAGCTCGATTTTGGTCCAACTTCTTCTAATGGTTCTAGAACTATTATTCTATAAATCATATCACACTATTAAAACATTGTTAATTGGAGTTTTGGGATGTGAGGCTTGCCCATAAATGGTGTTCTAGTGGATTTTGTGTTGACTTATTTCATCCCTAGGTTTCATTTCCTCTGGTGGTGATGATTCTGCTTCATCGTAGATTCATGAGTGTTCTTCCTACATATTGTGATGGGGTTCTTGGGGGTGATCATCCAATATATTTCTATTACTCCTAAGGTATCACCTTTTTTCTAATGAATACGATGGTTTTTTAGGTGATTTGGTATTTGTTTATTCTAGATCCCAGAAACCATTCAATTTGATGGTGGTATGGCTGGATATGTTATATAAATTCTTCCAACAATCACCTTTATGAGAAGGTGTGGTTTGAATTATAGAATATATATGCTTTGATTTAATTATATTATTAGGTTATGTTGGGTTATAAATGGGTGATGAGGTTCCTAAGGTGATGAATTCTAGTTTGTTATCTTGTTAGTGAAGTTGTTGATGATGATGTTGATCAGGCGCATCACGGTGTAGGTATTAAGGCACGAGTATCATCATGATTTGAGGCATGATTCAATAGCATATTTTTGTTTTAAATTTGAATTTAGTGGTGTTTTATGGGGTATTTTTTATAATTTCACATACTATTTGAACATATGTGGCTATGAAATATTTATTTTTTCTTTTATCATTACTCCAATTCTAGGATTTTCTATTAGTATAGTTTTTTTACTGTAAATCAAAATGTGGAATCTTTGGGGAATGTTTGACATGGGTTGATTTTCTTTAAAAGGGATGGTTTATTCATGTAAAATATCTCTTGAGAAACCTAGTATTGGTGGAACTATTGATATACTCATCATCAACGGCGATCAATGAGTTTACACTATCAAAGTGAAGTTTATGAAACATTTAAGGTCCTTCACACTTGGATTCATGTTTTACTAGATTCCTCCTAGGTATCATCGATTCCCTTAGATCCAACACCAAATACTTATTGATCCAGAGAGAACTCCCTCACCAGCCCCCAAGTTTCATTACCCATCCTTCCCTTGCCCCTTTGGATCCTCATCTCCCACTCATATGAAGCTTACCAACCAGAAGGGATTATGAACATGTTCAAAATCAAGGGACCTCAATGAGAGATCATCCTCCCACTTCAATAAGGCTATTAGCTCTAGATCCAATGCCAGATCCCTGTCCTAACCATAATTATTATCTTCATATGTAATGCTCATGGTCTTAGTGCCCATGTTAAATCAGACTTCCTCACTATAGAAATCAAAAAGCATAATGTCATTGTTTTTGTTGTAAAATAACGCAAAAAACCCCTATAATAATCATAGAATTCTCCTAAAAGATTAAGTTGCGTGGATTTCTACACTCTGACCCCTCAAACAGACACAAATGGGTATTTTGGCATAATAAATATGTTGTTGAGACTGTTCAAGATTGAAATCAATTCATCACTACCAAGGTTTCCAACAGTTACACCTCCTTCCTTATGACTTTTGTTTTTAGAAGCTATGACCCTCTTCAAAGGGAATCTCTATGGAGTGAACAAAATAAATTCAATCCCGGCCACCATCCATTGTTTGTTGGGGGTGACTTTAATGTAATTTCCAACCCAAAGGAAAGGAAAGGTAGAAGCCCATTCTAGAGGAAGGCCATCATGGAGTTTGTTCAGTTCATGGCTGGGAAGGGCCTCATTGATCTCAGCTTCTCAGGTGATAGTTTCACCTGGTGCAACAACTGCAGGGGACATCACCACTTGTGGAGTCTATTGGATAGGTGTCTAGACAACATAAAAGCCACTAACCTATTCTCAAATACCATGTTTTTTCATCTTGCTTGAGGTATTTTGATTCACTCCCCCCTCTTGGTTTCCATTTCTTCTTGGCATGATCATCATGAATGGTTTCACTTCCACCAGCAGTGGGTTAACATCCTAGGGTACTAGGACATGGATTGTGAAATATGTAATGAACCCTTATAGGAGTATCAGTCCACCTTCAACCTCAGTGACCTGACCTCGAACCCCGATAGGTGCGTGTTCGCCCCTTCCTCCTTAGGAACCTTCACCACCTGGGACTACTGTCACATATGGGCTCCTTCAGAGTATTATGATAGATGGAATGATACCTTTGGTTTATTGGATTATTAACACCAGTTTGAGATTTATGTGTGCCTATATACTTATTATATTTTCTTATTATTTCTTACACACCACCACTTGATTCGAGTAACCTGATTGAAATCCATATTGGTACTTTGGTTCTGATGTGCATATGGTTTTTTATGTGTTTTTGACATGTGTATGTGTGGATATATGGGTATTTAGGCATGATGATATTGAATGTAGGGCAGATAACTAGGAGTGGTAGATGTACCATTCTTGATTATTCTTGTGTTTGGTCTGGGGTGATTTGAGGAAACTATAATAAATCTAAAGTAATTATATTTAATGAAGATGAATAAATACTAATGGTTAAGCTCTATTAATCTCTATTTTTATAAGGAAGTGGTTCTCTTCTACTATATTTGGAAGCCTTGTTTTGTGTACTTGAACCATAAATACTAATATTTGAGATTCAAATAGGATGAATATGAATAAAGATTGTATGGATTCTAATCGTTTGACAATAGAGTATGAGAATAGAGTGAAAGGGTTCATCAAGTTTGCAAAGGATCACGAAAAGGATCCTTCTCAAATCCTTTGTTCGTGTTTACGTTGTTGTTATTCTAGACTACTTACTTCAGAGGAGTTGGAAGAACATTTGATATGTCATGGAATAGATTGGAGTTATAAATGTTGGAATAAACATGGAGAAAAAGAGAATGTAGCTACTGGCTGGGATAAAACTGCGTTTTATGGATCATCAGATATGAATAAAAATATGGATAATGAAGAAGACCATATGGAGGATGTGATTACAGATGTCAATGATGATGAAGATCGTATTGAAAAAATGACAAAGAAAATTGAATATGAACTCCGTGATGGCCCAAAATTGTTTGAGAAGTTAAAGAGTTGTGCAAAGACGTCATTGTATGTTGGTTGCACTAAGTATACAACATTATCAGTTGTACTGAAGTTGTATAAATTGAAAGCAGGAAACAGATGGAGTGATGTCAGTTTTACGGAACTACTTTATCTCTTGAATTACATGCTCCCGAAAGATAATGAGCTCCCAAGCCGGACATATGAAGCTAGACGAATGCTACGCTCGATGGGTATGATTTCTAAAAGAATACATGCATGCCCGAAAGACTGTATATTGTTTCGCAAGGAGAAAAAATCACTTACAGAATGCCCAAAGTGTGGTGCTTCTCGATACAAGAAAGATAAATCCAATCCTACGAAATTTGTATGGTACTTTCCAATCATTCCAAGGTTTAGGCGTCCATATGGAAGTGAAGAAACTGCAAGACAATTTTCGTGGCATATAGATAAAAGAAATAAAGATGGGAAATTACGTCATCTAGCCGACTCTCCTCAAGGGAAGAAAATTGATCATGAGTATCCTGAATTTGGAAAAGTGCTGAGAAACCTTCATCTTGCGTTATCTACAGATGGAGTGAATCCTTTTGGTTTTCAAACTAGCACTCATAGTACATGGCTTGTTATGTTGGTAAATTATAACTTGCCACCCTGGTTATGCATGAAGCGGAAATTCATCATGTTATCTATGCTTATATCAGGACCAAAATAACCAGGTAATGATATTGATGTTTATCTGGCTCCTTTGATCGAGGATTTGAAGTTATTGTGGGATTCAGGTGTTATGTTGTATGATGCTTATAAAAGTGAATACTTCATGTTGAGAGTGATGTTGTATGGGACAATAAATGATTTCCCTGCTTATGGAAATTTTTCAGGATATAGCATTAAAGAAACACAAGGGTGTCCCATGTGTGAAGAAGATACATAATCAATTAGGTTGAAACATTCATCGAAATCTGTGTTTCTAGGACATCGTAGATTTATACCTCATCAGCATAAGTACCGATCTTGGAAAAAATCATTCAATAGAAGTTCAGAACAACGCGCAACACTGTATCCACTAACAGGTTATCAGATGTTTGAGAAAGTAAAATATTTGAACACTGTTTTTGGTAAACCATTTTCGAAAAACCTTACGAAAATCGGTTGGAAAAAGAGATCAATTTTTTTTTGAATTACCATGCTGGAATTGTTTGTACGTCAGACATTTTCTTGATGTGATACATTTGGAAAAAAATGTATGTGACAGTGTTATCGGAACGTTGCTAAATTCCCCTGGTAAAAAAAATATAGAATTAAGGCAAGGTTGGACATGGTTGACATGGGAATATGAGAAGAGTTGGCTCCCGTGAAGGGTGAAAATCGAATGTTTCTTTCTCCAGCTGCTTATACTCTTCTAGGGAGGAGAGATATCAGTTTTGAAACTTCTTCAATGATGTAAAGGTTCCAGAGGGGTATTCATCAAATATCAAGAACATTGTGTCAATAAATGATTTGAAGTTAAAAGGTTTGAAATCACATGATTGTCATGTTTTGATGAAAGATCTAATTCCTATAGCTTTACGTTGCATTTTTACCAAGAATGTTCATCATACGTTAACCAAACTTTGTTTCTTTTTCAAATATATATGTATCAAAGTTTTAGACCCAACGAAATTGCCAGCTATGGAAAAAGAAATTGTCATCATATTATATGAATTAGAAATGTTCTTCCCGCCAACATTCTTTGATATGATGGTTTATTTGATGATTCACTTGGTGAGAGAGATTCGACTTTATGGTCTTGTGCACTATAGATGGATGTATCCTATTGAATGGTATATGAAGATTTTGAAAGGGTATGTAAAAAATCGAAGTCGGTCAGAGGGTTGTATAGTGGAGCGATATATTATTGAGGAAGCCATTGAATTTTGTACTGAATACCTATCTGATGTGGAAAGCATTGGTCTCCCGAAATCTCGTCACACTGGACACATTGAGGGTGAGGGAATTTCTAAAAGAGAAGTTGTGACAATCAGTATTACAGATCGGGAGTAGGCCCATCTTTATGTTTTGCATAATAGTTGGGAGGTTCCTCCATATATTGAAACTCACAAAGAAATTCTTAGGCAGTTGAATCCATCAAGGGATGAAAAAATGGTTATCAAATACACATAATCACCAGTTTATAGGATAGTTTCAGGACCATATTTTTAAGCAGTTGGATGAAAATCCTAATTCAATTTTAGAACAACTTCGATGGCTAGCCGTTGGACCAAGTGTGTATGTATTATCTTACAGTGGTTATGTAATTAATGGTTATACATTCTATACATATGAACATGATGAAGATAGTACCATGAAAAATAGTGGAGTTACACTAGTGGCTGAAGCGATTCATGTTTCTAGTAGTAAGGACAGAAATCCAATTTATGCAAATATGTCATAATTTGACATTATCAAACTAATATGGGAGTTGGATTATACGACATTCCAATTTCCGATTTTTCAATGCAAATGGGTTGATAACAACAATGGTGTTAAAATAGATGAATGGGGATTTGTGAAAGTTGATTTTAGTAAAGAAGGGTACAAAGATGAACAGTTTATAATGGCATCACAAGCGGTACAAGTTTTTTATGTTCCATATCCCGCAAACTGAAAGTGGTCGATTGTTCTGTTATCATCCAAAACTACTGAAGGTTCCAATGAAAATTCAGTTGAGGACGATCCTTTCAGTGGTACGTCACAATCATTTCGGAGCGGTCCTAATGTAGATGATGTTTTGTATGTTAGAGGATACCACAATTAAGGGATTTAGATAATCGATAGAGGTGTCAAATCCCTTAAACCTTTGAAAAAAATAAAGGGAGTTCAATAAATAGGTTATATTTTGTTTGTAATATAGATCTTGTTATCTCATGTTATTATCTTATCATTACTGAATTTATGTAATCTAAATTAACTGTTCAACCACTTTTGAAGATAATGACTTATGCACATTCTGGTGCTCCTAACCTTGAGGCTGAACAAGTCTCTCAAGCTGCTGCTGCTGCGGCTGCTGCTGCTCCTGCAGCTGCTACTGCTCCTGCTGCTGCTCCTGCTGCGGCTCCTGTTGCTCCTGCTGCTCCTCCTACTATGGCTCCTGCTGCTCCTGCTATGGCTGCTGCTGCTCCTGCTGTTGTGGCTCCTGCTGCTCCTAGTGTTGAGGTCCAACAACCATCAACACATGCCATTGATACCATTTCAGATGAACATATAGATGATGTTGATATCGATGAAATGGTCAGGAATGAAGGACCGACATCGCAGAAAACATGGGTGTGTCGTAGTTTGACGGTGTTAGCCAAAGTTCTTAAGGCGAAAAACAAAGGCATCAAATTTGAAGTCATATGGATTGCATGAGGCCAACATGTGAATCCCAACAAGGCTATGTTTAACAGCTACATTGGAGTTTTCACTCAGCAACGTGTGCCGATTGACATAGATTCATGGCACCATGTTGTGTCTGGGCTGAAGGCTGTGATCTGGGAAGAAATTACAGTAACATTATGAATTTATTTCTTTAATTTACGAGCAAATAAAATAATGAAACAACGTCTTACTCTTCTCAATATCTTGCAGAGTACATTTATAGTAGACGATTCACACAAGGATTATATACTAAGGCTTGCAGGAAGGATTCATCAAGGTTTTCTCACTATTTTAACAATATGTCACCTGAAAGATTCCAAAGGTAAAATAAACCCGCACCCACCCATTGTCTACACTCACCTGATATCCCAAGAAGCATGGGATGAATTTATTAGCTACCGTGGGGATGAGAAGTTTCAGGTACATTGTGGGTGATGATACATTATTTGAGGATACTTGTATTCATCACTTTGATTGTCAATATTTCATTTATGAAATAAAAATTTTGTACTGAAAATAAGGAATGTGCATCAAAACCAGCATACCCCTATCGTAAAGCAAGGATGGGGTACGCTTCATTAGAAAAGAAAATGGTACGTATTTTAAATTTACAGTAATATTGTTAGGTGCCAATAAACAACATCATAATTATCTTTCTATGTTTATATGTAGATTGATGAGTCTAAAACCAAATACACTTCCATCCCACATCATGTGCTATGGAAAGAGGCACGTGTGAATAAGGAAGGGAAGTTAGTAGATGAGAACACACAAAAAGTGTGGAAAATATGTGTAAGTATGTCACGATAATAAAAAAGATTTTTTTTAAATTACTATTACATAAAAATAATTAGTTATTTTCCTATATCTGACAGTCACAAGAATCAGCTACTCCTGTAGCGGATACAGACCTATTATCGACGGCTTTGAAGCAGCCAGAAAAATACGGTTATGTCAGAGGTGCGGGGTTTGGGGTGACACCCCGAGTATATTTTGAGAAGAAAAAAACGGATGATACAGATGAAAAATTGGAACAAATGAGCGAAAAAATAGCAACTCTTGAAGAATGGTTGCAATGGCAGGGAGAGTTGCTAGCAACTTTTATGGGTGGGAAGCAAAGGGAAGACACAAGTCAGGAACAAACAGTGCGTGAACATCCTGCCCCACCCCCCACTAGCTTTGAGGCGAGCCATTCCCCTCAAACAACTGTCTTAGCTGTGGTAATCAATATTCTAATAATTGTTCCCATGAAATTTGAATCAGACAAACACTGATAATTTTTATGTACTGATCTTCTAAAGGGTGATAATGATTGTGATTTATATCTGTCAACACTCACCTATCACCTTGTATCAAGGGCTACAATGTTCAATATCCTAGATGTCACGCTGCATAATAGACCACTTCCAAAAGATCATCTGAAAGTGACGATTACTATAGCTCATGAGCCAAATGAAGAGCTACCTATTCCACTTGTTGACGATGATATTCATACGGTCGAAAAGGCTATTGGGACATTCATTGCATGGCCGTCACAACTTGTAAGAGTACATGCAGACAAAGAGGTATTTATTTCCTTTTTTTCAAGCTAAACCTTTAACAATTAATGAAAAAAGGGTCTGAACCAATGATTGTTGTTATAGATGGAGAAAGGTAAGGGGGTGAAAAATGTCGGATCAAAACCATCTAAAGGATCGACCAACCAATCCCAAGGAGCTACTAAAAGCACAATAACACCACTTGTTCTCTATCCACATTTACTAGCATTGAAGAATCATGTGGATACGAAGCTAAAATATGGTAATAGTCGTATAGTGGTTTTCGAAGAGAATATATACGGAGAGGAAAGTCATGATTTCGTTGTTGCTGAAAATGTAAATGAGATCCTTGAAAACATTTGGCTAGGTGTCACAGTTGTAAATGTATATATGAGGTATGTTTCCATGAATTGATTTTCTAAAAGCTGATCTAATGTGCAAATTATGACTAAATGCATTTTATATTGTTGAAAGACGCATTTATGAAAAACAGTTGAAGGAATTTTCCCATGAGCCAAGATTTGGACTTGTTAGTCCTCATACCACATCAACACACATAACAAAATTAGAGCTATAAAAAAGGGATGAAATAGTGAACGGCTTGCTGAAAACATTTGAAAGCGAGATTACAGATGATAGACTCTTCCTAATACCAACCATACAGGGGTAAAACTCTATGATTAAAGAATATCAATTATATTTTCACTTATTTTATTACTTATTCCTTTTTGTGTTTTTAGGAAACATTGGTTGCTAATTGCGGTGAACTTGGATACTCCAAATATTTATTTCTGGATTCAAAGCAAGGATATCCATCAAACTGACCACACATGATGGAGTTTGTGAATCTATAAGACAATACATCTTGCGATTTAGGTCTAAAAATCAAGTAATATAATATATATTATCTTTTACTGAGGATTATTTTATGATAGGGCGTTGTATCATTATCATCTAAAAAAAGAAACGAGGACAGGGGCTAAGCATAAGGAGGCGAGTAAGTACTACGTATGGAAAAATATCAGGGTATATATAATAAAATTTCACTATCCAAACACATCTCAAAACAAGTTACTTATTCTCCTAATGATCAATTTTTTTGCAGTGTACAAAACAAACAAACGATAATGATTGCAGTTATTATGTTTTTAAATTTATTAAAGAGATTGTTTTTCATCAACAAAATAGCATCCCTAAAGAGGTATTTTCAAAAACAACTACTAGTTCATTTAAGTTATTTATTAATTATTTATTTTTATATTTTGCAGTACTACTCTGACTACTGAAAAGCCTCATACTCACAAGACGATATAGATGTGTTCAAAAACGAGTGGGTCGCATACCTGATGGAATATTTTACACAAATACAATGAAGATCTGACTTGGGGACATGTACAATTGATGGTCATTTTTGAGAGGGGTTAAGGGGATCAAAAGATGAAACATTGTTGTATGTAAATGTTTGTAGGAAAATTGTAATTGTTATTAAATAAAACACAATATATCCAATGATTAATTTTCCCATTTTAACATATGATATGCACCAGCAACATGCAAGAATGCTGAACCACTCAAAGGGTCTCTATTTTGTTTAAAATGGACACAATTTTAAGTGAAAAAAACAACTGACCTATAAAAATCCGACCAAACGCATTCGGATTATCTTGATATTTTATAAGAACTATACATGGGTCCTTTTTGACATGTAAGAGTCAACCCCACCTCATTATGAGGCACTTTGTGGCCGGTACCACTCAAACGGTCTCTCTTTTATTTAAAATGGACACAATTTTAAGTGAAAACAACAACTGACCTACGAAAATCTGACCAAACACATTTGGATTGTGTTGATACTTTAGGAGAATGATTAACGGGTTATTTTTGACATGTACGAGTCATCCCCGCATCAATCTGAGGCATGGTGTGGCCGGTAGCACTCAAAGGGTCTCTATTTAGTTTAAAATGGACACAATTTTAAGTGAAAACAACAACTGGCCTGCGAAAATCCGACCAAACGCATTAGGATTGTGTTGATATTTTATAATAACGATCCATGGGTCCTTGGTGACATGTAAGAGTCATCCCCGCCTCAATCTGAGTCACGGTGTGGCCGGTAGCACTCAAAGAGTCTCTCTTTGGTTTAAAATGGACACAATTTTAAGTGAAAACGACAACTGATCTACGGAAATCAGACCAAACCCATTCGGATTGTGTTGATCCTTTAGGAGAACAATAAAAGGATCCTTTTTAACATGTAATAGTCATCTACGCCTCAATACGAGGCACGGTGTGTCCGGTATCACTCAAAGGGTTTCTATTTTGTTTAAAATGTACACAATTTTAAGTGAAAACAACAACTGACCTACGAAAATCTGACCAAACACATTTTGATTATGTTGATCCTTTAGGAGAATGATCCAAGGGTCCTTTTTAGGTGTAAGAGTCAACCCCACATCAATCTGAGGCACGGTGTGACCGCTATCACTCAAAGGGTCTCTCTTTTGTTTAAAATGGACACAATTTTAAGTGAAAACAACAACTGACCTACGAAAATCCAACCAAACGCATTCGGATTGTCTTGATATTTTATAAGAAAGATCCATGGGTAATTTGTGATGTGTAAAAGTCAACCTTGACTCAATCCGAGGCACGGTTTAGCCGATACCACTCAAAGGGTCTCTATTTTGTTTAAAATGTACACAATTTTAAGTGAAAACAACAACTGACCTACGGAAATCTGACCAAACACATTCGGATTGTATTAATCCTTTAGGATAAAAATAAAAGGGTCATTTTTAACGTGTAAGAGTCATCCCTGATTCAATATGAGGCATGGTGTGGCTGATAACACTCAAAGAGTCTTTCTTTGGTTTAAAATGGACACAATTTTAAGTGAAAACAACAACTGACCTACAGAAATCTGACCAAACGCATTCGGATTATCTTGATATTTTATAAGAACGATCCATGGGTCCTTTTTAACGTTTAAAATTCAACCTAGCCTCAATCTGAGTCATAGTGTGGCTGGTATCACTCAAAGGGTCTCTATTTTGTTTAAAATGGACACAATTTTAAGTGAAAATAATAACTGACCTACGAAAATCTAACCAAACCCATTAGGATTATTTTTATCTTTTAAGAGAACAATCCACGGGTCCTTTTTGATGTGTAAGAGTCATCTTCGCCTCAATATGAGGCACGTTGTGGCCGGTACCACTCAAAGGGTCTCTATTTTGTTTAAAATGGACACAATTTTAAGTGAAAACAACACAATTTTAAGTGAAAACAACAACTGACATATAGAAATCTGACCAAACAAATTTGGATTGTGTTGATACTTTAGTAGAATGATTCAAGGGTCCTTTTTAATGTGTACGAGTCATCCCTGCCTCAATCCGAGGCACGGTGTGGCCGGTACCACTCAAAGAGTCTCTATTTTGTTTAAAATGGACACAATTTTAAGTGAAAACAACAACTGACCTACAGAAATCTGAGCAAACACATTAGGATTGTGTTTATCCTTTATTAAAATGATCCAAGGGTCCTTGTTGATGTGTACTAGTCAACTACACCTCAATCTGAGGCACGGTGTGGCCGGTACCACTCAAAGGGTCTCTCTTTTGTTTAAAATGGACACAATTTTAAGTGAAAACAACAACTGACCTACGGAAATCCGACCAAACCCATTCGTATTGTGTTGATCCTTTAGGATAATGATCCAAGGGTCCTTTTTGATGTGTAAGAGTCATCTCATCCTCAATCTGAGGCATGTTGTGGCCGGTATCACTCAAAGGGTATCTATTTTGTTTAAAATGTACACAGTTTTAAGTGAAAAACAAAAACTGGCCAATGGAAATCCGACCAAACGCATTCGGATTGTGTTGATCCTTTAGAATAACAATACAAAGGTCCTTTTTGACGTTTATGAGTCAACCCCACCTCAATATGAGGCACGGTGTTCCCGCTATCACTCAAAGGGTCTCTCTTTTGTTTAAAATGGACACAATTTTAATTGAAAACAACAACTGACCTATGAAAATCCAACCAAACGCATTCAGATTACCTTGATATTTTATAAGAACAATACAAGGGTCCTTGGTGAAGTGTAAGAGTCAATTCCGCCTCAATCTGAGACACGGTGTGTCCGTTACCACTCAAAGGGTATCTATTTTGTTTAAAATGTACACAATTTTAAGTGAAAACAACAACTGATGTACGGAAATTCGACCAAACGTATTCGGATTGTGTTGATACTTTAGGATAAAGATCCACGGGTTCTTTTTGATGTGTAAGAGTCAATACCGCCTCAATCAGAGGTACGGTGTGACCGAAATCACTCAAAGGGTCTCTCTTTTGTTTAAAATGGACACAATTTTAATTGAAAACAACAACTGACCTATGAAAATCCAACCAAATGCATTCGGATTGCCTTGATATTTTATAAGAACGATCTGAGGGTCCTTTTTGACATGTACGAGTCAACCTCGCCTCAATCGGAGACACGGTGTGACCGCTATCACTCAAAGGGTCTCTCTTTTGTTTAAAATGGACACAATTTTAATTGAAAACAACAACTGACCTATGAAAATCCGACCAAAAGGATTAGGATTGCCTTGATATTTTATAAGAACGATACAAGGGTCCTTGGTGACGTTTAAGAGTCAACCCCGCCTCAATATGAGTCACGGTGTGTCTGGTACCACTCAAAGGGTCTCTCTTTTGTTTAAAATGGACACAATTTTAATTGAAAATAACAACTGACCTATGAAAATCCGACCAAACGCATTCGTATTACCTTGATCTTTTATAATAATGATAAAAGGGTCATTGGTGACGTGTAAGAGTCATTCAAGCCTCAATTCGAGGCACGGTGTGGCCAGTATCACTCAAAGGGTCTCTATTTTGTTTAAAATGGACACAATTTTAAGTGAAAACAACAACTGACCTACGGAAATCCGACCAAACGCATTAGGATTGTGTTTATCCTTTAGGAGAACAATACAAGGGTCCTTTTTGATTTGTATGAGTCAACCCCACCTCAATCTGAGGCATGTTGTGCCCGCTATCACTCAAAGGGTCTCTCGTTTGTTTAAAATGGACACAATTTTAATTGAAAACAACAACTGACCTATGAAAATCTGACCAAACGCATTAGGATTGCCTTGATATTTTATAAGAATTAACCAAGGTTCCTTGGTTACATTTATGAGTCAACCCCTCCTAAATCCAAGGCACGGTGTAGCCGGTACCACTCAAAGGGTCTCTATTTTGTTTAAAATGTACACAATTTTAAGTGAAAACAACAACTGACCTACAAAAATTCAACCAAACGCATTTGTATTGTGTTCATAATTTAGGATAAAGATCCAAGGGTCTTTTGTGATGTGTAAGAGTCAACCCTGCCTCAATCCGAGGCACGGTGTGACCGCTATCACTCAAAGGGTCTCTCTTTTGTTTAAAATGGACACAATTTTAATTGAAAACAACAACTGACCTATGAAAATCCAACCAAATGCATTCGGATCGCCTTGATATTTTATAATAATGATCCAAGGGTCCTTTGTGACGTGTAAGAGTCAACTCTTCCTCAATAAGAGGAACGGTGTGACCACTATCACTCAAAGGGTCTCTCTTTTGTTTAAAATGGACACAATTTTAATTGAAAACAACAAATGACCTATGAAAATCCAACCAAACGCATTCGTATTTCCCTGATATTTTATAAGAACTATCCAAGGGTCCTTGGTGATGTGTAAGAGTCAACCCCGCCTCAATCCGAGGCACGGTGTGGCCGATACCACTCAAAGGGTCTCTCTTTTATTTAAAATGGACACAATTTTAATTGAAAACAACAACTGACCTATGAAAATATGACCAAATGCATTCGTATTGCTTTGATCTTTTATAAGAATGATATAAGGTTCCTTGGTGACGTGTAAGAGTCATCCCCGCCTCAATACGAGTCATGGTGTGGCCGGTATCACTCAAAGGGTCTTTATTTTGTTTAAAATGGACACAATTTTAAGTGAAAACAACAACTGACCTACGGAAATATGACCAAACGCATTCAGATTGTGTTTATCCTTTAGGATAACAATCCATGGGTCTTTTTTGACGTGTAAGAGTCAACCCCGCCTCAATCCGTGGCACGGTGTGCCCCCTATCACTCAAAGGGTCTCTCTTTTGTTTAAAATGGACACAATTTTAATTGAAAACAACAACTGACCTATGAAAATCCAACCAAACACATTCTTATTGACTTTATATTTTATAATAACAATACAAGGGTCCTTGGTGACATTTAAAAGTCAACCCCTCCTCAATCTGAGACACGGTGTGTCCGGTACCACTCAAAGGGTCTCTATTTTGTTTAAAATGTACACAATTTTAAGTGAAAACAACAACTGACGTACGGAAATTCAACCAAACGCATTCGGATTGTGTTGATACTTTATTAGAATGATACAAAGGTCCTTTTTGACATGTACGAGTCAACCCCGCCACAATCCGAGGCACGGTGTGACCGCTATCACTCAAAGTGTCTCTCTTTTGTTTAAAATGGACACAATTTTAATTGAAAACAACAACTGACCTATGAAAATCCGACCAAACACATTAGTATAGCCTTGATATTTTATAAGAACAATACAAGGGTTCTTTTTTACATGTATGAGTCAACCCTGCCTCAATCCGAGGTACGGTGTGACCGCTATCACTCAAAGGGTTTCTCTTTTGTTTAAAATGGACACAATTTTAATTAAAAACAACAACTGACCTATGAAAATCTGACCAAACGCATTCTAATTGCCTTGATCTTTTATAATAACGATTAAAAGTTCCTTGGTGACATGTAAGATTCAACCCCGCCTCAATATAAGGCACGGTGTGGCTGGTACCATTCAAAGGGTCTCTCTTTTGTTTAAAATGGACACAATTTTAATTGAAAACAACAACTGACCTATGAAAATCTGACCAAACACATTCTCATTGCCTTGATATTTTATAAGAACGATCCAAGGGTCCTTGGTGATGTGTACGAGTCATCCTCGCCTCAATCCGAGGCACGGTGTGGCCGATATCACTCAAAGGGTCTCTATTTTGTTTAAAATGGACATAATTTTAAGTGAAAACAACAACTGACCTACGGAAATCTGATCAAACACATTTGGATTGTGTTTATCCTTTAGGAGAACAATCCAAGGTTCCTTTTTGATGTGTACGAGTCAACCCCACCTCAATACGAGTCATGGTGTTCCCACTATCACTCAAAGGGTCTCTCTTTTGTTTAAAATGGACACAATTTTAATTGAAAACAACAACTGACCTATGAAAATTTGACCGAATGCATTAGGATTGCCTTGATCTTTTATAAGAACGATCCATGGGTCCTTTGTGACGCGTAAGAGTCAAATTCGCCTCAATATGAGGCATAGTGTGGCCGGTACCACTCAAAGGGTCTCTATTTTGTTTAAAATGTACACAATTTTAAGTGAAAACAACAACTGACCTATGGAAATATGACCAAACACATTCGGATTGTATTGATCCTTTAGTATGATGATCCACGGGTCCTTTGTGATGTGTACAAGTCATCCCCGCTTCAATCTGAGGCACGGTGTGGCCGGTAGCACTCAAAGAGTCTCTCTTTGGTTTAAAATAGACACAATTTTAAGTGAAAACAACAACTGACCTACAGAAATCCGACCAAACACATTTGGATTGTCTTGATATTTTATAATAACAATACATGGGTCCTTTTTTATTTGTAAGAGTCAACCTCACCTAAATCCAAGACACGGTGTGGCCGATAACACTCAAAGGGTCTCTCTTTTGTTTAAAATGGACACAATTTTAAGTGAAAACAACAACTGACCTATGGAAATCTGACCAAACACGTTCGGATTATGTTGATCCTTTAGTAGAATGATCCACGAGTCCTTTGTGACATGTATGAGTCATCCCCGCCTCAATATGAGGCATGGTGTGGCCGGTAGCACTCAAAGGGTCTCTCTTTGGTTTAAAATGGACACAATTTTAAGTGAAAACAACAACTGACCTACGGAAATCCGACCAAACGCATTTGGATTATGTTGATATTTTATAAGAACGATCCATGGGTCCTTTGTGATGTGTACTATTCAACCCCACCAACCCCCTGGAACGCCCCCCACCCCCCTGGACACCAACCCACCCCCTGGACACCCCCCACCCCTCTAGACACCCCCACCCCCTGTAAAGCCCCCCGACACCCTGGACACTAGCCCACCCCTGGAAATCCCCCCCGAACACCCCCATCCCCCCATCCCCCTAGACACCCCCTACCCCCCCTTGGACAGCCACCACAAACCCTTGAACAGCCCCCCAACCCCCTGAATTCTTAATTGAATTCTTTATGTACTTAATTAACTTATGAATTATGTGTTAATGGTGTATGGGTATACTTGTTGTATGGGTATACTTGGTATAATTATCTTATGATTTATGTGTTAATTTTGTATGGGTATACTTGCTCTAATTAGCTTATTGAGATGCTGATTTTTTTTGCAGGTGTTCGGGTGTGCTGCTACAGATTTTTTCGTAGCAGCAGACAGGGCATTTATCAGCGCTTTTTTAGCGCTGATAAAATACACCTTTATCAGCGCTAAAGAAGCACTGATAAAGGATCAGTTTATCAGCGATAAAGGAGCGCTGATAAAACACGCATTTATCTGCGCTCTTTTAGCGCTGATAAAGGGTTGTTTTATCAGCGCTCTTTTAACACTGATAAAGTCCACCTTTATCAGCGCCTTTTTAACGCTGATAAAGGTTTCATTTATCAGTGCTTTTTTAGCACTGATAAAAGATCCATTTATCAGTGCTAAAAAAGCGTTGATAAAGGGTACCCCCCTTTATCAGCACCGAGATTTACAGTGCTTTTTTAGTGCTGATAAAGCCCATTTTGAGCGCTGATAAAAACCATTTTTGCAGTAGTGATATACTAATCTTAGCGGTCATTGTATAATGTTTGTATTATCAATAGTTATGATTCTTAATGGTCTTTTAATCTGATGGGATATATTTTATAATGGTCCAAAACAACCAAATTAGTGCATGTTTTTTCTTTGACTACATTACTTAATAAGGTATAAATTCATTCAAAAGAGAATTTCATTTATAAAAGTCCTAGTCATTATAGAATTTTTAATGAAAGACTCCTGAAAAATCTCTATTTGAATCTCTCTTATTGGTAAATCATAAACCTTTGATTGTGGGTAATGCCCACATGGTGCTTGTTAAAATGTATTAATGGTTTTATTCAAACAAAATAAGGTTTTGGGTGTGTGAAATTGGCATGAAAATGGGATTGTGGGTGTGTGTTCATATGCATAGAGAATTGGCCATATTATGCGGGACATATCTAGGGGCCAATTGGGGCTCATTGAATTATACCACTGAGTAACTATTCAGGTATGGAGGGACTTGTACTTCTCATGAGTTAGTATATCTAGTGGGTCTGCTTTGAGAGAGGATTCATTGGGTCAAGAGTTGCATGGGTTTGTTGGTTCATGCTAGGAAATAATGTTTGGTGCAAATTATTTTACTATTTTTCATATATGATCTTGAGTATTGGTTTTATTATATACTCATCTTGTTTTATATTAATTATGATCTAACTTGTTCTAGTTTTGGTGGAATTTGTGAGAAGTCTGGGGTTTGTCTACTGATTTGTTATACTCACCCCCTGCATATGCACTTGGGTGTGTATACATGTAATGGCCCGAACCTCTCCGGCCCATTCTTTTTTCGAAAAGAGGATCATGAAGTGTTCTGGAGGGTAGAATGGACTTTTCCCACACCTTTCAGAATTTTGTAACTACTCGCTGTGTATCACCTTGTCGGGTATACCCCGTGTTGAGGCTGTGTCCTTGTCGTGTGAAATAAATGAGTACACGCCGTGTATCCCATACTACACGCCGTGTGGTTCCTCCCCGCGTACGCGTTACCCTCAAATCGTGTGTTGACCAGTCAACAGTTGTGTGTCGTGTTGAGTTTGTGTCCTTGCCGCATGAAATAAATGAGTACACGCCGTGTAGCCCATACTACACGTTGTGTAGTTCCTCCCCGCGTATGCGTTACCCTCAAACCGTGTGTTGACCAGTCAACGACCGTGTACCGCGTTAAATGTCGTGTTGGAAGCCGCGTGGAGACCGTGTGAAATGGCTGAGTACACGCCGTCTACTAGAAAGTACATGCCGTGTACTTTAGTTTTTCTCGCTTATAAAAGGAGGGGGCCTCTCCTCCTTTTCAAAGCACTCCTCTCCTCCCCTCTCCTTCGAGCAGAGCTCTCCCGAGAGACTCTAAAGCTCCTTTCCTCCATAACTTCTTCGTCAGAGCTCCGATTTATGATCCTTCAGTGGCCACGGGATTTTAACGACGAGGCAAAACTTCTGATCTTGGATTTGTTGCTTTCCCTTCGGCCTTTCCTTCCCAGCTTTCACCTGATGAGGTTTTGTCGGGTTTTGACAGAAGCGACGGACGCCGACGGACGTCTTCTAAAGCTGATCTGGGGGAGCGTTGTGATCAGAACCTATTGAGGTAGGGATTTTACCTTCGTCTCTCTAATTTGTGCATCATGCGGGATGAGTGTCCTCTTGTTTTCGTGAGATACGGTTGAACCAATAAATAAAGATAATAACTGGCTTAAAGAACGGGGTTGGGAAAGTTGTTATGTTTATCTTTGTTTATCCTATTGTTATGTTGTGAATTGAATAGGCTTATGCCTACTAAAAATCATGGTCGTTGGGGGCCTTTGCTTGCGCAATTAAATGTTGCTCTATCTTTCTAGACCGTTTTGTGGATGGAACTTTGTGGAATGTGGAAATCGGTTAATCACGTAAAGTTGGCTGATTTAAAATCTGGAACCCTTGTGTGATCACCCCTGTTAAACAAAATGGAATAATTAACATGTGGATGTTGGCTTGGTTATGTGGTGTGTGAAAGGGGGGTGGATCCTGATTTGTTACGAATAGGATGGGCGGCGGGGCTACGGTAAATGATATTAAAGAGGCGATGATGTGGCACGAGCCTTGTCTTGTGATACGGTGGTGGAGATGTGGTTATAGTGGCAGCAGAGCTGCAATAATGGGTTGTGATATTAAAAGAAAGTGGAAAGTTGATAAATGAACCGTGGGGAAAGATAATTAACTCGTTAATAATCAATGGGGTTTGTTTGATGATAAAATGGTTGGGTTGCGTTGCTTGTGTTTTATCTAACTTGATTTGTGGTTGGCAGGGATTTTGTTCTACGAAACACTTGATCTGGTTTGATAGTTGCCCAATAGTTAAGGAACTAATAAACTATTACTGATGAAACTTAAAAACCTAAATGGGGTTGGGGTTGTTTGTTGTATGCATGCTTCGTAGTAGCAGTGTCGAGGCACGTGCTCATTTTCTCTGTTTAGAAGCCATAGGTTGGGTTGTGTGTTTGGTATACATATATATATCTGTATCTTTGTGTTTTGTTGCACCCCACCCATGTTGAGCACTTAGTGACGAACACTCTCATTTCATGGGAGAGGGTGTTTTCCCCTTAGTTACTAGCTCCTTCCTGCTCCTTCTTCCATAGGCTATGATGGCTTGAGGTGACCTTACACCCAAGACTCTTAGGGTAGGTTTCGATTGGGGTGGTATTAGCCCAAGACTCTTCGGGCAGGTTTATTGTTCCCAAGAATCTTTGGGATGAGGCCCAGGTGTGTTCGGGCGGGGATGTGATTGTGGTTTGTGGGGCCCAGGTGTGTGTGGGCGGTATATGTGGTTGTGAGGCCCAGGTGTGTGCGGGCGGGATATGTGGTTCTTGAGGCCCAGGTGTGTGCAGGCGGGAAGAGTGTGGTAGCGTCAGGACGTTCGCCATTAGGAAGAGCAGCTAACTAGTGGGAAATGGTGCGGGGTACCCAATACTCTTGTTCTTATATACTACTACCTGTTGTTATGTGTTTTTGGTGAGCGTGGCTGGTGAGGTTGGGTGGATAGATTTCCTTGTTAGGTTGGTTTCTTCTGTTGTTCTCATGGGACATTAGGATGTCTCCCCACCTGTGCACGAGAGCTTTAGGTTTCCATACTGAGTATACTTGTATGCTCACCCTACGTTTACTTTCAGGTTTCCAGGAGGACTACCAGGGTTGTGCGGGACCCTACTAGTCGGGACAGTTGGAGTTGTTGCAGTTGTTGTACTCTTGTTTCTTTTGGTATTGTACTTTTGAGCTTTCTTGTACTTGTACCTTGTTTCAGAATTATTTAAACATGCATGTGGGATTGGTTTGGGTTTATTTCTATACACTTGTTCTTTTCTTTTTTTGGTAGTTGACTTGTTCTATTTCCTGATCTTAAATAATAAAAAGGTTAATACCTCCCATATTTGTGAAAACTCGTACCCTTGGTGCTAGTCACCACTCTGGGGACTACTGGAGGCGGGACTCAGGGGTCATTATCCCCCTTTTACCATTACTAGCTCAGGAGGGGCATCTTTGGTGGGAGGGGGTCGTGACAATGAAAATGATGTTTGTCATGATATGAGTAAGGGGAATATTTCATTCTTTGATTGTGGAGCTTTATGATTCTACTATCATGGGTTTTGGGAGTCGGAGTTTGGGAGTTTGATCGAGTCTTGGAGTCTGGAGAAGTTTCACCTTGACATACTAATTCTTTACATTTCATTTTCATTTTTAGTCATTTGTTTTGTATCATTTCTTATTGTGGCTTTAATTATGGTCTTTTTATGTTATGAAGTTGTTTTTTTTGTATCATGCATCGTATAAGGTTGTTCAGTTATGGTTTTTTTCAAGTTTGGTGTGTGTGTGCTAAGGGTAAATTATTCCCCCATGTTTACACTAAACCCTAGGCATTTATTATCAACCGCTGGTGTCCGAGGAATGTCACTTAAGGTCAGTAACACCTCCACATATTCCCAATATAATGGGTTAAGGTCAAGATATTGCGTTCAGTGTGAATATCATGTATAAAGACCTGTAATTCCCAAACTTGACTCATTACTATTTTTTAGTTAGACATCTTGGAGTCCAAAAATTTGCCGACAATGAATTTCTTCAAACCGACATCTTCAATCTTAGAGTTGTGATCAAGACTCTCCCATGACACCTTGGTAGTTTTAAAAGAGTTATCAATGTTTAAATGTAGCTGTTGAGACTATAAAGAATATTATCATGGCATAGGGATTCAGAATGCTTCTAAACATCAACAACATCAACCTTTTATGTGATTGAATCTTCTTTACTAAGATTTGGTGATTCTTTATGAAGAAACCTTTCCATATTTAATGCAGTGAGGTAGAACAATATCTTTTGTTTTCCACCATTTAAAATCACTACCATTAATTTTTTTTGGCTTCTCTCCTTGATTTATTGGTTGCACTATAGTGAGCAGCATTACCAGATTTGATATTACCATTTTTGTTACACAAATAGAAATCAAAATCAATATGGTTTTATGCAAAATACAATTTTGTCTTAAGATTTTTGGAGACACAATCTCTGTATAAAAACTATAGCTATAACCCCAATGACCAATCTACACATAAAGTGTTGTAGGATCTCTTCCTAGTCTATGAAAAAATAGAGGAAGTGGTGACCAATCCGTATAAATACATCAGGGCTCTTCTTCCTAGTATGTATAAATGCAGTAGAGGAAGGTTAAACCAGTTTGTATATGGAATGAAGTAGGGTCCTTCTCAGTGTACTTGATAAAGTAATTTGTATATGTAATACAGTAAACTTTAATCAACTAATTTGATTCGGTATACACACGGAGTGCAAAAAGTAAGGAGACGAGGAAGAAATGCGAAACACAAATAAATTATACAAAATCTGACGAACTCACGTTGTTTCTTTAAGAGAAATTTGCTCCTTTTACAATACCTAAGGTTGTGAGAAATTATCTCCCAGGATAAAACAAACCACCTTTCTTGGGTAAAGATGCTTCAAATCAAAAAATGCCTTTAAATGCAACGTGTGCATGCAAATCACACTTTGAAATCTTGGTAATTGTGGGGAAATTTTGACAAAGTTTCAGTGCTTTGGTAATGAAGAAAACATGCACTGAAGAAGAGGCAGGGGCACCTGATATTTATAGGCAAGGGGGAGGGAGATTTTAAAATAATAATAGTAATATATATAATTTTATAAAAATTCCCATAGAATAATCGGTTTATAGAAAATTGAAAATGGAGTTTGGGCACTGGCAATTCCTGTCACAAACCCACCTGAGATGCCCCCGCTTTTCATTTATTTCTAACATGGGTTGTGGAAGTATATGAGGTGTGAGGGGTGATGGGCAAACAATGATCAAGGGTGGGGTTTTTTCTTCTCATAACAGGGGCGGGTTGTGAGAGATTAGATGGGGTGTGTTGGAGGACAGGGCGGGTTATTGATGGATTAGATGGGACATGCAGGGGAATAATAATGATTATTAGGGAAATGAGTATCTTACGAGGGTTGAATCACAATCTCAAGCCGCATTCTTTTGGTTTTATTATAAAAAAGTATTAATAATAATAGATATAATCGAGTTTGAGTTTAAAATACCCCATCTAAGGTAGCTGAACCCGAACCAAGTAATGGATTTACTATCATAATCGGGTTAAAACCTGGTTTAAACCTGCTATAATCTGATTATTTATTTATTTTTTGATATCTAACACAACCATAAACCAAAAAAACTAAATCCAAACATCAACATCCTCAATCAATAGGATGATCAAAAACCATGATTTCCATCAATTGCATTGGAAAATTTAACATCCAATAGTTTGAGGCACTTGTCGTGACCCATTGCACAAAACCATCAACGCCCATATTCATTACATGAGCAACATACTTGAAATGAGTAGCTTCCAATGCTTGTTCCAACCAATGAACCTCTTGAAATAGTGGGAGGGGGTGAAACCTGTAAAATCGTCCTTCAAATTCTCCAATTCAAAAAGCACCATTGTTAAATCACTTTTGTCCATTAATGTAAGGAAGCTATTTGAATACCGAGAAACGCGACTTAAGCTTATGTCTCCACCACATCACTAGCTTTACAACCATCTACCATTGCACTCGGGTGATCTCAAACCACCATCGAAAGATCACGCCATAAATTACCCAACTGCATGAAACTATCCACACTGGCTTTAATAAAGCAACTCATCGATCTACCTCAAACCTCCACCCCACTCAGTTGCACAACCATCATCTCTTGAAATCCAACGAAAACCCGTATGTAGTCCAAAGTCTTGCACTTATCCGCACCTCCTTTGTTGGGACACTTTTGAAAGATATGATTTAATTAGGTCAGATAGTATCCATTGCCACAATTATTGTATATTATTAATTTAAAACAAGTTGACGCACCAATCATGTCTCGCGGCACATGCAATTGCATGCTAACCACCGCATCAAATCAAGCCTTTTTCTGTAAAAACATTTTAGGGAAAATTATGATCTATAACCAAAACAGATAGTTAATGTTAGTTTTGGACCCAAAACATGAGAAATTGTAAACGAATGATGAAAAAAATTATAAATTTTTAAATAAAATGAGATTATACTTTAGTCTATAATGGGAGAGTCGTTGACTGAATTACACTATGTTTGGTAATGTTTTGGTCAAAGAAAATAAATGATTTTCTAATTCATAAAAGAAAATAAATGATTTTGATTTCTCTTTGTTTTATTTGCATGCTAAGTTTAGTAAAGGAAAAGAGATAATTGTAATTTCTCTCCATCTTGTTTGGTAATAATTTTTAAAAGAAAAGAAAATAAATGTTTTGAAAATATGACAAAAATAATCCTTATTAAAAAATATAGTTTTTCAATACTCAATTATTCCAAATAGCAAAAATATTATAATTTTAAATTGTATCATTGATTTTTAAATAAATATATGTATTATTATAGATAAATGAATAAATATGTTTAAAAATATTTATACAATTATATATATATATATATATATATATATATATATATATATATTTATATATAATTATATAAATACGCATTCATAAGTATATATATTTATAAAATAAATTTATAATTACTTAAATATGTATTAATAAAATAAATTTATAATTATATAAATAAATATATATACATATGTGTACATATTAATATATTAAATGTATATTTAAAAATATAAGTAAATATAAATATTTAATTATAAATACATATTTATGATTTTTTAAAAAATATTGATATAATTATAAATATATATATTTATAAATATCTTTATATATATATATATATAAATTAAATTTGAAATTATTACCTGATTATTAATAGAGTCTGAGTAATATTTTTTAAAAATATAGATTTTCAATACTCAATTATTCCAAATAAAAACATATTATAAATTTAAATTGTATCTTTGATTTTTATATCATGTCAATTATACAGACATTTAATTTTGAAAAATAAAATAAAATATGCAAATAGGGTGGTGTAGTAAATTTAAAATAAATGGCACGAGATTGCTTCTATTTTCTTCAAAATCACCATGTTTTTGTGGTGATTTGAAATTTGTAGGGAGAGAAATTGGTTTCTCTCCATTTATGCGAGAAGGATTTCTCTCGGTCTGTTCTAACGTCGCCAAACATGAGAAATGATAAAGAATCGCTATGTTTCGTTCTGTTTCGCCCCAAACCATCACTACCAAACGATCTGTTAAAGTCGTCACTGGTTGCCATTGCCCCTGCACCATGTTTGGTGATATATTAGTAAAAGAAAATAAATAGTTCCCTAATAGATAAAAGAAAAGAAAATAAAATAAAATTAATATGATTTTTGTCCGTTTTGTTTGCATACATTTTTTAATAAAAAGAAAAGAAATGATTATAATTTCTCTCCTTATTTGGTGAAAATTTTTAAAAGAATTTTTTTTAATATAAAAGACACAAATAACCTTTATTAAATAATAATTTTTTGTTAGTTTTTGCCCATATTTTAAAATAACAACATTGTTTTAAATCATCCTCACTGTTTTTATATCACAACAATCACATGTACATTTAACTTCAATAAATATATCAATACAATTAAATAATTTTTTGATTTTTTTCGATAGAATATACTATATATTAATTTAAAAAAAATATGTAATCATTATACATAATTATTTTAAATTAATTATATTTTAATTTGATACATAATTTTCATCATAGATTTAATTTTTTAAAACTTTTAATTTCAATAATTATAAAAAATATTAATATACAAACATACAAAAATTGAAAAAAATATTATTTACATAAAAATAAAAATAAATATAATTTTAAATATTAAATAATTACCATTTTATATAATTTACGAATAAATATAAACATAAATATAATTTTATCATTTATGAATTAATATGAAAATAAATATAATTTTATCATTTATAAATAAATACGAATTTTAAATAAATATAATTTAAAAACAAATATAATTTTATAAAAAAGATAAATTTACAAATAAATATAATCCCATAATTTATGAATAATTATTAAAATAAATATAATTTATCAATAAATAAAATTTTATCATTTCATCATTTGCGAATAAATATTACATATAATTTTATCATTTACGAGTAATTAAAATAAATATAATTTTATATTATTTTAAATTTCAACAACTATAAAAAAAATCTATATAAAAATCTTAAAAACTCTATATGCAAACTATTTATATATAAATTATCAAAATTATTTATAAATTATGTTAAAATTAGAAACATAATTGTTTGTTATTGTTATTAATATTTTCAAATATGATAATTTATATAAACTTAATCCAATAAAAAAATTTCAGAATAAAATAAAATACGTTAAGAGATAATATACCAATTTAAAAAATTGGTTTTCGTCGGAATAACCCATTTTGGTGTGATGAGAATCCTTCCGAAGAGAAATCGGTTTCTCCCCGTGTCTCAGCCCATGATTTATCTCCGTCGAATCTGAAATCGCAAAACAGATAAATCACTTTCAATCGTTCTGTTTCGTTCGATTTCCCCCCAAACCCCACCAGCCAAACGAGCTGCTAGTTACCCCCTCTCAAAGCAATCCGATTCCTCGATCTTGAACAACGCGAGTTCACTTAGCTTATCAATCCTTCGCGGCTCTCCTGACTCGTCAGTCATGGTGCTCGAGGTTTGACAATCGTACCATTTGATTAGGGATTTAATATTTTCAAATGCTATAAATCTGCTGATCATTTTATTTACAAAACAGGCGACGATGATATGCATCGACAATTCGGAATGGATGCGAAACGGCGATTACTCCCCCACAAGGTTTCAAGCTCAAGCAGACGCTGTTAATCTTATTTGCGGAGCTAAAACTCAGGTCCCTCGGCTACGTCTATTTTGTTAGGGTTGCTTAGGAAGCGTAGGATAAATTTTACGCTTGAATTTTTCAGTAGCCCTACTTTCTTTCTGTATATTATTAATTTATTTTTTACACGTTATAGTTTTTTCTCTATTTCTTGATCGTTGGAAGTTTTTGATAATTTTTTTTGTCAGAACCCCAGTATTTTTTAGGTTTTTTCAAACTACTATTTACCTCTAGTTAATTCTCTCTTCTGGTTATGTTTTCTGCAGTCTAATCCAGAAAACACGGTGGGACTCCTAACAATGGCAGGCAAGGGGGTTCGTGTCTTGGTCACTCCTACCAGCGATCTTGGCAAGATCTTGGCCTGCATGCATGGTGAGTTTGGTCATCGCATTTATATGAATGATCATTTTTATTCCCAGTGCTGTTACGCATTGTAGTGGAATTTATATGACCGATTTTTCATGCCCTCTTCCTGAAGAACCATAATTGTCTTTTTTGACGTTGAAGATGAAATCAATAATTTGTTATCTTCAGGATTCATTTTTTTGATGATGGATGCAAGAATTAATACAAAGGAGAATGAAGAGATTCCGAATACAATTTCAAATAAACACATGGCGATCCAAATACCCTAAATCCCAACAATCATTAACCTATGTCATGATTTAATGTTAAACACATCATTACTGTACTTCATTCATTGAAATTATTAAATATCAACCATACTTCAATTAGAGTTGATTGAATTATGGCCGTTACAATTCATTCAATGAACAAGTTTCCTTTCATGCATCATATACTTGATCCAATTCAACGAGATTTCAATCCATAACTGTTAGGAACGTGGGGGTGGGGGGTTCGTGTGAGAGAACACGCGTGTAGTGGCTGTCTGTGAGAGGGAGTGGGTAATAGTTGCCTGGGGCAGTATTGTACTTTTTTTATAGATAACAGGATGGGGTTTTTGGTAGTAGGTTGAGATTAAACAGAGAAGTTGCTTGTGGGGGAGGGATGTTCGGATATTATTTGGCTACAACTTGGGTGTAAGGAGGTCTCGGCCTTGGCCCCATGGGGTGGATATCTGTGGAGAGTCTTTGTCTTCTTTGTCTTCTTTAATCCTCTAGAAGGGTCTTTTTTGCAAGTATCAACGCAGTGAATATAATTGATTCTTCTACCTTTCCTCACACTTGTACCCATAGTTGTTTATGGCGCATGACGCAAAATGGCGATGATGACCCTTGGCGCTGTGGCACATGGCGCACGGCGCCTCCTCCTGCGGAGCGTCCCCTCTTCGTCGTCTACCTCCTCCGCCCCTGTGAGACGGACCACCCCCCCTCCTCCCCGCGGTGTCTCCCAGCGGCTCTCTCTCTGCGCGCGAAGTCTCCCTCCCGGTGGTCTCATCCTCGCGTCAGCTTCTCGAGCGCGCCGACTCCCTGTGCGTGCGATGGATCCTGACGACCCCCTTCCTCCCGTCCGACGCGGTGCTCCGTGCGACGACCCCGACCTAGGTCGCGCCTCCCGTCGCTTCTGATCCCGACGGATCTCTTCCCTACGGATTCCCTGCGCCGCTCATGTTCGTCGGCCTTCCTGCACCTCTGGTGCCACGACCTGACCTCCTCTCTTGCGCGGATCCCCTCCTGCGACTTCTTCCACCAGGCAACCCTCCCTCCCGGCGGATCTCTCCTCTCTGCTGGCTCCTCCAGCAGCCGACATCTCCCCCTGCCGGCTCCTCCAGCAGCCGGCCTCCACCTCTGCCGGCTCCTCCAGCAGCCGGCCTCTCCCCCTGCCGGCACCTCCAGCAGCCGTTCTCGACCCCTGCCGGCTCCTCCAGCAGCCGGCCTCCACCCCTGCCGGCCCCTCCAGCAGCCCGGTTTTCATCCGTTTCAGTCCGGCGAATCTCATCGTTCGACACTTCCTCCGGTGAACCGCTGCTCCATCCATGCCGGTCACCTCCTGCGGAATCCCCGCCTCACTGGCATCTCCCGACGACTCTCGACAGCCACATCTCTGTCCGCCGGCACGCCCATGCGCTGGCGCAGCAACTTGACCACCTTAGATTCGAGCCCTTTGGCACCGCCAGATCCCGCAACGATTTCTGCGGAGTCCCCGTCTCCCGTTGCCGGCCCCGCAAGTGCGGTTTTCCCGGTGCTAGTATGGATTTCCCGGCGTTTCATCGACCGACCCCACTAGCGCGACATTCCTGACGTTCCGTCAATTGGTCCGGTCTGAGTGGTTCATCTGTTGCGCCCGTGACATCATCCATCCATCATCGTGAGGGGGAGCAGCAGCCTTGCAACTTTATCTTTAATTATGTTTTGTCTTGTTTTGTCATCAAGTTGGGTATGTCCAGCTTGAGGGGGGGAGTGTTTGCAGCCTGTTGCTTGCTTTGTTTTTTCTTTACGTGTCCAAGCTAGGTACACCTAGCTTGAGGGGGAGTGTTGGAGTTTGTATCCCACATCGGACTTGAGGTCCGGTGTGGTCTTAATTATTTGTTATAAAAGAACCCCAAGGGCTCCTTTAGAGAGAACACCTTGGGGGTTCGGGTTTCTCTCATTATATCTTCCTGCAAATGTGATAAATAAAATATAAAACCAAACAAAAATAATACATATAAAATAATAAAAGGAAAAAAACTAAAATGGGTTTGCAAAATGGAAATTTTAATTTAAACATAACAAATGAAACATGGATAAAATAAAAAAACAAAAAACAAAATAAAAAGGGGAGCCTATCGGCGGAGAAGGTGTTGGGCACAACAGTTGGTTGTGGTGGCACAAAAAAGAAAAAAGAAAAAAAAATGAAATGGGTTTGCAAAATGGAAATTTTAATTTAAACATAACAAATGAAACATGGATAAAATAAAAAAACAAAAAACAAAATAAAAAGGGGAGCCTATCGGCGGAGAAGGTGTTGGGCACAACAGTTGGTTGTGGTGGCACAAAAAAGAAAAAAGAAAAAAAATGAAAGGAGTCGCAGGCAGCCATTGCTGGTCTGACTAGCCTGGTCGGCTCCTCATGAATAATCAACAACGTGCGGGGTGGGGAGGGTGTCGCCGTCAACAATATAGTAGCGTTGTCGGCCGAAGAAGGAGATGGAAGCAAACAAGATGCGGGGGAAGGGTGTCGTCATTGACAAGGTAGCAGCTTCGCGAGACAGAGAAGGGGAAGGAAGCAAATGAGAAAGGGTATCGGGGGTTGTGAGGTTGGGTAGGGCTAAAAAGAAGAAAAGACGTGGAAAAGAAAAAGGCGTGTGATGGCACTCGCCAGCGCCAGTGACGACATGGCGCATGAATGGTTTGCGCTATTCCATTTGCGCCACACCGGGGCCACGGCGAGGCACAAACCTCCATGGCGTGTGCCATGGCGTGCTATTAATAACTACGCTTGTACCTACGGTTCTAACATTTGGTGCTTCCATTGAGAGGAATTTGCAGCTTGTGGTGATAGTTTGAGGATTGTTGGTGAATGTCATCCAAAGTTGGGACTAGAGTTCCTATGGTGGAACCGAGTCAGGAGCAGATGATGCAGGCATAGGCGTCCGAGGCACTTCGTCAGATAGAGAGGCTTTTAATTCAGGAAGGATGTTTGCCGGAGGTTCATAAAAGCCTTTGCTAGGGGACAGGTGAAGCTTGAGAGGCAGCAACGTGAGCTACCAATCGTGTTGCAGGAACAAATGAAGGCTTCTGCTGGTTTTCTAGGACGACAAGCAAATTTTGGACAGATGACACAAGCCGAGGAGGAGGTTGGAAGCTTGAAAACTTGCCAGACTGGTCAGGGAAGGATCAATAAGGAGTAGATTGATTTCAGTTATGTTCGGCCAGACTGGGCAATTACTGATCTTAGTTTTAGTATAGATAAGCAGAACAGAAAACAACATTCTGATTCTTCGAAACCTCTTACCGCAGAAGTAATGAGCCCAAGAGTACCGCCAACTGTGCAGGGTTGGGGAGGAATGGAAAAATCGCTTCACCTTCCGTTCTCTGCGATAAGGAAGATCACTTCACCTTTCCTAACTCGATTTGTGAAGAATGTAGCGTGGCGGAAGACGATTTTTCTCAGGATACTTGACTTGCTGAAGTACGGAATACAAGAGGCTGCGACCTCTGGGAGGGCTTACAGTCTATTGCTAGGCGAGTTGAGTTACTTGCTTTTGCAGATGAACCTATTGTTCTGACAATGTTTGGAGAATCAACTCTGGAGAGCTTGATTCCAGCTCAACCTTTCTTATTCTGAAACTATCTACATCTAGCAGGAACTGCAGTGCAGCGTTTCTACCAAAAGTGCAAGTATCATATTTGGCAAGCAACAAGAGCAACATCTACTGTGGAGTTCATCTTCATGCTGGTCCAAAATTTGTTACTGAATAGCCCTAGTCGCACTATCACATTGTCCATGACCAATAACATTTTGGCAAAGATGTTGAGATGTTCGGTGTCTCATGTAGCTGCAGTGGCATTGGAGACAAATATATTTGAAGTTTGTTTGAAGAAAATCATCCTTGACTGTGAGTAGAATAATAATTGGCGCCCATTGGCAATTTTAGTGTTGAAGTTCGCCATCCAACACCTGGAAACAGTTATCGAAAATGATGCTGTTTTGTCACTAGTCCTTTCCTGTTTTCAGTTTGTTTTGGATGATCATGAATATGAGAAATACAGAGCGAAACGTGTTTTAGGTGGAATGTGACATTGGAGGTGCTTAAGTTGAAGAAGAAATGCTTTGTGTCATTTGTCCAGAATCCAGTAATACAAGCTGATGTTGCTGGGTTACTCTCAATTTTTCTCATGTTAGCAGGTTCTACACGACAATATTTATTTGCTAGTGCATGGTTTAGTGGGGAAGATAGACAAAATAAGGCTTTCCAAAATTATCTTAATAGTATTTCCCGTGTGCACTCACTTTTAGATGAAGATCGGCTTATCATTTTTGTGAAACCGCTCTTATACTGCTCGATATCAGCCAGTTTTTCTTGTTTTCATTCTTACTCTTGTAAACAGCATGCCTGCTGTGCCCAGTAATTACTCTGGCTTGAAAACAAGGGGCTGAAGCTACTATTGTTTCAAAGATTATTTCAGGGAGAACCAATATAAGGCTCTTGAAGAAATATGCTCAATGCTTGACATTGCTTCCAAGCCAAAAGGTCAATGTACCCTGTTCATTCATTACTAACTCTTATTACAAGAGTGTTAATCATGGATGGCTCGTTGCATGTATACAGTTTGGATCTTCTCATTGCAGTCATAGAAGGTGCGGGCAGTCAGCTATTTCCACATATTTGGGGTCCTAAAATGGTATTTCAAGTGGTGTACTTTACCAGCTTTAAGGATTAAGCTGTACTCAATCCTAAGGATTTTGTTGACATGGGTGTTGGAGTCGCATTGAACGTTGCCAGCAATGTACTAGGCAATGCATTCTTTGTCCTGGATGCAGCAAGGTATGGAATTGATATGCACCTTTCAAGTCTATCTGTACAAATCAGTGATGAAGCATTGCTGCTCAAGGAGCTACTAAATAGCATTCAATCTGAGTTTGAAGTGTCCAAACACCATCCATGTTCATCCACCCCTTTGAAAATTGCTGCTCTTGAGGCCTTAAAAGTTCTTTTCACTGTGTTGTGGTCACAAGGGGTACCCAATTAGCCGCATGCGCTTCATTACCATGTTCAAAAATCTGGTGATCTTATAAAAAACAACCTTCGTGTTTTGCTGACTATACTTGGCTTACTAAAGGCCTGGGAGGAATCTTCTGGCGAAAGTCTTCTGAGGATTCAAGTTCTTATAAAAAACTTCTTATTGCACTGGAATTTGGTAATTGCACTGGGTTATCGGTCACCTATTTGTTATAACATGCTTCTGTCAATTTTACAAGGCAACATTGATATCAATAACCCATAAGAACTGAATCTTCTGGAAGGCTTAATGCTTAGGGAAGTGACACTTTCTTATGCTGGCTTCCAAGAAGGGTTGGCCAGAACGTCTCTTGGAAATCAGCCCCATGACTTTGGAATCAATGCAGCCAAACATGATTTCGAGGACACTTTACTATATTTTCACCCGAAGGACAAGATGGTTTTTCAAGAGTTAGGAATGTGGGGGTGGGGGCTGTCCGTGTGAGGGAATGTGTGCAGTGGGCTGCCCATGAGAGGGAGTGGGTAATAGCCAGGGGCAGTATTGTATTTTTCTATAGATTGTAGGTTGGGGTTGTTGGTAGTAGGTTGGGATTAAATAGAGAGATTGCTTGTAGGGGAGGGATATTCAGATATTATTTGGCTACAACTTTGGGTGTAAGGAGGTCTCGACCTTGGCTCCAGGCAAGTGGACATCCGTGGAGAGTAGTCGTTGTCTTTTTCATCTTCTTCTTTTGTAATCCTCTAGAAGGATCTTTTCTACAATTATCAGCACAGTGAATACAATTGATTCTTCTTTCTTCACACTTGCACCTACGGTCCTAACAAACCTTAATGTATATCAAAGACACCACATTTTGCACGCTAAGACCATGCATATACATATCATAATTTGAACAACAGGCTAACAAGCAGCAATACAACTGTAATTGTATTTACAAGTGTCATGATTATACAAACAATTCAACCATATATGTATACATAATGTCACTATAATAGCAAGGTCTTTCTATAATGTTCATCATTTCAACACGAGCTTAAAATGTTTTGGCTGACAAGCCTTTAGCCAATGGATTCACTGCCCTTAAATTTATACCAGTATGTTCAACCGACTATCTATTTTTCTTCACTTCTTTATCCGACAAGTGTTTTAAATCCATGTGTTTCACACCCTTTGAGCACTTAGCATTTCTAGAGAAGAAAATCCCTAAAAGATTATCACAATAAATCTTTAGTGTCCCATCTATCAATGTTCTCAAAACCTATACCATAATCTTGTAACCATAATGCACGAATAATAACTTCAAAGCATCCTAAAGATTTAACTTTCATGGTAAAATTAACCATGATCAACTATTTTATACTCTTCCATGAAACAACTCCTCCCATTAAAAAGATGCAATCAAATGTGAATTTTCTCGAGTCCACACTTTCGACAGTCTTTAAATTCGAGTGCCCAATCACTTCAAATTGGCTTGACCTTTTATACTTGAGCATAGTCATCGGTGTCTTGTAAGCATCTTAGAACTTTATTTGCATCTTTTTGTTGACCTACCTTAGGATTACTAATTGATTTGATCTCTCCACAAGTTCAAGTATGGGCATACATTATACTCCCAACCATTGATGCATAGGGAATTCATTCCATTATCTTTAGTTCAAAATCATTTTTGGGACATTGAAACTACTCCTATGTAGCATTTTTTTAATTTCAAATCTCTTCATTATTTTATTAATATAGCATTTATGAGACATTCCTAACATTCCTTGTGATGTATTATGGAATATTTATTTTCCCATCGCATAGGATGCTTCACTCATATTTTCATTTCAAAGTTCACAGAGAGAAATGCTTTTATATCATTTAGCAACCCAATATCATTAGTAGCAAAAAAAATTCCTTCAACATGTAAAACGAAAATAATAAATTTTCTCCCACTAACTTTTGCGGAGATACACCAATCAAACACTGATTTCTCTACAAAATCATACAATACTATACAGTGATTTTGTTAACTTTAAGATACTGTCATTGAAAACTTATTTTAGTTCACATACTGATTTACACTAAGTTTTACTTCAAAATGGTCACAAAACTTTCTGGTCAACATTCAGAAAGGCAACCTTGACATCCTTTTGTGGAAATCGTAGATCATAATGAGCTGATGATGCCTTAACAATTCTCAATGTGTTCTTATTTGAAACCGGAGGGAAATTCTTATAACTGATGTCATCCTTTTGAGTGTCACTTTTGGCAACAAGTTTGACTTTTATATCTTTCTATGCCGCCTCTTGAGTCTTGTTTGGTCTTAAAAGCCCATTTACAACCAACTCATTTTGAACCTTTGGGCAACTCCATTAATTCTCATATTTTGTTGTCATCTTTTGATTTCAACTATCCTTTCATAGAATTGAGCGACTTTTCAAAATCATTACACTAGATTCTAATCATCACTCAAATTACATTCATGTTCAAATGAGTAACCTCATAATCATTTGAAATTATAGGCCTTCTTTCCCTTTTAGACATCTTTAATGTTCTTTCATGCAATTCATCCACCTCTTGCTCATTAGTAATTTTTTTCATGATTATTTGGTTGTTGCTCATATGTTCATTATTTGGGTTTGGAATGTGTTGTCTTACCACTTTATTTGATTATGACACAATGTGAGGAAACATTGAATGTAAAACTTTTATCCCGAGTCTCTTCCATGTCAACCTTTTGTTGTTCCCCACTTCCATGGAATGGACTATTCACAATGAATTGTGCGTTACCAAGCACAATCGATGAAGTAGCGACTAATGCTTCTTGCATTTTGCTCGACATTTTAAGGGTAGAGGTGTCTCAAACTAGTTTTTCTACCAATTCATAACTTGTGAAGAGTTATTGGGAACCCTGTTAATCATATATGCATCAACCTTTAATGCACACATCCACAATAATAAAGGTACAATAACATGATTCATCATTTTTCTAATCATATCCACAAGTGTATGATTCTACCTTTCAGTTGAACTATTTTTTTTGTGGTGTTAAACATTGTATATTGTGCACATATGCCTCAACTTCCAATAAATTTGGCAAATGGACTTAGTCTGATAGAGAACAGACTACTTGTAACTATATGTAAAATGAGCTAGAGAAATACAGTTGGGGAGGAAGAAGAAGAATGAAAGAAGACACTTGGGAGAGATCGTGCCCAAGCCAAAAGGCTGAGTTCCAAGCCTACGACCGAACTGTATAAACAACTCTCTCTGGCAGAATAATCCTTCCTTTCTCCCCCCACTCCACCCTTGCCCTTCTTATAACAACCCTCTTTAACAACCGTGAGCCCCCTTATAATATTCTTCTAGCGTATTCCCTGGATCCCCAACATATTCTCCAGGGCCCCACATGCAGTTACAAATTCGTCCTCCTGGATCCCAACATAACACCAATCCCTTTTCATTCCTATCATTGCCACCGTTCCGAAAAACCACCTTGTCCTCAAGGTGGTTGATCTCACAGACATGCCTAACGATCTTCCATATGCTTCATACTTATGCTTAGCCAACAACTCTCCATGCAACCTCCAAAGAAAAGTTATAGTGGCCTGGATTTGCTCTCTAAATTTCCTGAGTGCGACCCGTTTTTCTTTTGCCTTCGTCCATGCCCTTAGCATCGATGCCAGTCCTGACAACGCCGCTTTGTCACACTGCTTTGCCTATGTCACAACAAATGTCACATAATGCACTTCAAGTAGTGCCCCGACGTCAGGGCAGACGGAGTCGCCTCGTTGCGAAGTGCGTCCCCCAGGGTCACTGTGGACCGTGCGTTAACCCCCCCTGACAACCCATCAATCAACATTGGTTCGAACAAAGTGCTCTCTTCTGCTACTGCTACTTCACCAAGTCGCACAAATTTTCGTCGTTAAAGACAGAAAACCCCCCTGTCGAGCGTTTGATAATGAGTCGCCGACAAAGTTGGCCATGTTTGATTCCTTCATTGTCTTCGACGAGCGCTTGTCACCGTACGCATTGTTGGTAGTATTAATATTTCACCTTAGCACCATCGGTTTGCTTGGTTTCGTTGAGTGCGCCGCCTTCAGAGTTATTGTGAGGGACGTACGTGTCTCCTCTTGTGGAAACATTTTCTCCAGGCGAGCCTTAAGTAAGAAGGGCTCCTCTAGAATTTGGCTTTCTCTTGTGTAAATGAATTTATCTTCGACGCCATATTGGACATAGGTGCTTCGAGGCTGTCTAGGCGTTGGTCAAAGGCATCAAGTCGAGGTTGATGATAGGCCTCCATGATGAGCGCGCCCCTTTGATTGTGAGCCAGTTGGGCGCATCTTCTTCGAACGAAGGCCTGGCAGCGCGTGCCAGTGGCGGGTTGGAATGTGGTCCGGCGGTGCGTGCCACCGGTCTCAATGAAGCCGACAAAAGAAGGCGAGGAAGAACGACAATCGGTCGAGGCCTCCGCTGCGCACTCCTCTGTTGAAAACGAGACACACAACGCACCGTCACCCGCAAAAGGTGCATGCGGCCGTGCATGCTGTGGAGGAAGTAAAGTGGCGGTGGCTGGTTCCTCTGAATGCGAGCTGGCTAGGTGCGGCTCTTTCGAACAACGTGATGGGGCCGACCGCAGAGAGTGAGGAATTGGACCAATGATAGAGAACATACTAATTATAACTATATGTAAAATGAGCTAGAGAAATACAACAGGGGAGGAAGAAGAAGATTGAAGAAGACACTCGGGAGAAATCCTGTCCAAGCCATAAGGCCGAGTTTCAAGCCTATGTCAGAACTGTGTAAACAACCCCAACAGAATAATCCTTCCTATCTCCCCCTCTCCAACCTTGCACTTCTTATAACAGCCCTCTCTAACAATCCTGGCCCCCCCATAATATTCTCCCACCATAATCCCTGGATCCCCAACACATTCCCCTAGGGTCCCCCATGCAATTACAACTTTGTCCTCCTGGATCCCAGCATAACAGCAGCCCCCTTGCATTTCTTATCAAAGTCATTGTTTGGTTTCATAAAATTTTCAAAAAAATTTATAACCTCCATCAAACCTCACAACCTTTACTTTTTTATCTCGTTGTTTTCAACCTTGTCAATGTTTATTTATAGAATGCCAATCAATTAAGCTTTTCATCCATAAATATAAATATCTATAATGTGAGAAGTCATCGATAAAGATGATAAAATATTTCTCACCACCCCATGCCGGGACATCAAATGAACAACATACATTGGTGTGTACCAACTCGAGAAATTGATTCTCTATTGTGGCTAAATTTTTAGTTATATGTTTGATTTATGCTTAGTTTGTTTGTCCTTTATGAAATTTACGTATACATCCTGATCACTTAAACCATACATACATCTTGGTCACCAAAATCATACTTGGGGTAAAATTTTTCTTTTCATCTTCCTCAATATCCTTTCTTTTGTTATATGACTCAATCTTTGTTTTCATAAGTGGAATATTCATTATGTACGTTATGCTTATAGCTCACATTATGTTGAGCATGAAACAATGATTTCATTAAATTAATATTGAGATTGCAAAAATACAAACCATCCATTAAAATACAAAAACAATAATAACACTCATGTTTATACAAAGAAGAAATATTGTTTTCAACATGAAACAAAGGATTTCATTAAATTAATATTAAGATTGAAAAAATACAAACCATCCATTAAAGTACCAAGACAATAATAGTACCATGTTTATACAAAGATTGAGTCATATAGAATTATCAAAAACATCAAAGTGGTAATCGGTATCTAGGATCAATCTCTGTGTCAATTTCTTCTATTTTCATCTTTTTATATGTTGTTTATGAGTTAGATTAAAAGGAATCTTTGCATGCCGTGTGACATGTGAGTAGTTGCAACACAATCTAACCACTGGGTATTATTCTTAGTCACCTCAACAAGATTTGTTTCAAAATTTATTGAAACATTATTAATACCTTTCCTTTCAAATCAACATTTTCTATTTGTATAATCATTCTTAGGGTGATCGATATTACTGCAAAAAAATAACATTTATGCTTTTTATAGATTCAGCCCTTGTTATCTTTTCATCCAGCCTTTGTCCATTTTCTTGCTTTTCTTATCTGGATCAATCTTCCTACTACGAGCTGCATCACGAGTCATGAGATGAATAGAGTGGTTATTCATCTTCTTCAATCTTTTTTCTCTAGAGAAAGGATGACCTTAATTTCTTGTCATATTTTGCTTTAGTGTTGCAATTCATCCAATTTTTGAAGTAAGTTCATGTTGAATTGAACAAGAAATGACTCACTCACATCCACACCTCATGAACGTTCATGCTAGATTTTCCATATCTATGACACTATCATGAATGAGTTGCGACCAATCAAATTTCTTGGTCGTTAGTTCACTCATCAAGGTCTTACAGTATTCTTGCTAATTATGTTTTATTGTGAGTACTTAATGTTCAAGTTGAATTCCCTTGGTCTTAAAGTATTCTTGCTAATTATGTTTTATTGCGAGTACTTAATGTTCAAGTTGAATTCCCTTGCATTGTCAGTTAATTCCTGATATTGGGCAGCTCTGGTGGCCAGTTGCATGATGATCCTCCCCTTTTCCTTCTTGAAACTAACTCACCTTCTCACTTAATTCCTCTTCGATATCATTTCATCCTTCACTTTTCATTTGACATTTTTCAAATTGTCACTTTTTCCAACGATTCAAGGCATTTCAATCATCATTTTCTTTTCTCCATGATAGCGACCTTTTGGTGTTTATAAATGTATCCAACTCAAAAATCAATTATCGAAAAGCTCTATAAATAGGATCCAACAACCCACAACAATTAAAATGAATGCCTTTAAACTATGCATCAGAACACGTGTAATCCATATTAATATGATTTAACAATTGGAAAATCACATATCTGAGATTTTTTTTGCTTATAATGCCGCATACGTCGTTAATTCCAGAGGCTTGTGTAAATTTTGAATTTATATTTTTCTTCAGACCACTTACTACCATGGCAAAATATAGTGTTAGTTTGAGGTCTTCTGATCCACAGGGACCAAGGTATCATAGATCCGATTGTTGTTGATTAAACGAGTCTAATAACAATTATTAGAAGCAACAAAAACGATTTAAATCCCTTATCCAGGATCTCCCATGCATGAAATATGAAAACTACGTATAGACTAAAATGAAGAACTACTATAAATCATGTGTATCGTACACTGAAGAACATCTGCAACATCTCGATCACTATCGTATGGGTTCGAGAGAGATCACTAAGGGCATCCAAAAGACATCCCCGCTCCGTGGTATATCCATGGGTTGAACAGATTCACATGTTGTACTTTCGGGACCTTCCATGCTCTATGATGTGCTAGCATCTCATGATGCAAAGGAGGTAGAATGAGAGCTTTAGGTAAGGAGAGTTTGACCAAGCATTCACACACACAACTGTTTTCTTGCAACGCTTGCATGAAACGAGTTCCCCATCCATTGCATCTTATGCGGTGATCCTTCATGATAGCTTATAGATGAAAGATTGCTCGTGTACAGGTTGCGTGCCTGAAATCTCATTTCATGCATGATGTTTGTGTGGAAACAGTATCATGAAAATCACATCTTCATGTTGCCTTTCAAAATGCCATGCAATATAGCGCACTGTATCATATACAAAATAAGTCTTTAGGGCATACCACTTTCAATCCCCCACTTGCACTAATGCTTGATAGACTTTGTGCCATTTCTCCTTATATCCTTATATTGTATCATATACAATAACTCGTGAAACTGATTTTGGATATTTTCCAAAATAGTTTTGGAAAGCTATCTTTAACTTCACCATGTATCATATCAAATGCATTACCTTGTGAATACCCATCCAAAACTTCTTTTTGGATGAACTCAAACACTTTTAGAGTAGCTCTTTGGGTTAAATCTTAATTCTCATTCAGTCAACCATAAAGTGTGACCCCACAAGCCTTTATAGAGCTGACAACAAATACAAATCTCCATATTCATAAATGTAAGCAAAAAGCGGCCTCTAGCAAAACGTCAATGCTACTCAAGCTATAAAGGGATCCGACGTGATCTCCATCAAACATATGCATCTCTATACCTGTGTCCATCAGTTTGCATCATATGCCAACGCGCATTCTCATATTTTTCTTTTGTCAAAGACATCTAGTGACTATGGGACATGGAACATGTCAATCCCATATAGCCAACTCATACGTTTTTGATTTTCAGAGTATAGACTGAATTGGTCGGTGAATACATCACATGTCATTCACCCTTATGGATAAGCACATCACATGTCCTTTATCTGGATGGATATATAATATATAGGTGTGGCCACACACTTCCACAATCTATCTTAATCGAGGACCCAAATGTCATACTTTTCATACAAGAGGACAAATCCCGTCTTGGTTAAGTCCCAACCGACGACATGATCAACAACATACCCAACCACTCCCGTATTAGCTAAGTTATTTTTAAACTCGTGTAAGTAGGGTATCAAAGTAAGAATGATCTCATGCCAGGTATCTCGCAAATCTCAGGCAGTGGAGACTCAAATATGATCCATGCACCCCCAGTATACTAAAAACATCTGTATGGCACTCCATGTGGTATACTTAGTGGGTCAAATGCACAAAGAATCTTATTCTTTGTATTGTGCCTCATGAATATATTTTGTATCTTTATACAAAAAATCGTATTCACGCTAACGTTAACATTTCATCATAACCTATAATACTCCATGATGAACATTAGTTAGGGGTAACTCAAAGTCGTACTTTGAGAGGTTAATTATCATTACAGTTAAACATAGTTTTCAATCTCGGATCGCGGCGCAACGCAGTGGGGGTCCCATAGCGGGATAGTGGCGACGCGGATTGCGTCACGACCGCTTTTTTATCCAATCGCAGGACAATTAAATTATAGAATTTTACAAACATATATGTTGAAAAATTAAACACAAAACATAAAAAGTAAAAACACATTCAAATTCATAATTAAAAACATTTATAAATTCATCATAATACATCAAACATATGCCCCATCCAATTATTCATAAACAATAACCATGAGAACATCCAAAGTTCAATTCAATCATTTTCTTCATTTTTGAGATCTTCCATTTCTTCTTCACTTTCACTTTCACTATCATCACTTTTATAAATCTCCTCTTCATTTGCTTCCCTATCATCATCATTATATGATTAATGTTCATCGTCTTCTTCTTCTTATTCAATAATCATCCTTGTTTTTCCTTTAGAGCTTGAACTTGAAGCATAGGTAGTTCCTCCTCCTTTTGTTTTCCTCCTTGTATAATGAAAAGGTTCATCGTCCCCTGGAGCTTCCTCAACTAATCTCTAAGTCATGGTGTTGTCATCCTCAAACACCAATTCATCTTCACCACCATCTTCATCACCATTCATTTGCCCTAAAAACCACTCACTACTATCATCTTCAACATTCTTTAGGACAATGAGATCAGTGACATCTCTGGAATCAAACCGGTCCTTTAAAGTTTGGTTGTATTTGATGAACACCAAGTCTTCCAACCTTTGATGCTCTAGCCGACTTCTCTTTTTAGAATGAACCTATTTTATGAAAATTAAAAAAATATTGGTATCACTAATGAAGTTTAAGCTTAAATGAAACCTGAAAGCGAGTTTAGAATTGATATTAAATTACTTACATGCTCAAAGACACTCCAATTCTTCTCGTATCCCGATGAGCTACATGTCAAGCTCAAAACTTTGATGGCAATTGTCATCAAAGATGGCGTTCCTCCACAATTCTTCCACCATTCAGCTGCAATTATTATTTATTAGCATTGTTTTGTAATGATCTAAAATTAAGGATCATGTAATGTAATTAAATAATCAAAACAAAAATAAACTCTTACTAGGAGCTATTGTACTCCGTTGTCGCATGCAACCTTTCCCACCAAAGAGGTCTTGTGTGCTTCTATATGTTGCCAATTCTAAACAAGCCTTATCTTCCTCATCAGGGCTAGGAGACAATCTCTCTATACAATCATATAAGCCTTTCATCACCTTTGTATCTCTTTCAATACTTGGATTTCCTTAGAAAAATTGAGGATTCAAATAATAACCCGCCGCATGCAATGGACGATGCAATTAAGAAGTCCATCTTTCATCAATTATCTCAAATATATCCTTATACTTGGTTTCATCATTCTTGAAAAGCTTCTGAATGGTCTCTTTTGCCCTGTCCATAGCCTCATAAATAAAACCCATTGCGGGTTTCTTCCCATTATCAACCAATCTAAAAACTTCTACAAGAGGTCCCATAACCTTGAGGCTATAAACAACATCATTCCAAAATGATGGCATCAATACAGTGGCGACAACATGCTTTCTTTTTGTTTCTTTTGAATTTTTGGATCTCAACCACTCTTCAGAAGTGAACTTTCTGAGATTAGTTTTTTGCAAATACAACCTTTGTAAAGTTAAAAAGGTTGTTGCAAACCGAGTAACTTCATATCTCACCAACTTAGTTTTGTTGGTGAACCTCCTCACAATGTTCAATGTCAATGAGTGGTTGTAGATAAAAGCCACATGCTTAATGCCTCTTTCTATAACCCTCTTCACCCTACTAAGCTTGCCAATGTTTTCCAAAATTAAATCAAGACAATGTGCGGCGCATGAAGTCCAAAATAAGTGTTGCCGCTTAGCCATCAACAACTTGCCTAAAATCATACAAAATCAATAACAAACAATTAAAAGTTTAAGTTAACTGAATTGATAATATTAAAATGAAATGGAAGCACTTTTAAAAATTAAAAAACAAAAGTTTTTTATTACCAGTTAACTTGAAATTGCTTCCATTGTCCGTAACTACTTGCACAAGCTTTGATTCTCCGATCTCTTCCACAAAATCATCCAATAATTTAAAAACCGCTTCTCCCGTTTTTATATAACTTGATGCATCAACACTTTTTACAAACATTGAACCAGTTGAACAATTTACCAAAAAATTGATCAAGGTTCTTCCTTTCTTGTCCGTCCAACCATCGGACATGATTGAGCAACCATAGTTTTCTCGTTCAATTTCATGGCCCTTCAACAATTCCTTTGTATACTCTTAACTCCTTTTTAAGAAGAGGAACTCGGCACTCATGATAGCTTGGAACTTTCAAGTGTGGTCCATATTGTCCAATTGCTTCCACCATCATCTTAAAGCTTCTTGATCGAACAACATTAAAAACAATTCCATTTGTGCAAAGGAATCTCTCTATGTATTGCACCGTTCGATCTCTTAATTGCTTGCTATAAGCATCTTTAATGCTTGTTTGCTTTGCATCCTTGATTACTCTTGCCGGATCTTCCATGAACATTGCATCAAGTGACCCTTTCACATTTTTCACTTTGTTGGGACATGATGAGGCACTTGATGCATAGCTTCTTTTTGTTCCTCTCTCAACATCATGAATTTCTTCAAGCTCTTCCTCCATATCCTCATCAATATCATGAATATCATTCATATATGCTGATTTGTCAGTTCTTTTCTTTGTTTGCGCCGCAAGAAGCTTGTCTTTCACTTCTTGAGGAGTCTTCCTACACTTATGAACATTTCCCGGCAATCCCATTTGATGTTCTTTGGCTCGAGTAATGCCACCATTGGTCACCATCATGCAAAAGTCACATGTGATTTTCTTTTTATTGTTGATGTCTCTTAAAGAATTCCACTGCCAATCAATATCTAAATTTTTTCCTTGAGGCTTAGCCAATGGTGGAAAAGATTGTACCATTGTAGCATCAATTGGTGCAATAGATGAAGCCATAGTAGCTGTAGAGAAAGCAAGACAAAAATAGTAGAAAAAAGGGTTTAAGATACTTGTTTGACACAAATAACAAACAAAAAACAGCTGTTTGGATCATAAAAAAAAGGTGTCTGAGCGCGCAGCAGTGACAGGAGGAAGGAAGAGGAGTAGCGCCAACGCCTGGAAGAGGAGCCATGCTTGTAAAAAAAAGGTGGTTGTTGCGTACAACAGTGACAGGAGGAAGAGGAGCCGTGCTCGGAAGAGGAGCCCCGCCCGGAAGAGGAGCCCCGCCCGGAAGAGGAGCAGTGAAGTGAAGGAGCCGCACAACAGTGACGGGGCCTGAAAAAAAACGGGTGTGTACAGCAAGGGGGCGGCGTCGCTGCACTGGAAGGAGGAAACAAGAAGGGTTTACATTAGGCGAGCTGGGTTAGACCGGTTACGGAGCAAAAAAAAAAAAAAAACACCGACGCCAGAAGAAGTCGCGGCCGCGCCAGCTGGGGTCGCGGCGAAAGCGCGATGACCGCGATAGCGGGTGGCGCGGCGCGACGCGATCGCGTTCCGCCCGCGATCAGCCCGTCTGAAGCGGCTGGGCGCCGCTCCACACCGCGACGACGCAATTTGAAAACTTTGCACTTAAAACTCTTTTAAGAATATTCAACAAACCCAACATAATCACCGGTTTATCATATTATATATAATAAACTGCCAGATCAGTTGCACTTTTTGGGGTTTTGTTAACTCATTACACAACTCTTTTGGTGAGTAACATCTACGTAGAAAACAAGTTTGAATAATGATGAGATTTAGTAATCATATTTCCAACTGTTCAACTCTTTGAACATATTCAAACCTTTTAATTTCATCACATCAAATGTTACAATTTCTACTTTTGTTGTCTAATTAGAACTCTTTCTAAGCGCATCATCATCATCTTTGGAATCATTTCCATCAAACTTTTCCTTGAAATAATCTAACTACTTGCATTATTGTTTACTGGTATATCTTAAACCCTTGTAGGATAAAGAGAAAATCACCTCAATATGGTAACTGGATGTAACTTTTACATTTCTCTTTATCGCCATATCTTAAACTCTTTTAGGATAAAGTGATATTCACTTTGTTACGGTAACTAATGCAACTCTTTACATTGATCTTTGCCGCCATATCCTAAACTCTTTTAGGATATTAAGTGTAATTTATTTTATAATTTGACTGGTACAATCCTTCAGGAAACAGTGATATTCACTTTTTAAGATAACTAAACGTGACTATTTTTCTTTATCATATATCCTGAACTCTTTAGGATATTAAGTTAAAAACACTTTAATCTTAGACTGGTAAAATTCTTTAGGATATTGAGTGGAAATCACTCTAACTTTAGATTGGCGTAATCCTTTTTTTGTTAACTTTGAACTTTTTAAGTCCAAACATACTCCTACTAGCTTCTTAGACTATATTCTCCTCAGAATATCTTGCTAAAAATACACAAATTGATTTGTGTTAGGAAATAACATTGATTTGTGTTAGAACATTTTTATGGAAAAAAGTCTTAAAATAAACCTCTGATGGGTTGCGGGAACACTTTCCCACTTATATTTTAACAATCATTTGGATAAACCCTCATTCCTGGATAAAACATTTTTATCCTTGTTTCCTTTTCGAAATATGTTATAGAATTCGATGAATCATAAACTGTGTGTATCAACTAATCATCTTGATTTTGTTCACAACTCATTGTTATCGAACAACCTCTCTTATCACATAAGAGAATTGAGATGAAGATACACATCCTTTATTTAGATCCATCTGAGCTTGATAGATGCTTCTACATTCAATATATTGATGCAACAACCCTTTGATTCATCACTTGAATATAAACTACAAGCTTTGTCGATTCTTTCCTTGATTTTGAACTCGTGTATATTTACAAGTAAAATATAGATTCAGGATCACATACCCATCAAAATTAAAGAATTGATTTCTATAACACCTATACTTGACATGGACTTTCCATGGAGTTTCCTAAACTCCTTCAGGTATTCTGGATAATCCCATCATATGAAATTACTATTCCTCCTTTATAACAACCCCAGGTTTCAAAGGTTTCAATGACCTTGACCGACCTTTTGAAGAAACATTGTTGAACTTTTCAACAAACTTTTTTTATTTTGATTTGAACTTTTCCCCATTAGTCTCGACCATACAACACTTAGAGCCTATACATCAAATGCTAAGTTTATCTATTTTCAATACTTTGAGAATATCAGGTAAACTTTTCTTGAATCCATTCACATTGTCAGAACATTTCCATAAATGACAATAGGATGAATTCCCTAACCCAAAACAAGTCATTTTAGTTCCCCTTTAAGGCATGTTATAGAATTAAACAAATTATAATCTATGTGTATTAAAAACACACATCTCATTTTATCAAGCAACAAACACATCTTATGAAAAGTTTATACAAGCTTGAAACATCCAAGTTATCAATGCAACAACTCCTTTGCTCCATTACTTTAAGCTCCATTCTTCAATTCTTTTCTCTTTCCGACCTGTATATTTACTAACACTTGTGAATCATACAATCGATATCATGTATTTGTTAGCACAATAGAATTGAATTCTATAACCAATAAAGCTTTAAGGAAACATTTAGTTTCATCGAGTCATTAACCTATTCAATCATACTAAATATCATTTGACATACCCAATCATATTGAGTATACGAGACTAAAATTCCTTAAATTATTGACGTACCCAACCATATTGAGTACATGCGTAAGATTCCATTGGTCATTTTGCATCTAATGCTTTTGAAACCTTAAGTGAATCACTTTATGCTTTGATAAGCATCAAGATTCACTTGTTGATTTCAACACTAGGTTACTTGGGAACTGTTTCGACACAGAATTTTCCTCAAGAACTTTTCTTAAATCACTAATATTGCTTAAGAACTTTTCTTAAGTTACTAGTCTTAGACGCAACTGACATTAAGCTTCTTCTTCCAAGGATTACTCTCAAAGTTTAGTTTGATGATGATGATGTTATTCATTTACAACAAAAGCTTTTATCATATGAGTATCATGTTATACCATTTAATAAGAACTTTTACTAAATGGGCTCTCACTAAAATGATGACCCCTTTTTAAAATTCATCATATCTATTAGTGGGTCTAGATCCATATTTCATTAAGCAATGATTCCACTATGACGTTTTTCTCCCCACTTAGTTATTTAGGTATCCCGATCATATCATATATGACTCTTGGATAGTTGAGTAGACAACCCTTTGTCCAATCTATCATATGGATACACTCAACTCTATTTCCCCAGTAACCTAATCCTATTAGGGTCTCCTGGTTAGTGTAACCCAAAACAAGCGCCAAGAACAGGTTAATAAAGGACAATTCAGGGGCACCCAACTATGATATGACCTACTCAAGGATGAGCTCGTGTCATCTATCCTTGCTTGCCTTCCACAAGATAATCCAGGGGCACCCGACTATGACACGACCTACCCTATTGGATGACCGAGGTCTTCCAAATGCTTCTTTGGAAGGAATTTAACACTTAGTATTTGAAATGAGATTTAATCCCACTATCTTATCTCATGTTATTCCCTTTGTATGCATGCTTCCATTGATTTAGTTTGAAATCCTATTCCCATATTGATGTGTAGCCCTTTACACAACTCACAAGTTTGTGTTTTCCATCCAAAAAATAGAAGTAAAAAATATTCATACATATATTTAAATGCATCATATGCATAAGATACATGAACTTCTCATGTAAAGAAAAAGTTATATGAGATTGATAATCTCCACATGAGTAAGTCCTAAGCGAGAGATAGCCAATCCCATTGACCTTTCTAGATGAGGCATACACCTTCAGACCAATAGGTAGTCCAATTCCAAGTCCCTCTACCCGAAAACTCTACTCGGGAAGACTTTACCTAAGAGTGAATTCAATTCATTGCAAACACCCAATATGCATAAACTAATTTCAACAACTAAATTAAAGTTTATAACTTCAATTACAAACCGAGGTCAAGATAGATAAAAAACTAAATTCATTTTCATACCTAGCATTTAATGCAATGCTCTATCCTAGAAGTAAATTATCATATAAATTTTGGTATAGAAATATTCATAATATAAACAATTTATAACTATGAACAAAAAAGGGAATAACCTTTAAATAAATGAAAAATTCGAATATTTAAACATGAGATAACTATTTATGAACAATTCATAAATAAAAGCTAACCATAAACATTTTATAATTTTAGGTTTAACATTATGGACATTTCATAATTTTGGATATTAATATTTTATATTCATTCCAATATGAACTCTTTCATATTATTCATAATATGACATTTTATTTTAAATATATGATATTTTATGAATTACAAATAATTTAATCCAATTTCTATTTTATAAACATTTCACATAGTCTAAATATCATATACTTTGCACTATTTAAACCATGATCAAATCAACCATCAAAACTCTTTTGATGTAGTTCAAATAATTTCCAAATAATACCCCTTCAATTTGAACAATTTAAATTAATTAATTATGAACAATTCATAAAATATAAACATATTTATATTTTGGCCTTAATGAAATTTATGAACACTTTATAATTTGTTCTTATGATTTCTAAATACACTTTTTATTTCTAGATCATAAGACATGTCATATAATTTATTAAAAGCTATTTATATATATTAAATTTTAATATTTATTAATATTTTTTTCATAAAAATTGATTAATTAATTATAAATCCTTTATAATTAATTAATTAATAAACATTTTATTAATTAATAAATACCCCCAAAGTACCTTTTAATATAATTTATAAACAATTTATAAATTATAATAAAAATTAACAAAATATAAAATTTTGAAAAATGCGTGAATGTAAAATCATTTACCTTTACGCGGACCATCCCTGTTAAGATAGTGTTAGAATTTTTCTCCTGCATAAAGACCTTTACGCATCCTCCTTCACATAAGGGTAGCCTGAGAGTTATCTCGTGCGTAATTGGTAATATAGAAACTACCTTAAATGATAACCTTTAAATACACCTTGCTGCTTAAAGGTGCATGGAGATTACCTTTACGCAGGCCCATCTATGTGAAGGTAATCTGCTCTGACCTTTACATAGACCCCTCTATGTAAAGGTAAAATGACAATGACCTTTACTTCGAACATTTCTGCGTAAAGGTAGCTAGGGATGACCCTTACGTAGACCACTCTATGTAAGGATAAAATGCAATGACCTTTATGGAGAACTCTTCTGCGGAAAGGTAATTTATTTTGAACAGAATTTTTAAAATTTAAGTTCGCGACGCTCTGTTCTTCTGTTTTCTTCTTTTTCCACGCATGATTTTATAAATATAAAGCATGAGATAGCTTTGATATCACTTTTGGGGATTAAATGAGTCTAATAACAATTATTCGAAGCAACAGAAATGATTTAAATCCCTTATCCAGGATTTCCCATGCATGAAATATGAAAACTGTGTATAAACTGAAATGAAGAACCACTGTAAATCATGCGTACTGTACACCAAAGAGCATCTGCAACATCTCATCATTGTATGGGCTTGAGAGAGATCACTAAGGGCAGCCAAAAGACATCCCCTCTCCATGGTATATCCACGGGTTAATAGAATTCCATGTTGTACATCCACGATGTGCTAGCATCTCATGATGCAGAGGTAGGAGAAATAGAGTTTTTGGTAAGGAGTCTCGTTCAAACATTCACACACACCCAACCATCATATGGCTTGGCTTAGCGACCAGGATGCTCCTCGGCTGTTTTCGTGAAACGCTTGCATGAAATGAGTTCCCCATCCGTTACATCTTATGCAACGATCCTTAATGACAGACTAGATGGAAGATTGCTTGTGTAGAGGTTGCATGCATGGAATCTCATTTTATGCATGCTATACGAGTGGAAGCAGTATCATGGATATCATATCATCATGCTGCCTTTTAAAATGCCATGCAATATAGCTTACTGTATCATATATAGAATAAGGCTTTAGGGCATACCGCATTCACCTTGTTAGATCTATGGCAATGATGTCAAGATTGTGATTTTAAAACCTAAGAAAAGACTAAACAAAATTTTTAAACTCTTTTTATGAATGCCAAGGGTAGAGAATTAATTTAAAAGGATATTTTTCCTAAAAAAATGTAAATCAAATTCCCTTAATTCTAGGTTCCAATAGGAAGATGACAAAGTCAAGAGGGGGTGAATTTTTAATCTTAAAATCATTACACAGTAAGTATAAATTAGAATATATAAGCGGAATATGGTTGTGTGACATTGTTAAAGACTAGAGCACTGACTACTTATATTTATGTAAAAAGGGAACCAGAAATACCACAGATAGGAGGAAGAAGAAGATCGGAAGAGACTCCCACCCAAGCCAAGCCACGAAGGCAGGCTCCCAAGCCCAAGGCTGATCTCCAAGTGAAGCCTAAATTACAACTCTCTCGCTGCCCTCTCCCTTTCACCCTCAACCCTTTATTTATAACTAAATTCCCCCACTAACAAACTAATAATATTCCCTAGAATATTCCTCCGGGCCCCACACTATATTCCCTATTACCTCCTGTTCCTATCACTGTCACCGTCCTTAAAAACCACCTTATCCTCAAGGTGGTGCGTCGCACTAGCAGGCCAAGCGATCTCTCATACTAGCCTCCTTCCAAGGTGGTGCGTCGCACAGACAGTCTAAGCGATCTCCCATACTAGCCGCCTTCCATGAAATTGAGGGCATGAATGCCACACAATCTTCCATATGTGCGCCGCACTGCGGAATTGGCTGACAATTTTCTATGTAAGTGCTAGAAAAAAATTTCAACGGGCTGGACAAGCTCCCTGAATTTCCTGAGTGCGGGTTGGTCGTCTTTGGTCAGTCCCAACAACTTCGCTTTATCGCACTGCTCCACTTTTGTTGTAGTAAACGTTGTGTAATGCACTTGAAGCCGCGCCGACGTCACGACATGCAGTGTCGTCTCTTCGCAAATTGCGTACCCCATGACCGTTGGGGACTGGGTAGGACCCTTCTTTGGCAACCCATCTGTCGACACTGGAGCGGACATAATGTGCTGCGTCTGCTGTTGCAGGGTCAGCGCGGGTGCCCTCCTTTGCTGCAGCGGATCCCATTGTTGTTGGTGGAATGGGAGATCTTCCAATTTGGTTGCCAGATGCGGTATTCCTGCTTTGACGACTCCCATGCACAGGACTACCCCTCCATGTGGCATCGGGTTTGCAGGCGTAGCGCCAGACTCCGCGGTATGCGCCTCAGGGAGGGTGGTCATGTGATAAGGTGGAGTCGCCTCCCCTTGCGATATCATTGTCCCAAGACGTTGCCTCAAAAGTTTGAGAGCGTTCCAAAATTTTGCTTGCTCCTACGCCAACTGAATGGAGGCGTTTCTGAGTTGCTGGGTGATAGCGTCGAGGCGTTTATCCATAACATCATCGGTCGTCCAATGGTTGCGTCGACAAACGGAGGCTGGCAGCAAACAACCCGCCCTTTAATTTCTTTTTCATTTTTCCCCTTCCTGTGTTTCCCTCCCCCGACGGAAAAGTCGGCCCACCTTTGGCAGCGGGCTTCGTCGACGGGGCGTTGCTCGCCGTCAGACTGGTGCGCTTCCTCCTTTGGACTAAGTTGCAGGGGGGGGGGCGTACCCCAACCTAGTGCACCGTCCGAGGAAAATGAGACGGGTAAGACATTGCCGCAGTAGGGATCCGGCAGTGCGCGTTGTCGCAAAAGAGAGCCGGTGGGGCGCGTTTTCTCGGAATGTGAGCCGACAAAGGGTTTCCTCTCCCGGTGAAGTCGCGATGTGTCTTCTGTGCGACGCCTGGGTGCACCGACTGTGCGGGCGACTGTTGTTGCGGAAGGACCTGGCAGAGCACAACGGTGGTGGATGCAGCCCCACGAGACTAGACGCAACAAAGGAACTGTGCCGCCTCCCGTGCCAGTGCTACTGGAAAGCGAGCCTGTTGGTCGGTTCTCGGTCGAACAACGAACGACAGTGCACGCCTCTCCGGTGGGCACAACAGGGTGGGGCGCGGCGTAACAAAGAAGAGGAGCCGACCGCAGAAGATGCAAACGATGCCGTGTGTCCTAGGGAAATGAAGCAGAAATGCAGTGCGCCTCAGGGGAACAATCGAGGCGGAAAGGCAGACCGGACCAATTGTTAAAGACCAGAGCACTAGCTACTTATGTTTATGTAATAAGGGAACCAGAAATACAACAGATAGGAGGAATAAGAAGATTGTGAGAGACTCCCGCCCAAGCCAAGCCACGAAGGCAGGCTCTCAAGCCTAAGGCCGATCTGTAAGTGCAGCCTGAATTACAACTCTCTCTCGCTGCCCTCTCCCTCTCACCCTCAACCCTTTATTTATAACGGAATTCCCCCACTAACAAATTAATAATATTCCCTTGGGCCCCACGATATATTCCTCTCATATAATGACACTATTACCCCCCTTAGTTTCTATCAAACATGTATGACAATTCAATACAGAGAATGTAACAACGGGGGTGTATAAAGTAGGCAGTTGAACCAATCAAGCATACACAAGAAAATAAACAAGATAACACAAGGATTTTGTTGGTCCCACACAAGATACCTTGAGAATGGGGGGTGAATCAAGGCATGCCAATTTCAAATGACTCTTCCCAATGATCTTGTTCCACGGTTAAGCAAAACACTATTCTCTACCTCATAACGAATATGAAAGCGATAAAGCATAAGAGACACAAACAATTTTATTTGGTTCACAAGCACTGAGCTATGTCCAAGGAGCAAACACTTGATGATGTGTCGGTGTACCAAAATTCACTACGAGCACTACTTGTTCGCTACAAATTCAAAGCAGTTTCACTAACCTTCTAGGTTTACAACCTTTACAAACTTTGAGAACTCACTGCTCTTCTCACTTACGAAGAACGCGCTGCCCCTCCAAGAGAAACCTTGATCTTCCATGAACCAAGAATGAGAGTTATTCCAAGATAGGTCTAGCAATATGTTCTCCTGTTGGAACCAAGACCGTTCTTTGATGGAAATGGAGTATGATTTGTATTTGTTGTCAATCTTCACATGGAAGATCAGAGAGTTTGCAAGGAAGAGATCTTACGGTTCAAGCTGATAACAATATTGAAGGTGACGTTGTTTTTCAGTGTCTGTCAAAATTTTGGGTCAAAAAATTGGAGAATGAAGAAAGGTGTTTTTTTGCAAATTAAGTTGCGCGCAAGGCTTGTTTCGGGCTCATCGCATCAAAATATGACGAAGACAAACAACGCGTGAAAGATTTAAATTTGTGCGAAAGCCAAGGTTGTGTGAAAGAGACTTACGCGCCCAATGCAACGTCAAAAGGGGTTTTGTGTGCTTGGAGAGAATCTTACGCGCAGGGTTATCGAGGCCTATAAATAGGCGGCTACCCCCACTCAAGACTCAGAACTTTTCCAACGAAGATCAGGTTCCTCTGCCGTGTGAAAGAGTTGCGCGCAAAAGAGTTGCAGAAAGTAAATCTTGTGCGCAAAGTGTTTTTTAGTCTAAAAAGATCAAGTGAAACTTGTGGTGTAGCTGCGCGAATGTTAAGGGTTGTGCAGAAAGTAAGGGTTCGCGAAAGTCATCTTACGCGACAATCCCAAATCTTACGCGCAAGAGAAGGTTTTGGGTGCAAGTGCCGATGTGTGCTTCTAGTAAGTTTTGATTATCCGGTTTGTTTGTTTAGTGTTTTCAAGTGCATCAATTCAGGACTTTGATGCAAGCAGAGTCTCGTGTTGGACAAAGACAATGACTTCAATGCGAATCTATTGAAGGGACCTTCAAATTGATAAACCGAGTTAGACTTTTCTCAAAGCAGTGAGTTAGGGGGAGTCGACGAAAGTGTTCGAGGGACGCAGTGTGCTATCCTTAAAATTCGACAGAAGTGTTCCGAAGGACGCAATGTGCTATCCCTAAAATTTTGTAAATACAGTGCGCGTGACACAGAGTGACTGTGTCTGAATTTTTATATTCCATATCTAGTGAAGAATAGTGGATTTAGGTACGACCGACACACTGTCGGCGTATGCTCATTGGACTAGCCCTTAGTGGTGTACCAAGTAAAATTGTTGTGTTGTCTTGTTGCTTGTGAATGCTTTAATTACTGCAAATTACTATCAGACAGGTTTAATAGGTTCCTACCAATGTGGGAACAAGATCCGTCACTTGATAAGAAAAAGTTCGACACCTTGATTCACCCCTCCTCTCAGAGTGTTTTGGGGTCCTCCCACTTCATCCACTTGATGAATCTCCATGAACTTCTAGCAAGATGAACTCCTGATCTCTTTTTTTTCCCTTTCCAGCGAAGTCTGAAATTCCTTTCTATGCACACTCACAATCTCTCTAATCTTATTCTCCTTTTTGTGCAGAAGGATATCTCTCTCTAATCTCCAAGAGAATCTGTGAGTTACCCTTCATTAATAGATAGGAGATTCAAACTGAAGATATAAACTGTAACCCAATCCTCCACGGCATTGATAGGTTTACCATGGGCGTTTTGAAGTCCAAATTAGCCACCGACTTCTTCAGCCCATAAATCTTGCCGTTTTGAATTCTTCTTATCCCCTAAACTTCGGCGTTTTGAAATTTAAATCTGACTTATCTGAACACGACCACGACATAGCAAACTTCTGAACACGGTATAATCCAACTTCAGCCAAAACACTTCGCGAAACGTCCTTCACTACGCTCGTTGCCTGTTTCCAGAACAACCCAGAAAAAACTCAATACTCAAAACAGTATCTTCTGTGGCGTGCCCAACTTCAGCTCCCTGTTTTGGTTTTTCTCAATTGAAGACCACCCCGGCTCCCCAAACACCCGTTTTGGAATTCTCTATTTTATACATGGATTCCTTCAACACACCATGTTCACCGCAACGTCCGTTTCAAACCTCAACATCCTGTTTTCTATCTGGCCTGTACAAGGGCGATATCCACCCGAGGCATTAAGACGGCTTGCCTTGCTGTTTTCCATTGCACCACGCCTGCCTCTATGGCATAGTCGATCATCTCGTGGCCAACATGAATTTTTACAACTGAAACGCCATACGCCACAACATAAACAACAGCATTATACCAAACTTTAATTATCTTCCTCCAAACTTCCAACACTCGAGTCTTCACTAACATCATGAGTCTTTTAGAGGATTTCAACCTTGCTTTATCAACAAACACAACCCAAAAACACATGTGAAGTTTTTTGCTAATAGATTTTATAGTGATTTGGGTAATCCCTGCGCCACTCTCAATCTCGAGAGATGTTGATATGCACTACAGTCCTCACTTTTGAAAGGAGTGACAACCTTATGCAACAATTGCCTTTTCTCCACCTGGAGGCACAGCCCACTGCCTTGTTTAAATGGTAAGCACAGACCACTTCCTCCCCGCTTTGCATAAGTGGTAAGCATAAACCACAGCATAAACCACAACTTGCCTTTTATTCAGGATGAGGCGCAACCGAGTGTTCGTGCTTTTTAGGTAAGCATAACCGAGCGTGCCTTTTGATTGGAGGTACAACCTGTGGGTGAGTGTTTTACACCTCGATATGACAGTTACATTACTTTAAACAATAAACTCAATGAAAGATATAAACAATGAAGCTAGTGTAAGAGATGTTGATGAATTATCCAGATCAAACAATGAAGCTCTGCCACAATGGATCCTTAAAACCAGCAAGCACAGTGGCAACATAATGGTTTCCCTCTTTCTCAGATTGACAAGCATGAATTATGAAGTATTGGTACCTTTGTTCCGGTAGTTTGATCTCTTAAATAAGCATTCTTCCAACGCTCACCTTCATTCCAACTGCATAAAAAATCTTCACACGGTTTCCTTTGCTTGTTAAGTCCATGACCGCGGTTTCCTAAATCTCCTTCGATAGCCTGTTCATGCAACATTGTTTGCATTCTTCACTCATGCAGTGACATCAACTTGATGCCCTTCTTCATCAACTTCACATGTTATGATATCCATGACACTGTTCTAGTATTACTATTCATCTTTTCCTTCATGCTTTGCTGCAACTCACAAACTCATCCAATCAATCACTAAAATTAAAACTGTTTTGACCAATCATTGTATAATGGTTAAGCATTGAAGTATAAACCATAAGATTGATATATACTGATCATTGTAAGCATTTCAAAGCAAATATATGAAAACCAGAGCATTGTATGGTAGGCAGTGTACTCCCTCAACGCTGTCTTGCACATCCAATTTGTTGAAATATGTAGCAGCAAGAGTGCAGTTGTTTCGGGCCACAGTTAGAACAGTGAAACCACTGATTCGTCCTTTTGGTGTAGTTGAAGAATATTTAGATAATTCCCCAAGCGTTCCAATGCATCAAACAACACTCAAATCCGATTCCTATAGTTCAAGATACCATAAAAAAATAGTAGCAAATGCAATCTGAAAACTTTAGAAATGTAGCGGAAAACTTGCAGTGACTTCGGGGCAATTTTCAAATATTATATTGATCGATTCAGGCTTCCTTGTAGTTGAAGAAAATGCAGAGCTATGTCTTAGCTTTCCAACACGACTAGAATCACTCAATTTGGAGGTCTGTAACTGGAGGTATAGCCAAAACACAGTAGGTTTCGAAATCTGGAAAACCTGTGACCAAAGACAGCCAACTCAAGAATGCCTGCTGTGTCAGCTCCCAATACAGCGTCCAAAATTTGACACACATGGTGTTGGAACTCGATGCAGCATTAGGTTGTTGTGGGGCAGCGTCATGAACAGTCTCAAATCACTAAAAATGATGTTTTTAAGTCTCTAAATTGAAGAATTAGCTTGAGGACTCTTCATGGAACTTGTAGAACATGAAATACACAATATATACATGGTTTTTCATGCTGAACAAAGTTGTGAAACTCATGATATAATCAACACACATTAAACATTAACGAACTTTAATAAACAAGGAATAACACATTACGTAAACATACATTCTTCTGACAAAAGAAACAAAATAATGTGTTATTATTAAAACCATAATCGCGAAGGGGCAAGGAGCCACCTAACACTTAGGAAGTTCATTGAGTTCAATAATTGAAATTTCATAAAAGTAATTGGCATCCATGTGATCAATCTCAACTAGACCATTTCAACTCTCATGGTCAAAGGAATTAGAATGTATTAAGTTCAAATCGTGAGTTCAAACGACTCTCATGGTTCAATTCACTCTACCATAGTTGGTTTGGTCAAAGATCCAATAAAGAATAAAATAAAACTTAAGTCTCAATTGTTACTTATTGAATCAATTTCATTCAAAAGTGAACTCTGATTAAAGAAATTAAGTGTTCATCAGTCTACCATTAATTTTCTCCCCTTCTAGGGAATGAGTCACTTGTGACTGATTTGAAATCAATCAACGGTGGTGAAGATATCGTTAAACTAGAGGGAAAACTAAGGAAATTACTCATTTGAATAAAGAGATTTCACTATTCAATTAAGAAAGCAAAGGAAAATTGCACTTCCATTCCGGAGTAGAGAAGTGCCCCATTTGCAAACCCTAGGTCAAGAGTCCTTTTTCTCAAGAGTCACTAGAAAGACAGTAAAATTCGAAAATCCTCTCTTATAAATTAAAAATTAATGAGTTACGACATCATTTTCAGTGATGTATCTCCTTTTTCTATAATTCAAAAATGGCTGGAACAGATCTTGTTCCCATAGAAAACGCCTTGTTCAAGGGACTTCAAAAGCTTATCTTGCATGAAGGCATTCAAAATGGTGTTTTAGTACGTATCTTGTCATTTTCAATGTATCTCTAAAACGCCATCTCCAGGTCTTTTATTTTCAAAAACATCTGACTCCTTTTAATCTTAATTGTTTTCTGCCATCAGTGCTCCATCTTTCAAAATGACTTCTGTTCAAAACAACCACGACCATGGTTTCTGCATCAAATAAAACTTCTTAGCCTCAGGCGTTTTGGTGGAAATGTGTTGCCTCCATAGTTTTCAATCGTGGATCGCGGCGTGACGCGGCAGGGTCTTATAGCGGGATAGCGGCAACGCGGATCGCGTCGCGGCCGCTTTTTTATCCAATCTTGGGACAGTTAAATTATAGAATTTTACAAATATATGTTGAAAAATTAAATACAAAACATAAAAAGTAAAAACACATTCAAATTCACAATTAAAAACATTCATAAATTCATCATAATAAATCAAACACATGTCCCATCTAATTATTCATAAACAACAACCATGAGAACATCCAAAGTTCAATTCAACCATCATCTTCATTTTCAAGATCTTCCATTTCTTTTTCACCTTCACTTTCATTATCATCACTTTTATAAATCTCCTCTTCATTAGTAGTTGTCGGCGTTGTCGGAATCGTGCGGAGCAGAGCAGTAGATGCTATGCTAAGCGCAAATGGGTGGCAACACAAGGAATAAAGGAGAAATCTGTTGCAGATAGGAGGAAGGAGCGCTTGGAAAAAAAGGGTGTGAGCACAACAAGAGGAAGGAGGAGCAGCAACGCCTGAAAAAAAAAACAATGACTGTGCGCGCAGCAGTGCCAGGAGGAAAGAGAGCCGCGCCTGAAAAAAAACGCTTGTACATCGGGGGGGGGGGCGTTGCTGCACCAGGAGGAGGTGACAAGAAGGGTTAGGCAGAGCGAGTTGGGTCGGACCACTTACGGAGCAAAAAAAAAAAAAAAAAAACCCACATGCTTTGGCGTCGGAAGAAGCGCCGGCCGGGATCGCGCTGGAATCGCGACGACTGCGATAGTGGGTGGCGCGGTGCGAGCGCGTTCCGACCGCGATCAAACCGCCTGAACCGGCTGGGTGCCGTCCGCTCCACAATCGCGGCCGCGACGGGGTGATTTGACAACTATGGTTGCCTCACAACCGTTTCTTCTAGAAATGCCATGGCAAAACGGTATTGAGCTCACATGTTTTGTCACCACGGTTTACATGTGTTGTTTTTAACAATGGCATTTCAGATTCTAAAACGGCACGATTTGCTGCTTTCAGCTTCGATTTCCAAACTTAAATAATGACTTCAAACTGCCCTAACTGATTAAAATAACACACAATTAGGCATTATAAAACTCATTTGACATTAAAATTCCATTATGCACAAAATATGGTTATCATATGCTTTGATATCAATTGTTAGGATTTTATGTTCAATTTTCATTGAAAACCCATCATAGCAAACACTGATAATTTGTTGGATCTTGAGATCCTTGATTTTACACGTTTAACATTAAATAAGGAGACTTTACATGTTTGACCTTAAACAAGGCGACTTACCTTGATATATTTCAGGGGAATTTTTTTGAACTGATTTTCCCCCTTTCCTTTAGAATCATAACTATTTTCTCTGACGTTGAAGAATAATTCAAGAATTTGTCGTCTGCAGGATTCATGTCTTTGGAGATGTTGCCAAGAACTAATATAAGAGAGGGGAAGGGAATTTGAATTTAAATTTAAATACCCGCCGGCCCAAATACCCTGAAGCCTAACAACCGTCACATTGGACTCTCTTAATATTGGACTGGTAGCACAAGTCACTTGGGCCACCCATTATGGAAATTATATCCAATAAGTACATATCCATAAATCACGATTTTACTTTTTTTTAAAGACCAGAAAACTTTCTATAGCTGTACCGTTTGGTAACTTCTGACCATATTCAAATTTTAAAATCTTGTATTGGCTTCATAAATGTGTAAATATTTCATTTCTAATCCATGCAGGCTTAGAAATTGGTGGGGACATGAACCTGGCTGCTGGAATTCAAGTGGCTCAGTTAGCTCTTAAGCATCGTCAAAATAAACGTCAACAACAACGAATCATTGTATTTTCTGGAAGGTAGCTGCTGCTGTTGTAACTTGTCCTCCCTTGCCATCAAATAGTTTTACTTGTTTTGGTTCCTTTCTGTATTTTCAGTCCTGTAAAATATGACAAGAAGACTTTGGAGATGATTGGGAAGAAGTTAAAAAAGAACAGCGTGGCTCTTGATATTGTTAATTTTGGTGAAGAAGAGGATGAGAAGCCAGAGAAGCTGGAAGCCCTTTTTTCTGCTGTTAATAATAGCAATAGCAGTCACATCGTTCATGTTCCATCTGGTGAAAACGCTCTTTCGGATGTGCTCATAAGGTTGATTTTCTGAAATCTTTTTTCTTTAGTGTTTGTATCCTCAAATCTATAACTGAACAGTTAATTGTATACCCTCATGGCAGCACGCCTATATTCACTGGAGATGGTGACGGTGGAAGTGGTTTTGCAGCAGCTGCAGCAGCAGCTGCTGCAGGTGGTGTCTCTGGCTTTGACTTTGGTGTAGACCCTAATTTAGATCCTGAGCTGGCTCTTGCACTCAGAGTTTCTATGGAAGAAGAGAGGGCAAGGCAAGAGGCTGCTGCTAAGAAGGCTGAAGAGGATGGCGCTAGACAGGATAAAGGAGCTGAACAACAATCCAGTTCACAAGATGCAACTATGACAGAACATGGCAGTGGTGTTGCTTCTGAACCAGAAAATAGAAAAACTGACACGGCGGTTGGTGTCACCATCTCATCATTTTTTTCTGTGTTTTATGTTATTGCCACCTTATTGTTATACTTCAACATAACATGTTAAGACCAGCCCGGGTCTTGAATACAGAGGGAGGGGGCCTCTGTTTAACACTAAGTTTGATGAGAACCTTCCATTTTAAGGGATTGTGAGTTATCTTAATTTTATTGATATATAATCTGTTAAAAAGTTATTGGATATGGTACGATTTTAAATGGGCACAGTTCCATGGTGTGTTTGCGTTGCAGTAGAGACCATATCAAGTGGCATTGTCAGAAAGGTTATGAAGACGTTATTTTAGAGGAGCATGGTTGTCTGATGTCGCGCCTTAGCGTTTTTGAAGAGCTTTTCATAGATAAAAAGGGGGACAACTGTCGAAAAAACAAATTTAACATCGGCCATGTGATTTTATAGAGATTCCAAGTGTAACTTTCCTGGTTATCATGGTTGGGAGGCATGTTAATGGCATGTTAGGCGCATGTAATTTTGAAGGATCCGGGGTGCAACAGAAGCGGGCATGTAATTTTGAAGGATTTGAGGCGCAACAGAAGCGGTGAGACATGTCGCCAACAATGTTTTTCGTCGGTCTCAACGGATAAAATCCATTGAATTTGGTGAAGAAACCCCGAATTACTCATAGCGATATATTTTTTACATATAATTTATAATTAATTTAAAACAGGAACCTCATCTTAATAATTCTTCTGGTTGATCAATTCAGTTGCTGCTCTTGTTGTCTCATCATTGCGGTGAAAAATTCGAAGTAGAATTCCTCTAATGGTATCCAAATGTGCTCCACGAATCTCAGAATGTAACCGTTGATATTTCGGGTGCTAGCGTGCAGGTTTTGATCGGGTGCTTACGATGTTGGCACAGAAAATGCTGCCTACGCAGCAGTGGAAGTCGACTCGCAGCAGGCGCTGCAGGTGCGGCGAGAGGAGCAGTGGGTGCTACAGGCGCGACCGGAGGAGCAGTAGGCGCTACAGGCGCGACAGGAGGAGCAGTAGGCGCTACAGGCATGGCAGGGGCAGGCGCTGCAGACACAACAGATGCAATAGACGCAATAGATGCAGTAGCTCGAAGGCAGCACGCATGGAGATTCGTTTGTCTGCATTGGAGGAGTCTGTCGAAGAGCTGCAATCCGGACTACGCCAACAGGAGATTGGTCAACAAAGTTTGGAGATCCAGATACAGGAGATGATGACGACAATGAACCAGCTCATGAAGCAATTGGCGGAGCTTTTTGGAGGGAGGGGGACACAACTCCAACACAACAGCTGAAGTGGTAGGCAGAAAGTTGCCGGCCGCGAAACCACCACCGTCTGATTTTCACGTTTGCCAACATGAACGGGAGTTGACTGTACGACATCGACCTTCTACTTTCTCAAGCCTTATGCAAGAGGAGACCAGACCGATGCAACAAGAGTGGTGAACTGAGCAGCATGAACCGGGACAGACGTGGCAATCAGAGGATGGACCAATGGTCTTGAAAACTTATCAGACCAAGCAAGGAAAGATTGGTGTGGAGCAAATGGAGTCTAATCCACTACGAAACGAAGAGGTGAGTTCCAATCCAAGATATAGTAAAGTAGCGTAGCTTAGGAAGTGAAGTTCCGGGTTCGAAGTCCCGTGTAGACAGCAAGTTGTACGCAGGGGAAGGCGAGCTGAGGGCTGAAATGATCGGTATGGCCAGACGAGTGGAATTGCCTGCATTTTCTGGTGGCGAACCAAAAGTATGGCTCGCATGGGCCTAGGTTTTTGGTATCAAAGCAGAACCTAACAAGAAGCCCTGGTCCGCGTCACAAGCAATTGTCCAAGCGGTTCTTGTGAGGAATGCGTACATGCAGGAGTTGCCAAGCCGGACTAACCCTGCTGTTACAACTGCTTTGGGGGAGGTGCAGATTTCTCCATTGCTACTGTCCGCAGATGCTGAGACTCGTAAGGAAGAGATAGAGCATTGTGAACCATCGCATAGGATGGAGATTGACTGAGGAAGGATCTTGAGGAGGAAATTTGGGAGTTCGACCTTGAGGAGGAAATTTGGGAGTTCTAGGAGCTGCTACAGACGCAGTTGCTGAATTCCACCTTGAGGGAAAGGTGAATTTTAAGGGGTGGACAATGTTAGGAATGCGGGTAGAATAATGAGAGACCGCCAGAGGTAGTGTTGTAAATACAATAAATGTTGGTTAGCTGGGTCGTTAGTATGTTAGTATAGAGGTTCGGACCATTAATTCCAGCTGTCATTTCCAGCTGTAAGTGGACTCTCTAGAAGGTTCTAGTAGAGTCTTTAAATAAGGGGAGCTGTGGGCTATGTAGGGGAGGACGGTTGATTAGAATTGGTTTTCAGTTGCTGCTGGAAATTCAGGGGGTTAGGCCTTAGGCCTTTGGGAGCAGCGCCTTCCATAGGAGTCTTCTTCTTTCTTCTTCACCTCCATATTCCTCTTTGTACAGGGTGAATTCCCCTTTCCTCCTTTCCTCAAAGTGAGGAGGAGGCGTTCTTTTATAATGAATGATAAACTCCACATCGGACCACAAGTCCGATGTGGGATACAGACTCCAACACTCCCCCTCAAGCTAGGTGTACCTAGTTTGGACAGATAATGAAAAGAAAGCAACAAAACAGACGCTAACACTCCCCCTCAAGCTGGACAAGCCCAGCTTGATGACAAAACAAGACAAAGCAAAAATAAAAGATAAAAGCTGCAAGGATGATGCTCCCCCTCACGATCGCAGCTCCCCTCAAAATGATGGATGGATGAGGTTGCGGGCGCAACAGATGACCACTCAGACCGGCCGGTTGATGGAACGCCAGGAATGCCGCACTAGTGGGGGCCGGTCGATGAAACGCCGGGAAATCCAAACTAGCACCGGGAAAACCGCATTTGCGGGGCCGACGACGGGAGGCGGGGATTCCGCAGAATTGTTGCGGGGCTGGCGGTGCCAAAAGGCTCGAATCCAAGACGGTCAAGGTGCTGCGCCACGGTGGATGAAGCGTGAAGGTGTGCCTGCGGACAGAGAGGCGGCTGCCTGGAGTAGTCGGGAGATGCCGGCGAGGCGGGGATGCCGCAGGAGGTGCCGGAGAGCCGAAACTTGAAGCTGGGCAGCCGCAGGGAGAAACTGGAGCCGGCTGGCTGCCGGAAGAGGAGCCCAGGCACAGCGGGAGGCGGCGCTGGAAGCCGGCCGAGAATGGAGGCCGACTGTCGCGCAGAGAGGGGCCGGCGACGGGAGATGCCGATAGAGAAAAAAAAAAGGGAGGCGGGGCTGGATGTCCGCACAGGAGGCGGCGCGCATGAAGGACGCGGCGCCGGGAAGGATCCGCTCAGGCGGAAGGAGATCCGCTACAGCTGAGGAGCGCCAGGAAGCAGGCGCGACTGGATCTGGACGGGAGGCGCGCGCATGGAGGAAGGAGATCCGCGCTGGATCTGGACGCCGCCGGGAAGAGCCGCGGAGGGCTGACGACGAGAAGGCGGGAGAACCGCTGGGCAAGGAAGCCTATCGCCGGGAGGAGCCGCGACAGGGAGGGTTCGCGCGCAGGAGGAGCGGGCGGCAGCGGGAGGCGCAGGAGCAGCGGGAGGCGCGGGAGGCGCTGGAGCAGCGGGAGGCGCTTGAGCAGCGGGAGGCGTGGGGACGGATCTGGGATCTGCCCGGATCTGCCCGGAACAGTCTGGATATCGCCGGATCTGGCCGAAAATCGCCGGATTTGGCCGGAGTAGCCTGGATAAGGCCGGATTCGGCCGGAGCGGTCCGGATCCGGCCGGAAATCGCCGGATCCGGCCGAAAAATCCGGGAAGGGCCAGGAGGGCGCGCGGAGGGCCGGCGACGGGAGAGGGAGGAGCGGGGAGGGAGGGCCGCCTGGAGGGAGGGAGGGCCGGGAGGGAGGGCTGCCGGGAGAGTAGGGCAGAGCCAGAGGGGGGGAGAGAGGCGGGGCCGGTCAGAACCGGGAAACCGCTGGGAGAGGGCGAGGGCGCCGGGGCGAGGGCGAGGGTGCCGGGGCGAAGCCGAGGATGCCGGGGCGAGGCCGAGGGCGAGGCGCCGGGGCGAGGCCTAGGGCGAGGCGCCTGGGCGGGGCGCCGAGGGTGGGGCACCGGGGCGAGTCGCCGAGGGCGAGGCGTCTGGGCAGGAGCGCCGCAGGGCCGAGGGCAGGGCTGGACCTGGTCGCGCCGGGCGCCGGAAGCCAGGGCCGGGAGAAACGCCGGGAGAGGGCGCTGGGAGGGGAGCCGCTCAGGGAGGAGGAGTGCGCACGGCGGAGGGGATAGCCGCCTGGAAAGGGAGGACCGCCAGGGAGCCGCGCATGGCAGAGGCAGAGGGTCGCGCCTGGGAGGAGTCGCCGAGGGGGAGGGCCGCCTGGAGGGAGTGAGGGCCGGGAGGGAGGGCCGCCTGGAGGAGTTGTCGGCTAAAGGAGATCCGCCGGGAGAGGGATAACCGGCAGGGGGGGCGGCGGGAATTCACCCTCTGATACCATGCAGAGGGTGAATTCCCCTTTCCTCCCTTTCCTCAAAGTGAGGAGGAGGCGTTCTTTTATAATGAATGATAAACTCCACATCGGACCACAAGTCCGATGTGGGATACAGACTCCAACACTCTTATTTCTCTCTAATTTTGTTCGTATCAATAAAACTCCATTGTTTTTCTCTCTTTCTCCAAATTGATTCCTATCAGTATGAGTGTCTTTACAGGGAGGATATTGTTAGAGGGGAGAGAATATTGTTAGTATATTGTTAGGAGATGCTGAGACCACATGGGGGGGGGATTCGTTATAAATAAGAAGCAGGGGGTGAGAGGCAGGAGCAAGAGATTTGTATGTTCGACTTCTAGCTTGGAATTCAGCAGTGGCTTGGGCGGGAGCTCCTTGGGGGACTCTTGAGTGCCTTCTTTCCTCTTGGAGAGTTTATGCCTTCCACCATGGCGACCGTTATAACTGCAGAATCTTGATCCGATTTTGGAGTGGAACAACAAACAAGTACATTTGAGTTGCATTTAGTGGAATCGTGAAGTACAACAATGCACGAACAGGTGGCGTCCTATAAATTGTTAACTAGGGGAATGCTCCATTTGGAAAATAAGGTGAAGCACATTGCCAACCTAACAACAATGGATGCCAAACAAACCGGGAGGAGGATATAAAACAAACACGACATGCAGAGTCGTTCCATTGGTATTTTCATCCCTTTTAGAGTTTGACGGATCAAGAAATAAGCCTTACTCCCACTATCCATGTTTCAGGATCTTTCCCAGAAAATCCTGACATTATTAGTTGCCCAGAGCGTTTGTCCAGACATTTGTCTTGCTTGGCCAGTGTGGTCCAAATTTCTTGCATGTGAAACTCCATGTGCGTGAGAATCAGAAGTATAAGCAGCTTCAGACTCAACAACGTCACTGACAGCGAGTCCTTCCCGCGAGGGTGATTTCGGCAGTGCGCCTGCCCGAATTGGAAGAGATTTGTATGTTTGACTTTTAGCTTGGAATTTGGCAGTAGCTTGGGCGGGAGTTCCCCAGGGGACTCTCGAGTGCCTTCTTTCCTTTTCCTCCGTATTTCTGTTGTAGCCATTTCTTCACTTTTCTCTTTATACAAAGAAGTCAGTCCTCTAATTGCCTATCAGAATCAAGCGCCTTGCGTCGTTTGATGTTGATCGCAACAAGAATTTTCTTGGGTTTGAAAGAATTCTTTTTCTCGTTCTCTCGGTCTTGAGAGGGAGGATTGTCTCTTGTTCTTGAGAGCGTTTTTGAGAGGTTCTCTCGATCTTGAGAGAATCCTCTTGAGAGGAAAAGTTGTGCACAACAATTCACATCACCCTAGAAAATGATGCATGATGAAATATATAGTTAGAGTTAAATATTTAATAATTGCGCTGAAGCCCTTCATCAAATACTCTGTAACATATATTTCTCATTTCAAATAATAATAATAATAATATTATTATATTCCATGACATGCGCTAACTCGCGAATATTTAAATATTATTTCTTAAATAAATAAATAAATATTTATTTAAATGATATTAAGTAAAATATATCATTTCCATCGGACCTTTAACTCGGTCATTCAATCCTTGATATCTATCAAATATTGAATAATACATATTTATTTAAATAAATAAATATCATTATATTATTTGTTCAATAAATAAATGACAGTTCTATTTCAATCGAAGGATCAAAACTTCCATAACTCGGAAGGGACAAATTCTTTTTTGGATTTCTCAATTAATGTCATATCGCTTATGATGTATTCAATATATCCTACCCCACCGCAAGCATATCTCGTCACGGTTTTCATCAATACATCAAATTATGCGATTCATGATATATATTAATAATAATCTCAAATCTAAGGATATGTTCGCAGAAAAGAATATCTAATGACACATATAATATGTGAAATTCTATTGACGGGTCTGTCCTCATAACCTCCCTTCTTTAAAGATTGCTAAGTGTGAAACTTCCTGGGAATCCAACACCTGATAGTCAAGACATCATCCGTGTCCTGTCAGACAGATGTCATCTAGACCACAATACATATATTTTAGAATATTGCCATAGCATTTTTAGGTTCTCATTATAGCAGCTGCTATAAACTTTTGATGCGGACATTATCACATTAACGTGACGTGGAAGAAGAATCATCATGTGATAAGATATTAATAAATATTCAGGTCCTTAAATATTATAGCAATTGAAAGTACAAAGTTGGTTCTAGGGCACTTAACCCCAACAGTTTTGTCAGGACCGACCTTATTTGCTGCAAACTGTTTGCAGGCTAGGTTTTTTTAGTAGATCACTCAATAAGTGGGAAAGACTTGTTCATGCTTTATATAAAATTTAGGCGGAAGAGAAATGGATGCATGTGTTGTGTTGTTGCGGGCACTGTAAATGTTGCACAAACAACCCAGGATTGTGAAATTGTGAACTGGTTGTGGTCTGGACTGATTTACAATTATTTCATGCCTTTTTTTTAATGTTCATCCTCAGTTGATGTAAATGTTTCTATTTTTTTCATTTGTATTGATTGACTGGTGACAGGATGATGAGAATACTCTGTTACAACAGGCCCTTGCTATGTCCATGGATGAGCCTGCTGCCTCTAGTGCTGCTACGAAAGACACGGAAATGGCAGATGCTGCTGAAGATGATCCAGATTTGGCGCTAGGTTAGTATTTTGGATGGAGCCCATTTGCTTTACTCTCTAAATTTAAATATTTTCTGTGCCAGCCTCGGTTGCTTTGGTCTCCCACTTAAACCGGCAAAGAATACTTTTTTTTTGAATGTATCATTAAGAAGTATACAACACAAATCCTCAAGGAAAATATGTAGCTACCCATAACCCTTTAAAAAATTTTAGTAGTTGAGAGGATCTAGCCAGAACCTAGAAAAGCTCGATTCTCACTTGAGCAGGCAGAAAAATCTTACTGCAAAATCCTAGTCATTGGCCGGTATAGGAAAATGACTGAAACGTTTGTTAAGATTGAGAGGAAAACAAGAGTGAAACAAGAACAAACATGTATACTTCACTGACAAAAAAAAAAAAAAAAGCTTGCTTCACATAAAAGAAATTCTCCTTGATAATTTAATGTACTGGCTTCAAACCCTTTGTTGGACTGATTAAATTTTCAGTTTTCACTGATTAAAAAATGTTTTATATACCGGAAAGACTGAGGTAGTTTCCATCATCATTTCTGGTGCAGCTCTTCAATTGTCAGTTCAGGGCACCTCAAAAGAGGGTGAAAACCAAGCAGATATGAATAAACTGTTGGGAGATCAAACATTCCTGACATCTATTCTATCTTCGGTAATTCTACTGCAATTGCAACTATTCAATTTTCCCTATGATTTATTTAAATAACAATAAGATCTTCTGGCACAATCTTGTTTGCAGCTTCCTGGAGTTGACCCGAATGATCCTTCGGTGAAGGATTTGCTTGCTTCAATGCAAAATCAGTCTGAGGTGATGTCTTAACTTTAGTTTTAAAAGTGAAGTTGTGATTAGTGACTTGTAATATAAGTGTCTTGTAGTTATATTTTGTTAAAAATAATGTATTGAAGTTAGTTGGATTGATTTGTGTTAGACTGAGCAAAAGAAAGAGGAGGAGGAGAAGGCACCAAATGGGGATGACAAGAAGTGATACTGCTCCAGGTAGGCTTCCCCTTTACGCTTTGAGGCTGAATGTCATGTGATAACCCAATGGGCGTAGCCATTGCCTATAGGCAAGGATCAATGCTCATGTTTGTGTTGGTCAACATTTTTCCTTATTATTTGGGCTCTCAGTGTTGGGGTTTTCAAGGGATGGACGGTTTGTTGCTTTCGTATGAATCTCACTTTGAACCCAGATGAACTGTTCTGAAAGTCTTGTTTCCTCAACTGAACTGACGACCACACCCGCTTCACAACCACACACCCGCTTCACAACCACCGCCCATGCCATCACCACAACCACATGCCATCTCATAACTACATCACCACCACATAATCATGTCACCGCCTCATCATCTCAACCACGTACCACAACTGCATGTCATCACAACGTATCCACACTGTTTGGAAGAGAGCGGGAGAGGGGAGTTACCAACCATCAGTTTACCCACATCCTGGATGTAGGGGGTATATTCTAAACACTTTTACAACCATAACCTATCACCACATTGCCTTTTTTTTGCAACTACTACTGTTGCCTTTACACTCATATCAAACTAGAACCAATGTTAGTTCAGGATCCAATTAGATCACTGAGATAGGGAGTGAGTGGATCAATGGTCTCTTTTCTTTTATGAGTTATTCCCTTTAAACTCGACCTCTTGAACCTGTGAAGATTTTCGATCCACTCCATATAATATCTCAACCTTGTCCTGTATGCAGAAACAATGAAAAACCAAAGCACACCATATTTGCTATGTTTGGCTAACCATACCAACTTCTGCCATGTTGGTTGGTCCTCAAACATGGATTTTCAACTATTTCAACTACGTCTTACAGCATAGAGCCCATTGTGTTCAATTCACTTCCATAGTTCGTTAGAAGAGACATTTCTTCTACAAATATGATCCTACAAAGAAAGACCTCTTCATCTAGTGATCTATTCACTTCTTGATGAAAGCCCCCCCACGAACGTATGACGAATCAATAGATTGCATGTGTATGTTTTCTTCAAGATCTTTAATAATTACAAGCAGTAAGTCAATTGGCCTTGAAACTCCTCCCAAATATGGTGTGATCTGGATTCTTCCCAGTCTTCGAATACTCAGGTAGATCTCTTTCAGGGACTCCTTTCTTCGACTCTTCTTTTTCTCTCAATACAGGATGTATTTGACTTTATCAGTTCTCTTGCACAATGGATGCAAGTTCTCTCGTTCTCTCGTTCTCATAGGTACTCACTTTTCCATTCTGTAGGTGTCGATTCTCCTGTGGCAAGTAGGGAAATATATTACCAATTAAATTGGCCACCTGTTAGTGTATTATGGGTCAACAAAGAAACCTCTCATAACTACTCAATAACTCCCACAATATCCATCATTGTTGTCTTACCATAACTCATTCGTGGCTCAATATTCTCTCTATTGCATCGTGAATTAATTCTTTTAATTCGCTTAATTAACTGCTCATCATCACCTTCAAATCATGCTTGAATCATGTCCTAAAATTGAGGCCCATGATTATTGAATCGTTGAAGTATCATTCAAACACGCCCACCATTACAGCTTGCTCACAAACATCACAATGCGATCAATGTAATCTCTAGGAAAAACACCCTTCGACTTGCTAACTCCACGACTTGTAGAATCCAGAACGCAACTTCATTCATTTGAAGAAAAACACATTCACCACAGACACCCCCACACCTGTTTTGGGTTTACCGTCTCACTGGTGGATCCTTAACTCAACACACCCAATGCTATGTAGTGACAAAACCTTAGCGTTTTGAGCTCACCATGCCATGCACTATGACATACACTCCACAACTTCACCACAACCTCACCACAACTTCACCATGGCCTCTATGCAATCGTTTCGGCCTTCCCTGTGTCACATAGGGAAACTCCTCAACCACCATGCTTGGTGCTATGATGTGGTCTTGGTTGTGTTGGACATTCTCATAGCAAAACACCTTGTGCTATGGCATGTCCTGCTCTAGCCTTCCTCCATAAACACATATTGACATCATGAAAAACCTTCTCTTATTGACAATAAATGCAACTCATCCAATGGATCCAATAAGCCCCCCTTTGGATTTCTTGACAATACCTAAAGTCTAAATATCTCAGAATGTCAGTATGCGAATTCTTGTTTATTCCCCCTTTGGATTTCTTGACAATACCTAAAGTCTAAATATCTCAGAATGTCAGTATGTGAATTCTTGTTTATTCCCCCTTTATTGACAATAAATACCAAGGCAATGACGGGGTTCTTCTCACTTTATCTTTCTTCACAAAAACATATTCTCCTCCCTGTTGTCCATTATAAGGAGAGAGATGAAATCACATGATTCTCTTAACAAAGATCATTTGATTAATCCACTCTAGGTCTACATGGGAAAATCCAATGTATAAAACAAGAGAGATACAACCAATGTTGTCTAAAATGTCTATAGAAACCCATCACATGAAAACATACCCAGGATTTCATTTTAGGGGTTATTTTAAATAAGAGTAAGCCTGCATACACTTCAAAAAACCATCAAAACAATTTAAGCGAAACAAGATAACTCCCCCTATTCTTATTCTTTTATCAACTAACACTCCCCTTCATATGTACATTTATACAAACATAAACAAAGGTTGTTAGTGTGATTCTCATACCGTAAACTTTAGGTTTTTCAAAATTGTCTTGAAATTCTAGATTTACTAGAAATGATAGAATAAAGGATTCCTTCTCAATTTTGCCCCCTAAAGGGATGCACTCTTATCCTCTTAAAGAAGAAGTACTACATATACAACCCATCTTCTTTTATGTCCAAAAGTGACAGCCTCAAGTTCTCCTTCAATTCTCTATAAGTTAACACAAATGAACAAGAATAACAGAGAATACATAGGGACCACTCTATGCTAGAGACAACATTCAGGTTGAGAGTTCCCTCTCACCCTAGGCCATTCTTTCCTTCCAATTTTCGCACCTTTTCTCCTGTCATTATCTTTAATAGGTTGATCATCTTCTTTCTTTCGTTGAACTTCTTCTTTATGTGAATCACCTTTCCTCACCCCAGTTTTCAGGCAAACTTGCCTCATTTGCTCACCAAAACTCCCCTCGTGTTCTTTCCTCTTCCCTAGTAAAGACATATTAAACCAACATGAAAATGATTTATTTACGTACCTTCCACAACACCAATAATAACCCTTAAATTGAGATCTTATATGTTGATTCTAGATTTTTCCAAAATTATGTTGTCCTTCTTGAGCCTTCCTTTGCATAGGTGGTTGTGGTTTTCTTGACATCTTTTCTTCCATTGGTATGGATGATTGTCTCTCATTCTCCTTGCTCTGAACAGGTTCAGGGTTACTTTTAGAACCTACATTGTAAGCAAAGGTAGATCTATTTTAGGAAAGATTAGTAATAATCTTACCTTTCCCATTGGAGTTTTCTATCTCACCAACATGTGAAGATTCACATTTCTCCTCAGTTGCTTTGGTTAAGTATTCTGTAACTCTATTCAACTCATGTTGGATGGTGAGACTTATTGCTTGTGTCTTAAATAGTTCTTCTTTATGAGTCGATTTCTCTTCAATATCCCATGCTATCTTCTTTTTCTTTCTTGAGCTTTGTAATTTGTTCAATACAAGATTTCAACTTACCTTTCAATTCCCACTTGGGTTCTATTCTCTCTTCTCCATCATCATCATTTCTTGATGAGTCGATTTTTTTCCTCACGAGCAGAGTAACTTCTTTTGGTGTTGAAAAATTTCTCTTTCTTATATCCTTTCTTCCTTTGGGGACTATCTTCTTCCTCATCCGATTCAGATTCCTCAACCTGCTTTTTGGGTTTTTTTTGCAATATGACCAATATCATTGCCATTAAAACATCTAAGAAATCTCTTACCTTTTCCTTCCAATTTTCCATTCACGAATCTCTTTGATAAGAGAACTATAACATGGTTGAGATCTTCATTATCCTTAGCATTTGAGTCATTGAAATTTGCATTAACTTTACCTTTTCATTTTCTCATGGATTCAAAGGCTATCTCAACTTTTTATTGCTTTGAAAGCTGATGCTTTCCACATTTCATATACAATAAGAATATTATGGAGTTCATCCAAAGAATGGTCTTCTCGATCTTCCAAAGATGATGCTTTGGGATCAAACTAATCTGGAAAGTTACTTATAAGCTTCTTCATAGTAGCAGAGTCTTCAAGTTTCTCCCAAAATCCATGAATATTGCTCACTATCTCATTTATCCAAGTGAAATAACTATAAATATATCCATCATCAACCATCTTAATGTTGGATTGGTGTTGCCCGATCCGGTTGGGCCGAATGCTTGTGGCCCGCAACTGTCGTGGGTCGAGCTCCGCGGTGAGCTCGTTGGGGGTTGCAGGGGGCAACGCGCCCCTGCTCCGGGGGTCCGGGTGCCGAAGGCCCCCGACCCAATTTTTTCGGCACTGTAGCAATACTGACCACTATAGCGGAGCTGACCGACCGACACCGACAGACATTGTAGCGGTGCGGACTTCGGGGTCAACTTTACTGTAGCGCTTTTGACAAAGCCAGACGTCGTTCACTGTAGCGACGCAGACCACTTTTCGAACAGTGATCGTCTTCTCCATTTGTTTTATAGCCCATTTCGGGCTAGGGTTTTATGACTGAAATCCTCTGTAATTTTGTGCTCTCGAATCATAGTGAAATTCTGCCTCTCCCGTGGACGTAGGGATTTTTCTCGAACCACGTAAATCGTTGTGTCCTTTGCTTTCTTTCTTTTCGTTTTTCCTCATTTCTGTCGTTGTGTCTCCCGGCGATTCCGCAACAACTGGTATCAAAGGGAAGTTTGAAATTCTCCAACGATGGCTCTGGATGAAGGCAAAGTGAAGATCGATCGCTTCGATGGAACAAATTTCAGTTTCTAGAGGATGCAGATCGAGGATTATCTTTATCAGAAAAAGGTGCACTTGCCGCTTCTGGGTGTGAAGCCAACGGACATGGAGAAGTCGGAGTGGGAGCTACTGGATCGACAGGTTCTGGGTGTTGTGCGCCTGACGTTGGCAAAAAACGTGACATTCAACATCAGAGAAGAGAAGACGACGGTGGACCTGATGAAAGCCCTCACAAATATGTACGAGAAGCCTTCTGCGGCAAATAAGGTGCATTTGATACGACGATTGTTCAACCTGAAAATGGTTGAAGGGAGACCTGTTGCAGATCATATCAACGAGTTCAATACCATCATAAGTCAGTTGTCATCGATGGACATTGATCTTGGTGATGAGGTATGTGCTCTGGTTTTATTATCTTCGTTACCTGAAAGTTGGGAAGCAACTGTAACAGCTGTGAGCAGCACTTCGGGGAATACGAAGATGACTCTGAAAGATATAAGGGACCTAATCCTTAGTGAGGATGTTCGAAGAAGAGAATCAGACAGATTCTCTGGTTCTGCTTTGAACGTTGAAGGAAGAGGAAGGTACCCATAGCGGGATAATCGCAGAGGACGATCGAAGTCAAGAGGAAAGAGCAGAGACAAGGCAAAGGGGCCTGGTCCTACCTGCTGGACATACGGGAAGAAAGGACATGTCAAGAAGGAGTGCAGAGATAACCGGAAGGGACCTGAAACCAGTGGAGCAAACGCGGTAGCTGAAGGAACTGATGACGTGCTACTGCTCAGCGTGGACAACCCGATGAAGTCTTGGATTTTAGACTCTGGGGCGTCTTTCCATTCTACATCGGAGAAGGGTTTCCTGAACAATTTTGTTTCTGGAAATTTTGGCAAGGTGCATCTTGCTGATGACGAGCCCTTGCAGATTGTGGGGAAAGGAGATGCACGGATCAAGACCAACAGTGGGAGCTTGCTGGTTCTGGAAAACGTGAGGTACATCCCTGGTTTAAGAAGAAATCTCATTTCTGTGGGACAGCTTGATGATGCAGGGTTGAGTACCACGTTCACTGGTGGTGCATGGAAGATCACCAAAGGAGCCATGGTCATAGCTCGAGGAGCAAAGAATGACACCATGTACAACATGACAGAAACTTGCATGGACATGGCTGCATCACTGGAAGCTGTCGGAGGTTCTCAACTGTGGCACTACAGACTCGGTCACATGAGTGAAAAAGGGATGAAGGTGCTGAAAACAAAAGGGTTGCTACCAGAGCTGAAGTCGGTGGAAGTAGGTTTTTGTGAAGATTGCATCTTTGGAAAGCAGAAGAAAGTGTCCTTTGCAAAAGGAGGCAGAACACCGAAGGCTGGAAAGCTGGACCTGATGCATACAGTTGTTTGGGGGTCTGCACCAGTACTATCCCTCGGAGGGTCACAATATTATGTGACATTCATCGATGACTCAACGAGGAAGGTATGAGTTTACTTTCTGAAGAACAAATCTGATGTGTTTAAGATATTTCAGAAGTGGAAAGTCATGGTGGAGAACGAGTCAGGAGCAAAACTGAAATGTTTGAGGTCTGACAACGGTGGAGAGTATGACAGTCAGGAGTTCAGGGAATTTTGTTTTGAAAATGGAATTCGGTGGGAGAAGACAATCCCAGGAACACCACAACAGAACGGTGTGGCAGAGAGGATGAATAAGACACTGAATGAACGTGCCAGGAGCATGAGGCTGCATTCGGGGTTACCCAAGACCTTTTGGGCTGATGCAGTGAATATGGCAGCATATCTCATAAACAGGAGTCCCTCTGTGCCAATGGAGGAATGTCTACCCGAGGAACTCTGGTCTGGTAAGGTGGTAAGACTCTCACATTTACGAGTCTTTGGCAGTTTAGCATATGTTCATGTTGATGCTAATGCAAGAGACAAGCTTGATGCGAAGTCCAAAAAATGTTTCTTTATTGGCTATGGTGGTGAGGAGTTTGGGTATCGCTTTTGGGATGATCTCAACAGGATGGTCATCAGGAGCCAAAACGTGGTATTCAATGAAGGTGTCATGTACAAAGATCGCCATGCAGTTGAAGATGAAAATGATAACATTGAATCAGAATGCAAAAAGCAAGTGGAGCTTGAAGGTGTGTCTGAGCTTGAGAGATCCGAACCAGTGGAACCTACTACTCCAGTGGAGTTGAGGAGATCATCAAGGGTGAGAAGGCCCATGCAGAGGTATTCACCATCATTGCATTATCTGTTATTGACTGACGGTGGAGAACCAGAATGCTTTGAAGAAGCAATGCAGCTGAAGGAGTCGAGCAAGTGGAAACTGGCTATGAAGGAGGAGATTTCCTCATTGCATGAGAACAACACTTGGGAGCTGACACCTCTGCCAAGAGGAAAGAAAGCATTGCAGAATAAGTGGGTCTACCAGGTTAAGGAAGAACATGATGGCAAGAGGAGGTTCAAGGCAAGGCTGGTGGTGAAAGGCTTTCAACAGAAGGAGGGAGTAGATTTCACTGAAATCTTCTCACCTGTGGTGAAGCTTACCACCATCCGGGTGGTTCTCAGCATTGTGGCGTCAGAAGACTTGCATCTTGAGCAGCTTGCTGTCAAGACTGCTTTCCTTCATGGAGATCTGGAGGAGGACATCTACATGCAGCAGCCAGAGGGATATGTAGTGTCTGGAAAGGAAGACCTAGTGTGCAAACTCCAGAAGAGCTTATATGGATTGAAGCAGACACCCAGGCAGTGGAACAAGAAGTTTGATTCATTTATGTCTAAAAATGAATATAAACGATGTGGCATGGATCAATGTTGCTACATCAAGTCTTTCGGTGATGAATACATTATATTGCTTCTGTATGTGGATGACATGCTCATTGCAGGATCATGTATGCAGAGGATTAATGAGTTGAAAGGGCAGTTGGCTGATGAGTTTGAAATGAAGGATCTTGGAGAAGCTGACAAGATTCTGGGAATGAAAATCAAGAGAGACCGCATAGCTGGAACTTTAATGTTGTCACATGCTGATTACATTGGGAAGGTTCTGAGGAGATTCAGCATGCTGGAAGCAAAGACAGTCTCTATTCCCCTGGCGAGCCACTTCAAACTATCAAAGGAGCAATCACCGAAGACGGCAGAAGAGGTGGAGTACATGGCAAAAGTTCCATACGCATCAGCTGTGGGAAGCCTGATGTATGCCATGGTCTGTACTCGACCTGACATTGCTCATGCAGTGGGAGTTGTGAGCAGGTATATGGATAACCCTGGAAAACAACATTGGGAAGTTGTGAAGTGGATACTAAGGTATTTGAAAGACAGCAAGGAGGTATCTATGTGCTTTGGGAAAGGAACTTCATTGCAGGGGTATGTGGATGCTGACCTTGGAGGCGATGTCGACAGCAGGAGGAGTACCACGGGATATGTCTTTACCTGTGGAGGATATAACATCCCGTCTTTTTATAACATAACTTTTATTTCATTACACGGAACTGAGGATCGTTAAGGTTTAGTGTCTTGGAAACAAGGAACATAATACAAGAAAAAAAAACATAAAACATTCTTCTTAAACACTTGAAAGGCTTCTCCTTTAGTTCATCCTAGGTTCATTACTGCATCTCATAACCTGGGGACATACATCAAAAGAAAGGGTGAGTAGAAGGCCCAGTAAGGGAAATAAGAGAAACATTTTTCATGTGAATTTGAGATACTTCAATAAGGACATGAAAAGAACTTTAAGGCATGAGAAAGGAATCATGAGATACATCATAATAAAAATAACATTTTTCATAACTTGAAGATGTGGCTGCAACATTTAATATTGACAATCGTTTCGTTTCACCAAGGTCCATCCCCAAGGTGTCGTTAAAAATTACCAAGGTTATTCACCAAGGCGTCGTTAAAATGGTCATCTCTAGAGATTAAGTCTTTACCCAATGCATTGGAGCGCTATCAGGGCGCACCCTTAAATTTTCCTTTATTATCATGTGAGCCACATATATCATCATCAAACATTTCATAAATAACCCATATAGCATAAAATAAATGGGTTTCATTTCATAATCATAACGTTTTAAAAACTGCTTTAAAGACATGATCTTTACGTTACTTTAAACCCACAGAAAGGGAAGCGGGTATCATGTATGTAAATCCCAGAATTTAAAATAGAACATTTTAATATATATGTGAATACCCCTGTAGAAATAGGAGCTTTGAGTATTCACTCTATAACATAAAATAATTTTGAGAAAAGAGAGGCATTTTGAGACGAAAATTCTGCAGTATAACGGCTATGTTACAAGGTTTTAGAAAACTTTGAAAAGGGAGGGAACATGGGTCGAACAATCATAATTGACCCATAAAACAGTAGAGGGACAGAATAAGAAGTATATATGGACATGGTGATGCAATTTCAAGGACATACCATTTGAAATGAAAAACATGGAAGGAAGACAAAAATTTGATTTCCCTTATGAAAATTCGGCAGCCTAACAGCGTCACTTAAACTTCAACAAAAATGAATTGAACAGATCAAATAGGGTCTCTCATCATATGATCATAAGAGATCAGTATGATAGATATAGAGATCATACCCCAACATAATAAAAAGGAACTTGAAAGATTTGACATGAAAATCGAACTTGAAAAATGAGAAGGGTGAAAGAATCACTTAAAAATTCGGCAGCCTAACGGCGTCACTTAAACTTTCATAAAACGAAATGATGAGAGTAAGAGGGGATCTCTCATCATATAAACATGAAAGGGGCAGTAAGAAGAATATAAAAGAACATCCTCGCACGTAAGAACATGGAGCATAAAAGGAATGACATAAAAGAGATTACATAAAAAGAAAGAGAGGGTCAGATCCCTTACCTTAAAACGTGACTCTTGAAACTCAAAGTTTTGGACCTTGAGGGCTTGGGGGCACCTTGTGAGGACTCATTGGGAGGTAAGGAGACCAGAACTTCGTTGGGGGAGAGTTGAGAGTGAAAACCAAAGGAGGAATGGGTGGGTATTTATAGGGAAAGTGAGGGGACAAGACATTAATGGCCAAGGGACACCTCATTAGTGGTTTTGGCAAAACCATGGGCTTGCCCATGGTATTTGCCCATGGTATTGGCCACTTGGGACACCTCATACCTTATCTTACTATTCACAATTCGACCATATTGAATATATACTTAATACATCATTTAATGATGTCATTAAACACCCGTAACTTAAAAACTATATTTTCACTATTCATCAAAAATTCAACTCTCAGAATAATCTCAAAATTTCACCTTAACCAAATATCAATGCTTTGATTTCAAAAATGAAATCCATTTTATAAAAATAATTTTCTAAATATTTTTAATTAAATTTTTAATTAAAAACACTATTCACCGAAAATTCATTTTTTTCAGAAAAAACCTCAAAAATTACCTTAACATAATATCGATGCTCTGAGTTCAAAAATAAAGTTCTTTTTATAAAAATAATTTTCTAATTATTTTTAATTAAATTTTTAATTAAAAAAACACTATTCACCTGAAAAAACTAATACTTGGCTAATAATTTATGAAACCGTTATTTACCCATTTTATTGAATCTCATTACTTAATCAAGGTGTCTAAATTATATTAAAACTTTATTTGAGTTAAATTACTAATCCATTTGGTCACATTACTAATCTTAAGCGTAAAATCACTATTCATAATTTACTATTCATCAAAAATTAAGTTGATCTTATTAGACTCCAAATTCCTTACTGAACACTTTTGTAGAAGACCATTTTTTGAAAATCATTACATATCATTAATTATTCAGGGTTTACATAAATATTTTAAAATATCCCTTTTTCAAAAATTCATCAATAAAATATATCCTAAGATTATCCGGACAAAAGAAATTCCACAAACATCACTAAAGGAAGAAATCTCAATTCATTCACCCGAAAGGATTACACAAGGAAGCTAGGGTCTCGTCACATAGCCCCTTATAACACCGGCATAAGACCTAAGTGTAAGGTGTGCTATGGTGAGAGAATCTGAGGGAGACTCAGATAACATTGCCCTAGTAGTAATCTCTACTAACTTGAACTTCTCCCACAAGCGTTTCCGTTCAAGCCTGACATGTTGGAGTTCGGCTTGGGCTTGGTCCAAAGCGAAGCCCACATATGCTACCTCCTTCCCAAGCTCTGATAAGTGGGCTTCACAAGGGTCGAGTCTACTGGATGAAGCCATCGACTCCTCTTTCTGCATTAACCATTAACATCTTATTAAATCATTAAGAGTAAGTTAATATACTACTCAAAAAGATTGGGTCGTTACAGAGGAACTGCGGTAAGTTGGATATCACAATTGCAGAAGGTGGTGGCTTTATCCACCACAGAGGCAGAATACATTGCTGTAACAGAAGCTGGGAAAGAGATGGTTTGGCTGAAGAGTTTCATGGATGAATTGGGAAGAAAGTGAGAGGAGAATGTATTGCACTGTGACAGTCAGAGTGCTATACATCTTGCCAAGAACCCAGTATTTCATGCCCGGACGAAGCACATTCAGTTGAAGTACCATTTCATCAGAGGTTTGATACAGGATGAGTTGCTGACTTTGCAGAAGATCTGTGGAACCAATAATCCCACAGACATGTTGACAAAGCCAATGGTGATACAGAAGTTGAGGCACTGCTGTGCCTCTGTTGGTCTCCACTGATGAACGGAGGATGAGAGGCAGAATGATGGAGGACCTGCTAGGAGCACAAGAGGAAAACAGTTTGTATTTCATGAATCTGTGAATGGAAAGCACACCACTGGTGAGTGAAGAAGAGGAAGAACTTAGATTAAGTAAGTTGTCTTCATCAGTTGCATCGAAGCATAATAGTGCAGCGGATCGGGCTACAAGTGGGAGATTGTTGGATTGGTGTTGCCCGATCCGGTTGGGCCGAATGCTTGTGGCCCGCAACTGTAGCGGAGTTGACCGACCGACACCGGCAGACACTGTAGTGGTGCGGACTTCGGGGTCATCTTTACTGTAGCGCTTTTGACAAAGCCAGCCGCCGTTCACTGTAGCGACGTGGACCACTTTTCGAACAGTGATCGTCTTCTCCATTTGTTTTATAGCCCATTTCGGGCTAGGGTTTTATGACTGAAATCCTCTGTAATTTTGTGCTCCCGAATCATAGTGAAATTCTGCCTCTCCGTGGACGTAGGGATTTTTCCTGAACCACGTAAATTGTTGTGTCCTTTACTTTCTTTCTTTTCGTTTTTCCTCATTTCTGTCGTTGTGTCTCTCGGCGATTCCGCAACACTTAATATCTTCAAATATACTCCTCCAAACTCATAGCTTGACATCCTTCACTTTGATGTTTCATTCACAGCTGCTTCTCTATTTGTCCCACATCTCTTTTGCAGTTGTAAGACCAATTATTTTGATGTAAACTTTTTCTGATAAAGAAACGAAAATAACATTTTGGGCCTTTCGATCCATCTCCATATTCATTTTATTAGCTTGAGTCATATGATAATTTTCAGCAATGAGTTGGAATCCCACTATAGTAGCATCTTTGACCTCTAGTCTAAGTTGAAAGATGTAGGGAAACATCCTATTCCTCCAGGCATGGTAGTTAGTTCCATCAAAGATAGGATCTCCTCAGCTATTTAAAGAGTTGAGATTCTCCATACTCCTTGGATCTTTCGAAGGAACCTTCCTCTGATACCAATTTTTAGTCTAGGATCTAATCAAATCAATGAGAGGTGGGTGGGTGTGTGGGGGGGGGGGGGGTGAATCAATGATCTCTTTTATTTTATGATTTGTTCCATTTAAACCCAACCACTTGAACCTGTGAAGGTTCTCAATCCACTCAATATAATCTCTCAACCTTTTCTCGTATGCAGAAACAAATAAAGACCAAAGTATATGATATTTACAAGGTTCATCTAACCATCCCCACTTCTTTCCATGTTGGTTAGTCCCCCTAACATAGGTTCTCCACTATTTCAACAATGTCTTACAAAACAAAATCCACTGTGTTCACTCCACTTCCAGTCCATAGGAAGATACACTTCTATAAATATGATCTAACAAAGAAAGACCTTTTAATCTAGTGATCTCTGCACTTCTTGATGAAAGCCCTCATCCATGAATAGAAAAATCAATATATCTACACATGTATGTTTTCTTAAATATTTTCAACAACTACAAGAAGCAAGTCAGTTGCCCTTGAAACTTCTTCCAAATCTGTTGCGATCTAGATTCTCCTCAGTCTTTGAATACTTAGGTAGATCTCCTTCAGGGACTCCTTCCTTTGACTATTCTTCTTCTCTCCTCGATATAGGGTGTATCAGACTTGTAATGAACCAACCTGGGTCAACCCAACCCGTCACCCAAGCCGGCTCGCCACACAACCCGAAGTGCGTTCCTGATCGCCATGGGTTGGCGAAAAACACCAGGCATAACAAAAAATCTCTTGGGAAGGGTTTCTCCCATGGTAAACTGGAATAACCCATCCATGAAATGGGACGACCACACCAATATCATCAGAGTCAACAACATAAAAAAGAAAAATCCAGAGCAATGCAACATATGAAAAGAAGATACCATAAATCAAATCAAACATCATATAAAAAACATTCCATAATAGAACTTATACATGGCATCTCAAGTCATAGCTCAAAACTTAGAATAAAAGGGGACCAAACCCAATAAGGCCACTACATAAATCCCAATGGATACAAAATCCAAAGACGACTCCTCATGAGCCAACCGGTGAGACCACGTCTCCTCCATCAAACACAGATGATGGTAATCAAGAAGAGTCATCCAGGTACATGATGCCCTTGCCTTTACATGTGTCTTATAAAAGAAAATATACATACACCCAAAGACATATGTAGGGTGTGAGGATCAAAGCCCAGTAGGATACCACCATGAATCTATTTAAGTATTTTACCCATGTAAACCAATAAACTAGTTCAAAACCATTTTTCAAAGCTAAACCACTTTTAAAACATACCATTTTCAAACAAAACTTTGAAATCCATTTGGTTTTTCCATTTCAAACAAAACATGTTTTCTAAATTATTACTTAACACGACTCGAATAAAGAAACAAGGCCCTAGACACAACATGCTCAACATATCTAACAAGGCGCAATAAGGGTGAGTATAATGCTAGATTTGTGTACTCTGATCCATTCAGATGATGTTGGGATGAATGCTAGTAGCCCATACTACACACTAGACTGCAACTCCCATAGGTCAAGCTCCACGGTGAGCTCGTTGGGGATTGCAGGGGGTCAAAGGTCCCTAGTCCAAATTTTGGGGAACTGTAGCATCTTCGACCAACTATAGAAGAACCGACCAATGACACCAACATGACACTGTAGCAGAGAAAACTTAATATAGTGATATGCGACAAGTCACTGTAGCTCCACAGACTTCCAACTACCAATCACTGTAGCTCCACATACTTCTTGCCACTAACACTGTAGCAGATTGGACTTGGGTGGCCGCAACACTGTAGCAATGTGGACTTCCAACCACCGGTCACTATAGAAAAGTGTACATACTATGTGGTTGGTGGAATAATGTTTCAAATTCTTCATTGGCTCATTTGAGCTAGTGTTTCTATATGTGAAACTCTGATCTCCCTGTAATCGTGCTCTTGAATTATGGTGAAGTGATTTTGCCTCTCCGTGGATGTAGGGATTTTTCCCAAACCACATAAATTGTTGTGTTTGTGTTCATCATCATCTTATTATTTTTTTCTGTCTTTTATTCATCTACAAACCTCAGTTTCTATGAATCCCTATATTTCCATAACACATAAACATTATCATCATATAACCATATAAATGGAAAATGGGCATATCACATTTCACCACATTAAACATGGAACTAATAAAATGCATAAAGCATATAAACCAATCCGACATGAGTAATGTGAACCTAGGGATCTGACCTCTATTAGTGAGTCTAAACAAAGTATGCTAGATGGATAAGTAAAATGGATGCTCCCACAGACTTCCTCAAGCCCAACTTTAAGAGCTCTCACAGTCTCTCAATAAATAAGTGGAAGCTCTCACGGCCTTCCTACCCAAAGGCTCTCATTGTCCCTTGGAAACCAAATGGAAGCTCTCACGGTCTTCCTCCCCAATGGCTCTCATGGTCCCTCAGACAACCCCCCATTCACACCCTGGTTAACCCATGTGCTACTCCATGTCAACATAATCACAGCCAAGTTCCAAACCATGAAAATCCATTTCATAAACACGAACACCCACTTTCATTAAAACACAATTCACAAGGTAAAACCATTTCTAAAATCATTTTAGAAATCCATTTCAAACCACAAAACCACTTTGATCCATTTTATCAAACACTTAGTGTGCACACAAGCCACACCATTTGGAAAACCCTCTTTAAACACCCAAAATTTTAATATAAGTCATAGAACACTTCAAACATGAGATATAAATCAATTATAAATAATTTTTTTTGGAAATTAAACAAGCACAAACCAATGGAGATTCATAATTTAAAGGTAATCCCTGGAAAATCCCCTTAAATAGAGACACCTACCTCATATTCAGTTTCAACTTCATCGCCTTCGATGATAAAAAACCAAAATAGGTAAGAGAAGACCTTATACACCTAAAACACAAGAAAAAAAACCAAATCCCCCATTAAAACACTAGGATTGTACACCCCATCACTTAGTGTTACACACTTCCATGTAAATGGAAGAACCACCAAGAGAAGGGGGAAAGGAAGGAGAAACCATGAAGATTTGGACTGACCTCAAGCCAAATCGCTAAGAATACAAGATAAATCCACCAAGGATGGAGAGGAGAAGATTCAAAACCAAGGAGGAGGGGCTGCACATTATGGGGGTAGAAAATGAGGGCCAATGGGTATAAAAATTGATTGGGGGAAAATGGTAAAATACAAAATTTTAAGTGACCTAGACAGACCACATAGTTTGACTACACAGTTAGGAAAAGCATGTGCCAATTGTGTGGAGCTACTATATCCCAAAAAATTGATTTGTACTATTACCCCTAGGAGCTTCCTGGTTTGAAAAAACCATGCTCAAACCATCCAAAATCCCATTGTCCCAACTTGCAGCACCCTCGCATGGTTAGCCACATGGTTCGAAAAACCTTGCACTAACTGCGCACCTTGATTTTCCTTCTCCAAAACTCTCATTTTCGACCCCCCGATACCCAAGAACTCTAAGAACACACTAAAAGGTAAATAAAATTCAAAATTTAACATATAAATGACCCAAAGGGTGTTACAAACTCCCCACTATACCCCTTTATGCCCACAAAAGTCATTAAGAATCCTCATAAGAAAATATGTGAGGCCACTACTCTCTCACCAATGATTCCTGCTCCCATGTATCATGGATATCACCACCATGAATCCATAACACACTAACCAATGAGATCGACTTAACACAGAGCACCTTGTTATGAAAATCCAAAAACATGAACAAATTGCTCCACAACATTGGCATCAAGATTAACCTCTAAGTCTTCCCACTCTAACACATGAGATGGGTCCAAATGGTATCTCTTAAGTTGAGAAACATGGAAGACATCATGGATCGAGGTCGGCCACTGTGGAAACTCCAATCGATAGACTACCTTCCCAAGAATCTCCACAATATGAAACTACTCGACATAACGTGGTGCCAACTTCCCCTGCTTTCCCAAGATACGGTGACCAAGATGAACAAATACTTGAAGGAACACTCGATCGCCAACCTAAAACTCCAACAGGCGATGATGATGGTCAACATATGACTTTTGGTGGCTCAGATCTATCTCTAACCTTTTATGAATCCACTGAACTATCTCGGTCGTCTCTTAGACGAGACTTAGTCCCACTAGGGAATGCTCACCCACCTCAGCCCAACACAGCAGGGACTGATACAACCATCTGTATAGTGCCTCAAATGGGGCCATCCTGATCGAGGCCTGATAATTGTTATTATCATAAAACTTGACTAATGACATGTGTCTTTCCCACGAACCTCCAAAATCAAGAACACATGCTTGTAACATATCCTTGAGAGTTTGGATGGTCTATTTAAACTATCCATAAATCTACAGGTTATACGTAGTGCTCAATATTATCTCGGTTCCTAAAGCCTCCTGGAGTCCCTTCCAAAATCGAGAAGTTAAATGGGCATCCTGGTCTAAAAATATAATTGAGGGAACTCCATAAAGCCTAACGACCTCTCAAACATATAGGAATCTAAGTTCCTCTACCTTCATCGAATTCATGATGGGAATAAAGTGGGTTGATTTCATCAAACAATCAACAATCACCCATATGACATCTTTCCCACTCAGTGTACGAGGCAACCCGATAAAAAAATCCAAAGAGATCTCATCCCACTTCCACACTGGAATGAGAAGTGGCTGCAATAACCTAGCTAGTCTTTGTTGCTAATATTTTATCCTTTGGCAGGTCAAGTATCTAGAAACGAAGTCTGTAATGACACATTTCATACCGAGCCACCAATGTCGACCTTTCAAGGTATAAAACATATTGGTTTCCCTGAGGTGAACGACCCAAGTAGAATGATGCACCTCATACATCATCTCATGCCTCAAGATCACAGGAACCACTATCCATTTTCAAAAAAGGGGAGAACCATCAATATACCAAGACCAATCACCTGAGGTCTCCCCACCATTTAAACCGCTTTTAATATACTAGCACTTAGGGTCAGATACCTGCTTACTCCTAACCCGATCAATAAGATAAGGTGTGACTTGATCACTAGCAAAGAACACACGTTCCCCATCCTCCCACACTTATAGACTTAGATCAGCAAAAAAACTCATCATACCCCACTCATCTGTTGATTCTTGAATGACCTAAACTAGAATCTTCCATCTCAAAGTACCGACGACCACGTTCCCTTTCTCGGGTGTATATGAAATATTGAAATCAAAAGTCTAAAGATAATACACTCAATGTATCTTCCAAAGGTTCATGTTACTCTGGGTGAAAATGTACTTCAGGATCTTATGATTTGAGTAGACTATAAAACACTTCTCTCTACATCTTCAATGCATGCATTACAGCTTCTAATTCTAGGTAGTGGGTGGGATAATTCCACTTATGTGGGCATAAATTTCATGAACCATAGGCCACCACATGGTCATCCTGCATCAACACACACCCCAACCCACACCAAAAGCATCACAATACACAACATAATATCTTCCAAGAATAGGAAGAAACAAAATTGGTGTGGATGTAAAATGATTCTGTAATTGCTCCAAAGCACTGACACTTCTCATCCCACTTAAACCCCACCCCTTTTCTGGTCAAAGTTGCTAAGGGAGAAGCTAGCCCAAAGAAGTCCTGAATGAAATGTCTATAATAACCAGCTAATCCCAGAAAAATATGGATCCCAAACACATTCATGGGCTATTCCCATGACATAACTACTCAAACTTTCTCTAGATCCACTAGAACTCCTACCATTGAAATCATGTGGCCCAAAAACTTTTCCTCCTAAATCCAAAACCGGTACTTGGAAAACTTGACATATAGATGGTTATTTATCAAAACACCCAAGAAAACTTATATATGGTCGAATGATCCTCCTTTTTCTTGGAATACACCAAGATGTTGTTCACAAAGACAACCATAAAGGAGTCCAAAAAGCGATGGAAGATCCAGTTCATCAATGCCATAAAGATTATAGGAGCATTGGTAAGACAAAATGTTGTGAAAAAAATACTCGAAATGTCCATACCAGCACTGAAAGGTGGTCTTTGGAACATCCTCTTCCTGGACCCTCAACTGGTGGTACCCGAATCCGAGGTCGATCTTTGAAAACCAACAGGCTCCCCTGAGATGGTCAAAGAGGTCATCAATCCTAGGAAATAAGTATTTATTCTTCATGGTCACTTGGTTAAGCTTATGATAGTCTATATAGAGTCATAGGCCTCCATCCTCCTTTGAAAATAGCACCGAGGAATCCCACGATGACATTCTAGGGAGGATAAAATCCTTTCCCTCAAGATCCTCTAACCAAACCTTTAATTCTTTCATCTTGGATGGAGCTATCCAATAATATGATAAGGATATCAGGCTTTTTCTGAGGATTAGATCAATAGTAAACTTGACCTTTCATTGTGGGGAAAATCTTGAAAAGTCCTCTAGAAACACATATGGGTACCTGTCCACGACCATTGGAAGTTCACCCCAAAATTTTCTCAACAGTAATGAGAAACAACTTGGAAAACTAGCACAAAATCAACCCTAACCCCAAATTAATTGGTCCTTCCCTCCTTGTTCATAGATCCCACTCACCCTGAAAGTCATGAGTGGTCCCGTTAGGTGTATGAAACTGGACCCTACAACGATAGTGGTTGACTAGTGCCTTGAAGTTGATGAACCAATCCATTCTGATAATAAGGTTGAAAACATCCAGGTCCAACATGAGGAAGTCCCAAATGAATTCCACATCAGCAATCAAAACAAGAAACTACATGCACTTAAAGCCCTACTCCTTTCTACCTAGTGGGGTTAAAAAATCCATAAAAAATGACATTAACTTAGCTCGCATACCCAAATCATCAATCATATTTAGAAAAATTGAATAATGGGATTCACCAGTGTCAAATAAAAATGATTCCATGGAAGAAGAAATAAACAACGTACCTCTTATGGTGGTTGATATGGAATTTGAGTCCTCTAGTATAACCAATACTGCATGGAGATTCCCTGGCTCAGACTTTCCATGCGGCTTCTTCCCATAATGAGAATATCCCTTACCACAAGGGTGATATCATCTACCCTTGGAATCCTATGACTTCACATGAGATCCATTTGAAAAATTAGATCCCACACTGTTCCCCCATGAAGACAACAAGTAGAAATGATGGAGATGACCAAGACATCCACACTAGTGGAACACCCTCAAAATCATTGAGCAACTTGGCCTGGTGTATCCACCCTTCTTGCATTGGTAACAAACAACTGGCTTACACCCTGAAGAAGCCATAAGATATGAACCTATTGACTATTTTACACTCTTAACACTACCACAATTAGGCTCATCTTGCTTTTTCTTCTACCACGATGAAGAACATTGGATTTTTACCACTAAAAAAAACACCACTAAAACCTGTCTTACCTATCAAATCCACCTCTTCCATAACCACCTTATCAACCACCTCTGAATAAGTTGGTATATAGAGAATAATGAGCATAGATATGATCTCTAGCCTCAAGAACATCTCAAAACACCAAGCCTTGAGATAACCATTCATGAGGAGATCTGGAGAAACATGTATCAACTTAGTAAAATGGGTGGCATACCCTATCAACGAATGATCCCCTTGCTCTAGCTTTTGGAACTCACAGGCCTTTACCACTCTAAATGATTCAAGGTAAAACTTCCAATTGAAGTCCACCTTGAAAGTGGTCCATGTGAGATTCTCGTGACTCCTTGAAAGCACCATCAATTCCCACCACTTTCTACTTGATCCTTCCATCACATATGTGGTGAAGACCACCTTATAGGTCTTAAGGGTATTCAAAAACTCAAAGATTCACTCGATATGATCCAACCAATCCTTAGGAACATTGGGTCCCTTGTTTCCATGGAACATCAGTGGATTTTTCCTCATAAAATACTGAGTATGGTTCACCATTAGTGTCTACTCTTGACCACCCACCTGACCCAAGGATTGGATCATACGAATCACTGACTCCACCAAATCCAGATCAAGAGGAGGGTTTTCCTGTGGGGTGTTCTCCATAACACCCTCACTATGCCTATATGTGGTTCTTCTGGGAGGCATCGTCTACAAGATACAAAATACAAGCTTCATCAAGAACAATTCAATTTCAATACATATCAAAAGAACCAAAAGAAACCCCCATCAAGGGTAACAATAAGAAACACTAGCATTACAATAAAATCCAAGAGAAAGAGGAGAAAAAAATCAAAATTCTCAATTATTTACAAATTTTCATGATTTGGTCGCACAGTTAGGTAAACAATGCGCTAATCGTGTGGGTGTTACTAAAGTTGGAAGGAAAGGCCACACATAAAGTGCATGGTTACTACTAATTGTGTACACTAACCATGTTCCTCCTCTAGACCTCCTTGTTTCCACCTCAAAACTGAAAATGAATCTCAATATCACCCTATAACTTAACTTTATCCAAGAAATAACATAAAATATCATCAATAAAACCCATATATGGTCTAAAAAAATAACAAAAAATCCTTGACCACTCATGGAAACTCAAGGTTTGACATGAAGAAGATCTGACCAGGCACTCCCCCATTCCTACCTCTCGAGTCCCAATAGTCCTAGAAACAATCTACCACTGAATCCAAAATACAAAACTACCTTTGATACCATTTTGCAATGAACCAAATTAGGTTGAACCAACCCATAACCCAAGTCGGCCTGCTACATGGCCCAAAGTACATTCCCGATCACCACGGGCTGGAGTCAAACACCAATCATAACTAACAATCTCTTGGGAATGGTTTTTCCCATGGTAAATTGGAATGAACCATCCATGAAATGGGATGGCCACACCAATATCATCAAATTCAACAGCATATAAAGAAACATCGAGAGAAATAAAACATATGAAAATCAGATACCATAAACCAAATCAAACATCATATACAAAACATGCCATTACAAAACATATAAATGGTATCTCAAGTCATAGATCAAAACTCAAAATAAAAGGGGACCAAGCCCAACAAGGCCTCTATATAGATTCCAATGGATAAAAAATTCCAATATGAATCCTCATGATCTAACTGGTGAGACCATGTCTCCTATATCAAACATGAATGATGATAATCAATAAGATCCACCTAGGTACATGGTGCCCTTGCCTTTACTTATGTCCTAAAAAATGAAATCTACATACGTCCAAAGACAATGTAGGGTGTGAGACATAAAGCCTAGTAGGATAACACCATGAATCTATTTAAGGCTTTTACCCATGAAAACTGATAAACTAGTTTGAAATCATTTTTCAAAACTAAACCAAATTTAAAACATACCATTTTCAAATAAACATTTGAAATCCCATTGGTTTATCCATTTCAAATAAAGCATGTTTTCAAAATCATTACTCAATATGGTTCAAATAAAGAAATAAGGGCCAAGGCACAACATGCTCAACATATCCAACAAGGCATAATTAGGGTGAGCATAAAAATCATCATCATATAACCATATAAATGGAAAATGGCCATAACACATTTCATCACATAAAACATGGAACTAATAAAATGCATAAATCATACAAACCAATCCGACATGAGTAATGTGCACCTAGGGATGTAACCTCAAGGGTTTAATGCGAGTGAGTCAAAACAAAGTATTCTAGTCTGCTAAGAAAAGTAGAATCTCTCATGATCTTCCCCAGGATAAACTCCAAGAGTTTTCATGGTCTATCAGCAAGAAAGTGGAAGCTCTCATGATATTACTATCTAAAGTCTCTCACAGTCCATTGGATACCAAATGGAAGCTCGCATGGTCATCCTCCCTGAAGGCTCTCATGGTCCCTCAAACACCCCCCACTCACACCTCGATTAACCCATGTTCTACTCCATGTCAACATAATCACAACCAAGTTCCAAACCATGAAAATTCATTCCACAAGCCAATTTCATAAACAAACACGCCCACTTTCATTAAACACCATTTTCAAGGTCAAACCATTTCTAAAACCATTTGAAACCACAAAACCTCTTTGAGCCATTTTATAAAATATTTTGTGTGCACACAAGCCACACCCATTTGGAAAACCCTCTTTAAATAACCAAATTGCCAATAAAAGTCATAGAACACATCTAACCTGGGATATAAATCAACTATAAATAATTTATTTTGAAATGAAACAAACAAAAACAAAAGATGATTCATAATTTAAAGGAAATCCATGGAAAACACCCTTAAATAGTGACATATACCTCAGATTTTTTCCCAACCACATCGCCCTCAACAATAACCACTAGGAATATGTAGGAAAATCCATCACACACCTAAAACATAAGAAAAAAAACCAAATTCCGCATTTAATCTCTAGGTTTTTCCACCCCCATCACTTAGGGTAACACACTTCCATGGAAATGGAAGAATAATCAAGAGAAGGGGGAAAGGAAGTAGAAACTGTGAAGATTTAGACTTACATGAAGCCAAATCACCAAGAATATAATATAAATCCTCCAAGGATGGAGAGGAGAAGCTTACACACTAAGGAGGAACTGTGCATGATGGGAGGAGAAAATAAGGGCTAATGGGTATAAAAATTAATAGGAAAAAAATGGTAAAATACCAAATTTTATGTGACTTGGATAGGCCACACAGTTAGGAAAACCATGCGCCAACTATGCATACAATATCCCCATAAATCAAGATGCACAAATACCCCTAGGAGCTTCATGGTTTGAAAAACTATGCTCAAACCATGAAAAATACCACTGTACCAACCTACAACACCCTTGCACGGTTAGCCGCATAGTTAGGAAAACTGTGCCCTAACTGTGCACCTTGTTTCGCCTTCCCCCAAACTCCCATTTTCAGCCCCCGAAACCTGAGAAATCCAAGAACACACCAAAAGGTAAATAAAACTAAAAATTTAATGTACCAGTGGCTCGATTGGTGTCACAAGACTCTCAGTTATCTTGCACATTGGATGCAAGTTCTCTCAATTTTTTCTCCTCACAGGCACACACTTTTCTATTCTGTAGGTGTCAATAATCTTATTTCAAATAATGAAATATAATCCAAATTAAATTTTCCACATGTTAGTGCATTATGGGTCAACAAATAAACCTCCCATAACTCCTCGATAACTCCCATGATCTCCATTATTACAATAAATCCATAACTAGTTTGTGGATTAATATTCTCTCCATTATAGTGTGAATTAATTTCATTTAATTAACTTAATTAACTACTCCTCATCACCTTCGAATCATGATTGAATCATGACCTAAAATTGAGGCCCATGATTATTGAATCATTGAGGATCCGTTTAAGCATCATAAAAAACAAGTCCTACGCATTTGGTGTGTCTCCTCCTGACATGCCCATCATTATGACTTGATCATAAACACCATGATGTGGTCAATGTATTATCCAAGTGAAATGCCCTTCGACACACCCAACTCCACAACCCACTATCCATGTTTCCCTTCGTCATAGAATCCTGAATGATTCTCCCTTCATCTGAAGCAAAATTCCTTCACCATGGGCACCACCACACCCATTTTAGGTTCACCATGTCTCATAGGTGGAACCTTAACTCAACACACCTAGTGCAATGACATAGTGATAAACCCTTTTCCATTTTTCACTCACCACGACATGTGCTATGGCATGGTCATCTATTTCTGGCTATGGTCACATTCTCAATCATCCATACACTCCATGAATTCACTATAACCTCTCTAAGAACATTTTGGCCTTCCTTGTGTTACACACTGAAACTCCCCAACCACTATACCCAGTTGTACGATGTAGTCTTGGCCATATTGGGCATTCTCATAGAAAAAAACCTTGTGTTATGGAATGGCCTACTCTAGCCTTGCTTGATCAAGACATATTGGCTTCATCAAATACCTTATCATATTGAAAACAAATAAAACTCATCTAATGGGACCAACAACCACACACCATCTACCCTTTTTTATATTTCATTAATAATTACACATTAATATTTTATTAACTACATTTTTTAGCAACAAAATTTCCACCTTCACCCATATTTCACCCTTCACAATCAATTACCATATTTTATATCCACCAAATTAATATAGGTCATTAAACACAATACAAATTCAAATAAAACCCATTCCCAATAAAATTTCAATTATATCTCATTTATTTTATCAACCTTCCATGTCTTCAGGCAACTACAACACACCGACCAAAACAAAACCCAAACTAACAACCCATGAAATTTACACTACCACTTCCATGAAAAAAACCTTGATAATCCATATAAAAAAATTCAACACCCCTACCTCTTCACTACAAAAATCCAACCATACTATAACCACAACCACTATCATAATAAAACCACAATTTAACCACAACCACAAAAAACAAATCGTAGCAATAACAACAAACTCATATAATCATGATTCATCATTTATTTATCAATTAATGATTAACTACATGAAATGTCAATTTATAGATTTCAAATTCTTATTTTCATTACTATATTTGAGTCATTTAACCAATTATATCATGCTTCAGCAGATCAAAAATATGGACAACACAACAACATGATTATCAAAAAATCAATCAATAATCATCATGATAATAAAAAATGAAACAAATCAAACATGCTTAAATTTTATCATACCAATTAATAATAAAATTATTATATCAATTAGGTTAATCTAATATCCTTATAAAAATAAAAATAAATCATGATTAATCCACACTAACAAAAAGTAAAATAGAGAAAATTCAAATACCCTACATCAAAAGAAGATTCAACAACACAATATCTGAAAAAAGAAAGAAAATGATGATTAAAAACCAATGATTTCATGATAAACCTTGAAAAACCTATAAAAAAATAATATACTATCATGAAACCCCTCCATTAGAACCCCTCCTAGGTAGAAAACAAAGAGAAGAAGATGACCATCAAAGCCCACCTTTAATAGTCCACTGGTTAACGATTAGTACTAAGGGATATAATCACAAATGAGAGGAATTAAACTCTTTATATTAATGTAAGGAATAAGAGATAAGAGAATATCCATACATCAATACCATACATGAATAAAGAAGCAATCAAAATATAATAATGTAATGTAATACATAATTTGAAACAACTAGAAATACCAAAATAATCCTCAGTAGAAACCATGAGCTCCAAAAACTCCTAAACAACTCCATGAGCCAATAATGCCTAGGTCAATCACCAATGAGCTCTTGTGGATTTTAGAAAAAGTTTATATATACATAGGGTGAGTATAAAAGTATACTTAGTATGATCGTCCCCAAAATAAATCATGAAAAATGTGAATGAAGCATATTAAAGCCCAGTGAATAAGCAATGATACCAACTCATTACCTAGGTAGGTAAAACTGCATCCTATACTCACAAGGATTTCTCACTAAGTAATGAATAGAAATGATAATATCCACATTGAACACACACACACACAATAAAGGTATCCTAATTCCCCTTCCCCACTAACGCGTTGCTCTCATACCCCAATGGATCATGTCCTATGCTCATCCCTCCTATAAGTCATATTATCTTAACTTGGGAAACCATATCATCACTATATCATTATATCATATTGAAACCCATGTATCTCATCACAACCTCATTAACATCATCTCATCTATACCAAGAATAAGTCTAAAAGTCACTACAATCCATGTATCATGCATTATACCTCAATCCACTACAACATATTCATGTACTCCCATGGGAAGCCATATACACCATGACCAGATACAAGAATGTGCTATAATATCAAGCTGTTATAGGCTGCACATAAATGTATAGTAATATTGAGAGCCATCACAACTCACGTGATTCCACACCCTATACCTTAAGTCATCATAGCCCGATTATGCCCACATAATATACTAAATTTGAAGGGAGAGCAGGGCAGAGGGATAATTCAGCCATCCATTTCCTCTCTATCCTAGATATGAGGGAAAACACCCCCATAACATTTGGGTTCCAGTTACACTACCGACTCGGGTGGTGAAGTGTATTAAATAAAAAAAAAATATAATAATAGTATCACGCAAAACCACACTAAGGGAAACTACCTAGCCTTAGAATAAAACTGAAACCATCATCCCACAAGACTCTCATCTTCCAATACTAAGGCCTAGGAGACTAGATCTCAAACATGCACACAAGCATCAATATTCAACATCATTAACCATTTTCACTTAGAAATTAGAAAATTACAAATATTTTTTTTAAGAATCCAGTAATTTACCCATTATTCATTAGGCCATTATTAAATATGGTTCAATAATTTCACTTCATCAAAAGAAAACATGCTTTCATAAACTATAACATCCCAAACCAACCCATTGGATTAAGAAAGACCAAAATTCCAAAAAACTTAGGTGATGTCACCAGGGAACCAAAGGCCAAAAGTAAATGTCAAAGGACCTTACTAAATCATGGGGATGATTTTCCCTTAAACAAAAAACATACAAGAAAACATAATAAAAAGAAACAATATGATGCATGATACAAAACCATAATAACTCTAAAAGAATAACCAAAAAATAAATAGATTAACAATAGAAGAAATAAAGTAAAACGTAATTCTATAATACAGGTTAAATAAAACTCAAGATAAAAAGACTTAAGGCACCAAGGTGGAACCACTCCTAACTCCAAGAATTGACAGCCGACTCAAGCTCCAATTCATGACATCCAAAACAAAAACATCATGAAGATCCACTAGAAAAATAAGAAACCTTCCCCTTACCTGTATCATGGTAAAAAACATCTATATATGCACCAAGGTGCATATACATGGGGTGAGTATATAAACCAATAGACAAACCCTGAGAATTCCCCCAAATGACAATAAAATAAGAAACATGTTAGCTTATAATTTATTTAAAAATAAAGTAAAAATAAAATTATGGAAATTTGTGAAAAATAAATACATATTCAGAAGGTAGTGAAACTACACACACTGAAAACACACCCATGACATGGACCCACACACACATGAAAAACACCAACCAATGCAACCACTGCACGAAGGCCACTCCTAAATAGTACAACTTATGAGCAATATACATCCCTCCAGTCCCAAGTTTCCACTCGGCAGTATAATCCAATGTGTTAAAATATTGAAAATGCGACTATGTCTAACCCACATGCCCCTTTCCATATGAATATGAAAAAACACCCACCAAATTCATTCTAGGTTCGCACATTCCAAAACTTTATTTAAAAAAACAAAATCATTTAAGAAATTAATCAAAAATCATGTGGGCGTCACCCATAATTCTAAATTTGATGACCAACCAAGAAAAAATGGATTCCAACCATGATTTGACAAGTTTTTTTCAACCAAAAGTGTAAGAAACTTATCTAGGAAACACTGAGCCTTCGTGTTCTAGGAGAAAGTGAAAAAATAAGAGAAGAAACCTACCTCCTAGAAGATAAATACCTTATAATCCATTTCTTAATTGAATCCAAAATAAGATTTATCAAAGAAACATATAACCAATAGATCCGGTCAAGGTAGGACCAAAACAAGGTTCCTCTTTAGAGAAAATAGACATATCACATAGAGAGAAGAAGTATGAAGATATTACCTTAAAATTATTAGATCCAAAACCCTATGATCCATTGAAATAGACCACTATAAAGAAGAAGATAATTTAAATCTCTTAGTGAAGTTTTGGAATTAAAGATCCTAGGGTAGTAGAGAAAGAATGAGGGTTTTTAAGGGAATTTCGGGTCTTAAAAAAAATTTTCAGATTTAATTATTCTCATCGTAGTGTTAGGAAACATAGTTTTGAAAAATTTTGTGCAAAACATGTAGATCAGATCTATCCTAGAAATTTAAAAGTTACATGGTTATCACATGGTTTGGCCAAACTAGGCTCCAATGACATACTTTACTGGAAGACCCCTCCAACTCTTTCATGATTACCTAGAGAAAACTGCATTGTTTCCTATAACCATGTTCAAATTTTGTGCCTCCTAAAACATTAAAAAACATTACAAAACCAACCAGAAGATTATAGAACTCAAACCCGACATTATCTAACTTTAAAATAAACAATAAAATATGTAAATACCTCAAACTAGGGTGTTATACTCTCCCCACCATGGGGGTTTCCATCCCCAAGAAGCTGGATATCAACATTTCTTTGGAAGAGTTTAGAAAACTGATCTAACATGAAATTATCCCTTTCCCAAATTTCCTCCTAAATCAGACCATGATACCATAGTATTCATACCAAATAGATTCATATTCCTTATAAATTATTTTCTTGTTTTTCAAAAATATGAATTGGGACATGAATAAATTTAGCATCTAGTTCAAGAGTAACATGATCCCAACATATCACATGGCTAGGGTTTGACTGTTACTTATTTAATTAAGATACATAGAAATTGTTATGTACAACACTAAATATCAATGGTAAGTCTAACTAATATGAAACAGTGACAATACATTCCAAAAATCTCAAATGGCCTGACGTATCGAGGAGCCATTTTTTCTAGATTTCCAAAATGGTTGTGACCCAGTCTCGGAGATACTTTCAAGAATACATAGTCACTTAACTCAAATTATAAGTGTCATATGCAATGATCTGTATATAATTTTTAATATATTTGGGACATTGCCATCTATTTCCCGATCATCTAGATTTTGATAGTAGTTTCATAGACAAGACTTGGTCAGATCAGTGAAGTTTCCTGATTCTCTACCCAAAAAATCAGATATCGACATAGATGACCATACAATGCCTTGAATAGATACATTATTATGATTCCATGATAAATTTTTTTATATAAAAACTCCACCAAAGGAAAATGATCTTCCCATGAACCACCAAAATCCATAACACATGATCAGAACATATCTTCCAATGTATGGATCATACATTCCGACAGGTCACCTATCTGTGGATGATATTCCATGCTCCTGGTCAACTGAGTTCTAAGAGATTATTAAAAGGATCACCAAAATCATGAAGTGAATCTTGGGTCTTGGTCATAGATAATAGATACTGGTACTCCATGAAATTTCACCACTTCCTTGATATAGAGATTTTCCAAATACTCCAACATATTAGACCCTCAAATTAGAATGAAATGTGATAACTTGGTAAGTCGGTCCGCAATCACCCAAATAAGTATCTATGGTAGAACAGTGAAAAATTATATGGTAATCAGTTCTGATTTCCAAATGGGTATAGAAATTGACTGCAACATTCTTGATAGCCATTGGTGTTCAACCATTACCTATCGGATGGAGATACATTTCATAACATATTCAACCAATATTATTTTCATACCTAACCACCAAAAATGGGTCTTTATTTACCTATATATATTTTGAATTCCTAGGTGAACCATTCATTTTGTATGGTGCCATTATGTTTTAACCTCATGGAAAGGCAATTTGGGTCTGATTTATGATCCTCCTTGATCAGAATCACTAAATATAGAATGAGAGTAAATTGAAATAAAATAACATTATGATTCTATTACCTATAATAAAAATTCACTTCATCCACTACTCTTATAATATGTCACCAGTTTTGAGCCTATATGACCACCTCATTGTAAATTTTTTGAATCAAATCATCCACTACTAAATTTCCTTTTCCTAGTGTATAAACCAAGTCAATTTCAAACATTTTTAGATATTCCATCCACCAAAGTTTCCTTAGGCTCAAACCCCTTTGTGAAAATACTTGTTTCAAGATTTTATGACTTGTAAACACTGTGAAATTTTTACCAAAGAGGTAGTATTTCCATATTTTTAGTGTGTGGATGACCATTGATAATTCTATATCCTACATTAGATAATTATTTTCATGTGTCATTAACTGTCTCAATCCATAAGCAATGACATGGTCTACCTACATGAGAACACAACTTGGTCCAGATCCAGATGCATCAAAATATACCACATAAACTTTTCTTGGTTATGGAAATATGGGGATAGGTTTCAAAGTGATTTGATCCTTAAGATCCTGAAAGGATTTTTGGAAATCATAATTCCATTTGAATGAAATACCTTTTCTTGTTAAAGAAGTCATAAGATAAGTGAGTATTGAGAAGTATTGGAAAAAGTGACGATAATAACTTTCTAAGATGAGGAATCTTCATATCTCGAAGAAGTTCTTAGTATATTTCCAAGAAACCACTACTTAAATCATTTTAGGATCAAATGATATACCTATTTTAGAGATTACATGGATAAGGAAAGAAACCTATTATATCTATAAATCATAGTTAAATAATTTAAAATAAAGTTGGTGCTCATGCAATATAATCAATTCAATATCTAAGTACTTCTCATAATAATTTATAGTTTGAGAGTACACAAAAATATCATTAAAAAATACAATGAAAAATGAGTTTAAGTTCTTGTGGAAGATATGATTCATTGAGACCATGAAAACTGTAGGTGAATTTGTAATTCCAAAGGGTATGGATATATATTCATAGTAACCATAATGGATTCATAAAGATTTCTTTGGAATATCCTCTTTCCCAACTCAGAGTTAGTGACACTGAAATAAGAAATAAATTTTAGAGAACCATTAAACACCCTTAAATTGATCAAAAAGGTCATCGATTCTAGGAATAGGTTATAAATTCTTAATCAAAAATCGATTCAGTTTACAATAGTCAACACATAAATGAAGTGAACCATTTTCCTTCTTTAAGAATAGGATTGGAGTGAAATAAGGCGATGTGATTGGTTTAATGAATCCATTGATTTATATTTATTCTAGTTATAAATTCAATTCCTACAATTCATTTAGTTCCATTCTATATGATGGAATGGAAATGAGTCTCATTCTCAAAATCATATTGATAAAAAAATTGATTTCTTATTCACATGGTAACCCAGAGAGATCACGCAAAAATTCTTCAGAGTATCAATCAACTATAGTAATAAGAATCCTAGTCCCATTTTATTTGATAGTACCCAAATTAATCACTACCAAATGAGAAGATATGGTCCCATATACTATCACCAAAGGACCATCTCTACTAGTATTCATATCCCAATCCCCTTTGAACAAGTTAACAAAACCATTTAGGGATGTGAAATTTACTTTTTGGGAATAATAGATGATATACCATTTAAATTCCACCAACCAATCCATTTCAAAAATAAAATAGATTAAACTAATCCTTTAAATTACCGTGTACCCCATAGAAATAAAATTCAAAGATAAAACCTTTGATAGGTTCTTGGAATCTAAATGCCCTAGAAGGATGGGAAGAGATTTGTCGCGGTCGCTTCCCCACTAGCTAGAACATTGACTACCTGAACACTCATGACCCACAGCCTAAATCATTCCTCCTAGAGACACCCTATTTTCCACCCTATTAGGGATCAAATACCAAATAAAACATCCATGCTATAACCTCCTCCTTTTCATTCACCTCTATTTATATAGGGAGTGCAAACAGAGTGATCACATAACTGATCACTAGGTAAAAAGCCTCCTCCAAACATTGTTCTCTAGACTCCTCACCTAGGAAAATATCTAGAGAAAAGTTTAGTGGATCATTGAACCTTATCCCAAACTCCAATACAATCAAGATCCCATAATTAAGGGATAGAATATACTGAATCTTTTATTCTCTCATCATTGATGTCAGGAATTATGAACAAAATTCCTTCTGAAAGTTGGGCCATAACACATCTACCTCCTTACAGTAACCAAGGTACAATATCCACCAATTACGCACAACTCCCTATATCCAACTAACTGAAAATGTTTCATAGAACTCATCCTATACTTGAATCAGATTGAAATTGATCTCGAGTTACTCCAACCAACACTCCGTCACTAGATCTGAGACGATGCCCTTATACTTTCCCATAACCTACCGTTGAAAGGAATGAATGGTCCTCTTCCATGACTCATCCTCCCATATCAAGTCAACCATACAATGATAAACCATATTAGCCTAATAAACCTAAACTATATGATCCAATCACAGATAATGAACATGATCTATTCCTAAAATTAAAGGAGAACAACCTAAGACAGATTGCATGGAATTTATTAAATCACATTTAATTAATTCATTTTATTTCCCCACAACAACCCAATTCAGAGATGAACACAGACCATTATGATGAATGTACCTCTCCCATGTATTTTCCATAAAAATATTTCCACCTCACTTGGTCTTTCAATAATCTCAAAGTTCATGAACTGGATTATGGGGGACCAACCGATCTCTCTATCCTATGTCATAGAACAAGAATAACTGCTATTGTTTCCCTAATGACCCATGAAAACCTCACTCTGTATAACTCTAAAGTCCATTATATATCTTAAGAAAAACCTTTGATAACACTCTATCAAGACCCATTCCCTCCAAAGATACCACAATGAAGTAAGAGAGATAATGAACCCCCCGAGTCGCACCTCCAGTAGGCCCCAAGTTGGTGACAAGTACCTAGTGTATAAAAATCTCAAAAATAGGAGGTATTACCCTCTATAATAAAATAGGATCAGGATATAGGATTAAAATCACTAAATGAATCCATCAAATAATATAATGGTAAACCCAAAACCATCCCGCAATGCATGAATAAAGTAAACTGATACAAATAAAAATCTCCAAAGTAAAGTACCAAAAGAAAATTCTTATAGAAACGACTCAACATGAGCTTCCAACCAAGATAGAAATATCTAGATCAGTCCCCAAATTCCTCATAGAAACCTGAAAAATAGTTTATATACATAGGGTGAGCATAACATGTATAATCAATTGGATCATAACTAAGGTCTTAAGTGCACATGTGAAAAGACAATTCTAATGAACCAGTGAACAAAAAATAGAACTAAAAAGAACCTAAATATGTCAACTAACCAATCCCATCCTCACCATGGATCGCTGACCAAATCAAACATTAAATAAATTAATATAGGATTAATTCTCAAGTTAATTCATGCATCATTACTAGACACATAGGATCATATTTCATATATACACTTATTTATGTGATGCATATTAGTTCTTTAATGAAATGACTTTATTTGTGCTGTCTGTTTAGGATAGTCTTGTATTATTTTGTGTGATATATCTATACTATCATTAATTAGTTAAACCTAAGAGTACTGTGATGTTTTTTATATATATTTTACTATGAATAGAATCTAAGGATGAGACCTTGGTTAATTCTAGGAGGGGAATACCTTGGGTTATAGTTATACTCCTAGGATAAACTTGTGTGATATATTATAATAATTAGGTTTTATCCCAAAAAATCTAGTTATTTTCTCTACATGTTTCCTTCACATTGCATAATATTTCACCTCATAGAAGACTTATGGTACTGCTAGTTGTTGTGGTTCGGGATTCTTCTACCAGGGAGGATTCCCCTTATTTTTATCCTAAAGCACAACTAATAAGACCACCTCAATAGGGGTTATTTCTGCTTGTTCCTACCTTGTGCAGAGGGGTGCTGAGGTCCATAGTCAACTATGCTATAGACTTACATCTCCAGCATCCTCCAGCCTTTTAGGGCACTAGCAGACCATAAGATGAAAAGTACTGGATGAACATCATCGAGGGTGTCTTCGACCTCATTGATACATCCTATTATTGGAAGGTGAAGATAGTAAAATTCATGCTATAATCACCCACTAGGAGGTTGTGGGGACCTATGGGACATGATTTCAGGAGTAAGGGTCCCACTTGAGAGACTTTCAAGAACCTTCTATTTGAGGAGTTCTTTCCCAATACTCTGAAGTTTGAAAAAGTGTAGGGGTTCATTGAGCTACAACATGGGTCCATAACGATATCCTCATATTTTTCTCATTTCATAGAGCTTCTCAACATTACTCCACTACTGGATAGAAGAGAGGCATATAAGGCCAAGAAGTTTGAGATTAGACTTCATACTAATGTTAGATGGAAGGTTTTGAGTTTAGAGCTAGAAATATACCTGGAAGTCATGTGCAAGGCCTTCACCATTGAGAAGGTCATGGATGAGGATTGAGTAGTTGGTCTAAATCCACCCTTCAGTACTCAGGAGGGTAGAGATCTTATTTTTGGGATGAGTTCCCACTCTGGTAATAGGAAGAGGAAAAAATGAGGTTGTGTAGTAGGGTAGTGTTATATAGGTGGATTAGAGTATGAAATCTTCAGCTCCCTCAATAGGAGTTCTATAGTGTTTCAATTATGTGAGGGTAAGAAATTATTGTGAGTTATGTACATCACATCATAGATTCTATAAGTAGTGTGGAAAGACAAGGAATCTCCATCAGTTTTTCTCTAGGGGTTCAGGGATGAGGTTTCGTAGGGGTGGAGGGATGATGCGATCTATGACCCAGGGATCCGTCCAGGATCTACAACCAAAAGATTAAACAACAACAACTTAGAATGTTCATTCATCTCAGTAATAGAGTTACAAAGCTAAGACAAGACATGTTTATGCAGTGGATCAGACTCCAAAAAATTATGGTGAGGGACCATATACTATTTGAGGTACGATTTTGATCACCTCTTCTTTATCTACCACCCTGTTTGATACTGGTTCTTCCCATTCCTTCATATATACACAAGTTGTGGCTATAATTGACTTATCGTTCAAGATTTATTCTTTTCTACTTTCCATCAATACACCATTGGGAATGAAATTGGACTATCTTCAGTGATTTCTAGAGTGTCCTATAGTCATTTCTGGTTATGGACATCTATTGGAATTCATGATTCTAGAGATAATGATATTCAATTTTATTCTTAGAATAGACCAGATGACTAGCTTCTGAGCTCTCATTGATTTCTATCAAATAAATGTATCTTTTACTTCACATAAGGAAGAGAGGTACGTGATAACCAGAGAATGTGAACTAGGAGAAGGTATATTTGGTTCAGACTAGAGTTATCTCTAGATGATCACAATGAAGATGGTGGACTTGACTCTTTCAGTAGGATCAACAGAATCCCCATCATCTTTTCCTTTATTCATGGATCTCTATTAGGATGTTTTTCTATATTAATTCATAGGACTTACCCCTGATAGAGGATATGAATTTAAGATAGTTATCATTTTAGGTGCACAATTTTTTTTGATACCCTCTTATCATATGGTGTGAAATGAGCTTAATGAGATCAAGGAGAAAATCAAGGACTTAGAACAAAAGTGCTTTATTAGACTGATTACTTCACCATGGGGTGTACCTATCTTGTTTTTCAAGAATGTATAAGGTATTATTTGAATCTGTGTAGATTAAAAAAATCTAAACAAGGTGATAGTGAATAAAAAATATCATTTTTTTAGGATTAATGATCTTTTTGATTATTTATGAGAAGTATGGTGGTTCTCCAACATTGGTCTTTGATTAAGCTACCACTAGTTACATGTTAGAGAGGAGGATATCCCAAATATGTAATTTTGGAGTAGGTATGGTCTATAAGAGTACTTATTGATGTTGTTTGGATTGATAAATGTGTGACAATATTCATGGATATCATGAATAAGATCCTCCACCCACATCTTGACTCATTCTTCATGGTGTTCATTAATGACATTCTTATCTACCAATCGACCCCATAGAAGCATGCTGGACATCTCAAGATATTCCTGAGTACACTATGAGCATATCATATTTATACTAATATATCAAATTTTAACTTTTTGATTTAGGAGGTGAAATTCTTAGGGCATGTGATTTCTGAGACAGGTATATCTATGGACCTAGGATAGTGGTGGCAGTGATGTCCAGGATATGTCCCTAGAATGTGTTCAAGATCAGAATCATTTCGGGTTTAACATGATATTATCAACATTTTATTTAGGACTTCTCCCATTTATTAGCACCTATGATTGCATTTTAAAATAAGGGAGTGAAGTTCCAGTGGATGGAATAGTGTGAAGAGGCATTTCATGAGATTAAGAGGAGGTTGATTACAACTCCAGTGTTAATCCTACTTGAGTCTAGGATCAGATATTCTATGTACTATGATGTATTAGGCATTGGTTTGGGATTAGTAATGATGTAGATAGAGGATGTAGCAGCGTATGATTCAAATCATCTATTAACCCATAATAAGAACTATCCTACCCATGACTTAGATCTGAAAATGATGGTCCATTCTCTAATGTGTTGGTGACACTATCTCTCTAGTGAGAGGTTTTTTTGTCTATATTAACCCCAAGAGCCTCTGTTATATATCTACATAGAGGGAACCTAATCTGAGGTAGAGGTACTGGGAAGAGTACTGGAAAAAATTTGAATATGAGATGGATAATGCACTAGGTAAAGATAATATCATTCCATACACTCTTAGTTATAAGTCTTAGGTAGCTCAGGAGCTTGGCGATAGGTCTTGTGAAGAGCAGTAATGCCTGATGAGTTTGTTGGATGATTGGAGTATGGATGTTTTTGAGGATTAGGTATTGATGAATTGTTCCCCTTTAGTGACCACACATTCTCTCATAGACTAGGTAAAGTTTGCCTAGGAATCCAAACTTGAGTTTTTTGTGATGAGGGAATAACTTGCAGGTGGTGACCCATTACCCGGGTGGTTATTGGATGATGATGATGTGATCTATGTACATGGGAAAGCTATAGTCCCTAATTCCATTAGGTAAGTGATGATGAGATAAATACACACCTCTAGGTGGGTGGTATATTATTTAGTTACAAATATGTATCATGACTTCAGGTGATAGTTCTAGTGACTGTGGATAAAGAGGGACATTGTTGGATTCATTTCCTAATGCCTTACCTGATAGAGGATAAAGGATGAGCACCAACACCTTGCTAGTTTACTCCAAACACTTATTATTCCTTTTTTGATGTGGGATAACATCATGATAGAATTTTTAATGGGGTTACATAGGACTTTGAAGAGCCATGATGCTATCTGGGTGATTATAAATCAGTTGAAGAAGGTTTCTCATTTCTTACCGATCTGTGAGACTCACTCAGTTGAGGAGCTAGTAAAATTGTATATCTATGAGATAGTAAATATACAGGGAGGTACATTGAGTATTTTATTTTTAATAGAAACATGTTTTAAGTTTTGGTTTTGGTAGGGCTTGTATAAGGCCTTGGGGACTCAACTGAGGTTGATCATAATGTACCATCCCTAGTTAGATGGAAAGTCTAATCAAATGATTCACATACTAGAGGATATGATTCAAACTTGAACCCTAGAATTTGTTGGATCTTGAGATTATCACATAGAATTAGTTTAGTTCACATATAACAATAGTTACTAAAATTCAATTTAGATGGCACCATATGACGCTTTTTACAGGAGGAAATTTCATTCACTGCTCTATTGGTATGAGGCTGGAGAGGAAGTGATTGTGGTGCCCAATATGGTAAAAAATAACTCTAAGAGAGTGAAATTGATTTTGGAAATAGACTTCACAGGATTAGAAATCAAACTTATATAGCTTCCTGAATAGATACTAATGACAAATAAATCCCAAAATAGCTCATAGATACTCTACATGCTCCTCTTCCAACTCAGAGAACACATGGATTTCATCAATAAAAACCACCAAAAACTGATCTAAAAACTCACAAAGCACTGCATTAATCAATCCAATGAATATGGGTAGATAATTCATAAAATAAAAAAATATTAAAACAAATTCATAATGCCCATAACGACATTTTAAATTAGTATTTGGGATATCCTCATCCTTTACCAACATCTGATAATATCCTAACCACAAATTGATATTTGATAATTAACTATACCCCTTCAACTAATTGAATAAATCATCATTTCATAGGAGAGTATAGTGGTTCTTCACTATAACCTGATTCAAATAGTGATAATAAATACATTGATTCAAACTACCATCTATCTTATTTGTAAATAGAATTAGAGCACCCTAAGGTGACACAATAGGTTGAATGAATCGTCTATATAGAAGATCATTAATCTGAATCCATTGGTCCCAAAAATTATAAGGGTTCATACTATATAGATACATTGACATAAAATAAATGCATGAATATAGTTATATCCTAAACTCAATATCATGTTTAGGGGTTAGTTCCTCAACCTATTTCAAAAATACATCAGGTTACTCATCAAAAACACTGGGAAACACCATCAAGTGATCCACTACCAAACCCAAAATTATCCTAGAAATCATGGAGGATAGGGAATCAATACAACTTCAACCCATTTGAGGGTCTTATTCACTAGAAAACATATCATTCACCCCATTAGCATTGTATAATATTATTCATATCTTAAAAAAATCGACAATAGCCTATATTAAATATAACCAATCCATGCTAAGGATGATGTCATATGGATGGATCAATAAACATAGTAAATATCCCCAATAATTATGTTTTCATAGCATAATCTCATAATCTCTACACACATCATACAATCTAGATCGACCTCCAACTGACATAGTTAATGAAAAAAGCACTAAAAGCCTCTCCACCTTAATTCCTATAGCATATAATAGGGTAGGAAAAAAAGGAGTGCATAGATCTAGAGTCAAACAAGGCATATAACCAAGTAGAAAATAGGTAGATAGTACACCTCACAACATATAGCTCACTAAACGCTAAAAAATATAAGGGTTTCATCTAAATACATATAGCTCCATGACCTATCTGACCTTAATGGAGAACACCTCCCTGGACTCACTCTACCTTGATGGAGAACACCTCCCTACTGCTGATCCTGCCTCAGAGGATACTACTACAAAAACCAATCCCAAAGAGGGACATCAGATGCACACTGAATACTGAGGAAGGCCCGTCACACTTTATTTATGGATGTGACCTATACATGCATAACAAACCATGAAAAATCCTTTGGAAGGGGTCTAAGAACTAAAAGATCTGCTGAAATGAGATGAAGAAGGATGGAATAGATTCCCCACTATTTTAAGCTTCTTTATTTGTCTAGGAAACATATAACTTTTATCTATATTTCTACTTTGTGGAAAGTCCTAATGAATCCCCTTTCGAGATGATGTAGTCTTAGTTATCGTCCGTTCAATGAACTTTTCCTTTTATATTACTTCAAGATATGTCTTCAATATAAATGGGGTGACCTGACGCTGGATCTCTGAATGTAAATAATCCTCAAAATTCCTCCCTGTAGCCTCCTAATTTGGTAAAAGGGTTTAATCATAATGCAAGAGGTTATTTATACATGATATTGAACTCTTTCACACTAGAACTCCCCTAAAAAGGGTAATAATATCCTGCCAACAAACAACCTTTGTAGCCAAAGAAATAAAATCAACCTAAAATTTATCACAAAACTTATCCCACATAATAAATAGATCCTTGTGATCTTTAAGGAACAAGAACTACCATTTCCGATATTTACCACACAACATCATCATAGAAAACTTAACCTAGTTATCCCTCTAAGAAAAAATAAAATTGAAGGTGATCTATGCCTCCTCCAACCAAGCCTCTACCTCTTTATGTGAAACATATCCCTCATACTTCTACAAAATCTAGAACTGAAACTCTCTAAGTGTTCTCCTCCAAGAATTATCATCATCAACCTAAATCGTGCGATGATATGTGGGAACATCCTACTAAATGTATTGGTCATGAACCTGATGGGGGTGTTGACTTAGAGAAATACATGAAAAGGTAAAAACATTAGTCACTCATAAACCTATAATATTAAACATTAAAAGTTAATTAATTAATTAATTTTCAACATAATTTCTATTTTTTATGAAATTAAAATATATAAAATTTCAATCATGATACATGATCCTTACCTATGTCTCTACCCCACAAGAAACATCACTTCACTTAGCACGTTTAGTAAACTTTAAGGTCCTTAAATTTAATCATAGGGCCCCTAAATAATCGTGTCTTAGCCGATATCCCTTTTTTATGGAACATACTAATTCTATCTTATACTATTTCCATACCAACCCATGCATGCTCACCAGTGACTATCTCCAAAATCCATCCCATTTCTCACCTATCATCTTTGATACCACTATATCATGACCCAACCCCTATTGGAACCCATTTTGGGCTGATAATGAAGATGATAAAATGACCCCCAAATCCCACCTCTAATAATCCATGAGTTTAATACTAGAATTGAGGGTATATGATTGAAAATGGGAGGAATTAACCTTTTTATGTAAATTTAAAGAATAAGATACAAGTGGATATCTTCCCATAAACACCATGCATAAATAAAGAAGCAATACCAATATAATAATGTAATGTCATACATAAGCTGAAACAACTAGAAATACAAAAATAAATCTTGGTAGAAACTACAAACTCCAATAACTCATAAATAACTCCACAAGTTAGTAATTCACAACATGATCACCAAACAGATCTTACAGTCCTAAAAAATAGTTTATATATATGTTGGTTGATTATAAAAGTATAATTATTAGGATCCTCCCCAAAACCTCTCATGAAAAATGTGAAAGAAACATATTAAATCCCATTAAATAAGTAATGAAACCAAACTCATTACCTAGGTAGGAAAAGCTACATCCCATCCTCACAAGGGTCACTCACTAAGTAACACATAGAAAATATCATATCCATATTGAACACACACACACACACACACACACACATATTTTAGCTCCATGATATTTTAAAATAACACTAGGCTTGATAGCGTATATAACACGCAACACTGAGCTTAAATGAATGCAATAATAATATTATTTAAATATGACCATTATAACATAGCCATTGAATTGGAGGACAAGAAAAATATTAACCACATTATTAAATATATATAAAGTACCTAATAAAAACCAATGTATTGATTATTTATAAGAAAATAATCACTTAATTTTTAGTACAGACATTTTATTCTTCAAAATACATTTTCTTAAAAAATGGGTTTTATTGCTTCCTGTGAGTGGATATTATAATTAATTTATTGAAATTTTAGAAATATTATGTGATAAAAAGGATATATTTTTTTAATCATCATGTAAAAATTATTTTATAGTAAATTTTTATTATTTTTCCTGAAAAGATTGATCTTTCATTGAATAGTGAAAAATACTATTTTTACTGAAAATTTTATTTTTGTTTCAAGCATTTACAAAGTTACATTTTGTTTTAAAATTGTTTTAAAGAAAATTAAGTTATAATATATTATTAATAATCTAATTAATTTCATTATAATCAATTTTATGGTATAATTTGGTATAAAAGTATTTTTATACTAAAAAATATTTTCTCTGAAAAATAGTTTTTCATTGTATTTTTCATTTTTATCTTAAATTAATTTCTAACACATCTAGAAATTGAATCTTGAAAAATGGATTAAATATTTGGATTCAAGAGGTCCAAATTTGGTAAATAGGTCCCTTTTATTTTTGATTATTATGAATAGTAACCGTGGTAAATATTTTTCACCTCGGTAAGGTTAAAATAGGTAAAATAGGGTTAAAACCATAAGATAAGGTCTCAAAATCAACCAAAATATTTCATTTATTATATTAAATGGGTGTATTTTATCCATTTACATATAATTCTTGAATATATATCTATTTTGTTCCATTTTTCTTTGATTATGATCTTTATAATAATTTAAGTAAAAGATAAATATAAAATTTCACTCTCTTGAATTTAATATCTCTAAATTTTTTAAATATGGATAGAAAGTGGATATGTTTGGTAATAAATGTTTATTTGAAATATATATATTTTTTTATCATAATAGTTTATTTTTAATTTTTATTTATTAAATAATTACCTTTAATGCTTATATAATACCAATATAGTATTTATTCAATTAATAGAAAAATAAAATAAATGATTTTTAAAAATATAAAAATTAAGACAATTTGGGTGAATTATTGTGTTACACAATTTTTTTAGATGAAAATAAAATATTATATATGTGTGCAAGGTCTATATTTTAATTCAATTAATTTTATGTTGTTTTCAAAAGTCAAATTATCTGAATAGTTCTTAAAATTACATTAATAGTATTTTATGATAAAGATATATTATTAAATTATTTAAAAATTATAAAAATATTGAAAGGGGAAAATTAGGATTATGAATGATAAAAAATTTCATCCATTTTCTATTTATGAGAAAATTTTTAACTTATAATTAAAATTATAACCCTTTAAGAAAGAAAAATTCATTACTGCAATTAAGATTAAAATTGGTTAACGAAGGTGTTATACCAAAAGATGAGGTTTAAAATGGAACTAAAACCTATTTAAGTTTCATTGGATGATGATATTTCAAATTAGCCTCTTTTTATTCAAATCCATGTCCATTTTGAAGCATTTGGATTGATAATGACTTAATTGTATTTTAATGTTTTTGGAAATTCCAAGTGCGTCCTTTGCCTCCCTTGTAAAAGGAAGCCCTTTTACCTCAATTATTCACACCACTTTGAGCCATATATATCAACCAACCATTATCAATTTATGTTATAAAATTTTATATACACTATTTATAGGTTCTATTCTTATTAAAAGACTATTCTAAGTGTACTTAAGAAAAAATCTAAAGGAAGTCTACCAAAGAAGAGATAATCATCTTTACCGACTCTTTAAAATTTATTTCTTATTTTTTTCCCTCTAAATATTCTTTAACCACCCTAAAATAAAATCTATAGTATCATAAATATAATAATATGTTATTATTATTATGTTATAACCATTTTCCATCTCTTTTATATCTTATGAAAAGCAAAAACATTACTCATGCGTTTGTAAAAATTATTGTCTCCACATAGCGGTGTAATCAATATTTTATTACCACTTTATTGGGATGGTTATAAATATAGAAATAATTAATTTGTATTATATTTATGAAATAATTATTCTTTATGAAGTATAATATCATATCTACCTTCTTACCTTCCAATCTGTTGCAAAATGATAACGTCGCTCGTGTACACGTGTGGACTACCACCTCCATGAAGAGATGAGATACATTTTTTCATTTCTACTCTAAATGGATGGTAATAATGATATATTTAATGAATATATATGATATATATAATATAATAATGATTTTAAAGGTAAATTATTATTTACTTTTCTTTCATTTCATCTGTCTAAAACTGAAAACAATATTTATGCATACATATGGACACCATCTCCATAAACTATGTAATTAATTTTTATATCTATAAATTTTATAGAGATTATGAAACCATAATAAAATTAAAAATATAAAAACCACCTAAAAAAACATACATGAAATTCAAGGCATTTATCACCAGGAACAATGATTTTAATAAAGAATAGTTAATAAATGAGTGATAAAAGGTTATAAGTAAATCATATATGGAATGATATATATATTTATGGTTTTTTAATATATTTATAATAAATATGTATTTATTATATATGAGGTTTGTACACATATGAAGAAATTTAGACCTGAGGTAATGGTTTTATAATATCACTTTGGTTTACATGTGACATATTCCATATTCACCATTTGTTTCTTTCATGTGGTGTATATACTAACCCTTTGATATGATATATCAAGATTCACTTTATATTAATGATATTTAAAGTTTCATTTAAAGTTATTTATTTTATAGGGGTTATGATTCCAAAGTTACCAAAGTGATAAGGGTTTATTTTACAACGTCATCCTTATTTGAGATTATTTATGTTTAAGTCTCCGATGAGGGAATTATATGATTTTTCTATCTTAAATCCAACATAATTTATTATAATTTGGATATTTATGAAAATTATATGTTTTTATTTCATTTTCCTATTTTAAGTATTCAATATATAGAAATATTTTTGTAAAGAAAACTGAACTTTTTTTCTATTTGGTCAGAAATATTTTTATTTCATGTCCATATTTTCATTAAAATGTTTTGGAGAATGTTTTTAGTATTCTACTATAATTTTTTAAAGTAATTTTTACCCATATTTAAATTTCTATAAAAACTATTTCAAATTAATCTTCTTTTCATTTTTTTGAATGAGGAATTTTTTAAATTTTTACCAGAAATGTGAAAGGAATATTTGTTTTAACGTATTTAGCATGAATGAAATTTCCTGCCATCATAAACACCCAATGATATGAAGACCACTTTACAAGTTTCCATTATTCTTTTCAAATAAATTTTTTTCCTAATATTTTGGATTTTTTTAAAAATAATTTTCAAAGTGAAAATGGAATTTACCTCAAGTTTGTTTTTAATGATCTTTTTATGATATTTATATTCATCAATGACAACAACAATTTATTTTACTTATACTCCACTAGAGATATATTGTAATGATATCATCCTTATTATTTTTCGGAATGGTTTATGATTAGTTTGAATAGGGAGAGTTTTGAAATTATATATTCTAGTTCTTATAATATATAATGTTTTTGATTATTATGAAATATTGATTAAACTGTATTATTTATTCAAATGATGAATGCCTTGGACTTAGTAATTAATGGGAGGGGCTTGTTATATCCCCTCGATTCATTGTTAGGTATCATGAGACAAACTAGTTTGGTTATTTGGCTGAGACCTTACCCATTTATATAAGATTTATTAGCATGAGGCCTTGATGATAATTTTATGATGTCTGAAATTATGAATAATATCATTATAAAATTAGTTATTGATTTCCATGTGATTATTTGAATAGTTATGATATCCATGGATAATTTTCAAAATCATGTGATTATTTATATAGAATTATATGATCATCATTTATTCCTTCCATATTATTCTTCATAATCAAATCATTGATTAAATGATATGTGTTTTCAGTCATTTACTTTTCCATATTGATTATGCCTTATTTATTATATAATAGCTCCCACTATTTGAATTCCCTTATGAAGCATTTGATTTCATCCTTTTTTTGTTTCCTTTCCACAGGATATAAAGAATGAATCTTTGAATGATTTCAAGGGTATATGATATTTACTTTTAGTATATTGTATTTTATGTTTTCAAATGTAATGTGAGATTCAATTATGAATCTAGTTTACCAAGACTATTAAACTCTTTGGTCCTTTGAGATGAAATTTATTGTATCTTATGACATTGTAATAAAGTAATCACCGATTCTAGGATAAATGAGTTAGGGTCTTTATAGTTAGTATCAAAGAAATTTTAGTAGAAACTATGAGAACTAGATTAGGAAAACATAGATTAGAGAACATAACCCTATTATTGAATTTGAGGATAAGTCTAAGTATATGATAACATCATAAAATTTTGGTAAGGTAGATATTATTTGGTTTTCATAGAAATACATCTCTATCGAGATACTAAAAGTGGATGTGGTTTTTTCACATATGAATTTAGGGGAAATAACCTCAAAAAGAGTTTTCAAGTATATCTTAAATGTCATTTAGGTGCATAGTGAGTGTTCCCTTACTATGAACCTGCTTTGAAACTCTCAAGGGATATGTATGGGTTAACTCATATCTTCCTTATGATCCATTATGAATGATTTTAATAGATAAGGACCATAAATTACTTATTTTAAACTAAGGTGTATTAGATTGAAAAAAGGTGTCATGATTTAGATATCATATAAATAATTTTAAGGATTATGTGTTTTCCCAATATGATTATTGTTGCTTATACTATGGTTTTTAGTTATCATGATATATTATTAACAACCTACACCTTAAAAAACTCTCAAACTCACAAAATAAGATAATAATAGAATTTTATGAGATATTGGGTGGTGGATACCATGGGGGAAAGAAGTATCAATTTAATTTATGTAATAAATGAAGAAAGAGACATCCTAGGTAATGTCTCAAAAGAATAAGAAAATGTTTGGGCACCAATCAGTTTTTTTTCAGGTAAAAATGAAGATTTTGATGGAGGGATATGAATTTCATCACAAAGTACCATTTATAGTTCAATTTGTTATGTGTGGTAAATATGAACATTACCCAAGATAATGCCCTAATCCATGGGTTAACTCCAAGACCATGGAAGGTCCTATGCTATTCCAGTTGTTGAAGTGTAAGTATTGAAGTGTTTATATATTTGGATTTTATAATTATGCTATATAAGTGTTATATAAATGATATTTTAGATATAAGAATCAATAAACATCTAAGGATTGTTCCACAATAGTTTTTCTTTAAGAATTTGAAAAGATATGTTGAATGGTACTGATAGCCAAGAAAAGTGATTTAGTGATAAGGTAATAATGTTTAGTTTGGATAAATAGATTATTTAAATTGATGAAGTAGATAGAATAGTATTTGTGACCTTAAAAATTGGATAAATATTTAATAAAAAAAGTGATTTAGATAATATTTGCTGAAGTTTATTTAATTTTAGGATTTATAGAAATAATACATGTTTTTATTTGAGGAATAAGGATTGTGTTAATTTTTGGAAGCATAAATGTTTTCATGTGGGGATAACTTAAGATTCATGAATACCATAATAGGTTTATAAGTTTAATTTTTTCATAAATTCAAATACATAAATAACCCTTTTGAGATTTTAAGTGATGATATTTTGAGGTGATTTCAAAATTTTACTAGGTTTTAGGAAGAATAATCTATTGAAGTTTAAATTAAAATTTGGGGTTTTATATGATGTTTTGTTAATTTAATTATGGATTATTGGATAATGGTATATAAATAAACTTTATGGTTAAATAGTTATTCATTGACAAAGAAATATTTTCAGAGATATTTATGGTCAGGCTAAGTATTACCTTTCAAGTTAGTATATAAATTTAATTCACGATATTTTTGATAATTTCACTACATTATAAGATTATAAATTGATTTATCATGGTGATTAATGATATTTTTTATATTCTTCATTAGGTTGAGGTATATGTAACCTTTTGGTTTAACATGTGGTTCCACATGAAAGATTATTTAGGAAGAATGAAATTAAAATTTTGGGGATGTAATTAGAAAATAACGAGATTTTATGAAATAATGAGATTTTAGAAAAATATTTAATGTTGAGGTTATTGAGGTAATTAGGATGTGGGGTTATTTATTTATGAAATAATCTAATTTTAACCTTTGGTTTTATTGTGGAATTTTTTAAGTAAAATTCATTATTTATTTATATAATGGTTTATATACTTTGAATATTATCTTACATTGTGGTAACCATTTCAGTATTGGTTAATATTTAAAGATAGGAGGAATACCTGTTTATCCTTTGGTGTAATATTTCATCTGTTATAAGTTGATTTTAGTGCTTTAGGCATGAAAATTCATCTTTAATACTCATCATTTGGAGAAAGGATGAGATTGTGGTACAAATTGATTAAAGAATGAAATTATAATTTTCAATTAAGTATATTTCCTTAATTTTTTTTTCTATATGGTAAAATAATCCCTCAAATATTTGAAAAGTATCTTAAAACACAAATGTTATCCTATTACAATAATTTTTGATGAATAAATGTTTTTTTCAAACCTCTTTGATTTATGGTTTTGTATTCGTTAACTTTCTCATGATAATTCACTTTCTTGTGATAAATATTCTCTATCAATATCCATCATTATTTGTAATTTTTTCCTCCATGTCTATATTTTTACGTCTGAAAAGTTTTAACCTATTTGGAAACCTTTTTATGTGTTATTCCAGATGATATTTTTATTTCCCTTTCCCTCATTTAACAGGAAGTTTTATTAACCCTTTTTATGATGCAGGATTTCAAAAAAGGTATTTTGAAATGTCAAAAACATGATTACCAAGAAAAATTTAAAATTTTGAGGGTAAAATTTATTAAAGGGGGAAGGGGATAATGTGACCCCCTATATTTTAAAAGAACACTATGCTCGATAACATATGCAACACACAACACCAAGCTTAAACGAATCATGAAATATTATTATTTAAGTATGAATGTTATAACCTATAAATTAAATTTTAAGGCATGAATATGATTAAAAAAATTATTATATATATAAATTATCTAATCAATACAAATATATTGATTAATCCTTATAAAATAATAATTCAATTTTTAGTAAAGAAATTTTATTATTCAAAATACTTTTTCTTAAAAAATGGATTTTATTACTTCATATGAGTGGATATTATAATTAATTTATATAAATTATATGAATTTTATGTGATAAAAGGATATCATTTCTGTAATCAAAATTTCAAAATTATCATAGAGTTATTTTTGGGATTTTTCTAAAAATATTTTTTTTATGTGAATAGTAAAAAATACTGTTTTATTAAAAATTGATTTTTTTTGAAGAATTTAAAAAATTACATTTGTTTTAAAATGGTTTTAAAGTAAATTTAGTTCTATTATATTATTAATAATCTAATTATGTTCATTGGAATCAATTTTATGGTTGAATTTGGTATAAATACATTTTTATACTTAAAAAGGAATTTTTCTGAATTTTTTTTCATTACATTTTTCATTTTTATCATAAATTAGATTCTTCCAATTAATTGAATTGTGAAAAATGAATTACATATTTTGAATCATGAGGTATAAATTTGTTAAATATGTCCCTTTTATTTTTGGTTATTATAAATAATAACCATGGTAAATATTTGTCACCTCAGTAATAGTAAAATAGGTAAAATATATTATTCATTCTAAGAAATGTGGATCCCCTTCCATGTGTCAAATACTCTGAGAATGATCTTCCTCACATTTTCTCCTTCCCTGATAACCCTCCCTCTCCCTATCTCTATCTCCCTTCCCCGTTAACCCTATGACTTCATGTCCTCCTCTCTGACACAACTCCCTCCACTTCCCTGAATCACTCCCAATCTTCCCATCTCCCATTTCCATCTCCCCACCATTGTCTCCCTATCCCCTCCATCCACTCCTCCACTCCCCCACTGCCCACTCCCCACTCCCATGCTCCCTATTTATAACCCTCTTCTCGGTGTAAATCTCTATATCCCACTGAAAATCTCCGCCTCCACCTTTTGGGTACCTGAATCTACCTTCCAGCTACCCACCTCCACCTTTAGGCTTCCCCCCTCCACCTATGTCTCCACCTCCAGGCTACTCAGCCTCTGTCTTGAATCAATTGTGAGGGTGCACCATTTTATTCCTCACTAAATCGACAACAAAAAGGGGAACCCTAGGTCACACATCTCGATTCTCAAAAAAGATCTCGGACCAAGGGATAAAGTCTCAATTTATTTAAAGTATCCACACTCCAGACACATAGTTTCCTTTTGTTCATACTTTTTCACTCCATAATCTTCATGGTTATACTACTGTCACAAATTTTTATCATGTTTTTTCTTGAATCTTCCATTCATGCATCCAAAATGAGTGCTATAAATTGGATTCCTACTTCGCCCAAGAAGACATATATAATGAGCTATAAATTGGATTCCTATAAGTAACAATTGATTTTTTATATGTTAAATACATGTTCCATGTTTTTTCAAAATTTATATGTGTTTTCCACATTATTATCCAATTACATACACTATTATATATAATAATAATTTAATATGTAATTTTTTTTGAATATATAATAAATTGTATGAAATGTGTAGTCTCTAATGATTGTATGTAATCTGTTGATAAAGAATAAAATTTTTCACTAATTATTTTCCCCCTGAAATTTTCATAGGAGAATCCCTATAATAGATCTTTAATAAGTAACAAATTAGAAGTTAAGCTAAAAGGTACTTTATTATAAATTGGAATAGTTATAATGTAATCATCAACAACTTTCTTCATTTTTTTTGGTTTCAATTTACTCATTATCATTTGGACTATAAAATGTTTATGTATACTCTACAATATGTAGCATGCTCATACACTGTATATATATACACTACCACATGTGATATTATTGTCTATGCTATAATATATTATAATCTTCAATATTACATTTAAACATTCATTCATTTGTATATATTTTTTCAATTATATGTATTAGGAACTGATATATATCAGTTCAATTTTTTTAACATTATTTGTTATTTTTTTAACATTTATTTCTTCAAATGTATATGTTTGTAAAAATGCAGGTTTGAATATATTTTTTGGTTATATGTATCAAGATCTGAAATATACTAGTTCCTATTTCTTAACAATATTTGTTCTTTTTTTATAGTAATTTCTTTTAACGTACATGTTTGTAAATATATAGGTTTGAAATTTTTTCTATAACTTATATGTATCAGGTCTGTAAATATGTAGGTAAATGTTTTTTAACTTATATTTATCAGGAACTAATTTTTAATAATTGTATTTTTTAGAACTAATACTAATTATTAACTTTCATAAATTATCGATGACATGTAAAATGTACATATTTTTTGAAGATGGAGAATATTCATGTGTTAATTCATACTATATGTATTATAAATACTAGCCAAATTTTATTGTTTTCCCAACTTCTTATAATTTTACATCAATCTATATTGATTTTATTATTTATAAATTATAGTTCACTTTTATATTCATTTTCTAGTAGAGATGAGTGTATTCAAACATAAAACACTTCTCATGACTATTGAGATTTTATATTTCAATGTACACAACTAACATCGACCCTGTGAACAAAATATATTCAAGGTAATTTTTTTATAGATGATGTAAATGAGATCACACATTATGATAGTCTTGTCCAAGAAAATGATATGTGAATTAAACTATTTTTTATATTATTACACTATTTTTTCTTTTTATATAAGAATGTTAAAATTTTTATGATTAAAAAATCATGCGTAAAAATACATTTCATAGAATAAATTTTTTACACTTGTGGTGATACATTATTTAAAAAAACTCTTCAAAATAAATTTTCACAAAGTATTCTGTCAATATTATTATGTAGGATGTGGACTAGATTATATTTTCAACCATCATCAATCAACAAGATAAACTTTGTGATATGTCTACCTCCAGTAGTGTAACTTCAGTAGAATATTCTAATTTATTTTCAAATTTTAAGTTTCTAATAATTCAATAAATTTGACATGGATGCTTCCTTTATTTTCACACTAAAATAAAAGTTATGAACACATATTATAAAGCCATTCCTTAAAGATGATACACAATATATGTTCATAGGAATTTTATAAAATATTTTGACCATGTATATGAACATAAAAGTGGAATAGATGGAAGAAATCTAAATTGTTGGAGCTTAGAAAATGATGATGTTCAATTTCAAATAGCATTTTCCTCCATTTCAAATAAAATGAAGTCTGAGAAAATAGACTGACTATTTTCCATCTAGGTAATGAGTCTATATTAATCTACCATTAATTTTACTTTCATAATAATAGCACATTATATATTTCATATTGGGGATTCAAAATATTATTTATTTTCTACTGTTTTGTATCAAACTGTTAACTGTGTTTTCATTTTGACATGATATGATTTTTTAATGGTCATTTTGTTAAAATTTAGAAAAACATGCTAGGTAATTAAAGTGAACAATGCTTCTTTTGACCCACTAGGAAGTATATTTAATTTTACCAAATACTTAATGTGTATATTAGACAATATAGACTATATATTTGTTTACATTTAATAGTGTAGTCTACTTTCTATATATCCATGGAAAATTCATTTTAGAGATTTACATACTCATAAAAATGATTTAAAGTTGAATGTATTTTATTAATAAAAATTTACCTATAGATTTGTACAACTCATTAATCGTTTGTACAAAATTTACATAAATATAAATTTATATATGTACATATTTTACAATTGGTAAATATTACTATATCTATAAGGATGTTAAATTTCCATATTGTTATAGACTATTCATTTAAAAAATCTACTGATTCATACAATTCATTTATAGTTTGTATAGATTTTATTAATCTTATTTTATGGATATATTTGTACGGTTCATTGAATAGTTATATAGTTTTAATGAATTTCTTGGAATAGTACATATGTAAGGATTTGATGTACAAAATTATAAAATTAGGATAGTTTACCGTATCTTTAGGTATTTAATGTACTGATTCATACATTTTTAATAGAGTTGATATTGGGATATTCAAATTTTTTCATCATATGGTAAATGAAAATATAGAGTGGATTAAACTGTTTCCTTCTTTCAGTGGTATTGATCACTTTTTTCTAATAAGTAGTAATTCATAAAATTTCCTTTATATTCCAAATTTATATATTAAAATTTTGCATCGTGATGAAAAATGACCTCACATTAAGAAACAGTAAGATATGTTTTGTTCTCATTTTACTTTTTAAAAAAAATGATGAACAATTCTATGTAGTAATTCCTTTTATTTTTTTTTCTAAATTCATTGTTTTTTAGATGTTATTGGATATCTTGATCAATTTTATGTGATACAACCTCAGGAAACTTCTAGAAAAAGGATTTCAAGCATATTACAAGATAAAAGGTTCTTTATAAATACCTTTGATTCAGTTCACATATTATAAATCATTCTTTGTAACAAAAACTTACTTTTCATATCCTATAATTGTTCCAATTGTAGGCCACAAACTGATTCCTTATGTACTCTTGTGCTGCCCTAATAACTCCTCAATAAATGATGTTCCCAAGTCAATACCTCTCCATAGGTGATTTAAGAGGTATAAATGGAAAGTAACAATTCAGAACCTTAAACCAATATTCTGGAAGCACAACCAATATTATGATCGTACAACTTATTTAGGTGAAAAACTAAGAAGTTAATTATTATAATTATGGAGAGCCTTATTTGCTAACGGATTCCTGACCATTAAGTGTTGGTTATTTATGATGAAAACCTATGCACTTTAGTTTACAACCCTACATTTTTCAAGGCCATTCCTTTTGGTCACATATCAATTTGATGAACCCGAGAGCTATATCCTTTGATTCATTACACCAAATCATTTAAGGCATTAGTAGTTGAAACTTTATTTTCTTCTTATTATGATGAAATTTTTATACATGTCTTTTCCATAATATCATTTCCCTAAGCATCACATAATGAGATCTTTTTTATGAACTAAATAAAAGAATGGTAAACCTACATATGCATGTTCTAATTGTTATATATAGGTTTTATCTTCAATCATAGTGAAATATGTACATTTAACCATTAATTTTAAGTTTCCCTAATTTTATTACCTTTTCTATACATGTTTAAATTTCTCAAGTTCATCAAAAACTTGCAAAGCATGTTGAAAGCTAATTGGGTGCACTTTCCATTATAAATTCCAATCATAGTCTGTGACCTCATGTCTTACATCATCTTACACCACCCCACAACTCCTAAACTAATTATGTTCCCAATTCGAGTCCTCTCAATGACCACTTTATGAGGTAAAAATTATAACTGTTCAAAAACATTTATTTTTATAATATTTCTTTTAAGCTACTTAATTTTATTATTTTAACACATGACCTATATTATATATATTGATTGATCTTAGTATGTACTTTAATTTTTTTAATTGAAGTTTTATTGGTTTTATTTTACATTTTTTTTCATGTCAATATGAGTTTTGGTTGAATATATTAGAAACTATATATATCCATTGTTATAGAATTAGAAAAATTTACTACAAGAGTATTAAAAAAACTACAGTAGTGAGATGACAATCAATTTTTAAGGGGATAATTTTGACACCGATTGATGAGTTATTTTCTATTTTTATTATGAATTTATTTTCTTCCATTTTTTTGTTCAGGATTTTTAAACTCATTCAACCTTATCAAATGTATATCCATGTTCATGTATAAATGTGATATTTTATTTGATTTTAAGATTAAATATGAAATTTAGTAGCTTAATTATTTTTTAATGTCTACCCAATTAGTAAAATGAACTTTAATTTTTTGTCATTGGTTACTGATTTTTCCAGCGTTTTATTATCTTATTTTCAATTCATGCTATCAAGTGATAAGTATGGTGGGTCTTTAGTGTCCTCTATTCTAGTGGGTCTTTAGTGTCATCTATTCAATTTCTATGTAGCAGCATCCAGTGTCCTCTATTACTATAATTTACATTTTTGTGGATGCGAGGTGATGTTTGATGATTCAATTTGTGGTGGTTCTCCAATATTGTTAGAATTTTCATGTTTTTATGATGTTTGTGACTACATATTTCTGGTTCCATTTGTGATGTTTTATGACTACATATTTTCATTATGATTATGTATTTTTTAGTTTTTTATCATTATATTAGTTTATTGTAATTCCAAAAAAATATGCATAAACGTATGTTCGCATATGCAGAATACTATTAGGGTTAAAACCAAGAGATTAGTTCTCAAAATCAACCTAAAACATGAATTTTATCATATTGTATGGGAATATTTCAAACATTTCCATCCAATTGTTAAATATATGACCACTCGGTTCCATTTTCCTTTGATTATTACATTTTTAACAATTTAAGGAAAGAATACATACAAAACATTACTCTCTTGAATTTAATAACTCTAATTTTTTTAAATAAGTATATAAAGAGTATAAGTTTAGTTATAAATTTTTATTTTAAAGATAAATTTATTATTTAATCATGGTTATAAATTTATATTTTTTAGTGATTAAATAATTACCTTAAATTATTACGCAATGTTGATACAGTATTTATTCAGTTAATAGAAATATAAAATAAATTATTTTTAAGAATATTAAAATTAATAAAATTTGGGCGAATTATTACATTACAAGTGTTTTTTATATAAAATTAAAATATTATACATGTTTTAAATTTTTATAATCTAATTACATTTCTTTCATGTTTCTTTCAAAGTCAAATTATGTGAATAGTTATTAAAATGACATCCATATCATTTTAAGATAAAAAATATTTTATTAAATTATTTAAAAATCATAAAAATCTTTAAAGAGGAAAATTATGATGGGAAATGGTATAAAATATAATACCTTTTGTAAAATTATAATAAAATTATAACCCTTTAAGATGGAAAAATTCATTATCGTAGTTAACGTTAAAATTAGTTAACGAAGGGGTTAAACCAAAAAATAAGGTTTAAAATGACACAAAAACCTTTATAAATTAAATTGAATGAGAATATTTTGACCTTATCCAATTTTTTTTCTCGAAATATATGTCATTTTTGGAAGCATTTTTCTTGAAAATGAATTAATTATATTTTAATCTTTTTATAAATTCCAAGTGTTTCCTTTCCCATCCTTTTAAAAGGACACCCCTTTCCATCTATTATTCACAACACATTGAGCAATGTATCTTGACTAGAAACTGCCCATTTCTCTTCTAAAATTCCATATCCACTAATTAGAGTTTATTCTCTTCTTTAAATGAAATTCCAAGGGTACTTAAAAAGGAATCTAAAAGAAGTTTACTGAAAAAGAGGTAATCATATTTACCCACTGTTTCAAGTTTATATCTTCTTCTACTTCATCTAAATTTGTTATAACCATCCTAAAATAATAACTCAATTATCATAAATTTACTTATATATTATTATGATTATGGTAAAATCATTTTACATCTATTTTATATCATATTAAATGAGGAAACATCGCTTGTATGTACGTATGGCTTACCATTTCCACATAGGGGTGTAATTCACCTTTCATCACCACTTTACTTGGATGTTAATAAATATGGAACTAATAAATATATATTATATTTATGATATAATTATATTTCTATAATTATAATATCATATCTACCATATTACCTTCCAATCCATTAGAAAATTACAACGTCACTCGTGCGCTTGTGTGGACTACCACCTACACGAAGAGATGTGATCCATTTTTTTATTTATGCTTTACATGGATGGTAATAAGCATAGATTCAATAAATATATATGATATTTATGATATAATAATTATTATTTAAAGGTTAATTATTACTTACCTTTATTTTATTTCATCTATATAAAAATTAAAATAATGTTTATGCGTATATACAACCTACCGTCTCCATGAACGATGTAATCCATTTTTCTATCTCTATCATTTTGGATGATTATAACTATATATATAATTAATATATATTATATTTATATCATGATTAAAATTATCTATATTATGGAACCATGATCAAAGTAAAAGGACCAAAACTATCGAATCAAAACACATATGAAAAACGAAGTAGTTATCATCCAGAACAGTGATTTTAATAAGGAATTATTAATAAAATAGTGATAAAAGCTTATAAGTAAATAATTTATGATATGATATATATTATTATAATTCTGTAATATATGTATAATAAATCTATATTTATGATATGGTAGTTTGAATCACATATTAAGGAATTCATACTTGAGGTAGGGGTTTTCTGGTTCACGCCCAAATTTACCCAAGAGAATAAGGGTAGAACGGTCCTTGTAGTGTAGCTTGGGTTATCGATTCCATAGAGACCTAAGAAGATACCTAAGATACACAAACTAAGGGATGGATTTTTGGCTATGAAGTGGCCAACTTTGATTTGTTTTTAAGTGTTTTGGGAGAAGACTAATAAGCTTAGTTGAGTTCAATTATAATGAATGGGTTGATCTTAGGGTTACGCTTGGGTGGATTGAATGCATTTTATTTCTTTAGACAAATTTTAGGTTTTATTAATTCTTGATGAAACCATTCTTCAAAATAACACCACCTTCATCATTTTCTGGTTAGATACTAACTAAAATCAATTAATAGTCACCAAAACACTTAGAGAACCATATTCATGATCTCTCCAAGGTATATGGTCAATTTAGTAATTGGAATTAGCTTTCTCAAACACAGTGAAGATGAGGAGCGAAAATAATTGAAGAATGGAAGTCTTGAATTATTTAACCAATTAAAAACAATTCGTGCATTAAATAACATTCAATCCAGCCTTTGCATCTTCCTAATATCAACCCATTAAAGGGTTAGCCCTCCATTGATGATATACTATCAATGGTGGGCGGAAGACGTCTTACAAGAATTGAATTGAAGAGATTAAAACCGCGGAAATAACGAGCACTCCTCCGTGTGTGTGAATGGAATTCACACCTATGTGTGAACTATATCACCAACACACAGAGTTATCACTGTGATTTTGTGATTTTAGAGATTTAAGTATAGAAATTGGAAGAAGATAAGAGAAGGAATTGGATTAAGAACTTAAAAATACAAAAAGAAACTTACATGGGGAAAATGAAAGCATTACAACGAAAATTGAACATAATAACATTACATGAAAGAAGGTATCAGTTCCTCCTCACCACCACTACCTTAAATAGTCAAATTTGGATCCTTAGGCCGAGCTCAAACAGTCCAAGTCATCCCAATAAATGAGGGTAGGCATAGGTGGTGGAAAGTAGGTGGAGAGGAGACTTCTCCACCCTTGACCCGAGATGGCATCCAGCTTGCATCCACTTGACATATCCGCTTCAAAGTCCTTCTAGATTGCCGATTTGGAGTGGGAAATAGAAGATAAAAATGAATCCCCGGATGTCTTATAACCGCCTGTAAAATATCAGCCCAATTTAATTTGTGGTTCGGGAGATATGGAAGATTCATTGGGCTGACATTCTGGGCCGCAGATTCTGTCCCAGATTCTGATCTTCCATTTGGACTGCCTTGATCACCATCATGGAGACCGAATTAGCACTTTGGCCTGAATAATGATTTGTTCCCCTATATGACTTCTATCATCACAATAAATTTGGGCTTCATTGGTTCAGTATTGTGGGATCCACATCCTCAACAGTGGGTTGATGTCCAATCTGCCTTCACCAGAATTGTCTCCTTTCATCACCAAATATCATCATAATCCTTTATGAATCTTTCCTTGCTCCCTGAATGAGAAACATTTAAATTTTAAGTGAAGATACATTTCCAAAAATATAATATTAAAACATGAATAATTACATTCAATAAAATCAGATGAGTCATTGGGCCTAAATTGGTGTACATTAGGCATGAAGTGCACAATTGATGAGAGTGGATGTTTAAAATTAAAATGTACTAACTCAGGCCCATATGATCAAAAATGAACTTTTAACCCCAATAAAATTTAATTATAAAATGTGTTTTTATTGTCTAACCACACCCCCCAACTTGAGATTTTCTAGTCCCGAGCAAATAACTCAAAGATTATGAAAATCAAATTCCCTTTTCCAAAAACATTTTAATAAACAATGCTCACCAAAATACCTCATACCAAAAAAATTATGCATCCCATCAAAATCATTTAATACAATGTAGGTTCTAAAGTATAACCCAAGCCCAAGCCCATTCTTCTGATCAAATTCAATGCCACATTTCATCCAATTACCATTAATCATGATGATGTGTTGTGTGTCACAATAGACATGGGGGTTCATTTTTATTCAAGGGGGAAAAGATGGAAGCGCTAGGTGGAATCAAATTTTAATATTAATATGAGTATTCATTTTTTTCTTTTTCTTTTTTTTTGCAATGTTTCCATGGTTATTGAAATTGAATTCAAATGAGTCAACCCTTGTAGCGAGACTTTCCGATGACTCCCAGGCTCAAAGGCCTTAGGGCACCAAGTGAAGCCCACATACTCGGGCATCATCTCGAGTTAACTCATTCAAAAACAAATTCAAATTTCCACAAATAGAGATAAAATTCCCAACTCTGGGCCAGACAACTATGGAGTCACGATCCCCAAGTTCCTAAAGACACACATTAATTCATTTCATTGCTCTATGCACAAATTTATTGTTGTTTTTTTTTTGTTTTTTTTGTGTTTTTTTTACACCTCTTTTATATATATATATATATATTTTAAAATACTCATATTAAATTTAAAATGATCACCAAAACTATGCTATTTATTATGGGACCCCAAGAATTCAAATTAATACTCCACAATCCAACGGACGTGCATTGTGAATTTTTTTTATAAAAATTGGATGAAAACGTAACAGTGAAAAATCACATTAGACAGCCACACTTTCCAAAATTTTATGCTTATGAACTTAAACATGTATTAAAATCAGAATCAAGGAATAAAAAATTATTTAATATTAAGTTTTCAAGGTTTGCAATGTGTAATAACATGTTCAAGGTTAAGGAAAATTTTCATTCAATTAACATGCACATTTTATTGCTCTATGTGATTGATTTTTATTTTCACCTCCCCCCAACATAATATAACACTGTCCCCAGTGTTTAAAGAAAATATAATTTAGAAGGGGTAGAGGCAGATAATAGGAGCATAGAACAATTTCACCTGATATTTGATGTTGAAGTTTGTGATGCTCTCATTTAATCCCTTGGTCTCTATGTCACTTGAAGAATCCTCATGGTAGTGTACGCTTGTACTCTTATGATTTCCCTGAAAATCCATCAAACTTGGTAGCCCCTGAATCTCAAAAACCAACATAGTTAGACATAATGGAAACCCCTTGAGGTTCCCTTTTCTAAAAATAAACAACAATAAAATAAAAAAAATAAAAAATAAAATAAAAATAAAGACAAAACATACTTGTTAATTTTGAAACTCCAACGATCGAAACTCATAACAAGTAATAATTTTTTTTAAAAAAATTATGTATATATAAAAAAATTTAAAATATAAGTATATATATATATAGAAGATAGAATAAGGAAGCACCAACCACCGTAGTTCAGTGGTAGGCGTGCGCCCCTGTCTCCCTTCGGTTCCGGGTTCGAGTCCCGCGGCTTCACCGGCCGTGACGGGGTTTGACCCACGTCCTACGGCGTGTCACTTTTTTTTGTTTTGTTGTTTTGTTTTGTTTTTTTAATAAATAAAAATAAAAATAAAAACTTACAAACACCTATATTGTTGATACATTGTCTTCTTTTTAATTTCTGGGTAAGATAATACTCAGGGATCACACCGCGTGACACGGATGAATACAACGCTCCCCTTTCATACCCATCCATACTCATAAGAGAAGAACAGGTCAACAATATGAGGTAAAATTATATCAAATTGTTTTGCTAAAAAAAAATTGATTAAAACAATAAAGTGATTGTAAATTTAAAAATCATGGGTTGCCTCCCATTCAACGCTTTGTTTAACGTCGTTAGCTCGACTTAAACCCCTTATTGATTAATTGTTGTTTTTTTTCATCAAAGGTAGGTTCACTCAGGTCTTCATAAACTTCATTGTTTTAGAATGGTTCTATGAATGGTTTGACTCTTTGACCATTAACTTTAAATATTTGACCATTGGTGGGATCTTGAATTTCAACAGCCCCATGGGGGTACACCTTATGCACTATGTATGGACCGGACCATCTAGACCTCAACTTTCCCGGGTGCAAATGAAGTTTAGAACTATACAAAAGCACAGGTTTCTCTGGTTCAATGTGTTTAGTTTTAAGATTCCTAGACTGGTAGGCTTGAACTCTAGCTTTATTGATCCTTGAATTTTCATAAGCCTCCATCCTAAGTTCCTCAAGCTCATTTAGATCCAATTTCCTCTTTATTCCGGCCAAAGAAATGTCAAAGTTCATTTTTTTGATTGCCCAAAAGGCCTTATGCTCAATCTCCACTGGAAAATGGCATGCTTTACCATAAACCAACCTATATGGGGACATTCCTAGGATAATTTTAAATGCTGTTCGATATTCCCAAAGAGCATCTAAGAGTTTGCTCGACCAATCTTTCCTAGATGGATTAACAGTTTTCTCAAGAATTTGTTTGATTTCTCGATTGGCTAACTCAGCTTGACCATTGGTTTGTGGGTGGTAAGCGGTGGACACTTTGTGAGAAATTACATACTTCTCCATGAGTGATGAGAATGGGCGATTGCAGAAATGAGTTCCATGACCACTAATGATAGCCCTAGGAATCCCAAATCTAGAGAAGATGTTTTCTTTAAGGAATCTAATCACAGTTTGATGGTCATTTGATTTTGTAGGAATGGCCTCAACCCATTTTGAGACATAATCGACAGCCAAGAGAATGTAAAGATATCCCCTAGATTTTGGGAAGGGACCCATGAAATCAATTCCCCAACAATCAAAGATTTCAACCACTAATATTGGAGTGAGAGGCATTTGATTCCTTTTTGTGATGGACCCTACTTGTTGACACCTAGGACAGCTTTGACAAAATGTGTAGGAGTCCCTTGAGAGGGTGGGCCAAAAGAGACCACATTGAAGAACCTTGGAAGAAGTTTTCTTAGAGGAAAAGTGACCTCCACAAGCCTCACTATGACAGAACATTAGGATGGACTCTTGTTTGGATTCTGGCACACACCTCCTAATGACTTGGTCAGGATAGAACTTATAGAGGTATGGATCATCAAACACATAATGCTTGACATCAGAAAGAAATTTTCTTCTAGCTTGGGTCCCTAAGAATTTTGGAATGACCCCTGAAACCAAGAAGTTGGCTATGTCAGCATACCAAGGGCAATCACTCACAGAATAGAGGTTCTCATCAGGAAATGAATCAGACACAGAAAGGTGATGTGAGTTGTCTTTGAATTCCAACCTAGAGAGGTGATCAGCTACAACATTATCAAAACCTTTTTTATCCTTAATGGTTAAATCGAACTCTTGAAGAAGAAGGACCCACCTAATCAATCTAGCCTTGGCATCTTGTTTTTGGAAGAGATATTTTAGAGCTGAATGGTCGGTGAATACAATGATGGGTGATCCTAAGAGGTAGGACCTGAATTTCTCTAAGGCAAACACAATAGTAAGTAACTCCTTTTCAGTGGTGGTGTAATTGATTTGGGAATCATTTAAGGATTTGCTTGCATAAGAAATGACATATGGAGTTTTATCACACCGTTGTCCTAACACAGCTCCTACATCAAAGTCACTGGCATCACACATGAGTTCGAAAGGAAGGTCCCAGTTTGGAGATTTCATAATGGGAGGAGAGGTGAGAGTGGATTTAAGGGTTAAAAATGAACCCTCACAGCTTTCTGTCCAAACAAATGGAGCATCCTTTACTAGGAGAGCACAAAGAGGGCGAGAGATTGAACTAAAGTCCTTAATGAATCTTCTATTGAAACCAGCATGTCCTAAGAAGGACCTCACTTAACAGTTCTGGGTGATGGAAGGTGACTAATGATGTCAACCTTTGCTTAATCAACTTCAATTCCCCTACCCGAGACTATATGGACAAGGACTAACCCCTCTTTTACCATGAAATGGAATTTTTCCCAGTTTAGGACCAGATTATTTTCTTCACATCTTGAAAAAACTCTCTCCACATTCCTAAGACATCCCTCAAATGTATCCCCAAAGACAGAGAAGTCATCCATGAAGACCTCTAGAAAATCCCCTACTATATCTGAGAAGATTCCCATCATGCATCGCTGGAAGGTTCCAGGGGCATTGCATAACCCGAACGGCATGCGTTTGAAGGCAAAGGTGCCGAATGGACAGGTGAAGGTTGTCTTCCCTTGATCCTACAAGGAGACCTCGATTTGATTGTACCCTGAGTACCCATCTAGGAAGCAATAGAATTGATGACCCGCTACTCGCTCGAGGACTTGATCAATAAAGGGCAAGGGAAAATGGTCCTTCTTGGTACAAGAGTTGAGCTTCCTATAGTCAATACAGACTCTCCAACCACTACTCACCCTAGTTGGAAGAATTTCCCCATCCTTATTAGTGATCACAGTGATTCCAGCTTTCTTTGGGACAACTTGAATTGGGCTTACCCACTCACTCTCAGCTATGGGGTAGATGATACCAGCTTTCAACAACTTAATAAGTTCTTTCCTTACCACATCCATAAGATTTGGATTGAGTCTCCTATGAGGTTGACGACATGGTTTGGATTCAGATTCTAGAGTAATCCTATGAGTTCCAATAAGTGGGCTAATCCCAGGAATATCAGACAGGGTCCAACCAATGACTTTCTTGTGTTTCCTAAGGACATCTAGAAGCATCCCCTCATGATTGGCTTCAAGAGAAGAAGATATGACTATAGGATGTGTTTGATTTTCCCCTAGTAAGGCATACTTGAGGGAAGTAGGAAGTTCCTTCAATTCAAGATCAGGTTGGTTCAGAATTTCAGCAGAAGATTGGGGCATTGGATCAAGATCAAATTTGTTTCCTAGATTTTCAGATTGAATTGATTCCCCATGTGTAGAAGTTTCAGCCACAAGATTGTATTGACCTGGGTTAGGGAAGGGAGTTTGAGTTGTATCCATGAATGTGGTTTCCTGAAAGGTTTCACTGATTGTTGGTCCTAAGACATCATCATAGGAGCAATTTGAAAATGATTCGAGCCAAGGAGATAAACTTCCTTCATGTGAACAAAGGAAATCAATCTCATCCTGACTTAAACATCCATCAAATATTTCTTGATGTTCTATGGATTCATTTTCAATGCTTCCTAACATGTTTACTTCATGAATGTCCTCGTCGTCTCCTATTTGTGAGCTTTCATTATAGATGTTCAAGACTAGACTCATGTTCCCAAAGGTGATGGTCATGTTCCCATTTCGGACTCGGATAACAGAGTTGATTGTTGCAAGGAAAGGACGGCCAAGAATGATTGGAGTTTTCTCCCTAGTACCTAAGCTTGGATGATTGTCAAGGACAATGAAGTCAGTAGGGTAAATGAAATTCTCAAATTTCACTAAAACATCCTTTAAGATCCCCTTAGGAACCCGAACACTACGATCAGCGAGTTGAAGAGTGACAGATGTGGGTTGGAGTTCTTCGAGCCCTAACTGACAATACATGGCATAAGGAATGAGTTTTACACTGTCACCTAGGTCACACAAGGCCTTGACAACTTTTTTCTCTCCTAGTTCAACATTGATGTAAGGGAAACCCAGGTCTTTCATCTTTGGAGGAATGGTCCCTTGAATGGTGGTACTCACATTAACAGCCAAAAGGACTTGGTTTTTATGTAAAAATTTCCTTTTAAAAGTGCACAAGTCCTTAAGGTACTTTGAGTAGGCTGGTATGGTTTGTATTGGATCGAGGAGTGGAATGTTCATCTTGACTTGATAGAAGATTTCTCTCAAGGTTTCACTCAGTTCAGGCTTGGATTTCCCCCTCATGCGTTGAGGGAAAGGAGCAGGTTGTTTGAGTGTTTGGTGTGGTTGTGGTTCCTTCTCATTCTCATTGGTTTTTTTAGAATCTGTGGGTTGTTCTTCATCATTTTGAAGTGATGTTGAATCTTTTAATAGTTCTGAAATGGTTTGTTCAGGTTTTTCAATTGATTTCCCACTTCTTAAGACTGTCACTGCTTTCAATTGTTCATGATTTGATTGAGTGCAACTTGACTCTCCCCTTGTTGTTTGTTGTGGAATGGCTTGGGTAGGCATGGGTGACTTCCCAGTTTTGATTGTTTGAAGTTCTTGTTTAAGGGAAGAGACTTCCGAGTTTATCCTTTCCATTTGTTTTAAAAGTTGTTCTAGTAGGATTTGTGGAACAGTTTGGGTTGGTGCTTGAGAAGATTGGTTTATCCCTGGGGGATATTTTGAAGGTGGAATGGTTTGTTGAAAATGGACTGGTGGCTGTTGGTATTGGATAGGTTGGGTTTGAAACTGATTATGGTCATGTTTGTCACAAATTGTGCAAACAAGGTCTACATTTTGGAATTCATGGACTTTCCTAAGGTCTATCTCTTCAACCTTCCTAGAGAGTGCTGCGAGTTTAGCCCTAAGGCTTTCTTCTTCTCTAAGTGTATGAATTCCAGTGGTTCTTTGTGGATTTTCAGAATAAGGTGAAGTTCCCCAAGTTTGGTTTTGTTCAGCCAGACTTTCCAGATACTCGTAAGCATCATTTGGGGCCTTGTTTTTAAAAGTTCCATTACACATCATGTCAATGAATTGTTTATTACCCGAACCCAACCCTTCATAGAAAATTCTCACTTGTTCAGGTATGGAAAACCCATGGGGTGGAACCATGTTTAGGGTGTCTTTGAACCTCTCCCATGTTTCATAAAATGACTCTCCATCTTTTTCAAAAAAAGTTTTGGATGCTCTTTTTAAGTGCAATTGTTTTGTGATGAGGGAAGTATTTTTTGTATAATTCTCTTTGTAGTTGGTCCCAAGAGTGGATTGATGCAGGTATCAAGTTGTTTATCCAATTTTTAGCTCGATCCTTTAATGAAAAAGGAAATAGCCTCATCTTAGCGGATTCTAGTTGATGTGGGGGACACATGGTTTCAACAATGTCGTTGAACTCTTTGACATGAAGGTATGGCATTTCTGACTCTATCCCATGAAAGGTTGGAAGGTGGTTTAGGACATGGGGTTTGAATATGTAGTTGGTGTCTCCTATGGAATTGTGTCTAATGCATGAGGGGGCATTGGTCCAAGCTGGAGTGAGGTAGTCGTTCATGGTTTGATCAACTACATTCCCTAAGTTTGGAGCTTCTTGGTTTTGGTTTCCCATTTGATTCCCCCCAGGGTTTACAATTTGATTTTTTGGATGACCCTCCATTGGACTTGTTTCAAGTTCTGACTTTGGGGTTTCAAGAATATTTGGATCTGATTTAAAAAATCCCTTAGGTGCACTTGACTCCCCTATCCTAGGACTTTCCACCCTAACTAGTCTGTTTGAGAAATCACGGGTGTAGGCAGACATGCGCCCAAAAAAAAAGCGAGAAATGGACAAGATAAGAGATCTTGGGTGAGAGTAGAAGAATGGAGGTGAGGAAAGAAGGTTTTTTTGAATCTAAGGTACTTAATTGGTCCCCGGAAACGGCTCCAAAATTTGGTTCATGCCCAAATTTACCCAAGAGAAGAAGGGTAGAACGGTCCTTGTAGTGTAGCTTGGGTTGTTGATTCCACAGAGACCTAAGAAGATACCTAAGATACACAACCTAAGGGATGGATTTTTGGCTATGAAGTGGACAAATTGGATTTGTTTTTAAGTATTTTGTGAGAAGACTAATAAGATTATTTGAGTTCAATTATAATGAATGGGTTGATCTTAGGGTTACGCTTGGGTGGATTGAATGCATTTTATTTCTTTAGACAAATTTTAGGTTTTATTAATTCTTGATGAAACCATTCTTCAAAATAACACTACCTTCATCATTTTCTGGTTAGATACTAACTAAACTCAATTACTAGTCACCAAAATACTTATAGAACCATATTCATGATCTCTCCAAGGTATATGGTCAATTTAGTAATTGGAATTAGCTTTCTCAAACACAGTGAAGATGAGGAGCGAAAATAATTGAAGAATGGAAGTCTTGAATTATTTAACCAATTAACAACAATTCGTGCATTAAATAACATTCAATCCAGCCTTTGCATCTTCCTAATATCAACCCATTAAAGGGTTAGCCCTCCATTGATGATATACTATCAATGGTGGGCGGAAGACGACTTACAAGAATTGAATTGAAGAGATTAAAACCGCGGAAATAACGAGCACTCCTCCGTGTGTGTGAATGGAATTCACACCTATGTGTGAACTATATCACCAACAAACAGAGTTATCACTGTGATTTTTTGATTTTAGAGATTTAAGTATAGAAATTGGAAGAAGATAAGAGAAGGAATTGGATTAAGAACTTAGAAATACAAAAAGAAACTTACATGGGGAAAATGAAAGCATTACAACGAAAATTGAGCATAATAACATTACATGAAAGAAGGTATCAGTTCCTCCTCACCACAACTGCCTTAAATAGGAAAATTTGGATCCTTAGGCCGAGCTCCAACAGTCCAAGTCATCCCAATAAATGAGGGTAGGCATAGGTGGTGGAAAGTAGGTGGAGAGGAGACTTCTCCACCCTTGACCCGATATGGCATCCAGCTTGCATCCACTTGACAGATCCGCTTCAAAGTCCTTCTAGATGGCCGATTTGGAGTGGGCCATAGAAGACAAAAATGAATCCCCGGATTTCTTCTAACCGCCTGTAAAATATCAGCCCAATTTAATTTGTGGTTCGGGAGATATGGAAGATTAATTGGGCTGACATTCTGGGTCGCAGATTCTGGCCCAAATTCTGATCTTCCATTTGGGCTGCCTTGATCACTATCATGGAGACCGAATTAGCACTTTGGAATGAATAATGATTTGTCCCCCTATATGTCTTCTATCATCACAAGAAATTTGGGCTTCATTTGTCCAGTATTGTGGGACCCACATCCTCAACAGTGGGTTGATGTCCAATCTGCCTTCACCAGAATTGTCTCCTTTAATCACCAAATATCATCATCATCCTTTATGAATCTTTCCTTGCTCCCTGAATGAGAAACATTTAAATTTGAAGTGAAGATACATTTCCAAAAATATAATATTAAAACATGAATAATTACATTCAATAAAATCAGATGAGTTATTGGGCCTAAATTGGTGTACATTAGGCATGAAGTGCACAATTGATGAGAGTGGATGTTTAAAATTAAAATGTACTAACTCAGGCCCATATGATCAAAAATGAACTTTTAATCCCAATAAAATGTAATTATAAAATGTGTTTTTATTGTCTAATCATTTTCTCATCTCACTTTTATCTTCGTGAGACATATGCCATATTCACACTAGTTTATTTCATGTGGTGTATATACTAACCCTTTGATATGATATATTATGACCACCTTATATTCATGGTATTTAAATTTAAAATTTAATTTATTTCTTTTATGGTGGTTATTTTTTAAAATTTACCAAAGCGGAAAGAGTTTATTTCACAATCTCATCATTATTTGGGATTATTTATGTTTAAGTATCTGATGGGGGAATTATATAATATTTATATCTCAAAGAAAATATAATTTATTATATTATATTTATTTATAAAAGTTATAATTTTTCATTTCATTTTCCTCTTTTAAGTACTCAAAATACTGAAGGGATGATTTTAAGAAAAACCGACTTTGTTCCCTATTCTGTTTGGAATATTTTTATTTAATGTCCATATTTTCATTAAAGTTTTTTCAATAATGTTTTTAATATAATACTATGATTGTTTAAAGTCATTTTTATCATTTTTTTACTTTTTATAAAAATATTTCAAAGTAATATTTTTATTTTCCAAATGAGGTACTTATTAACCTTTTTATTTAAAATGTAAAAGGAATATTTATTTTAATGTATTTGACATGAACAAAATTTATCATCAGTATGACCAACCAATGCTTTGAAGTTTAATTTAATATTTTCCATGATTATTTTCATATAATTTTTTTCCCTTTTATTCTAGAATCTTTTAGTTTTTAAAAGTAAATTTCAAAGTGAAAATGGTATTTTCCTCAAGAATGTTTTTAATGATCCTTTATGGTATTTATATTCATAAATGACAACAAAAATTTATTTTACTTATGATACATTGGGGATATATTATAATTATACCATTTTTATTCTTTATTTAGATGGTTTATGTTCATTTTTATTGGGTAAAGTGTTAACATTACATATGCTTGTTCTTCCAATACAGATAATTACTGCTTATTATGAAATGTTGAATAAATTGTATTGTTTATTCATATGATGAATGCATTCAACTTAGTAAGTGATGGGTGAGTATCGTTATATCCCCTTGATGCATCGGTAGGTATCATGAGATAAACTATTTTGTGTATTTGGTTGAGGCCTTACCCATTTATTTAAGATGTCTTGGCATGGGGCCTTGATAGTAATTTTATGATGTCCAACATTAAGCATTCTATCATTATGAAATTTTTTATTGATGTCCATGTGATTATTTTAATATTTATGATATCCACGGATAAGTTTAAAACTCATGTGATTATTTATATTTAATTATTCAATCATTATTTATTCCTACCATATTATTATTTATGATCAAGTTATTGATTAAATGGAATATGTTTTCAATTATTCATTTTTCCATATTGATTATTAATTATTTATTATATGACAGCTTCCACCATTCACATTCCCTTACCAAGAATTTTAGATTACCCTTTATTTATTTCCTTTCTCTAGGATATGAAGAAGGAATCTCTAAATGACTTCAATGATTTAGAATATTTACTTTTACTATGTTGTATTTTATGTTTTCAAATGTAATTTTAGATTTAAGTATGTATCTATTTTATAAAAACTACTAAAATCTTCAGTCCTTTGGGATGCGATTTCTTATATCTTATTCCAATATAAAACAATAACCACCAATTCTGGGCTACTGGAGTTAGGTTATTTACACACACACACATACACACATATATAATAAAGGTACCCTTCTTCCACTTCCCAATTGGTGTGTCACTCTCACACCCCAATGAATCAAATAATATGATCATACCTCCCATAAGTCATCCTGAAAGTAACTAGAAATCCATATGACCTCCATATCATTGTCTCATCCTACATCCTGTACAACTTTTTAGAAACTCATCACTATTACATCATCTATACCAAGTATAATTCCATAATCCCCTAAAACCCATGTATCATGTATTATACATCAAGTCATCACAACCCATGCTTGTACTCTTAGGGAATGACATAACCACCATGACTAGTTACATGTTTGTGTTATAAACTCAATCCGTTATAGCCCAAAAATAAATGCATAGTAAGACTAAGATCCATCACAACCAACATGATCCCATACCCTATAACTTAAGCTGTCACAAATTGGGTATTCCCACACAATATATTATATCCAAATGGAAATAAGTGTAGAGGGAAAAGTCAACTATCTATTCACTCACCAACTTGGATATTGGAGAAAAAACCCCCAAAACATTTGGTTGTCGGTTTCCCTACCGACTCAGGTGGTGAATCATATGAAATAAGAAAATATAAGAATAATAAAATACATAACCACACTAAGGAAAACTACATAGACTTAGACATAAACCACCACCATCATCAAACAAGACACCCGATTTCCACCACTAAGGTCTAGGAGACTATATCTCAAACATGAACACAATCATTGAGATTCAACATCATCAACCATGTTAACTTGGTAATTATTACTTTATTATATATTTTTTAAGAATCTAGTAATTTACCCATCATTAATTTTTCCATCATTTAATATGGTTCAACCATTTCATTTCATCACAAACCAACATGCTTTCATAAACCAAATTACAAATCCAGATTCAATACCCATGATCTTCGATCATTTAATTAATCCATCCCATGGTTTCTATTATTTAATTTTATCATATCATTATCAATAATAAAAATACCATACCATAGTTTTATTTATTAATTTATTTATCATTCCATAATTTTTAGATATTCTAGGACTCATCCTAAGTTACCACAACCAAATATACTACCATCATGCATAGAGAGAAACATCATAAAGTAATTAGAAAACATAATATACAACCATCTGATAACCAACCATTTAAAATAAACCATCAAGAAATAAAAAATGAAAAATTACAACTATTAATTCATTCCAAATACCTTGGTTTCATTCCTGACACCATTGAGCACAACACATTCTATCTTTCCATCACCTATATTAATCCACCACTATACCCCTAGGAAAACAAGACCATTGTTCTCTAAATAATAACAATTATAGGTTCACAAAAAATCACATAAAGTATCTACCATCCAAGAGTATAAATTAAAATAAACAAAAGTATTTTCATCATGTCACACTCCTAAGGCAATTATGGCCATATCACCAAGAAATCTTGGCCTTTCACAAATAAGGAATAGAAAACCATTCCCCAAAAATTTATCTTTAGAAAACAACCATTTCATTACCATATTGATTTTACTAGTTTAATATATATAGTTTCAATAAAAATAATATACCTATAATCACATCTATCCATAGTTAGAAATCAATCATTAACATGTTTTAATCATAAATTCAATATTTCATCAATTTCATAGAAGAACAATAATCAATTTATACGTCTCTTATATTAATCATTAAATCTATATTACTTTAAACTTATTATAAAATTTCTATTGAATTAATCTTTTAGAACAATATAAAAAATACCACAAATAGATAACTCACTATCTTGAAAATAAAGAGGCAACATCAACATAAAAAATCACATTCAATCACAATGACCCAATTCCCTATTTAATTATTCCTTAATTTACCATATTATTATCTTTATTAGGTTGTTTCCACTATTACCCATAGAAGTTAAAGTATGATAGTATCATCATTGAAGATAAAACAAAAGGATAAGTAATGAATCCCCTTCCTCAATTTGAAGTTCAACGTTCTATGAGAAAAAATGGATGAAAAAGGATCAACCACCACTGAACTCGAAGAAAATTGACTTAGAATATATAAATAAGAAACCAACTTCAAAACATGATATATTATTAACTCCAAAATATATAAATTACACCAAAAAAACCTTAAAAAAGAACAATAACAAGGATAATTAATAGAAAAGGATATAAGATATTACCTTGATTCAAAAGACTTTGATTTGATGGTTCAAGTTTTTTAGAATCTCAAAGAATATGAATAGAGAGTGGTGAGAGGGATAGATTATAGATAGGGTTTTAGATAATAGATTATAAATTAAAACCATGGGGAACCTAACCCTCTATTAATAGAGGAAGCCTAAGTGGCCTTCACCATGGTGTGGTGATCTCCCTCTACACCGCAGTTTCCCTCAGTAAAAGGGAGATTCGATTCTCCTGAAGTTTGAATCCACAAGGATAGAACATGTTTAAAATAATATTTAAAACCCCTTGATTGACACAATACCTTGGACCATATTGTGGTGGAATATCTTTAACTATTTCAGTTCACCACGTTTAAGACCATGATGTAGAGACTACTGACATGTTGTTTCCCCTATCTCTTGAATTCTCTCCCTTAACTTTGTATTCCAACACACCTAATGAAACAAGATCCCTAAGAAATTACATGCTACCATTTCCTATAGGTAGAACTCAATATACACCATGCTTGAAAAAACATGTGCGGTGGTCTCCCCATTTTCCGCAAGGAGACTCACCTAACTCGTCACCTAGCACCTACTCATCTATGTGTCATTGCACCCTACAAAATGGGCTCCCCATGTGTTTCAGATACATGTTTTATATAGGGGGATCACCATGTGAAAAAAGTAGTCACTAAACCCAAAACTAGGGCATGGTGTGTAACACCCCTAGTTTTTATGAATTATTATTTTTCAAATAAATTAAATTTCTTTGATGATTTGCATTGAACACTACACCAAGTTAAGTTTGATTTATACGCAACACCAAGTTAAGATTGAACTACACACAACACTGAGACTATTTTTCAATAAATACAATACTAATTTTGGATTTTATTGCACACAATATTGAGTTTCTTTGATATATTTCATTACACGCAAGATCGTGTTTTACCACACCACAATATACAATTAATATTAATATTTAATATGATAGTTGTCACATAGACATTGGAATGATGTTTATGAATATGATTAACTAACTTTTGAAAAAAATATTTACATGTGTTTATATGATGAATTATTTTATTACCAATTAATTATAAATGAGAGTAAGAACTATTTGAAAATAAAGAAATTCCTTTTTTTGAAAAACTATTTTTCTATGCGCAAACACATTTTATATCAATAAGTTAAAAACATTTTATGAATTATTTTAATGATATATATATATATACATATTATATTAAAATAAACTATTTAACATTAAAATTATGTGTTTTCTATACAAGAGGTAAGGATAAATCCAATTTTATGCATAAAAGATGTATTTTTCTAAAAGGTAGTTTTATCGTCTTTTAATGGTGCACTTATTTTAGATATATTTTTTGAAAATTTATAAATTATATTTGAAAAAATAAACTTCATTTTATAAATCATAACATCAAAATTATATTAGAGTAATTTTTTTGGATTTTTCTGAAAAGTTTCATTTTTAATGAATAGTGAAAAATACTGAATTTTAATTGAAAAATGTCTTTTCACTTAATTTATTAATAAAGTTAAACAACATTTTAAATTGGTTTTAAAGTATAATTATATTAATTACAAATAATTTAATCTAATATGGTTTATTTTAATCAATTCCACATTGAAATTGTATATAAAAATAGTTCAATCTTTTGAACTTTTCTCTTTAAAAACCTGCTTTCTAATTGCGTCTGTAGGATTAATTATAAATGAAATCATTCCATTTTTGTGAATAGAATTTGGAAAAAATAATTAAATATCCAGAATTGTAATAATTTATATTATCTAATAAATTCAAAATAATTTTTTACCTTAATGATTAGTGAAAACCACTAAAATTAATTAACTCGATTAATGTTATAACAGGGTTTCACACATTATATGAATTTGTATTAAAATTAATCATACACACACATAGGATTTTTATTTAATTAATTTAAATTAATATTTATAATTATTTTGTATATATTATCTTATAAATATATTTTTATTATAATCTTAATGGATAAATTACTTAGGTAAATAAAAAGATACAAGTTATTGACTGCGCTTTCATGACACGTCAAATTGATTATGCTTTTAAGGTTGATTTTTAGTCTATGGAATACCATAGGTTGTCTCTCAAGGAGTGTTGGTAGGTTTAGAGTGTGTATTTTTAATAAAAATGACTAAGAGAGGGGGGTGGTTTTGAAAAGAGTTTAAAACAATGACTTAGCTGAAATAGCTTAAAAGTTGAGTGACCTAGTGGATTTTGAAAAATATGAGATAAAAGGGTCGATGTGATTTCACTACACACATATCAAGTTCATTGTTTATAGAGATTTATCTTAGGTTTAGAGTAATTATCTAGTTGGAGTTAATTGGAATCCCGATCAATTCCTAAGCTTTTATTTCAATGCTTTAAGGACCAAACCTTGACGTGACAATCGTATTGTCAAGGTCCAGTACTTATGCATGGAATAAGATCTTCCAAAGCAGATTTAAATCTCAATAAGGTGGGTATGAAAAGTATTCTTGTGATGTCCAATCGGAACAACACAAGTCACGCACTCAAAACCTCACACCGATCGGTTAGAAATTAAGAGCATAACACTCACATGCATCAAATCAAGCATTCAAATCTGAAATAAAATAAGATACTTGGAATGAAATGTTTAAATACCCAAATTAATACAAAACAGTATCTAGTGTATGCATCGGAACTCCCTTGACATGTGTGTAGCTCCCTCACAACGAACACCCAACTTTTAGCTCGACATCGGGAGGAGGAGGAAGCTCGGGTGGAACTCCTTCTTCATCCTTGATTCCCCTATGAGGATAGGGAACTCTAGAACCTCCAAGGTGATTAGGAGACTCCTATAGGACTACAAATTGGCATCACTTCACTCCTTGGACGAACTTGCAAATGGGGTTCCCTTGGTTCCCTTTTATAGGAAAATTGGAAGGTAGTTTTAGGCACACAGATTTCCTTAATCCACTTGTACCACGCGTTGCGGTCTACAGATAGACTTATCTCGATTTGGAGAAAATATAAAAGTTGTATCCCTACCCATTTAATGTCTCCACCGAAAGTTTGGAACCATTTGGACAACTAAATCTAAAGATATTGATAAAATACAGAACACCGCATTTGACTTGGTCCAAATTCGGTGGCTTGGACAGATCAGTTCAGATGGGCCTAATAGAAGCCGAATCAGGATTGGGTTCCTTAATATGAAATGTAGAATATTAAATTTTGGACAGTCCCACAAAATTTCATCCCATTTGAATACACTTATTTTGTGTACTATGCATAACAATGGACAGATGTCCATGGATCCATGCAATTTTGGCCCATTTTTCTTCCACTTCATCAAGGGCCCTCCAAATCACCTCCACCTACATTGAAATAATAAAAACAAGTAACATTACCCATTATAATGTTGATTAAAATTAATTAAATTATTCAAACATAAAGTTCAATTTATTATTATATTTGAAATATTCATTACAAAACTAGTTTAAAACAGTGGTGTAAGGGTGGAATAAAACAGTGAATCGTTGTACGATCACACCCCCACACCTAAACATTTGCACTCCTGGGAAAAGTCACATACCCAAATACAATGATGAATATATATATATATATATATATATATATATATATATATATATTTCCCACATCCTAAAGATTTATCATTTGAGGAAATTTTATCTAAAGTAAAATGATCAATGCACGAACCACACCAAGGAGTTATTCTTAGTGAAAATAGAAAAAGATATCTCATAAATCATATCATAGAGAAATTAAAAAAGATTCATGATAACCAATTGATAAACAAATTCATAAGTAAACCATGAAACTAAATCTCCATGTGTGTGTGTGAAAACCATTCCATGCTATTCTTTCCACTTATTATCCAATAAATATAGGTTATTTTAACATTTTTCAGCTTAAATGATTTTTTCACCGAACCTGTCCTACATCCTTTGTAATCATATTCCAAGACCCACTCATTTAAACATTACTAGAAGTCAAACCATAAGCTCCCGACCTAGATATCCCCATATGTTGTACATTTCATCACTCCCCTCATTTATTATATTTTTTTTGAAGTTGCAATTGGAACAAATCTCACACTCATATCTCAACCCTTGTTTGATCTCCTCACGACACTAATTGCAATAGTTATAACAAGATCAAAGGTTGAGGATGAGTGGTTTTTGACCTTCCCAAGACACAAATTTTTTTTGAGGGCGTACAACAGTCGGACATTAGGTACACATGCATAGGTCAATCTGGTACAATAATGAAACAGATCGGATAAGGAATGAACGTATGGAAATATCATTTCAAGCTGAAAAATATTAACCCAACATATATTTAACTTATATTAAGTAAGAAATATTCACACTTTGTGGTTTGGTGCAAAAATGTATGGAGATATTAGTGACACAGTTTTCCAAAAAACTACTCACACAAAGGGCATCAATCATCTCAAAGGTTTCACATAGATACAACCATTTATATCATTGACAGAAAACCAATTCACTAAAAATCACTCCCTGATGTTAAATTCCTACAAAAATTCTTTTTATCTTTCATTATGGTATTTTTACTTTCCCCACATTATGGTCGCCCAATCATGGAACTTCGAAATTGTTTATGGGGAAAAATGAAAATACCATAAAGAAGGCCAAAAAGAGAAAACAAAAGGAGAAAATGATGAAAATTCCTAACTATCCCAGGAATGTATCCACCCACCCACACCTAGAGTATGCAGTGTCCTCACTATAGTAAAAGAGAAGTGGGAAGGAAGGATAAAACCTGGTTGATGTCATTCATAGTTTGCTTCTTGAACTTGGAGTTCCTCCATCAAGGACTCCAGAACGGGTTCATGAAATTGCTTCAGCCGCTACCCATTGATAGTGAAGGTTTGCTTGGTTTCCTCATTTTGAACCTGAACAACACCAAATGGAGATAAATTAGTAACAATGTATGGTCCAAACCAGCGGGAACGAAGCTTACCCGGATGCAACTTTAGCCTTGCATTATAAAGAAGGACCTTCTGCCCAATATGGAACTGAAGATGAAGGATAAGACGGTCATGGGTAGCCTTAGTTCTCTCCTTATAAATCCTGGAGTTTTCATATGAATCTCTTCTCATTTCCTCTAGCTCCTGAATCTGCAACTTCCTTTGATCACTTGCACCAGAATGATTAGAATTGCATTGTTTGATGGCCCTGTAGGCCCGGTGCTCAATCTCAACAGGGAGGTGACAACTCTTTCCAAAAACTAGCCTATAAGGTGACATTCCAATGGGAGTTTTAAAAGCAGTAAGGTAATCCCATAATGAATCATCAAGTCTAAGACTCCAATCTTTCCTGTTGGGTTGGACCGTTTTTTCAAGAATTTGTTTTACCTCTCTATTTGACACCTCAGCTTGACCATTGGTCTGTGGATGATATGCAGTAGAAACTTGATGACCGACCCCATACCGACGCAAAAGTGATTGCATTGTTCGGTTGCAGAAATGAGAACCCTGGCCACTGATAATGAACCTAGGTAATCCAAACCTACAAAAGATCCGAGTTCTCAAAAATTCTACAACTGTTTTGGAATCATCTGTCCTTGTGGCCCGTGCCTCTACCCATTTTGATACATAATCAATGGCCAAAAGAATGTACAAGTTTCCAAAAGAATTGGGAAATGGCCCCATAAAGTCAATGCCCCAAAAATCAAAAATGTCATGAAAGAGCAAGGGTTGTTGTGGCATTTCATTCCTTTTAGAGACATTCCCCATTCTTTGAAAACGAGGACAAGATTTACAAAATTCATGGGCATCCCGAAAAAGTTTTGTCCAAAAGAGACCAGAATCAAGAACTTTGTGAGCAGTCCATTGGGGACCAAAGTGGCCCCCACAAGTAAGAGTGTGGCAGAATCTAAGGAAAGATTGAAACTCGCTATCGGGAACACAACGTCTAAGGACCTGATCGCTACATGTGCGCCAAAGGTAGGGGTCATGCCAAATGTACCAAAGAGACTCATGTTTTAGACGACTGGCTTGGTTTTTGTTGAAATCAGTAAGAATGAAATATGCTACCAAATAATTTACAATTTCAGCATACCATGGAATAACATCTTGAACTTTGTACAATTGCTCATTAGGAAACAAGTCATTAATGGGAATACAGGGATATGAGACAATGTCCGAGGATGGGGGGATCCTACTGATATGGTCTTCCACCACATTCTATGCTCCTTTTTTATCTCTAATTTCTAGATTGAATTCCTAAAGGATGAGCATCCAACGAATGAGACGTGGTTTGGCTTCCGGTTTCTTTAGGAGATACCGGAGGGCTGCATGGTCTGAGAACACAATGACTTTGGACCCTAAAAGTTATGACATGAATTTATCCAAGGAAAACACAATGGAAAGAAATTCTTTTTCAGTGGTGGTGTAGTTTTCTTGGGCAGGGTCCAAAGTACGTGAGGCATAGGCAATGACATGTGGAGCTCGACCGACCCTTTGTGATAAGACTGCCCCAACTGCATAGTTAGAGGTGTCACACATGAGCTCAAATGGTAAATCCCACCGAGGTGGTTGGATTATCGGGGGTGATGTGAGACTCCGTTTTAATTTATTAAAAGCTTCTTCACATTATTTATCCAAAACAAAATCTTTTTCTTTTTGGAGTAAGCGGGATAGGGGAAGTGCAATCTTACTAAAATCACGAATGAAACGACGGTAAAATCCAGCATGACCTAGGAAAGAACGCACATCACGTACATTTTTAGGGAATGGTAGGGAAGAAATGACATCCACTTTCGATTTATCTACTTGGATACTATCCCCAGAAATGACATGTCTCAAAACTATACCTTGTCACACCATGAAATGGAATTTCTCATAATTTAATACAAGATTCTTTTCAATACAGCGACGTAGGACAGAACCAAGACTACTTAAACATTCATCAAAAGAGGACCCATAAACAGTAAAATTATCCATGAAAACTTCCATGAAATTCTCTAGGTAATCCGAAAAAATACTAACCATACATCGCTGGAAAGTACCCGGAGCATTGCACAGGCCAAATGGCATCCTTCTATAGGAAAATGTGCCAAAGGGGCAAGTGAAGGTTGTATTTTCCTGATCCTCGGGGGCAATATGGATATAAAATTATCTAGAATACCCATCAAGAAAACAGTAATGGGACTTCCCCACTAGCCTATCTAGAATTTGGTCAATGAATGGCAATGGGAAATGGTCCTTCCTAGTGTGTTGTTTTAGTCGGTGATAATCTATACAGACACGCTAACTATTCTGCACACGATTTGGAACCAATTCATTGTTTTCATTTTCAATTACTGTTAGGCCAGTTTTTTTAGGAACTACTTGAACGGGACTGACCCATTGGCTGTCAAAGATGGGGTAAATGATTCCAGTAGCCAATAATTTTGTTACTTCATTTTTAACTACTTCTAAGAGGTTTGGGTTTAGTCGACGTTGTGCCTGCCTCACTGGTTTATCCTCATCAGTTAATAAAATATGATGTGTATAAATTGATGGGCTAATACCAGGAATGTCTGCAAGTGTCCATCCCAATGCTTGTTTATGATCCCTCAAAAGTTCAAATAGTCACAATTCATGCTCAGGAGGGAGTGGACTAGCAATGATGATGGGCAACTTGTTTCCATTCTCAAGATATGAATATTTTAAATCTTGATGCAGTTGCTTTAGTTCCAATTCAGGTGTATTTTATATTGATGGGAGTGTGTGTGAAAGTGATAGGTCACTAATCTCATCTAACTGCTCAATGGTATCATCCTCAGATGAGGATTTAGCTTTTACCAGCGTAGCAGTATCATCGATGGTCATGTGATCCTCCATGTTCAATAAATTATCAATTAATAAACATGCATTACACTTTTCTAGACCACTACAATAATCAACACATGATTCATTTCCAAGAATTTCAATCAAAGAGGAAAATTCAGAAAGGGGATCATGGGAAAAAAATGAAGTGATTTTAGGGGAAGGGAGTATATCAGTTGAATTTACCGAGAGAGAGGAATGTTCTTCTGAGGGATGATTCATGGAATCAAGGATGTTGAAATGGACTATGTCACCACCAAAATCCATAGATAATGTACCATTATGGACATTAATTATGGATTTGGCAGTTTTCAAGAAAGGTCTCCCCAATATAATTGGGGCATTTCCATTCATCCTATCATCTTCCATTTTTAGCACATAAAAATCAGCAGGAAATATTAAATTTTGAACCCTCACAAGAACATCCTCTAACACACCAGAAGGGTGTTCCGTACTCCGATTTGCTAGCTGAACAACTATTACTGTGGGCTTTAGTTCACCGAACTGCAAAAAAAAGTATATGGAGTGAGACATCACATTAATAGAAGCACCCAAATCAAGCATAGCATTGGAGAAAGAATACTCCCCTATAGTGCACGGAATCGAGAATGTTCCAGGATCATTGCACTTGGTGGGAAGTGATGGTTGTATCAATGCTGAGATGTTCCTCCCCAGGCTCACCTTCTCATCACCTCTAAGTCACCTTCGGTGGGTACACATCTCCTTCAGAAACTTGGCATATCTCGGAATTTTCTTGATGGAACCAATCAATGGAATGTTAACCTACACTTTTTTTAAAGTATCCAATATTTCTTTATCAAGTTTAGTTCCCTTTTGTTTCCTTGGTTGGGTGGCTCTTTGGGGAAATGGAAGAGGAATGCTTGGGCTTGGTAACTCATCAATAGACACACTCTTTCCTTTGGTAGGACTTCTCTCAAGACAAGGTTCCATCTCATTTGAACATTTTTCAGTGGTTGTGAAAGTGGTTCCCTTAGTAGAGGATGACTCTAATGGAGGGTTCATTTGGAATTTAAGTTGAGTTCCACTCCTAAGGGTGATGTCACTAACATTTCCCTTATCCCTAGGGTTGAAAAGTGGTTGAGATGGTAGTTTACCAGACCCATGGATTTGGATTTCACCCACTGAGTTAGCTAGTTGGCCTAATTGGGTTTTGAGGTCTTGTATGGCTGCTTGGGTGGTTTGTTGGAACTGAAGATTATTGGCAGCCATTTGTTTCATCATATCTTCTAGGCTAGGCTCAGGTTTTGAAGGGGGTTGTTGGAAAGGCCTTTGGGGTGGTTGAAAATTTCTGGGTGGTGTTGGTTGATGACTACTTTGCCCTGGTTGGTTCCATGGTTGATGAGGCTAGTTTGAATACCACCTTACCTATAGGCTTGGTTGTCTTTCCACCCATGGTTGGATGGATAGTAAGGTTCTTGCCTAATGGGTTGGTTATAGGGGTGTCCTGGGAATATTGCCTCACAACTCTCAGAAGTTTCTCTCAATTGGGGGCATTGGTCAGAATAGTGGGTATCAGAAGAGCATATACCACAATGTATGGGAGGAGGAGATTGGAATTTCCCTTGGGAAAGAGCAAGTTGTCGTAGAAGGGTACTTACCTCTTCAAACTTTGTGTCCACCTTCTTCTCAAATTCAGTACTTTGCACCTCATGGACACCTTGAATGGGTACACTGGACCTTGAACTGAATTGTTGAGTGTTCTGTTCCATAGTCTCAATTAGGTTACTTGCAGCGATTGGGGTTTTATCCACTAGTGCATCACCTGCAGCAGCATCAATCATGTTATGATCTATTGGAATTAAACCTTTATAAAAATATTTTATTAAAAGTTGATCGCTTATTTGGTGGTGTGGAAAAATTGAAAATAATCTTTTAAAGAGTTCCCAATATTCATGAAGGGTTTCTCCTTGAGATTGTCTTATCCCACATATTTATTTCCTTATTGTTTCAGTTCGAGAGGCTGGGAAGTATTTTTCAAGAAAAAGTCGTTTCATGTCCGCCCAACCTCTAATAGGTGAATTAACATAATACAACCAATCTTTAGCCATGTCTTCTAATGAAAATGGAAATGCCCTAATTTTTACTTGTTATTCATCCACATTAGAAGTTTTTAATGTTTAACACATATTATGAAATTCTTTTAAATGCTTATGTGGATCTTCTCCAGGCAGTCCATGAAATCTTGGTAATAAATGAATTAAACCAGATTTTAGTTCAAAATTGGGTGTATCGCCTTGTAATTGAATGTAAGTGGGTCGGATATCAACATCAGGTGAGGTGAGTTATTTTAGTGTTCTATTATTTTCATCCATGTTATACAAGTTATGTTCAGTTTTAACTTTGGTTTCAGAAGAAGAAGAAGGATCAAGAAGAATTTTAAGATGTGATGTCTCCTCCTTCAAAGTGTTGTCTTGTGTGTATCGGTTTCGTTGATGTAGGATCCTCTCCGGTTTGGGTTTGAAAGTTTGTAGGTCTCCTAGAGTAGAACACATCATACACAGAACCTACACAATAAATAAATTAGAACAAAAAAATAAATGCAAAGGTATAAGATAAAACAAACAAATATTCACAAAAATTACAAAAATTTTATCAAAAAAACGCACAAAAAACCAAAGCGCTCCCCGGAAACGGCACCAAAATTTGACCGCTCTATCGTGACACGTCAAATTGATTATGCTTTTAAGGTTGATTTTTAGTCTAGGGAAGAACCTAGGTCGTCTCTCAAGGAGCGTTGGTAGGTTTAGAGTGTGTATTTTTAATAAAAATGACTAAGAGAGGGGGGTGGTTTTGAAAAGAGTTTAATACAATGACTTAGTTGAAATAGCTTAAAAGTTGAGTGACCTAATGGATTTTAAAAAATAAGATATAAAAGGGTCGATGTGATTTCACTACACAAATATCAAGTTCATTGTTTATAGAGATTCATCTTAGGTTTAGAGTAATTCTTTGGTTGGAGTTAATTGGAATCCTGATCAATTCCTAAGCTTTTATTTCAATGCTTTAAGGACCAAACCTTGATGTGAAAATCATATTATCAAGGTCCAGTAATTATTCATGGAATAAGAGCTTCCAAATAATATTGAAATCTCAATAAGGTGGGTAAGAAAAGGATTCTTGTGATGTCCAATCGGAACAACACAAGTCACGCACTCAAAACCTCACACCGATCGGTTAGAAATTAAGAGCATAACACTCACATGCATCAAATGAAGCATTAAAATATGAAATAAAATAAGATACATGGAATGAAATATTTAAACACCCAAATTACTCCAAACCATTATCTAGTGTATGCATCAGAAATCCCTTGACAAGTGTGTAGCTCCCTCACAACGAACACCCAACTTTTAGCTCGACATCGGGAGGAGGAGGAAGCTCGGGTGGAACTCCTTCTTCATCCTTGATTCCCCTATGAGGATAGGGGCCTCCAGAACCTCAAAGGTGATTAGGATACTCCTATAGGACTCCAAATTGGCAGCACTTCACTCCTTGGCCGAACTTGCAAATGAGGTTCCCTTGGTTCCCTTTTATAGGAAAATTGGAAGGTGGTTTTAGGCACACAGATTTCATTAGTCCACTTGTACCACGCGTTTTGGTCTTCAGACAACCTTATATCTCTTCGGAGAAAATAGAAAATTTTTATCCCTACCTCTTTAATCTCTCCACAAAAAGTTTGGAACCATTTGGACAACTACAGCTCAAGATATTGATAAAATACAGAACACCGCATTTGACTTGGTCCAAATTTGGTGGCTTGGACAGATCAGTTCGGATGAGCCCAATAGAATCCGAATCAGGATTGAGTTTATTAATATGAAATGTAGAATATTAAATTTTGTACAGGAGCACAAAATGTCAGCCCATTTGGATACACGGATTTTGTTTACTATTCAAAATAGTGGACAGATGTCCATGGATCCATGCAATTTTGGCCCATTTTTCTTCCACTTCATCAAGGGCCCTCCAAATCACCTCCACCTACATTAAAATAATAAAAAAAGTAACATTGACCATTATAATTTTGATTAAAATTAATTAAATGATTCAAACATAAAGTTCAATTTATTATTATATTTGAAATATTCATTACAAAACTAGTTTAAAACAGCGGTGTAAGGGTGGAATAAAACAGTGAATCGTTGTATGATCAGTTACCTTGGTAAAACAATAAAGATAAAATTGAGTAAACATAAAGAATAAAGAATAAATTGATAAAAAATGTATTTATATTGTGTGGTAGATTTATGTATTGACCAATTCATCCATACCATCCATTATTATTCAATTTTTGAGGCACATGAGTTAAGGGAGACCTTGCAATAGTGTTTACCTTTTGATATTTATAAGAATGTCACTCCTCCTCCATTATAAAAGAGAACTCACTTTCCCCACTTCTTCACACCTCAAAATCCATTTGGAGTGACCAAAAACTTAAAAAATAACTTAAAAACCAACATAACTTAATCATATAAGCATTAATTTGGGCATAAATCCAACCAAGAAATTTCTTTGGTGCAAACCAAAAAGAGATACCCGAAGATGAGGTAACGTTCATCAATGAGCTATTTTGTTTTAGTTATTACTCAAACCCCTTAAATTATTTTTATATAGTGCTTATATAATAACATAATTATCTTAAATATATTTATATGTTATTATTTTAAGGTTATTACCTACAACATCACACATTTCCATCAAATGGGATATGAAATCATCATTCGTGTGTACGGTGGACTACCACCTCACGATATGATGTCATTCATTATTCAATTAACACCTTTAAAGGTTGGGGATAATGATTGATTTATAGTTTATATATTATATATATTATATTTATGATTTTATTATTATTATGGAATTTTTATATAACACATAACTTAATTCTTTCTATTTTTTGGGAATACGATAACGTCATTCATGTGTATAGTGGACTACCACCTCGCAAAGCGGTGTGATTCATTCATGATTTACATGGAATGTATTAAGGATGGTTTTAATAAAAATATGTGATATATATGAAATAAAAATTATTCTTTAATTATCAAATATCATATACCTTTGTTTCTTTTAATCCAACAATAAAATGAAAACAATGTTTAAACTTACGTATGACCTACCATCTCAAAGAATGGTGCATCTCATTTCCTATTTATATATTTTATAGTTTATTAGAAATAAATATAAAATAAATAAATAAATAAATAAATAAATAAATATTATATTTATTTCATGTTTATAATTATATAGATGATTAAATCATGATCTATGTAAGAGGACTAAGAATAACAAGTCAAAACATGTACGAAAAAACAAGACAGTTATTACTAGAAACTTAACTTTAACTTGAAATTTTTAATAAAAGATTAATATAAATTCATAAATAAATAATATATGGTATTATATATATGAATATGGTTCTTTTATATATGTATAATGAACTTATATTTATTATACATGAGTTTTGAATGAGTACGATGAGAGTCAAGACTTAAGGTAAGGGATTTCCATCTCACTTTTATTTTCTATGGGATATAAGCCATGTTTTCCACCTATTTATTGTATGTGGTGTGTATAATGACCATGAATTTATTTTATGATTTTTATAATTATAATTATTGGTATTTAAATATCAATTTTATTATCTCTCTTTCACAGGGTCATGGTTTCAATATTACCAAAGCGGTAATAGAAATTTGTCTCAATTTGCCTTTTTTGAGACACATGTTATGTGTTGAACCTATATTATTTTATGAGGAGTATATAATACCCATTTGAAATGTTATATCATAAATATTATTCTTTTAATGATATTTTAAGATTCATTTAATGTTATTATTTTATGGGTATTTTGATTCAAAGTTACTAAATTGGTAAGATTTTATTTCTATAATCTCATCATTTATCGGGATTATTTATGATTATGATTCCATCGATGAAATATTATGATCTATCTCTAAAAAATTCTCATGAATTTTATTATCCTATAGTTATTAATGATATATTCATGTAATTTTTACCATTTTACACTCTTTGGTACTTAAGATAATTAATAAAATATTTTTAAAAAAATATGACTTTATTTCCCGCTTCGATCAGAAATCTGTTTTCTTCCAAAACCATGTTTTTTAAAAATGTTTTCAAAAATGTTCTAATATTCTCCTATGATTTTTAAAAGAAAATTTTACTCATGTTTTACCTTTTTATAAAATGGGTTTAAAAGGAATCTTCTTTTCATTTTCTGATCAATGCCCAAATGGCCTGAAGGCCTTCTTTTTTATTTTATTATAGATAATCCCCCTTTTAAGGGTTGAAGGGGAACCCGTACATGACCCGTAGGCCCAAGGCACAAGGCCCTACATGACCCGTAATACATGAACCGAAGGTCTAGAGGCATACCATGCCCAATACATGACCCGTAGGCCCAAACCACTAGAACTGCCCCTCCCAATCTTCTGCATCATTGATTGCCTTTAGCTCCCCACCTGCATTGCTGATCGACTAACATTGCCCCGTACAAAACTGCACGGTGCTTGGTCCCGATGGTGGTTTCCATACCCTCTTATTCTTCCAATTCGGTTAGCTCTGCTTCTGGTGACTGGTATTGGTGCTCTGATCCTAATCTGGGGCCTGCTCTGTGTGAACTGGGCTACTTCCTGGTCTTCAATGGCCCGAAGGCCCTGTGGCCTGAAGGCCTTTGATGGCCCGAAGGCCCTGAGACTCGTAGGCCCAAACCGATGGCCCGAAAGCCCAAATTAGGTGAATAGTCCGGCTACTACAGTATCGAACATTACCTGCTACAGTTCCTACTACAATACTGCTACAGTACCCGGAAATTCACCTCCACCCCGGGTTTGAACCTAGGTCTCTTAGATGCCAAGCAGGAGCCCTTACCACTTGGGTACGGGCTCGTTGGCCATTTTTTGATCAATTCTCTTTTAACTTATGAAAAACATGTGAAGGGAATATTTGTTTTTACATATATTTCATGTATGGAATTCTCCACCACCATAGCCACTCCATTTTTTGAAGATTACTTTATAAGTTTTCAAAGGTTATTTTAAAATAAATTTATTTCAAAATCAATAATGTTTAAAAAGTGTTTTAAATGATTTTAAAATCTTCTTTTATAAGTTTTCAAAGGTTTTTTTTAGAGAAAAAGATTTCAAAAATGTTTTATGTTTAAAAATTATTTTAAATGATTTTAAAATCATAATTTATAAGTTTTTAAAGATATTTTCAAAGAAAATTGTTTCCAAAAATATTTTATGATTTAAAAACAATTTTTCAAATTGTAAAGGATATTTTTCTTAAGAAAATATTTAAATTATTTGTAAAGCTTAATTTATATGTTTTAAAAGTGTTTTTAAAAGAAAAGGATTTTGAAAATTCTTTATGTCTTAAAAAAATTATTTTCAAAGAAAGTTTATTTTCCTTAAGAAATGATTCAAGTGATATTTCAAACTTCTTCTCCATCTAAGATGAAATCCTTTGATATAGTTTATTCTTTGTAGGGGATATGATACAAGGAAACCCTTAATATTATTTCTTTGAATGTTTTATGATTAACATGAAAAGTTTTTTATGAAACATGTCTATATTCCACGAGTTATACCATGATAAAATGATTATTAAACCTACTTAATTTCATGGGTTATTATATGATGAAATGATTATTAAACATATCTTTTTTCCACAGTCTATGCTGTGATAAAATGTTTATGATACCCATTTTATTTCATGGGTTATTATATGATGTTTATGATACCCATTTCATTTAATGGGTCATGATATGATGAAATTTTTATTATATTGTAGAAAATGTATGTATTATTTCATTATGTGATGGGTGAGACCTATATCTCCCTCCAATACATTGGGTAAAAATTTATATCTCATGAGATAAATAGGTCTAGAATAGGGAGTGAACCTGACTCGGTAATATAGGGCTCAAACAAGGAGTAATCTCGGTTTAATAATATAGGGCTGGAATGAGGAGTGAACTTAGTTCAATAGTATAGGTCTAGAATGAGGATTGAACTTGGTTAAATAATACATGAGTAGAATGGGAAGTGAACCCAGTTTAGTAATATATGGTTGAAATGAAGAGTGTAAATGGTTTAGTAATACAAGGATGGAATGGGGAGTGCACCCAGTTTAGTAAAGAACTTTATCCGTTATGATGGTCTTGGTAGTGATCCTTGAATAATATGGAAATGAATTTTCTGCTTATGTGTATGACACAAATTCTATGTATTATGACAATTTTATTCTCTCATTACTCATGTTATTTTATTCCTTTATGATTCATGTCTTGTGATCTTCCCATATTTGTACCATGATTTTTGTGTATGATCTTTGATAAATAGGGTATGATCTTAAAATTTTATGCTCATGTTATCATACCCTTATGTTCATGTTATTATTATGTATCTCCTTTATTTACCCTTAATGAGTATCTGATCTCACCCTTTCTTATGTTTCCTTTACCCAGGTTATGAAGAAAGGTTTTAAGTAGGTGTACTAAATGGGAAGATCTTAGTAGGAAAAAATTGAATATTTTTCACCAAGTTAGAAGATTTTGTTCCAAGTTTACATATTAAATAAAATATTATGGTTCTTAGGCATGTACTTTTGTAATGTTATAAAAATTCATCTAAAAAGAAGTAATATCCATGTATCTTAAGCTAGGGTCGCTATAGTTGGTATCAAAGAAAAGGTTTAGTCAACCTTTAGAAACTAGGATGAGAAAACCTTAGTGATATACATAGGGATATTTATATGGATATCTCTAGGTATGTATATAAGGATAAGTCTAAGTATGAGTTAATGCATAGGAAAATGTCCTAGAATTTTTGGTAAAGGATAGAGTGAGTGGTTTCCTGGAAACACAACCCTGTCTGGATACTTCAAGTGGATGTGGATCTGGAAAAAATATACCTAGGGGTAACAACCCTTAAAACACCATATTGAGCTAGACTAGATCAGGAACTAGTGAGTAACAATATGTATTGATGCACACCCAGTTTGACACTTTTGGGAGATATTCTTTGGAAATTCACAAACTCATTATGAACCATCATGAAGGATTTAAATAGATTATGACTATGAATAACCTAGGATGAACATGAGGTGCCATAGAATAAAAAAAGTGCCATGATTAAGACATAATATGAGTGATTTTCATGATTATATGGTTTCCCACTTTGATTAGTGTTACTCACACTATACTTTATGTTTTTATACAGTGGAGGGAACCATAAGGAATCAGGTTAAAATTGAAAGTGATAGATGATTTCCGGATGAGAATCTAATTGGGATGATGAATTAAGTAAAAGTTGTTGTGATTATGCCTAATTATTTTCCATGGAACATGATTAATAACATATACCTTAACAAAATCTTAGACTTACCAAATAAGAGAATAAAAGAGTTTGATAAGATTCTGGGTAGTCTAGACCATGGATGAAAGAAGATTCAATTTTACGTAAATCAAGAATGTGTGAAGAAGCACTCAAGGGAATGTCTCCAAGGAATGAGAAGATGTATTATGTGTGGTGAAGAAGGCCATAAAGTAAGTAATTTCCATTGTAAAATGAATAGTTTAGTTAATTTAATGGATGTGAATATTGGTCACCCTAAGGTATTATAAAGAGTTGAGTGTTTTATGTGTGTAAAGTATAAGCATTATACAAACCGATGTCCTAAGAGGAAAGATCACACAGATAATAAACAAGGTGGTATGAGTAAAGGTTATACTAATGAAAATGAAGAGACTATGAATGGAATATGAAAAGAAAGAGGTGTTAAGGAAGAAAATTAGGAATCCTAGTTAATAGCTTAAGGATGAAGTGGGATAATTGAAGTGTTTATGTATTTGGATTAAAGAATTATTTTATATGAATTGTGAAATATATAAGGATTATTCAGTATAAGTTTTTTGTTAAGGACATGAAAAAATTCGTTGAATCATATTGATTTAAAGTAAAGGTTATATTTTGTGGGAAAAACATGATTAAGGGAAGTTAACCCTTAATATGCACCTAATGTTGATAAAATGATGACTATTTTGGATAAAGATATAGTGGATAAGAATAAAGTAAATTTGATAGTACTGATTTCCTTGAAACAGATTAATGATTTTTTAAAAAAGTGGTTTATTCTATCATGGATGGAGTTTATAGCATTATTGGATTTATGAAAAATATTCATATATGGATTCATTCAAGGAATAACGAAACATGTATGCTTTCAATAAGGTTTTATGGTAATTTAGGTTATTTACATGTTTCAAGAGAATACATGATGAAGGTATTCACATGTTTGGTATGTGACAATCAAGATACACTTTATGATATATAGGGAATCAATGTTAAGTTAATTTTGATAAATTTAGTCACCTTATTTCTCAAGTTTTTTATTTTTAATCTTTTTAAATGGTCACAAGGAAATCCATTTATGAAATGGTTTATATTGAACTCTAAATGTGGTTTTATAGATTAACATATTATTTCACCATGTGAAGATTTATTCATAATGAAAACCCATTATAACCATTTTGTTATTATTATACATAAAGATAGACGAAATGAATTATCCTTCTATTTATGGATCATATGATCAGTTAGTTATTCATGCATAACAAATTCACCTTTATTTATTGAAGTAAGAGATGAAGTGAAATTTGAACAAGGTATAAGTAAAGGGTGAGATTGTTCCTATGAAATGAAATCAAGTAAGTGAATATTCTTGTGAAAATTATTCAATTTTATGGAAAAGTATCTTGAAATAAAATTTTGTTCTATTATTATAATTTTTGATGATATCAATGTCCCATTTCACACCTCTTTGGATTTTGGTTTTGTGATTGTTAACTTTATCTGGATCACCCAATTTCTTGTGACAAGTGATCTTTATCACCATCTGTTATTATTTAAAATTTTCTTCCATGTCCAAACCTTAACTTCTCTATTATGTTCTGAAATGTGGAAACCTAGTTATAAGTTACTTTGGGTACCCATTATGTTTCTAAATTTCTCTTTTTAAAGTAATTTTTAGCATTCATTTTTAAGATGTGGGTTTCTATGAAAGGAAAATCCAAGTATTAAACCATTGATAACCTAGAATAATTTTGATGGTGAAATATATTTTAAGTAGGGTAGAATGTAACACCCCGAGTTTTTATGATTTATTATTTTTTGAATAAATTAAATTTCTTTGATAGTTTATGTTGCACGCTACACCAATTTAAGATTGCTTTATATGCAATACCAAGTAAATCTTGTGCTGCATGCAACACTGAGATTAGATTTCAGTACACACAAAACTAATTTTGTCTTGTATTGCACACAATACCGAGTTTCTTCGATATCTTGCATTACACATAAGACCGAGTTTTACCAAACTACAATATAATATTAATATTATTATTTAATATATTAGTTTTCACTTAGTAGTTGGAATGAAGGGTATGAATAGGATTAAATAAATTATGAAAAAATTATTTACAGATGTTTATATAATGATTTTTTGTTTACAAATTAATTATAAATTAGAGTAATAATGATTTGAAAATAAAGAAATTCATTTTTTTGAAAAACTATTTTTCTATGAAAAAACATGTTTTATCTCAATAAATTAATCAAAACCAATTTTGATGAATAATTTTAATGATATATATATATATTATATTCAAATAAACTATTTAACATTTAGCATATGTGTTTTATAGATAATAGGTAAGGATAAATCCATTTTTTCACATAAAATATGTATTTTTATAAAAGGTAGTTTTACCATATTTTAAGGGTACAATTAGTTTAAATATATTTTTTGACACTTTTAAAAATTATCTTTTAAAAAATAATCTCCATTTTTAAAGTGTAATGTAAAAATTATATTAGGCTGAATTTTTGATATTTTTCTAAAATGTTTTATTTTTTGATGAATAGCGAAAAGTACTAAATTTTAATTAAAAACTGTCTTTTCAATTAATTTATTTATAAAGTTAAATTATATTTTAAATTGGTTTTAAATTATAATTATATAAATTATACATAAATTAATCCAATTTGGTTCATTGGAATTAATTTCACATTTAAATTGGATATAAAATATATTCCATATTTGAAATCGGAATAATTTAAATTATCCAATAAGGTCAAGTTAATTTTTCACCATAATGATTAGTGAAAATAGTTAAAATTAATTTATTCAATTAAGGTTAAAATGGGGTTTTGTGCATTACATGTGTTTATATTAAAATTAATCATACAAACACATATGATTTTTTTTCATTAATTTAAATTAATATTTGTAACAATTGGGTCTAAATTATCTTATAAATATCTTTTATTTATAATATTAATGGATAAATTACCTAGGTAAATAAAAAGATACAAGTTACCTTGGTAAAAATTATAAAGATAAAATTTAGTAACCTAAAAGAATAAGGAATAAATTGATAAAAAATGTATTTATTTTGTGTGGTGGAGGTATTTATCCACCAATTCATCCATACCCTCTATTATTGTTCATTTTTTTAGGCACATGAGGTAATGGATACCTTCCAATAGTTTTTACCTTTTGTTATTTATAATAATGCCACTACTCCTCCACTATAAAAGGGCGCTCACTCTCCCCACTTCTTCACACATTCCAAGCCATTTTTTGGACCAAAACCTATTGAAATAACTTCTAAACTTCCCTATATTCATACTAAAAACCTTTATTTGGGAATAAATCCAGCCAGGGATGTATGTTGGTGCAAACCAAAAAGAGATACCCAAATAAGAGGTAACATTCATTAATGAACGTTTTTGTTTTATTTATTCCTAAAAACCATTCAATTATTTTTATATAATGATTATATAATAACATAAGTATCTTAAATATAATTATATGTTGTTATGTTAAGGGTATGGCCTAAAAATTCACACACTTCCATCATATGAGATACACAGTCATCGTTTGTCTGTACAGCGGACAACCGCCTCACGAACCAATGTCGTTCGTTCTTCTATTACCACATTTCAGGGTTGGTTATAATGATGGATTTATAGTTTATATATGATATTTATGATTTTTATTATGTTATTATGATTCTGGAATTGTTATATAACACATAACTTCATGCTTTCCATTTTTTTGGAATATGATTACATCATTCATGTTTACGGTGGACTACCGCCTCGCAAAGTGATGCGATTCATTCAAAATTTACATGGAAAGTATTAAGGATTGTTTTAATAAAAATATGTGATATATATGAAATTAAAATTAATATTTAATGATAATCTATCATATAATTTTCTTTATTTTAATTCGATAATAAAATGAAAATAGTGTTCATGCGTACGTTCAACCTACCATCTCCATGAAAATTGTATCTCATTTCCAATTTCTATATTTTATAGTTTATTATAAATGAATATATAATGAATATATATGATATTAATATCATTTTTATCATTCTTTAGATGATGAAATCATTATCTAAGTAATATGACCAAGAATAACAAGTCAGAAAATGTATGAAAAAAAGCGGTTATTACCCGAAACGTAACTTTAACATGGAATTGTTACTAAATGAGTAATATAAAGTCATAATTAAATAATATATTTTATTATATATATGAATATGGTATTGTTATATATTTATAATAAACTTATATTTATTATATATTAGTTTTGAATGAGTACGATGAGAGTCAAGACTTAAGGTAAGGGATTTTCATCTCACTTTTATTTTCAGTGGGACACAAGCCATGTTCACCACCTATTTCTTATATGTAATGTGTATAATTCCCATTTATGTATTTTATTATTATTATAATTATAATTATTGGTATTTAGATATCCATTTTAGTATCTCACTTTCATGGGGTTACGGTTTCAAAGTTACCAAACCAGTAAGAGAATTTTGACTCAATTTGCCTTCTTTGAGACACATGTTATGTTATAAACCTATATTCTTTTATGAGGTGTATATAATGACCCTTTTACATGTTATATAATGAATATAATTATTTTAATTATATTTTAATCTTCATTTAATATTATTATTTCATAGATAATTTGATCCAAATTTAACAAAGTGGTAAAAGTTTATTGCTACAATATCATAATTTATCAGGATTTTTTATGATTACACTTCCATTGATGAAATATTATAATCCATATCTCAATAATTCTCATGAATTTTATTATCCTATATTTATTCATGATATATTCATGTAATGGTACTATTTTTACAGTCTTTGGTACTTAATATAATTAAGAAAATATTTTAAAGAAAATACGACTTTGTTTCCCTCTTCAATTGGAAATATGTTTTATTCCAAAACCATGTTTTCTAAAAATGTTTAAAAAAATATTATAATATTATCTTATTATTTTTAAAATAAAAATTTACCCATTATCTACCTTTTTAAAAAATGATTTTGATAGAAATATTTATGTATTTTTCTGATCAAGGCTCTTTTGACTTGTACCAACAATGTGTAAGGAATATTTATTTTTACATATACATAATATATAGAATTATCCACTATTATGACCAATATATTTGATGAATATTCATTTATATGTTTTAAAATGTCATTTTTAATTAAAAATATTTCAATTTTTTATGTTTAAAAAGTGTTTTAAATAATTTTTAAGTATTCATTTATAACTTTTCAAAGGTTATTTTCAAAGAAAAGGATTTAAATTTTTTTTTAAAAAGTGTTTTAAATGATTTTCAAATCATACTTTATAAATTTTCAAGGATAATTTCAAAAAAAATGTTTTATGATTTAAAAATATTTTTTTCAAAGTGGAAAGGATATTTTACTCAAGAAATGTTTTAAATCATTTTTAAATATTGCTTCCTAAGTTTTCAAATAGGTTTTCAAAGAAAAGGATTTTTAAAAAATTTTATGTCTTAAAAAAATTATTTTAAAAGAAACGTTTTTTTCCTAAATAAATTCTACAATAAATATTTTAAAATCATTCCCCATATTATATGAAATCCTTTGATATAATTTATTATTTACTAGGGTTATGATCCAAGGACACCATTATTATTATTTCTTTGAATGGTTTATGTTTAAGATGACAAATTGTTTATGAAACCCATTTATATTCCATGAGTTATACCATGATAAAATTATTATGAAACCCACTTCCTTTCATAGGTTATTCTATGATGAAGTGATGATGAAACCTATCTTTTTTCCATAGGTCATGATGTGATGAAATGTTTATGATACCCATTTCATTTAATGGGTTATGATTTGATGAATGTTTTATTATCTTATGACACTCGTATGTATGATTTCATTATATGAAAGGTGGGACCTATATATCCCTCAAATGAAATGGGTAAATATTTATATCTCTTGAGATAGATAGGACTATAATGGGTAGTGAACTTGGATCTATAATACAGGGCTGGAACGAGGAGTCAAATCAGTTCATTAATACATGACCATAATGAGAAGCGAAATCAGTTTAGTAATATAGGGATCGAATGAGGATTGAAATCAGTTCAATAATACAAGACTAGAATGGTAAGTGAACTTGATTCAGTAATATATTTATGGAAATAGGAGTGAACTTGGTTTAGTAATACAGAGCTGGAACAAGGATTGAACCTAGTTCAGTAAAAGAATTTATCCATTATGATGGTCTTGGCAGTGAGCCTTAACTAATATGGAAATAATTTTTTTATAATTATTTGTATGACACAAATTCCATGTATTATTCCAATTATATTATTTCATGACTCATGTTCTTTGATTCCCTTATTATTTATTTCTTATGATATTCCCATATTTATTCCATGACTTGTGTGTTTGATCTTTGATATGCAGGGTATAATATTCAAATATTATGATCATATTATCATAACCTTATTTTCATGTTATTCTTATATATATACTTTATTTACCCTTAATAATCATATTAGATCACCCTTTCTTGTGTTTCCTTTCCCCAGTTTATGAAGAAAGGTTTTATGTAGGAGTACTAAATGAGAAGATCTTTGTGGGAAACATTGAATAATTTTCACCAAGTTAGAATATTGTGTTACATATTTATTTCCAAAGGTACTAAACTATTATGGTCCTTGGGAATTTACTTTTGTAATTTGTTTAATATTCATATAAAAATATGTAATATCCATGTATATTAATCCAAGGTCTCTATATAGTGGCCTGCACTTTGCTTGAATGAAGGCTATAAATGCCCAATTCCCTTGTGGAAAAGCACCCTCACTTGTGGTGTTTTAGGGCACCCATTCTACACAAGAGGACCTATAAGTAACATAGTGACACTAAAAAATCTACTCTAATATGTATTTTGGTTCTATTAAATATGAAAATAGGGGGTGAATTCCATTTTAAAAACTTTTTAGAAATTAAAACTGAAATAGATGAGTTTAAAAGAACTATAATGATAAAAAAATATAAGAGTTAAGCACATTGGGAATATAAAATAAAATAAAATTAAAAATAATTTGATAATGAAGTTTGGAAATAATCCACTAAGGTATCTCTATATCTCCTCCCCTCAAGATCCTTGAAAGGTTTTGGATTAAACCCTTGTATTTAGCGATATCCAAGAAACCTGTTACAAATGTAAGACCCTTAATTTTTAATGGTTGTAGAAATAAACCCAATATCCCTATATTTTTAGTGGTTTTATCAATAAAACTTATATCATTTTTATGGTTATGGATAATAACCTAATCCCCACACTTTTAATTGTAGTGTGTACCAATCGATCACACTCAAATGGTAGTGAGTAACCAATCTCCCTCAACTAAGTTTGTATACACCAAACCCCATCACATTCAATGGTAGCGAGAATCAAAGAAAAGAAAAATAAGATAATTAATATATAAAAGGAATTAGGATGCACATTCTAAATCCTACAATAAGTTTTACAATAATATAGATTTGGAGGATGAGAGACAATAATATAAGAGAGCTTGAGAATGAAACAAAGTAGAATAATAGAGATCTAAAATGATCTTCAAGGTATCAATATGAATCCAAGTACCCTTGGGGGTTTATTTATAGCCTCCAATAATATTAGGACCATTATGGAACGTTTTAGGGTCAAAACGAGCCATTGAGAGTCAAATTAAGGTGTCGAAGTCCATCACAAACAACTATTTTGTTTTCCCATCTAGAAGCAATCATATAGTTGGTGAGTTTTTGTCATCTAGCCAGTGGTACCTAAATATAACTAGTTTTATATCTAGGTACCACCATCCATCTAGTGCACTCCACTGGGTAGTCACTGGTACATATAGTTATAAGACTCCAAAAATGTCCTCTACGAGCCTCTATAAACCTCTTTTTAGTTTGAAAACTTCATAATTAAATGTCTAAAATATAAAAACTAAAATCCATCAAAATAAAAATTTTAGAAAAACAATTGTGTTTTTGTGATCATTATAACCATTTAAGAGAGTGAGGCACAACATAGTCCCCCATTTTGATGATAAAAAACACTTACAAAATTAATCAATATTAAGATAGGAATGATACAATTCTCATGTCTGTATAAAAAATAAAATTCAATATTTCATAATTAAATTCAACCAATCATTTTAAATAATTAAAAAATAAAATTAGGAATGTATTTTAAGAATTATTTTAAAAATAATTTCATCAATAATTTAAATTCAAAGCTTCTCCCCCTTTTTGATTATCAAAAATTCAAAATCACAAAACTTTCACAATTTAAGAATAATTCAACTTTATGACCATTCAATTTTCAAAAAATTAAAACATTTCAAGATAACTTTGAAACTATTATCTTTTCTCCCATAAAACCAATATAAATTTTCCTTTTATGTCAAAACTATCCCCCTTTATATTTCATAATTGTTTCTCCCAAAATAAGTTTAAACAAGGTATTAGAGAAACAATACCTTTAATTTCATCTTCTTATCCTCCATTTTAATTATCATAAAGATCATAAATAAGTGTTAGATAAATAAATATAAATTAATTCATAATAAGATGATGTTCAATAATAAGAGTGATAAAATGTAAATGAAAAGTCAAAAACCCATAATTTTTTATTAAAAGAGTTAAAAAATGAAAATGAAATTGAAGTCTAGAAAACTTTCAACTTCTTGAAACATATTAATAAAACCAAAAACCACACATTCCATGTGTTAAAACTTTCAAAAAGATTACTTAAAATTTGAGAGAAAATAAACACATAATATTTAAAGGTTAGTATCGACCTCAATTGATGCATACTTTGAACGTATTTAGGAGCCTCATGAAATTTAAATCAAGAGTTAAACAAATAAAAGAGAAAACAAACAAAACTAACCTAAGAGAGTGAAATAAATAAATAAATCAATTCAATATTTAAATAAAATAGATAAAATGATCAATGATCCCAAGATTTAAATAAAAGAAATTAATCAATGAGATCAAAGACTTTAAGAGATAAATATAGATAAATGATTTCAATATTTTAAAGGATAAATTATATCAACACAATTAAATATTTAAAATATATAACATAATTCAATAAATATCAAGGTAAAAGTAAAGAATAATTTAATAATGATCAAGGTGGGAAATTTTCAAATAGAGAAAAATCATTAAAAATTTCTATTTTTTAAAAGAATAATTAAAACTTGAAAAACCATAAGAAAATGATTAAAGATATATCTTTGAAGTTCAAGGGGATTTAAAAAATGGTTGAAAAAATAAAATATTAAATTCAAGATTTAAGAAGAACATGTATCAATGAGTTCAAGATTTAAATAAATAGAATTTATATCAATATAATTAAATATTTAATTGATAGATCAATGACTTAAAGTGGTTGATAAATAATATGTTTCCTCTAGGAAAATTTCAAAATTAAGAAAAGGGTTGGCTATTCCTTAAACAGGGCATTGGAAATACAAGGATACTTGATCCAATGATATTCAATATAAAAAATTAAATACTATAATAAAGAGAGTATTAAAAGGAATTTTAATATTTTATAATAAAATTAAAATATATTATAAAAATAATTTTAAGATGAAAATATCAAAATTTTCATAACAAAATGAATTACAACATTGAAATTTTATAATTTTTTTAGCATAAGTGGAATTAAAAATTATCACAGTCAAACATTTAGTGAAAACAATGATTCATTTTACTTAATTATTTCCCTTTTGTAACTGTTATATATTAGGAAAACATAATAATAAGGTGATATGAATAATTGATAATATATAAGATATTAGAGGCATACATATCCAAATTACATTTTCAAAGTAATTGACTTCTATAAGATTTGATATCATAATATTGGAAGAATATGGATTTATTAGAGGTAGGGGAAGACAAGAGAGGTACAAAATAAAAGAAAAAAAATCCCAATATAAGAGGCCATGAGGTCCTAGAATGAAGCTACCGACTATCCAGTGTGTTATACCGGCTGGTCGAGGGGGAAACAATAGAACCTTGGTTTTGGAATATCACCTATGGATAGCCGATGGCTTCCTAGGTAGTTCAAAAAATAATTTTAATTTTAAAATAATAAAAGTACCCAAGCATAGATTAATAATTTACAATAATTTGATAGCCATATATCAATCAAATTAATCATAAAAGAATCTCACAAGATCTAGATTAAAACTAACTTAATAAATCAATCTGAGATAAAATTATCAAATTAATTTTTTTTGATATACTTTAAATTAGAAAATGCGTAAAATATTAAACGATCAATTTTGAAATTTGAATGTAATTTTTATATAAAAGGAATTAAAATATTTAATTTAATAATCTATTATAATTCTAAAAAAATTCAATAAATTTAAATTGAATTTTCAAAATCAAGGAATTTATAAAACTTGTGATTTTATAATGTAAATTTCATGAGATAGTCATACCCAAATCCCCCATAATAATATTAAAAGGATATACCATAAGGGATTTTTCTATTGGGACATTACACCTATAAAAAAATCATGATGTAATAGATTTTGGTACCCAAAATTTAGGTAAAAAATACTAGATAATAGAGACTTTAGAACCCAATTTTTTAAGGATATAAATTTACATAATAAATAAAATATTTTATAGATAAAATATTTTAAAAGAGATTTTACAATTTTTTCTACCAAAACTACCATTTTTTCAATCACACTTATAAATCAAGTGCCCAGTTTTTTTATAATAATTACAAAATTTATATTGGGAGATACCTCTTACAAAAGTAGCCCTTTTTATTTTTCTAGAGGTGATTACCTGATCAGAGTAAACAAGACCATATATATCTTTCCCTTTCCATTTGGAACCCAAAATAAAATTCAAATATTTCCAAACTTGAGTGAACTTAGCAAGATATTCCTTAAGATCTTTAATTGTATTTTCCAATTTTTCAATATTGGGTTGATCCTTTAAACAGACCCATTTACTTTTAACTTTATTTAAATCATTTTTCAAAACTTCATTTTATTCTGATAAAAAAAATAATCTTCTTTCTTTATCTTCATAATTTTTTGAACAAAAATCATTTTTCTTTTCATTATCCTCTAGTTTCTCATTTTCCTTGGTAAGTTAATCTTTTTTAAAAACAACATGATTGTATTTATTTTTATTATCTTTGAATTTTGTGGTAAGATCACAAAATCCTTATATTAATTTATCTTTATAACATATAAGATAAGTATAATTTAAATGGATATAAAAACAATTAGAACTAGAAGAACATACCTCATAACTTACCTTGGTTTAGGCTATGAGACATTTGGTTCTATCTTATCTTGAGTCGGTTGAGGGGAGGGAATCATTACTTGAACTCCATGTTAATACTTTGAAAACATTTTTATTCTTCTTTATATTTTTTTTGTAAATTGGTAATTCCATTTGAATTTTTCCCTCATGTGTGACTTCTATAAATTTACAAATTTCATGAGAAATTTGACAAGTTAAAATGTGATTAAATTCATTATGTTTTAACCCATAATGAAGATTGTTCATATATTTTCCATAAAGATAAAAGGATTCTATATCAGTGGGGTCCATCATTTGAGAAAGTGTAACCATGCATGATGATTTTAAATATTAGATAACTAATACTTTTAAGAAAAATAGTTATGCAATTTTTACAAAAACTATAGTCTGATCTATCAATTTATTAAGGTCTACCCATTAAGTGTCCTTATGAATCACCTTGAGTATTCGAGTCAGAGGCCATTTTTAAATGACCATTCCTTAAAAATAGTTAAGGTTTTTAAATAAAGGTAGGATATGATACTAATTGTTTGTCTAAGTAAATATGGAAAGAGGGGGTGGGGGGTGAATTTTTTTTTATTTTTTTGAAATTAAAACTAAACTATATGAGATTAAAACAATTAAAGTGATAAATAAAAATTATAAGAGTTAATCAAAATAGAAATATAAAGTAAGATAAAATACACAATACTTTAATAAAGTATTTTAGTAATAATGCACTAAAGTATCCTTATGTATCCTCCCCTCAAGATCCTTGAGATGTTTAGGATTAAACCCCCAACTTTAGCAATATCTAGGAAACCCATTATAAAAGTAAGACCCATTTATTTTTAATGGTTATAGAAAGAAATCAAATATATCCTTATTTTTAGTGGTTGTAGTAAGAAACATGACATAATCTAACTTGTTGTGGCTATAAATCCAATCCACACACTTTTAATGGTAGTGTTCACCAACCCCTTACACTGAAATGGTAATGAGAAACCAATTTAACTTACTTAAGGTTGTGAGAACCAAACTTCCTCACACTCAATAGTAGTGAGCACCCAAGAAAAGAAAAATAGGAGAATTTTTATATGGAATTAATTTAAAGCACATTGTAAATCCTATATCAATAATTAGAATAGGAAAGAGTGGGAGGATGAGAGGCAAGAGTACAAGAGAGATTGAGAATGACACAAAGCATCATAAGAGAGATATAAAATTATATTCAAGGCACCCACATGAATCCAAGAACCCTTGGGGGTGTATCTATAGCCTCCAATTTCTTTAAGACCATTTTGGAACCTTTGAGGGTCTAAATGAGCCATTGGGAGTTGAATTAAGGTATCATGGTCCACAAAAAATGTACATTTTTTCCTATATGGAAACCACCAGTTATTCAGTGGGTGTCAGTAGTCCACCAATGGAACCTAAATAGAACCCGTGTTCTTTCCATATACCATTGGCCCTCTAATTCACTTTATTGGGTATCTTCTAGTAACTATAGGAAAAAGGATCCAAAAATGACCTACATGATCCTCCCTAGCCCTCTGTTTAGTTCAAAAACATCATTGTTAAATGTATAAATATAAACAATAAAATCCTTCAACATAAAAATATTAGAAACACAATTGTGTGTTTGTGATCATTAAAACCACTTAAGAGAGTGAGGTAAAAAACTATAGTCCTTCCCTATTTACCTTAAGGTAAACATAAAATAAAAAATGATCATTTAAATGATCACCTTGGACACTTCACTCTCTGTGGTGTGCTCTAACACCAAAGGACCAACTAAAAATTCTTAGGATCCACAATGGCCAACCAAAATGAATTGCCCCATTCTCAAAACTACTTAAAAGCTTCAAAATGGATAGTACCACTCTCACTACCATGATTTTATGGGACTTAATAGGGCCATAACCTATTTTTATCCTTTTAAATTACTTCAAACTTCTTCTCAGAACATCCAATCCCTATAAAAAACAAAGGGTGAGATTTTGAAATCTGGGACCTTATATCTACCATCATTCCCATAAACAAAATCTATCAAAACAGAGACAAAAACTCTATGAAATCTCCAAGATAATAGAGAAAGATAAATAATTATATAAAAGAGTATAGAAATGAACCTTGGATCATAAGTGAATATCCCAATGTATTTTAATGATTTCATTTGTTTCCAATGATAAATTTGAGTGAAAATATGTGTGGGAAGAGCCCAATAAATAAATATACGGATGTTTGAGATACTACTTGGTGTTTTGGAAGTGGAATTATTATAAATTATTATTCTAGAACTGATCTTTTTATGTTAATAAATGATAATTTATAATTTATGATGAGGGAATTTTCTACTGCATGTTCTTGATAGGATTGAGAGTTGGTCGTATTGGAGAAGAATCAAGTTTTCTAGAAGAGTGAGTAAATATACCTATGTTATCAAGCATGAAGGCTAGTGGATATATTTTTTAACACACTTAGACGATGTATGGAGAAAGCTAAGTGTTAATCTTGAATCGATGAGGTAGTGAAGTTTAATTAAAATACTCAAAGAAGAGTGGATATGCTGCAAGATGATTTAGAAATTGTGTTAAAGAGTTTAGAGAATGTTTGATAAATTCAAAGTAATTTTAGTTATTATAATGTGAATTGTAGTGAATGGAGATTCCCTGGGTATGTTTGAAGATGTTTAGAGATGATTTTTAAAAAATCAGTAATTTTTTGTTGTGAATGAAAATTAAAAAATTCATGGAATATGTAAGGGTAACTATCAATATCTGAAGAGTTCATAAAGGTTACCCATAATAATTTGGACTAAAAAAATTAGAAAAGTAAATCTTCCAGTGAATATATAATATTAAATTTGAATCTATACACTATACATAAAGGTTTTCCAAAACTCATAGATTAGAAAATTGGCAGTGTGGGAAGCTACGTTGATACTTAAGAGTTACTTTGAATTTATGCCATTTATGAAAAGGTATCTTTGAGATTAATCTGGATATGTAAGGTTTATCTAGAATATGATGACTGAAAAATTAGAAAAGGAAAACTTCTAGTGAATAAATAAGAGTCAATATGAGTATACATAAAATTCACATGAAGATTCATAAGAGTTTCCTTGTAGAAAATACAATACAAAAGTGTTTATCAGAACATAAATACTAGAAATTAGCTAAGTCCTGAGTCATATTGGGTTATATAAAGGTAATTTTCTCAATATATAAAGGTTATCATAGTGGATGCATAAAGGTACTCAATGAGAATGATATTTAGAAAAGTACTTGAGACACATTGTGATATATAAAATTCATCTATAAGATACATAAAAGTTCTTACAGTTTTCAAAGTTTATACATAAGTGTACTCACTGGAGGATATGTAAGAATACTTAGAAGGAAGAAGATTTAATAAAGTATCCAAGCCTCACTATGATATGTAAGAGTTAACCTAAAGACCTTCAGGATATGTAACAATCACCTAAAGAAGTAAAAGGACACATAAGGGTCTTCAAGAAAATACATGATAGTTATCAAGACTCTTCAGGGTGTTAGATAAATGTTAATAAGAGGATACTTAAGGGTGACTTGAAAGTTTCAAAGGACATGTAAATGATTCTAAAACAATATATAAGGGAAAACTGGTCATCCTTAAAGATATAAAATATTAAAAAATCCTTTTATAAGGGTTAACATTTTGAGAAAATATGAGATGTATAGAGATTAAAATCAGATTATGCTAATATATTCTTCATGGATTCAAATATCATGATGATAGTGGTTTATCTGTGATACAAGATAAATCATAAGGAGAAATAACTGATTAGATAACTCCTCCATTAATCTTACATTTCTAATATGAGGATTTGAAATTCATTAATGGCGATTGAAGATATAGTAGTTACTAAAATATTCTATTAATAATTTTGAAGTGAGAATAATAGGAGATTAAAAATAAAGTTGTTTTCTTGCCAAGTTTTTTTAGATATTTTAATATACATCACTGCATATAAATTGAAGTGTAGTTAGTTGAAGTGTTCTTATGTAAAAAATTAGACACATTTAGAGAGACACTGATGGGAATATTCAATTATTGTTCATCATCTACATCAAGGAATGCATATATTTATTCTGATCATATGAATTCTTTGATTTAAGGAATAAGACGACAACATGTGATTGCATACTCTCATGCATGCATTGATCATTCAAAAATCTCAAGAAGAAGTTTTATGTTATTGAATTGCTATCAATTATATCATGACAATCAAAGACCTATTATTGAGGAGGAAGATATTAAACTATGATGAAAAAGGAGTTAGATATCATACGGTATGTAGTCTTTAAGAACTTTCCATGTTTCACATTAGTTGTGGATAGTGTTTCTAGAGATGATTTAAATATCAAATGATGTGTGAGTCCAAGTACATGTTGTGGATTTTTTTGAGCTATAATCTAAGGTATCACAAGTGGGATAAATATCACATAGTGTGGGGTCTTAATACATGCACTTGATTTTCCTTGAACACATGACTTAACTATACTAGATAACACATCCGCCTTTACCCTCAAGCTTCACCCATTGTCTGAGATTGGTAAAACACCAAGTTAGTCAAGAGGACGTGACTAGACTGTGTGAGTACACACCTAGTGTTTCAATCTAATGCACATATCATATAGTTGATGAGAACATTTCATAACCATTGGGTGATAGAACTATGGTATCAATAGGAAACATTCCAAATAACCGTTGAGTTCCACACATCATGTTTTGAAGGGGAAGTCATCATGAAATTTAACATCACATGACATAGATCGTGTGATACATGCCCAAATTTCAATTATAATGAACACATTGTGTCATATGAATGATATGATATGTATATTGAGACTTCATGACTAGATAGTGGTAGTACATGTATTGAACCCCCTTCACTATTACCCCTCCTAGGATAAAAATGTAGAGAGGGAGTGACCCCCGAAGCTCACCTTCAATAAGCTCCATCTTGGTGACTAACTCCGAGGGTATATAAAACATACAATGGGAGGTGTTACCCTCATAATATAAGTTAGAACTAATAGATAATATTAAAAACACTGATCAATCACCATGTAATAAACATAAAACCACTATCATCTACCAATTCATATTAAATGATATAAATAAAAGTCTCTAAAATAATTTTAGAAAGAAAATTTAAGGTAATGACTCCACAAAAACTCCAACCTTCAAGATAGTAATGCCTAGATCAATATATAAAACCCTCCTAGAAACCTAAAAAATAGTTTTTATATATTCAAGGTGATAATAACATGTATACTCAGTAGTATAATACCCAAGGTATCTCATGGAAATATGAAAAGAGAATATTAATGCACCAATGAATCAACATCAGGACTAACATGCACCCAAATAGGTCAACTTACCTCCCAGCCCCACCAAGGTTCACTTACCCAATAAAAAATCTAATTTAGTAACAATAGTATCAAAATAAATCAATTCAAGGTTCTCCACAACCATTTCCCTACCGTTTTATCTTTCTCATGCCCCAACGTCAAACTTCCTATGCCCCCATCCTTTCCATATATTCCAATTACTGTTAATCAACCTACCCATATCAGGAGAGTCAAACCCTATCATCATCCATCAATATCCCTATATCATGAACATCAAATCTATCATTATCAATCAATATTAGCACATCATGGGAATCCAACTCTATCATCGTCATACCCATGCTACATATCCAGTTCAGTAGTGTATCATGAATATAAAGGACATCAAGCTCGTGCCTTCATCCTACCATGCATGAACCCCACTATATATCACATCCTATTATCACTAAGAATCATCACCAAATGTGAAATAATTGTACCATACTTACCACTAACTAGGTATCACCACTATATTTCACTTCCAAAGAAATAGTGGGGAAGAGGGGGAATCAACCATTCGTCCTCACCAACTTAAATGTTAGGGAAACTATTCGGAACCCCAAATATTTGGGTTTTAGTAATATTACCTGACTTAGGTGGGGTACCTATGAAATTACATAAAAATACAATTATATTAGTCTGAAATAATACCCAACCTAATGGTACACATCAAACAACACTAGTCTAGCCCACATCACTATCACATACCCTCATGACATATTTTACCAACTGCTTCCACCACTAAATGAAACTAACCACACCACATAGCCACATAAACAAACCACAATTTTTCTTTCATTTAAATTTGACCATTTTTTTAGATTTTATATTTATTACCAAGAACTATTTAATAATCTATTAAATTCTATATTTAATTTCAAACCACCGTCAAGAAAAAATTTTATTTTGATTCATATATTTCCTCTTTTAATTACAACTAGTTGTCAACATTAAATTTATTATCCAGTTAACACTTATTTAATTCCAACCCATGTCATTACCATTTCATCATTACCATTTTCATCTTATAGCTATTTAGTAACCACAACACATACCATAACATAACACCCCATCCACCTTAAAACAAAAATGCTACATCTCAATAAATTCATCACACCCTTTCAACCATCATACATTAACATCCATCAATAAACCATCACAAAGAATCTGTTAACATATTCCATTCCAAACCAACCATAGTCCCACTTCCATAACATATTCCATCTTCGAACCAGTCACCACCATCACCATACAAGCCCCAAATAATCCACAAAAACTCAAGTAAAATGGGGTAAGAACATCACCACACATAAAAATAGATCACATCTCCCATAATTACAACAATTTCTAAATAAAGAGGGTTTTTACATCATTTAATCATTTATTTAATTTTCATTTTCACTGGATTTACAGTTTCACTCACAACTAGTTCTTGGACAGATTTAAGTGCTAAACCTTTTATGAATGGTGGGTTTAAACAATCAATAATAATCAGGGCCCAGAAAATTACAACAAGAGTTCACAAATCACAACAAGGGTTCATAAATCACAGTATATACAATATATAAATCACAATATTTTTTTCATGCTTCAAGAGGAAATAAGTGTAAGTAACAAGGAAATCAATAAACATATGTGAAATTATCCCCCTAACCTTTTAATTAATTAAAGATAAGTCATTATATTATTTAAGAAAATCCATACTATACACCTAGAATAAAACAGGAATGATAATTTCATATATGCACATAAATAGGGAGAGGGAAATGATCCCTTACCTAATTAAAGTCTTTTCAAATCACTGTGTGAAGAAAAGGTGAAGGATATATGCACATAAGAACAAATCCACCCTAGGGAACCATAAAAAAACCTAAATAAAAAAGTCTCCCATCAAGGTTTATCCGTGAAGTCACCCAAACTATCCATTCTCATGGACACAACCTTCTCTAGATAAATAATGATAAGGAAATAGATAAGTGAAGGAAATGGAACTCACCTTAGATCTATAATAACTAATCCATAATGTTGAGGATCAAAGACACTAGAAATGGGGTGAAATACTTCACAAGGATGCACCTAGGATGCCTAATATTCAAGAGAAAAAACATAGGAATGGCGAGTTTCTAAAGGGGTTTGAAATTTATGCCTGATAGATAAATTAAACTACCAAGATTCATCATAATTATCTATGACATAACCATTATATGTTCACCTAATACAATGAGGAAACACAAAGAGCTATGCTAAAATCACCTCTTAGCCTAACCTCCTTCAGAATCTATGACATATATCATGACCATATCCTATTTACTTAGGGTAAGGATATTCCACAACCAATTCACCACACTACAACCACCACTAAAACTCCATAGACACCAAAACCCCATAGAAAAAGTGTCCATGCTATAAATCACCTACATTAATTATCCATGCCAGAATTATTAGAGCCACAAAAACCCTTATCTTAAGCCTCCTACAACACAAGACACTCCACTATACTGTAGGATATAACTACATATCACAAAATCCTATTCTAGATAAAAATTCAACCCACATCAACTATTTTACCATCAAGCCTCCTATGGAAACCCACAACACTCAAAACCACTAAAGGTAATGGGATGGAATATTTGATCCATCACATTAGATACCTATCAAATGATTCTCATCCTCAAGAATCAATTACAAACTCAAAAATTAAGGGAGAAAGGGAAATTATGAACAACCATACCTTGATATACCTCTTAGTATTATTTTTATGACTAAAACATGACCACCATAAAAATAAAACAATTAAGGGAAACTGATAGAATTTTTAAACCAACAAAAAATAAAACATTACATATCTAAAGAAAAAAAACAAGAAAAGTTCAAAAAATAGGGGGTAATGGGCCCATATATGTGTCTCATACACCCAAGTACTATCTTCCAAATCACCATGATTCCACATCACAAAATACAAGGGAATAAACCACCCCCATAACACCTTCTCATGATAATATTGGATCTCAACTGGTCACTCCATGAATGATGTTTCATCCTTGATATCTTACTCTCTCCATTCAATGAAACAAGATTCATCATAAAGGCACCTAAGAATCTAGGACACATGGAAGATTACATGTATAATTTCTAACCATATTGGAAGTTACAACCGATATACTATATCACCAACATGATCCAACAACTCTAAAGGGACAACTAACCAAGGATAGTTCTTACTTACCTAACCAAAACTTTTCTTCCCTTGATAAGGGGAATCCTTAAAAAACATGGACCCCAAAATAAAACTCCAAGGGCCATTTCCTATGATTAGTACATGCCTTTTTGAGGTATTGTGCTGCCTTCATCTACTCCTGAACCATATAGATCTTCTCTGTTGTAATTTGTACCATATTCGGACCAAGGACTACTGACTCCCCAACCTTAGTTTGGAAAAACAGAGATTGACATGAACAGATGTAAAATACCTCAAATAGATCTATACTAATGGATTAGTGAAATATTTTTTTTTGGAAAAATCAACCAAGGGTAGGTGTTTCACCCAATACTCACTGAAATCCAAAATGTAATACCACAATATATCCTCCAATGTATGGATGGTTCGCTTCATATTACCATCTATATGGGGATGAAAAATAGTTTTGATACATATTTGGGATCCAAAATCATGCTACAATCCTCTCTAGACTTGTGAGGTGAATTGGGGATCTTGATAAAAAATGATGGTCCTTAGTACCTCATTGAGCCTCACCACTTCTTCCACTTACCGTCTCACCAGAACATCCATGACACTCTACTCCCAAATCAATTAAAAATGAGATGACTTTTTCAGTTGGTCCATGAACACCCATACAATATGATATCCTCCTTGGGCCTAGGGTAACCCAGTGATGAAGTCCATCAAGATGTAATCCCATTTCCACTATGGGATATTAAAGGAATGAAACAACCCTTTGGGGACATGGTTCTCCACCTTCACCTACTAGAAAACCAAACAACACACCACAAACTCTACCACTGAGTTCTTTATCCCAAGACACAAAATTTGCCTCTTCAATCCATGATATATCTTGAACATTCCTGGATGCACTTATAAGAGAGAGTTTTGAAAATAATAAAGAAATTCCTCACACATAGTCAATGAAACATACAACCTTACCTAAATTAATATCTAATGACGGACATCATCTGACCCCCCCTCTAGAGAATCACCACATGTGACATCACCTATGAGTCTCCCTACCAAGACTCCTACACTTAAGGCACAAATAATATTATACCATTATCTGACAAAAGCACTCTATGCCATTAATCTCTTAAACTTTAATAAATAAAGCCACTAAATCCTCTATATCCCTCTAAGCATCCCCTAATTATCAAATGATATCTCCTAATGAATTCTTTCTCAGTACATTGACCACAATATTCCATTTTACTAGGGTGTATGATATCTCAAAATCATAATCTAGAAAAAACTCTACCCACCTTTACTGATATAGATTCAGTTCATGCTGAGAGAAAACATACCTCAAAATGTTATAGTCATTTAATACCATAAATCACTTCTCTATGAGTTAATATCTTTATAAATTTAGTTAAAAAATAACTTTTTCCAACTCTAGATCATAGTTGGCATAGTTATGTTCACGGGGATGTAACTTCTTAGACCTAAATGAGATTATAAACCTCTATTTAATATATAAACATACCAAGAATAGAGGGGAAGCTTCATAAAAGACCTTGAACACCACCCCTTCCTTAGGAAACTAAATCAATGAAGAACTAATCAACATATCCTACTAGTAGTCAAAGGATTATTGATATCAATTAGTCTAGATGAAGGCCCAATCCTTCCTAGTGAAATACTTTAACATGCATATAATCCAAGATAAGTCATACATAAACTTATGATAATAGCCTGCAAGACCAAGGAAGCTGCAAACCACTACCATGTTCTTGGGTTCCTCCCAAGAAACAACCATCTCAACCATCGATGATTCCATGAAAATGACCTGCCGAGAAGATACAAGTATAATAAAGTGAAACTCAATTATCTAAAAAATAAACCCTAATGGGTTCCCACACAACTAATGGCATTAAATAACTTTCATGATTGCTCTAAGGTTCTTGACATGATCCTACTCCAACTTTAAGTATAAGTGTATTACATCAATGAAAAAGACTATAAATTGATTTAGGAACTCATAAAACATGGAGTTCATGAGCCTCATGAAAAAAACCGATGTATTTGTGACATCGAACAATATGAACACAAACTAAAGTTAAATATACCTATACTAGAAGATATTATTTGGGATATACTCCTCCTTTACCATCATCTAATGACATACAGAACATATATCAAGCTTCAAAAACCTACTAGATCCCTTCAGCTAGTCAGATAGATTTTCTATCATCAAAAGAGGGTAATAATTCTTGACTGTCATCTAGTTTAAACTCTGATAATCTACACCAAACCATTGACAACTTTATTCCTTTTTAGAGAACAACACCAGGGCACCCCAAGATGATACACTAGTCTAATTGAATCCCTCTTATAATATATAATCAAATTTCATACTCAATTCCTACATATTTATGGGTTAAATGTGTTAAGAATCCATTGAGATTATAGATACACCCATTTATATCTCTATACTAAATTCAAAAAACATTTCAGGGAGGTATAGGAACAACATCATTAAGGAAAAATTATATATACTTTTAAATAACTCTAAGAGGTTCACTAGCTAAGACTATATTAATAACTATATAAATTGAGATAGATGGGACTCCACATGCATGCTGACCATTCCATAACTCTTATTGACAACAAACACCATCTATGGACCTCCAGATTAGAAAAAAAATACTCTTATATAGAAATAATCATGTACACATAATATAACCAATCTACGACAAGAATGGAATAATATGGATGTATATTCAATAATAAGAAGTCCCCCAATGACTAATGTCAACCCATCATCAATCTACACCCCCAAAACATATCAAAAACCTATCCTAACCTATAAATTGTTTTTATAACACCAAGGAGACTAAAATCCTCTCCGCATATAATCCTAATGTGTATACTAAAGTGAGTGCAATAAAGAAGTGAAAATATGAAGAACAAAAAAAGTAGAGACTAAGGTAGATGATAAACTGATCATACCTTGAACAACCTATAACTCATCCAACACTAGCGCATCCATGACATGCATTTTTCTACATAAAACTCATTTTCCTTATGTCTGATATCCTCTACGAAAATACTCTAGCCCAAGACCTTTTGGGAGAGAACCATAGTGAGGCTAACCTATTCCACCCCATCCACTCTTGGATGAGGAAAATCCTACTGGCCCAGCTGCTTAATAAATGATGGCGACCCCTGATGTTGATTTGAAATTAGGGAAACTTCTACTATTGCAACAAAAGGGACTTGATTTCTTATGACATATTGACCACCCTAGGCAGTCAAGTGGTGAGACTAATAGTGACTTTGAACTCCACAATCATAACATGTTGTAAAAGTGGGTTCCCTAGACCTAACATGAATAGCTCCTTTCGATTAACATATAATGTATACAATGAATATTTTATGATGTATACTTACCATAATAGTATTTATATGTCTACATACACTATTTACATGGTAACTTCCATAAATTATTTTTCATATCAATATGTTAAAGTAGTTCATAGCTATAATGAGAACCTAGAGATACTATGATAGTAATTATAAACATATTTCCAGTGGTATAGATATATCATAGTGACTAGGCATATATGTTGTCTGACTATCAGGTGCTGGGGGCTCATAAGCATAAAAAATTCTTCTCATGAAGTTCTCACTTGGTGATCTCAAGTAGAGGAGATCACAAGGACTGAACCACCAATTGAAACACTACATGTTTGAGGAGTTGTTGTGAGTTCCTATCTATGGACACGTGTATTGGTCTCTTGACTAGAGATTATTATTGATGTATACCATTTTATTATGTACTTTGATTCAAGAATAAAACCATGAAATTTATTTCATGGTAAGGTAGCTTGCTTTTGGTGTTCCATTTGTGGTATGACATTGATTGAATGATCAATATAAAATTTATTGCGTTTAAAAGGAAGTCATATCTTGGGCCCAATTAATTAGGATGATAGTACCTTGTATAAAAACATATCCATGATAGAAGAAGGTAAGTCTATACAATAAGATCAATGAAAAATAAAGTATGAAAGGATGATGACACAATGTTTGCATCATGTTTTATGAGTTATCGAGAGACAATGAGATTATATTACATGACATGTGTTCATAGGAGGTTGTCATTACTATGAGTATAACTTATCTTCTTAGGGGACTTTATGGGTTGCTAGACTCTACTCATGACCCGTGATTAGTACCCGATTATATCAAGATAAATACCTAGAGGGTTACACACAAAGCATTTTCAGAAGCTTGGCCAATTCTATTGAATTGATGTTTTAGGACATTTTGGGCCCCATGTTGGGGGCCAAGTAATGTACAAGTTTAAATGATTGCATGGAAATAAATAAATTTAATATTATTTAAGTTTTTAATAATTTATATTTAATTTATTTACTTATTATATTCATGAGTTATTTAGAATATTAAGATTTTTTTAGAATGAATATTAAACATTTAATATTTTAGGTTTGTTAAATATTTATGTGGGAGAAAAAAGTAAAGTTAATGACTCATATTTTATCAAAAAACATTATTTTAGTGTCACAAGTAAGTTATAAATTACTTATGGTCTTTGTGTCACATTTACAAGGTTATAAGTGTTATAAATTACTGTATGCGAACACATGTATTGGACTCCAGACTTGAGATTGTTATCAGTGTATACCATTTTATTATATACTTTGATGGAAGAAGAAAACCATGAAATTTATGTTTTGGTGATTTATATTGCGCTAGCTTTTCCATTGGTGGTATGAAATTTATTGAATGATCAAGATATAATTTTTCGCTTCTATAAGTGATATATTGGGCCCAAATGATTAGGATGGTAGTACCTTTTCCAAATCCATGACCATGGAAAAAGAAGTTCAGTCAATACAGTAAGTTCAAAAAATAATAAAGTAAGAAAATATGATGACACAAAGCATGCATACTGCTTTATAATATATCGAGAGACAAAGAGATTATATTACATGACATGTGTTCGTAGGAGGTTGTTGTTGTTATGACTATAACTTATCTCCTTAGGGGCCTTGATGGGTTGCTAGACTCTGATCCTAGCCTATGAGTAGCACTTACTAATATAAATATAAGGACCTAGATGACCAGACACAAAGCATATTAAAAATATCAACTAATTCTATCGAATAGTAGTTTTAGGTCATTGCGGGGCCCATGTTGGGGGTTGGGTAATGTTCAAGTTTAAATAATCACATGGAAATAGATAAATTAAATATTATTCAAGTTTGGATTTATATATATTTAATTTATTTACTTATTATATTTATGAGTTGTTTAGTGATTATTAATAATTTTTTTGAATTAATATTAAATATTTAATATTTGAGGTTCATTAAATATTTATGTGGGAGAAAAAAGTTGATTTAAGGATTCATATTTTTTCATGTAACATTATTTTCATGTCACAAGAAAGTGATTAATTACTTATAATCTTTGTGACATGTTTTTGAGGTTATAAATATTATTTTGTCTATTAAAATGAACCATTAACTTATTAAAGGAATAAAGTGAAATTTTAATATGTTTAAAACTAGATATAAATTACAAAATAAGCCCAAATTCATGGGAATATTAATTCTAATGAATTTGATAGGTTCTATCTCCCCACTCTAAATTTCTAGAGAGAGAGATGTAGGTTTAGGTCACCCCGGTCCATAATATGCTACCTGGATCAAAGAAATAATGATCTTGTGATTTTATCAACATTGAAAGTGCTTAGTTTCTATGTTTTAGCATCAAAATATTAAATTTCATCAAGAAAGATTTCAAATAACATGTGAATGATATAGATGGTTCCATGTTTAATTCCTTTGATCGATCATCACTGATGATGATAAAAACATTATTCCATTCGAAATCAGTATAGGTATGATTTTGATTTATGTTTTTATTATTAAATTAAATTATTTGGGATCCTTGGGCTATAAATGGGTTGTGATTACACTAGCGACGACATCATAACATTAATCAAAGCACAAATATTAAATTCCTAATTTTTCAAGCTTTTGCTGCTTGCTCGATACCAATAAGTGGAATCAAATAAAACATGTGAAAATTTAAGCTAATACTAAATTAAATTTGCATTGATTTTTGAATAGGGAATCATAATGGTCTTAATGAAAAAAAACTGCACTTTGATCCGATCATGGATGACTAAGTTATGACCATCAAGTGATTTAAATGAGATAAAAACAAATTTTTGCAGTTTTAAATTTTGAAGAACACACACACACACAGATGTGTGTGTGTGTGTGTGTGTGTTTTCGTGTGTGTGTGTGTGTGTGTGTGTGTGTTTATTCTTAGTTTTGGTGGTTCCCCAGGTTTTGTCCAGATTCTGGTGGCCAGAATAATTCTCAATTGGAGGGAATTCCACAAGTGTGGAATTGTTTAATTTTTTTCAACAAACTATAAAATAGGATTTAGAAAAATTGAGAAAATAAAAAAATGGGGTGGGTAATCCCATTGATTCATGAGCCCTTTTTAAGAAAAAATAAATAAAAAGTGTAAAAGTGTGGGGGGCAGCCACCATGGGTGTGAACCAAATGTACCCCTCCAAAATGGGGGGGGGGGGGTCATGTGATGTTTTCCTTCCCGCAACAATGGTGAACATTTAGGATATATATATTTTTAAAATTTCACGAAGCGGTATAATGCAGGGAAGCATCGCCGACTGACCTGGATGACCTACCCAATCCACGTGACCCTATTCGGGTCATGATATGACCTAAAACCCTTTTTTGGGGTTTTAAGCCACCCACAGGCCGAAAAAATTTAAAATTTTATTTTCAAGAAAATAGTTAATTTTTTGGATAGCATTTAAATTTATTCTGGGACATTAGACTTATATTTTTCAAATTAAAATTAAATGAATCTACTTTAATTCATTAAAAATTTCCTTGAGTAAAATTTATTGGGGATTTAGTTTTTTTACACATTTATTTTGTGTTACAATTGTTCTTGATCATTGAACGACCCAATTGTATTTCAGAATTTAATTTTCAGAATTTATTATTGAAATTTCATGGGATGATTGTAATAATTAATTTATTTTTGATGGGTTTCATATCATATTTATCTTATTTATATGTATAAGGGTATATGCATCAATGATTTGTATCCTTCATGTATTTTGTGTATTATTGAGTGTTTAAGTATAATTTCAAGGATCATAAAAGACACATAAAATTACTAGATTTGAAAAAATTCTATAAAAGACATAAATACATTGGACAGAGGTGTGAAATTTGACATTATTCAGACACGACTCAATTATCTACCCCTATGGTCACAATTTATACATTTATGATCAATGAATCACCTGCTAGTAAAATTATCAAGACCAATGAAATTATTAATTTATGTATACATATTTTTTTATTATTTTGTGAATTTTAATATTATGCGATTATATAGAATAATAAACGAGTATGCATAAATGAAATAAATTAAGATGCAATGAATTTTTTCTCTTTAATGCATTGTTAGGTTGTGAGTGTGATCACATAGTATGATCATGTTAAATAGAAAATAAATTCATTCACCATGTCATGAAACCCTCCCCACAAGGTGTACCCCTCCTAGGATGACAATGTGAGAAGGGAGATAGTGACCCCCTGAGTCCCGTCTCCATTAGGGCCTAGGTTGGCGACTAGCACTAAGGGTATAGTAAACACACAAATGGGAGGCATTACCCTCTAAGAGAACACATGTGAAATAGAGAGATAAGAAATACAAAAACCAACTCCATCTTAGACTACAATATAAAAGAAAACCCAAGTTCACATATGTAATGTCATGTGAGAACTACTATAACTAAAAGGGAAAACTGCAAGTACCAAAAGAAAGTAAAAACATCAGTGACCACGAAACCCAAACAACTCCTGCAACCCCAAGCTAGTAGTAACCATCCTGATCTCCAACCTGCCCTAAGTGAACTAATTTTTTTTATATATACATAGGGTGAGTATAAAAGTATACTCAGTAGGATTCTCCCTAGAGCCTCTTACGAAAAAGTAAAGAAAGCATGCTAAAGCACAGTGAAAAAAAATTGAAACTAACTCATCATCTAAACATGTATACTAAGTTCCCATCCTCACCATGGATACTCTCACTAAGCATCTCATACAAGAGTATACAATATAATAAATAATATCAAGGGTACCTCACTAGCACTTCCCTATTGTTTTTCCGCTTTTTCCCAACATCGCACGTCCTAAGCATCTCTCTCCAAAAAGGATTTCTCAAAAACACCTGGGAGAATCACCACAATATGAGCCTCATGCAACACAACCACTATGTCCATGCAACAAAAGTAACTAGGTAGTTTATGGGAGCCACCACAACTCACATAACGTGTATCATACATCAAACATTATACCACAAGCCATTACATCCCATACACTGAGTAAGGATCCTCAAGCCATCACAACCTATACACGTTACACCTATAGTAGTCTATATAAAACTATATCCAGAATATATGTGTGTGAATAAACACAATCCATTACAAAACTCTACACAAATATATGGGGAAAACTAACCACTATTCCTACCAGCACAAGAAACTACCAAGAGAATAGAGCGAGGCCAAAGTGGGTAGTCATCCATCCATTCTCCCACCAGAATGTTGGGGAAAACACCCCCAGAGCTTAGAATCCCTGGGGTGTTAGTTTCCCTAACTGAAGGGGTGGAGTATCATATAGAAACACAAAAATTACAGAATATACTATAGCTCGTAACCACACTATGGGCATAAAATAGTCTTAGACTCAAATGTAGCTAACGTCTCTCGGACTCCCGGCTATCACTGCTAAGACTATGTATCTTATAAGAACACAACCATTTTAGGAGATTTATTACATTACTTCATCCCCTTTTTAATAGTTTCACTTTAAGTTAATTAATTATTTAAATATTAATTAACTATTAACAATTCCACATTATATTTCATTAGCATCACACCAAAGTTTCATAACCTCTAGGCATAACCAAACCAAGTCCAAAGCTTCTCAGAAATATTACCTCAGCATTTCATCCCAGCAAGCTCCAATCCCATGGGTTAACATCATTTATTCAATCATTTATTAACAACATTATTACTTTTCCATATTCCCAAGAATTCTAAAAATACATTCTAAGATACTAAACACAAGGGGAATACCCGATGAGTAGATTAACTATCCTTCAAGTCTTTTCCACCTACAGTAGGAGCGTAGACCCATCTTACCTCAAGAAGCTAAACATGAAAAACATGTGGCAGACCCCATGCATCTTCGACCCTTTTGAAAGGAGGGTAAGCAAGACCAGCTACCTTGAGCAGTGAGGAAAGTAAAGCAGATAAACAACCAACGATATTCATAAAACATCCAATCATTCACATCCAACCTATTTCATAATCTTCGGTGTCCTCCCTGAAATCCTCATACATAAACCAATGTATCTTTCCACTCTAGGCATCAAATACTTCTATAAACAATGGGTCTCCCTGCCCCACATATCACAACAACCATCCAGGATCACATCACAACACAAGAAGCAAGAAACAAACATCATATCAACTGGGATCTTGGCCCTTAAACAAGGCATCCAACCTACATACATAATGACCACTCATGGCTCCAAAGCATAAGGCAGTCGACCGTACAAGCAAGAGGGTAACTCAGAACCCTACTAGACATTATATTTTATAAAAAAACCAGTTCATTAATCCATATTGAATTAACCTATTCATCATCAGTAGGTTACAACTATAGGTATCATAAACAACAAGATATCATAACTATCACAAATTAATTAAACATGATTACTGCATCAATTTGATTATCATCAATTTACAACAGCAACAACTATATTCATTTACATACCTATTTATCTTCAAAAAATAATTTACAATTAATCCCAGTTTACATTATTTACCAAATTCTGTCAAGAACGACATGCTAAAAAAGGAAAGCATAGATATCACACTATCTAGAAAAACAAGAGGCAATAACATACGATCAAATTCAATTTATTTATCCAGTTCAAATATTTATTATGTCAATTCCATTGTGATCTAGTGGGATAAAACATGGTAACTCTACAGTTCCATGTAAAAGAATAGAGAGACCACGAATCACCTACCTCAAAAGGTTTCATACATTCTTCACTTAAGAATGGATCAAATCAGTAGATCATGATTGCCTTACCCATAAAATCCGCATACACCTGAGGATGTTGTGGCACAACCGTATCAACAAAAACCAAAAGAAACTTTCTTAGAACTATAGAGATCAAAGGATATAGCATGGCAAGGAGAAATAGGAGAAGACATATCGAAGAAAACCAAATAATGTAGGTAGTTATTAACTCGGATTGAATATGGATTGAAGAAAGGTAGCGGGGAACCGATCTAAGATGAAGGAATCCCCAAAATTTGAAGAGGGAGGTGTCTGGGTCGTTTGGAGTCGAGAGAGGGTGTGATAAATCCATAGGGTTTGAAAACCCCGAGCTGCTGGGTGTCTTTAAAATTCACAGCGGCGGGGCAGTACATGACTTGTACCTCCCCATCACATCGTGTACCACCTTGAGGCTGACTTACGCTGAAAAACGTGTCACCTTAGTGCTCTGTTTTATTTTTTTGAAACTCCAATGATACACATCGTGCCCCCCTTGGTTACGTCGTGTATCCCCCCTGTTTCTAGCTTCTCACAACCGAACTCCTCCAAAATTCCCTCAAGCCTTCTCTAAGAACCTTGGTCTTCAAATACATGTAAAGGGTCGATCCACATAGATCTAATCCCTTACATCAGATACATCTCAAAAAATTATTGTCCTCGATAATCCAAAACCAACCTAGAGAGGAAATAGAAAAGGGGTTGTCCGAATAACCACCCTGTGAGATACCACTCAAGGATTTTTCCACCACAGGAGCTCAACCACATCAAAATAACAATACAACACCTCGCGACCACCACAACCAGCTCCTGAACACTCTCATGGGGTAGATACCTCTCAAAGAGAGCAAGACACAACAAGAAACAAAAGAAATCCATCTCATAGACAGGAAAGGTCTACAACCACAAAATGAACATCGTTACAATGAAAGAGATAAACATCAAACAAATCAGGGTACTGAGTACATATTTGTGACTTATGTTTCCATGTACTATCCTCCACACCATTGTGTCACCAAAAGACACGAACTAAGGGAATAGAATACCCACACAAATCCTTCTCCTTACGGTACTGAATCTCTACAGGACACTCCTTGAAGGTCATATCATCGTCAACGTTGATCTCTCCCCAATTGATGATGTGAGAGTACTCAAGAAGATAACAACAGAGCTGTGGTACATGAAAAAAATCATGTATCTAGCTCATATGCGGGAGAAGTGATACTCGATATGCCATAAATCCAACATGGGACAACACTTTGAAAGGTCCAACAAACCGGGGAGACAACTTACTCCCATGACTAAACCTTCACTGCCCACGATGGGGAGTCACCTTCAGAAACACGTGATCCCAAACATCAAATTCCAAAGGTCTCATCCTTTGATCTACATATTATTCCTGATAATCTTGCGATGCCTTCATCCTCTCACGAATTACCTGAACCATCTCTGTCATGTTCTGTACCATTTCCAGTCTGAGAATTGCTGACTCTCCGACCCTAGTCTAGCACAACAGAGAACAGAAAGGTCGGCCATACAAGGCTTAAAATGGAACCATACTGATGGTGGAGTGAAAACTATTGTTGTGAGAGAACTCCACCAAGGGTAAGTGATTCATCCCCAAACCTCCAAAATCTAGGACACAAGAGTGCAACATGTCTTCAAGAGTTTGGATGGTCCGCTCTATCTGGCCATTTGTCTATAGATGAAAATCAGTGCTAAGGCATAGCTGAGAACCAAAATAATGCTAGAGACCATTCTACACCCTATAGGTAAAATGAGGATCTTGATCAGAAATTATTATCCTTGGGACTCCATGGATTCTCACCACATCCTCTAGATACTACCTCGACAAAACCTATACTAAGCTCGATTCCTTGATTTCTATAAAATGGGATGATTTCATCAAATGATCCAATACCACCCATATAACATCATGGACTCCCTAAACTTGAGGTAAACTAGTAACAAAGTTCATTGAGAAGTCCTCCCACTTTCACTGAGGAGCATCTAATGGTTGGAGCAAACCACTGGGGACACGGTGCTTGGCCTTTACCTTCTGGAGACTAAACATCGAGACACAAACCCCACAACTGCACGCTTCAGCCCAGGCCACAAAAACTGACTCCTCAAGGCTCAGTACATATTTTTCATGCCATGATGCACCACTAAAGGAGAACTATGGAACCCTCTGAGAACTATCTAGCACATTTCCAAAGGAACAAAAATCCTTCCCTGATAAAACACTCAATGTTATTCTTCCTCAGACCAACCATCATGGGCCTCACCACAACAACTCAGTCTCTCCAGACCTCCAACTCTAGATACACTAATTGGGAATCTTCCAACTGCTACACCAGAGATGACTGCACCATCATATGAAAAAGACAACCTCTACCCCCAAATTCTCCCTTATCGAGATGTAATGCTGAAAGTTATTCCATCACTCTCCAAGAATCACCAGATTCACACAATGCATAACTATGTGACTTCCTTCTCAGCGCATCAGCTACAATATTCTCCTTTCCAGGTGTATATGATATTTAAAAGTCATATTCCTATAATAACTCTATCCACTTATGCTGCCTCAAGTTCAAGTCACGTTAGGAGAAAACATACCTCAGGATCTTATGATCGGTGAAAACCACAAAGCGCTCAACAATGAGGTAATTTCTCCACAAATTCAGAGAAAAAACCACTACTACTAACTCAAGATCATGGGTGGCATAGTTAATTTCATGGGGATGCAATTAATGAGAACCATAAGAAACAACTGATCTCTACTTCATTAGAACACAACCTAACCCTAGATGCAAAGCATCACAGAAAACATCAAATTGAACTCCCTCTACTGGCAGAAAAAGAACTGGAGCACTTACCAACTTCTTATTAAGATACTAAAAAGCTTCCTAACACTGATTAGTCCACAAGAATGCCCAATCCTTCCTGGTCAATGTTTTCAGAGGAGTCAAAACATGATTGAAATCGGTTACAAACCTCCTATAGTAGCTTGTGAGACCAAGGAAACTTCACACCTCTATCACTATCTTAGGGGCTGACCAAGACACAAATGATTCTATCTTTGAATGGATTCATTGTTACTCCCTATTGGGATACACCATTCTTCAAGAAACAAACTTCTCAATCCCAAAAATCACACTTTGAAAACTTCCCAAATAGGTGCTATTGAAAAAGAACTTGCAAAACGGCATGCAGATGCTCTGCATGCTCCTCCTCAGACGTGGAGTACACAAGAATGTCATCGATGAAAACCACCATGAACTTATCTAGGAACTCAAAGAACACAGAACTCAACAATCCCATGAACTCATATGGAGAATTCGTCACATCGAACGACGTTATAACAAACTCGTAATTCCCATAACGATAACGAAAAGCAGTCTTCGAGATATCCTCATCCTTCACAGAAATATGATGATATAATGACCACAATTCAATCTTTGAGAACCAACTTTCACCCTTCATTTGATCAAATAAATCATCAATATGTGGATGAGGATATCAATTCTTTACTATCACTTTGTTTAAGCGATGATAATAGATACACAACTGCAAACTACCATTGAAATTCTTCATGAACAAAATTGGTGCGTCCCACGATGACACACTCGACTGAAAAAAACCAAACTATAACATACTATCAAGATATATATGCAGCTCCCATAACTCAGAAGGGGACATTATATATATAGAGATATAGATAGGAGATTCTCCTAGTTGTAGATCGATCCCAAAATTAATCTCTTGTTGAGGGGGTAATGTTACAACCTATTATGGAAAGACATCAGGGCACTCTTATATGACCTTAGGAAATGTCAACTAATGAACCTATGAAGAAATTAGCATCAGCTCATCCATTAAGGATGATGAGGAAAAAACATGCCTCTGACCCATACTAGGGTCTCGCTCGCCAACAAACACTGTTGGCTCTCCATCAGTATCGAAGAACACCACCTGCCTCCAGAAGTAATCTACGATAGCCTACATATAATACAACCAATACATGTCTAGGATGACATCATATGGTTGTATATGTGAACATAGGAAATCTCCCCAAGAGTGGTGTTGCCCTAACACTAGCTCACAGTCTCTACATACTTCAAACAATTCAAATCGACCTCTAACTGGCATAGTCAAATCCAAGGGCACTAGAAGTATCTTTACCTCAAGTCCCAAAGAATGGAAAAGGTAAGGTGATATAAAGGAGTTAATTTCTCCTAAATCAAATAAGGAATACACCCAATTAGAAAACAAGAAAAGGGTACCTCGAATGATGTTTGGATCGCCTGGCATTGGCAATGATAAAGAATGAAGCTGACCAATACCTCCTCCATGACCTATCTGACCTTGATGATGACCAAAACCATATCCAAGACCTTGTATCTAAGTATGGGTAGAATCCCAAGGCTATCCTTTGCTTTCCCCATCTTCTCTATACTGATCCAAAGATGGTGCAACCTACTGCTACTGCATCAGCTAGAGCTGCCTCAACGGAGGAACCTAGAATGGAACACCTGGTGCACAATGACTTCTCTTAAAGGTTAGGAACTCTCACTCATGATGACCTAGACCTCTATAAAAAAACAAGCACCTGATCCCTTGACATAGGCCTGAGAGCTGTCACCCCCGAAGAAACAAGATGTTGAGAGATGGGACCTCCCCACGGCTGAACAGAAACTATTCTTCCCTAAAAACCGGAAACCACAAACCACAACTCTTCTTCTTGAGGAATCATGAAGACTCCCCTCTTGAGATGATCCATTTCTGGACAATGTCCTCTTTATAACCTTTTCCCTCACCAGTACCTCAAGATATGTCTTCAGCATAAACGGGGTGACCTGGGGCTGGATCTCTGGATGCAAAGCCTCCTCAAAATGCCTTGCCCTAGCCTCCTAACCTAGAAATAGGTCCGAAGCATATTGTAAAAGATTCCTAAAATGGATTACAAACTCTCAAACACTAGAGATCCCCCTTTGAAGGGTAAGTAGCTCCTGGTGATTGGACTCCTTCATGGTCTAAGAAAGAAACTCAGATCTGAACATTTCTTGGAACTCCTCCCATGAGATCGCCGACTCCTCATGATCCCCGAGGAACAATAACCACCACTGCCTCACTTTCCCACGTAGCATCGTCACAACCAAAAACACTCAGTGATACTTCTAAGAACGGATCAAACTGATGGATATCAAAACCTCCTCTAACTAGTCTTTTGTGACTGCATCTAAAATAGATCCCTCATACTTCTATAGACTATGGCGCTGTAAATCTTAGAGTGTTCTCCTCCAAGTGTTTTCATCATCAACCTCTACCCTACAACGGTATACTGGTGCAATATGGTAGACATATTCTGCGCAAAATTGATGAGGATGTTGACCTAGAGCTATACCTACAAAATAACAAATAGTTAGAGCTCATAAACCTAGAATATGGAAGACTAGACATTAATTAATTAATGCTTTTCTTTTATTCATTTTAGGTTAACTTATCCCAAGTTATACCCATTCAAACAAAAGCACAAAGAAGAATGATGCATGATCCTTTCCTAGGTCTCTACCCTGCAACCAGTATCACCTTGTTTAGTAGCCACTGTAAACTTAAAGGTATGTGAATTAGATCACAGGGGGCCATAAACACCTATGTATCAGCCGGTCTCCAGTGTTTTCATCACATACCAGACTTAACTAAAATCATTGACCTAACAAGCCATGAAACCTCACCTGTTCCTAACACCAAACTCCATCATATCCCTCAACTTGACCTCTGATACCACTTTTTTGCAACCCCTCCCCACAATTTGTACCCCTCCTAGGCCGACAATGTGAGAAGGGAGATAGTGACCCTGAGTCCTGCCTCCAGTAGGCCCCGAGTTGACAACTAGTACTGAGGTTATAGTAAACACCCAAATGGGAGGCATTACCCTCAAAGAGAACACATACGAAAGAGGGAGATAAGATAGACATCAACCAAATCCAACTCAGACTACAATATAAAAGAAAACCCAAGTACACATATGTAATTTCATGAAAGAACTAGTATAAATGAAAGGGAAAACTGCAAGTACCAAAAGAAAGTAAAAAATTACAGTGACCACGAAGCCCGAACAACTCCTGTAACCCAAATCTAGTAGTAACCAACCTAATTTAAAACCTACTACAAGTGACCTGAAAAATAGTTTATATATACACAGGGTGAGTTTAACAGTATACTCAGTAGGATCCTCCCCGGAGCCTCTCATGCAAAAGTAAATAAAGCATAGCACAATGAACAACAAATGAAACTAAATCATCATCTAAACAAGTATAATAAGTTCCCAGCCTCACCATGGCTACTCTCACCAAGTATCTCATACAAGAGTATATAATATAATAAATAATATCAAGGGTACCCCACTACCACTTCCCCACTGGTTTTCCACTTTTCCCCAATGTCACATGTCCTAAGAATCTCTATCCAAAAAGGCTTGCCCGTATACACCTAGTCAAAGAACCACTATATGTACCCCGTGCAACACAAAAACTATGTCCACATAACCAAAGTAACTAGGTATTTTTTAAGAGCCACCACAACTTACATAATGTGTATCATATGTTGATAATTATACCACAAGCCATTACAACCCATACACCGAGTAAGGATCCTTAATCCATCACAGCCTATAAACGTTACACCTATAGTAGTCCATAGAAAACTATAACCATAATATATGTGTGTGAATAACCAAAATCCATTAAAGTCCTCTACACACATATATGGTAAAAACTAACTTCTATTCCTACCATCACAAGTAACTATCAAGAGAAGAGAGTGGAGCCAAAGAGGGTAGTCAGCCATCCCTCCTCCCACCATAATGTTGGGGAAAACACCCCCCAGGGCTTAGAATCTCCAGGGTGTCATTTTTTCTTACTGAAGGGGTGGAGTAGCATATAAAAACACAAAAATTATAGAATACACTATAGATCAAAACCACACTATGGGAATAACCTAGTCTTAGACTCAAATGCAGCTAACGTCTCTCGGACTCCCGACTGCCACTGTTAAGACTAAGTATCCTATAAGCACACAAACATTTTAAAATATTTATTACATTAATTCATCCCATTTTTTAACAGTTTAAATTTACATTAATTAATTATTTAAACATTAATTAACCATTAAAAATTACACAATATATTTCATTATCATCACACCAAGGTTTCATGCCCTCTAGGCATAACCAAAACAAGTCCACAGCTTCTTAGAAATATTAACTCAACATTGCTTCCTAGAAATATCCAATTCAATGGGTTAAAATAATTTATTCAATCATTTATTAACAACATTATTACTTTTCCATATTCCCAGGCATTCTATAAAAAAATTCTAAGCTACTGAACACAAGGATGCTCAACCCGGTGAGTAGATGAACTATCCGTAAAGTCTTTTCCACCTATAGAAGGAGTGTAGACCCATACTCCATCAAGAATCTAAACATAGAAAGCATGCGACATACCCCGAACATCTTCACCCCTTTTGGAAGGAGGGTAAGTAAGACCAGCTGCCTTGAGCAGTGGAGAAAGTAATGCTAATAAACAAAAAACAAGATTCAACACAAGTAGCAGGAAACAAACATCATATAAACTGGTCTTTTGGACCTTAAACAAGGCATCCAACCTACATACATAATGACCACTCATGGATCCAAAGCATAAGGCACTCAGCCTTAGAATCAATATGGTAACTCAGAACCCTACCAGAAAATATCTTTTATCAAACAACTGATTCATTAATCCATCTTGAATTAACTGATTCATCATTAGTAGGTTCCAACTATGGGAATCCTAAACATCATGCTATCATAACTATAACAAATTAATTAAACATACTTACTGCATCAATTTTATTATCATCAATTTACAACAATAACAACCAAATTCATTTACATACCTCTTTATCTTTGAAAAATAATTTACAATTAGTCCCAATTTACATTCTTTAACAAATTCCATCAAGAACGACATGATAAACAAGGAAAGAATAGATATTACACTATCTAGAAAAACAAGAGGTAATAACATACGATCGATACCAATTTATTTATCCAGTTCAAATATTTATTATGTCAATTACATTGTGATCTAGTGGGATAAAACATGACAGCTCTATAGTTGCATGTAAAAGGATAGAGAGACCACGAATCCCCTACCGCAAAAGGTTTCTGATGTTCTTCTCTCATGAATGGATCAAATCAGTGGATCATGATAGCCTTCCCTACAAAAACTACATCCACCCGAGGATGTCATGACACAACTGCCTCAACAACAACCAAAAGAAACTCTCTTAGAACGATGGAGATCAAAATCTATATCATGGAAAGGAGAACCATGAGAAGACATATTGAAGAAAACCAGAGAACGGAGGTATATATTACCTCATATTGAATATGGATCAAAGAAAGGTAGTGGGGAACTGATCCAAGATAAAGGAATCCCCAAACGTTAAATAGTTAGGCGTTCAGGTTGTCTGAAGTCAAGAGAGGGTGCACTCAAGATGTAGGGTTTGAAAAACCTAAGAAGCTGGGTGTCTTTAAAATACCCAACGGTGGGGAAGTAAATGACGTGTACCTCACTATCACATCATGTACTGCCTCAAGGCTGAATTACACCAAAAAACACATCACCTCAGTGCTCTGTTTTATTTTCTAAAACCCAAACGGTACACATCATCTCCCCCTTGGTCATGTCATGTATCCCCCTATTTCCAACTTCTCATGACCGAACTCCTCTAAACTTCCTCAGATCTTTCTCTGAGCACCTTGGTCTTAAAAAACATTCAAAGGGTCGATCCATGTGGATCTAGGCCCTTACACACCATCAAATAATAAAACCCTTCAATGAAATATCAAGCCATAATGCCTTCCATCGCTTGAATTTGAAAAAAACCGGGTGTTTGTGGTGCATGTCAGCCCTAGTTGAGGGTGCCTCCTACTACTGAGGAGTTCTTATAAAAGTGATGAGTCAAATTAACTAAATATTACATAAAATATGTATCCATAACTATATTTTTTCCACTTTATATGAAAAGTGTTAAGAAATGAAAGGTTTTCCTTTTCAGTAGATGAGAATCCACTCAATAGATCAAGGAGTCGCAAGTTAATGTGGGTGGCTAGAAAGAATAACACCTTGAAACTCTTTGAGCAGTGGCATATTAATAACTTAGACTATGAGGTAATTTTTTAAGGATAATTTACACTATAATACTATAAGATATTGGGTAATCTAAATATAGTATTTTAGGGCTACTAGGGTTCGATAAAATAGTGAGATACATTTAAAATAATAAATATATAATTTTTAATGAACTAGTAATCAAGATAAAAATAAAAATATACTTATTTATAATTTTATATAAAATGAAAAGTGATACCACAAATAAAATGTGAACAATATCTGAAAAAAAACATTTCCTCACCAATACAAATTCCTATGAGTGGTATAGGTACTTGTGCGTAATACTACAATATGAAAGGAAATTATATGTGCTGGAGTCCCCACTACCAAATCAGCCTCCTTAAGAAGAAAGTGAGGATGATAATGATGATTATTGGAGATTTTTGAATGACTCATTTTATATATATATCATAATGGTATCATCAATGACCAACGATTTGTAAATGAAACATGAGAAAATAGATGGATACACCATGTTGTCTCATATGCAAGAAATCTGTGAGGATAAACTGAAGTGAGAAATAAATGAGATTATTATCACACCAATCATTTATAGATTAAAATATAGAACTCAAGATGGTCCTCATGTAATCAGGATGATATAGTTTATTGAATGATTAGAATAATCTGGATTCAAGTTGAACCAAGAACTTTCAGTTCATCTCATTCTCTTATCCTTACTGCCTAGTTTATCCAATTTCATTGAGAGTTATCAAATGATTAGTTTTGAGAAACCAATCTGATATATTTTGGGATAGGTTATTTAAGAATATGAGAATTTAAAGAATGTTAAATATTTAATTATTAATCTAAATTATAAGAAATACAATAAAAAATCCAATTGCAAGTACATCGCTAAAGGTACATTCATAATGCATTTCTAAGAAACCAAAGATAAATAGGGATAGAATTAAACATGAGTATATTTTATTCTCATATGTAATATTAGGTCACTGAAATAGAAACTGTAATGAATTAAATAATAAGTAAGCATGAGCTATTACTTTAGGTATATTCATTATTAAATGTAATATTTTATAGATACTCCTTGGTATTAAATACAATATGTCACTTACAATTTTTTTCTAAATATAGGAACCAAGGAAGTTAAGAAACATTACTATAAGCCAAATTACACTATCTAAGTAATAGAAAAATGATGGTACCTATATCAGTGGAGTGAAGCACATGATTCTTATCACTAAGTGGATGTTTCCTGTAAAACTATAATTGTGTATTGAATTATACGAGAACATTTAAGAATGAATGTTGTTTATGGTATTTCATACATAACTAATAGTTCAATAATACACGAATCATTAAAAATACATAACAAATACAAAATTTAAGACTCTAATACCCATTTGTGATGAGATAATTCTTTTTCTAGTAATACTAGAAGTATTTTTCAAGGATATACCCAATATGGTACTTAGAATATTTGGAGATAAAAAACTTAGGTATTATCAACACATTCACTTATCAAGTTTTGGATAAAGAAACTTATAGAAATAAAGGAAATCCATAAATATTTATAAACTAGTTCATCTAGAGAGTATAAACTATTCCAAGGAGAAGATAGAGGTAAATTTATACACATCATGAGATTCCTTTAATAGTTTTAATAAATATAAAATCAAAGTAAGAAACATGCATGGTTAAAAGATATAAGTTGCTTCAAGCCCATGTGTTGAAGAATATCTCAAACATTCATTCATCGATCATTATAAATGTATAGTGGATTTATTACTAAAATCAATTTTACATATATATATATATATAAACTATCATGTTAGTAAGGATTGATGATGTGTATTACATAAAAACATTGTTCATTAAAATATATAATGGAGTAATTATTAAATGAACATTTACTTATACACATCAAATTCATGATGTTAGTAAAAGGAGCATCAGTGATGAGACTTATGTTCTACCACAGCTTTAATCAATCAATAACAGTAGCCAAAATGATGGCCATATGGGCTGAAGTGCATCCCCCCTTATGCTAGAGGCTACCAACTATGAGTAGGGGTTTATAAGATTATAGTGGTAATACTATACCCTCATGATCAGAGTGCGAAACAATGGTAACATAAAAATAATTAATAGAATAAGAATAATAAATAAGTATCCAATAATAATATAAATAATGGCATAAACAATATCCAAATTCATATAAAAAATCATGATCACGTCATTGTGATACAAAAAAAGGGACTATACCTAGGAAACAAGGAAACATAAATATAGAACATGCTATACAAAATAGATAAAATACCCAAAAGCTATATCTACTAGTATCATGATCATGATCTCAGTACACTTATTACATACTCTATCCTAGCATAAGAAATATGGAATCTAGAACTGGACCCTTCCCTTTGTCCCTACATGTATCCATGAAGTCTATCCAAGTACCATTTAGCGGCCCAAATAGGGTGTGGTATATAATTATTAGGCCACCACCAACGATGTCTACAATAATTCCAGTCTGTGCATATATGCTGTAAGAGTTTTTAGATATAATAGGAATAAATATTTAAATATAAGTGATGTAATATAGTCTATAAAAACATGTTACAATAAGGATTCAATAAATTATGAATAAATTTATATAAATGAAATCATTTTCTAAGTATTGATAATCCTTGAAATAATATTAATAATCATGTATTATACCTATAGGGTCCAGGGCCCAGGTCCATTGACCAAGGAATCCTCTTCGAGTCCATATATCTCATCCACCGAAAAGTTGGTGTAATGTTGACCTAATTGGTCCAGGAAACCAAGCCCATGGCCATGAAATACTATTCAAGTCCATGGATCTCATCCATATAAAAATAGGTAAATACTTAAGTGGAGACCAAGGAGCATGTCTAGGGTGGTCAAAAAAAAAGTTGAATCCAATGTAACATTCCAAGGCATTCCATATATAATATGTAAGTGGGTCTTCAATTCCATAGAGTATCATCCATTGTCAATGTAATATATATCAAGATTTAAGGGGACCATGTTAGTGTCCATTTCCTTTATCAATTGAATTTATCATTATCATTTCACATACAAGTGACCAATAGGGAGGCCATGTCAGTGTCTATTCCTTTAGTAAATTCCATTCAATTAATTATATAAGGGATCAAGGTTCCATGTTAGTGTCCATGACCTTTGTCAATTGAATCCATCATATTCAATTATTTAATCAATTTACATACAAGTGATAATAAGGAGGGTCATGTTAGTGTCCATTCCACTTCACTAATCAAACACATGATTAATAATAGGAAAAGGGATTTCCCATTTCATTCCACAACTCCCTTTTCATTCCATTTCATTAACCCTTTCATTTATAAATGAAAAGGTTCTAAACAAGGTATTCAAACTCTAAAAATTAATTTAATTTATATATGGATCCCACTAATATATGGTGAGATTAGATCACTGTACAAGTAGTATAAGCATGATAAACAAAATGAACCCACCTCAATGGTGGTTCAAGTTGAGGTTGGAAACCTCCAACCTTGCATATGGGTGTAATAACATGTTTAAATCATGTTTTAATATCCAATTTAATGGTCTATTAATTTAAGGGGAAATTACTGGAAAGTTCATATTGAGGAACTATATCAAAAACTATAAAACTATGATACTTAACAGGAGAAGGTACAGAACACCTAACTTATATGGGCAATACTCTCTTTATCCATTATTTTCATTTAACTTGGGATAAAATGGGATAAATTAAATAAATAGATGAATAACCTAAAAATAGAGCACATTAGGTCACACTAATTTATCATTTCATATGAAAATATAAACAAACAAGGGAAGGAATAGGATTTAATGGATTACTGGTATTGATCAAACATGATAGAAAATAATCCAATCAGAGTCCAATTGAAGTAGAGGCTTAAATTCCTAGGTTGAAGGAGGAAAAATATCTCATGTTAGGGAGGATCTTCTATGCATAGATAAGAAATTAAAACGGGGTTTAGTTATAATGGTTTATTGGAAAAAGGTTAATTTTACACTTATTTAAAGGGTCACATGATTTGGTGACACAATTAGCCAAAATGTGCACTAACCATGTGCCAACACTATCCAAGGGAACCACCCCCTCAAATGGTTAGTAAAATGGTTATAAAACCATTTACTTTAGCTCTAAAACTGGTTTGTAATTTCTCACATGGGTGTGTGCCCTACCTTGCATATTTTTTCATACCATGCACCTTCTCTTGTGGGTCACACAATTAAGATGCATGATTTCTACAAACCATTCTCCAACCATGCATATAAAAATATTCTTCTAAAAACATGAGCTTAGAGATCCTAATAAGAACCATATGCTCCTGAACCCTTGCTTAATCCTTTAATAACTTCCATTAGAAGAAAAAATGATTTATACTGAAATTTAAAGGTTTTATACCTCATTATAAAATCAAGGATCTTAAAATCCACCCTCTTTAAAACAACTCATCTCTAGGTTTCCCTTATGATGGTGGTAAAGAATAGTATGAGAATAACTCCAGATAATGAGCATGTATATCAGACTCTTGCTCTTAGGTCTCATCCCATACATGACCATGTTTCCATAGAACTCATAATAGATGAACTTACCTACCTCAGAGAGCCTTCATGATATGATTAATGATATGTATAGGATGCTCTTAAAAGAACACATATTCCTATAAATCAATCTCATCTGGCTACCGAATATGAGATGGGTCTGAGTGATAATGACATAATTAAGATACATGGAAGAAATCTTGCATGTATTGGTACCAGTAATTTTATTACAATTGATAGTCTACTGGCTATAATCTCTCTATAATCTCAAAAATATTGGCACAATGATGAAAAATTTTACCCTACATCTGAATCCATATATTCCCTAGTCTTGGGAATATACATAAGAAAACTCATTCCCCCTCCTTGAACTCTAGTGGTTGGCGATGGAGATCAACGTAAGAATTCTTCCTAGACTAATATATATCCATACACTTCTCAAAAAGTTATACCAACTCTAAAGTCTCTTGAATGTGATGAGGGTCCAATATCTCTACCTCTCCTACCTCTAACCAAAATAGTGGTGAAAAATATGGACTATTGTATAAATCCTCATAAGGATCCATTTGTATAGTCTATTGGAAGATTTTATAGTAAGTGGACTTAGTGGGAGGTAAGTTTTTCTCTAAAGAACCTCCAAAATATAGGATGTATTATCAGAACATTTACTCTAACACTTTTATCGTACACTCAAAATGACCATAAATATGTGGGTGATGGTTATACTCAGCAGTACTTGTGACCCTAGTTCCCTCTGTAATCCCTACAAGAACCGTGTCATAAAATGAGTATCACAAACCAATATGATATTATGTGGAACTCTATGAAGGTTTATAATCTCTCTAACATATATCCTTATAATCTCATCCATTTAAAAGGTATCTCTAATAGGTATAAAATGAGTGACCTTTTTCAACATTTATATGATCACCCATATCATGTCACATACTCAAAGTGACCTAGGTAGTTCTATAAAAAAATACATAGTGACATAATACCATTTCCACATAGGAATGGGAAATGACTGTAAAAGTCCAGCCAGCCACTAGTGTTCTGTCTTCACATACCAATAGGTATAACACTAAGTAACAAAACCAACAATCTACCTTTTCATACTAAGTCACCAATATTGGAGGTATAAATCATATTACATCTTCATAAAACCAAAATGTACCACCCAATACATGGAATGAGACTCTCACATCAATTCCTCTTGAATTTTTTTAGGAATATGTATGTTTTAATTAATGTACAAGACCTCATTATCATCAATGATCTAACCATTTGATGGATCCTCTCTTGAAACACTCTCCCGTAGGACTAAGCCCTAAGGATCATAAAGCTGCCCCATCTTCATTCTATCTAGAAGTGAAGAGGTCATGGATAAATCTGTAATAATATACTATATGTGATTCTCTTGTACCTCTAAGTGCATCTCAAAAAAGAGGACCATTAATTTCCACTCTCTACTGGCATCCTAAAATACCTATGTCTGTGTCTTCCAACTTAGAAAATTAGCAACAACATTGACCTCACCAGACATTTAAGAATGTTAAAAGTTAAACAACTATAGGTATTCAACCCATCTACATTTATTAAGATTCAATTAATTTTTTTTAAATATATATATCTGAGTATTTTTTAATCTATGTACACCATAAAACACTATCCCAATAAGTAATTCCTCTAAGAACACAAGGCATAAACCACATCAGCTAGATTAAGATCATGCATCTGGTAATTCTACTCGTGATTCCTCAACTAAAAAGACCCTTATTCCATGAATCAATATCCATATATTAGAAAATATCACAACAAAATACTTGATGCATCACAGAAAACTATATAGCCTCTTTTAGGATTAAATAAAATTAGGATCAGTGCTAAATTAAATCACACTTTCCCATTTCACGCTTCAAACCATGTAAAAGTGTCTTTTTTATTTTTCAAGACTATAGGTGGTGATTAAAGACATGATAAATCCTATATAAATCACCTATAATATCAAACCATCCCCAAGAAACTCTATATATCAAATATTATCTTGATATTCTCCTAGGAAATTACGACTCTCACCCTCTCTCAGTCAACTGAAACTCCTATCTTTGAGATAATGTGACCTAGGAAGTAGACCTTATCGATCCAAAAGTGGAATTTGGTGAGATTATAATATTTATTGGTCTCTCTTAGTTTAATCAAAATGATATGAATATGTTGGTCATGTTTTCATCGAGTATGTGAGTACACCAATATTTCATCCATGAATACTACCACAAATGAATTCAATTACTGGTGGATTACCCGATTAATCAAATCCATGAATACTATTAGTATGTTTGTAAGATCAACAAAATTTAACAAATAATTGTACAATACATATCTACTATGGAATGTTGTATGTGGTATATCCAATGGTATGACACATACCTGATGGTAGCCTAACCTCATTCCAATCTTAGAAAAAACCCTTAATCCTCAAAGATAGTTGATAAGGTTGTCTATACATGGTAGTGGATATCAGTTCCTAACTATAATCTAGTCCAACCGATGGAGATCTATGAAAAGCCTAAGGGCACCATCCTAATTTATGGTGAAAAGGACCTATGAACCCCATGGGGAAGTACTGGTCTATATTAAACCCTTCACTTTCAATTCCTCTAGCTACCTCTTGAGATCCTACAACCTAGTAATATCCATCCTATAAAAAATAAAGGATATCGATGATACCCCTAGAACTAGCTCAATATTAAACTCTCTCTCTCTCTCTCAGGATGAATTCTAGAATAGTTTTTAGGGAATACATCCTTGAAATGATATATTACAAGAGGAAAATTAGCATGACATGTTCCCTAATCATCCATATAAAGGCTATGAATCTGGTTGGTTACTCTACCCATACCATGATACTTGGATCCAACTCGACTTGCCTAGACATGCCATTCACCCTTGTGAATATAATTATCACCATCTAGTGATGTGAATGACCCCCTCTGGTGATAGAAATCGACATAAGAATAATTGGAACCAACCATTACATCCCAATAATGATTTCAAAACCCATAATCTTGATGGAAAAGAGGTCCCATATGAAACAATACCCACCTATCTCAAGGGGGGAACTCCTTAATCTAGCTCACACTCTCTAATTTAATTTCCAAAAAAGTATCGAGTTTCATAATTCAATAGAAATAATCTATCTTGAGTCCAAGACTCTCTATAGTCATTATAGATATAAATGATTGGGAATAACCTATATCAAATAAAGCCGATACTAAAGTGGAGTCTACTAAAACCATAACTCTAACCATAGAAGGACCAAAAATATACTCCTCAGGGATCAGTTACACTATGTGTATATATATGGCCCTATCCATGACCCTAATTTATAGTCTGAATTACTTAGGAAGTTCCACTTTGATGGTGTTGTAAATCTTGGGTTTGGCTCCCTCATCTATGAGCACCTTCTTAGCCTATATGGCTGGTAGTGCCCCAGTTCCCTATCTAATGCAGAGCTATTGATCCTGTTCCTGAAGTTAAATTTGGTGTGGATCATCTTCCACTACACACAGGTGGAAAGTTCCTAAATATTCTCTGAAGATTCTCTATATTTCCATAATACCTACACTCAATCATGGCTCTATCACACTAGGTTTTCATATGGACTTACTTACCATAAATATGACATGTCACCTGGATACCCTGGCACAACTAATAACAAATACTGCCTTCTAAAGAAATCCCGAGAAATGATTCCTACCACTGGTCGAAGTAGTTCTAGGTAAAGGAGATAAATTACCTTGACTCACATCCACAATATCTCTCAGGTTATGCTCTGTAATCAGATCTTGGTTCACTATCTCGTTGATAGTGGTAAAAACATTCACCTATGATCTATTTTCATGTCTGAGACCATTATTAAATCACCTAATACTAGATAAATTTTCACCCATAAGGATTGATTTGAAATTATGAATCTCCATGAAATGAGAGAAGTAGTCCATAACTGATAAATATCCCTACTCTAGGTGTTTAAACTCTCTGGATCTATCAACCCTTAGTGTCTTAGGAAATAAATTATCATAGAAGGTAGTATGTAAATCACTCTAGACCATATCTTGATGCTGATTGGCTTGGGTAAACACATACCACCATATCTTAGTTGAATAATGTAGAATGTAATCTTAGATCTTGAGCCTCCTCTTAGGAGGCATCTTTAGGTGATAAAAAATATATAGCACAACCTTTATCCATGACTTTCTAGCTTTTAGATCACCATACCCCAAAAATGTGGTTGGATATTGATGTGAAAGTTCCCGTGTCAACTCTGAAATAGTAGAGATAGGTCATGGGGATCCCTACATGGTCTAAATGATCCATAATAACCCCTATCAAAACTAGACATCAATGAATATATTAGGTATAACAAGATATTCCATAAGTGTCACTACTGGAGGTAATACTAGTGGTTTAGGGACTTCCTCCACTGGATCATAGTCATCATCAACCTCCTAGAACATGAATCAAGTAATTCATGGTAGAATAACGCTAAAAATGAAAAAAACATTACTTATAATAGATTTGATAACGATTTAAATCATAGACATAAGAATAGGACAGATATAAGTTTTCCTATATAAGAGTCACATATCTATGCCTACTCCTAGAGAAAAGTATAGGTGGTACATAAGATCATGAGGAATCACAATAGATACTAACTACTTCCCACTACTAAGGTTGGGTCCAGGTCCAGTTTTTTGTTTCAAATCAGGGGTTTTGGTATACAGTGTATCAATTACAATTTATGTAGGAAACAACCTTTAAGTTAAAATTGAAATTACTATTTAACAAAAACCATTTCATTTATGTTTTAAGAATCATTATTTCATACTCATTTATATATATAATGGTTCAGTCAGATGATTCACCATTCCCAAGTTATAAAGTATTATGGCTTATAATTTACAACTAGAATCTCATGTAATAATAACCATTTTCTTACATTCAGAATCAGAATGAATCAAGTTCATATATGATGGTTTGATTATATAGGTTACACTACATAATTTATAAAGGCCCATAAAACTTATAAATTTTTATTTTCACCCAATTAATCATAACTATAAATGTTTCATACCAGGAAACCAATGGTCCATGGATCAAACATGTCATAATTGGTTACTTAAGGTTCCATCCTCAAGGTATTTGGGAAACCAAAATTTAGGTTGATGTAGGAACTTTAATAACCAAATTTATATCATAATTACAAAAAACATGCTATCAAAGAGAAATAATACAAGAGAACATGGAAATAATCATATAAGAATGGTATATATATATATATATATATAAACATGGAACATAATTAGGAAGTCATGAAATGTGGTCTACATGGCATGGAATATCCATGGTATGTGAATATATATATTTCTATAATGATTCATGATTACCATTACTCGTTATTGAACTAAGAAAAGGTAATTGTAAATCCATATTGATAATAATAAACACCACATACCATGTACATCACCCAATAGTTAAATCCATGTAACTATAATAGGGATAATCCAAATTAACAATTATCTTCCAAGGTAATTTGGATTTTCCCCATATGTGGGTTAGCTACTCCTAGTCACATGCTCATTACCAATTTACAACATATTCTTAGTCTCCTAATAAATAACCCAAACAATAAGAAAAAAGGAAAAGAGACTTTGATACCACTTTGTGGCATCCTGGCTTGACTCAATTGATAATAGTAACCGATTTGGTGGACATATGGCCTCAAGCGCATCTCCCTGTATGCCAGAGGCTTCTGAATAGCAAAGAGGGTATGAAAGAGTATGGTGGTGAGACAATAACCTCATGATCAGAATGATGATCATGTCATGGTGATATACAAAAAGGGATGGTACATGGTAAACAAGGAAACATGAATATACAACATACTATAAAAATGAGCAAATACCCAAAATATATATCCACAAGCATCATGAGAATAAGATTGGTCCTCTACTCCCGCACTCCATCCTAGCATAAGAAATAAAGCATCCAGAATAGGACCCTTCCCTTTGTCCCTACCTACAATCATGAAATATTTCAGGGTACCAATCAACAACTTGAATAGAGAGTGATACATACTTAGTATGACACTAAAAATAGTGTATATAACAATTCCAGTCCATGCATATGTGCTATAATAATGTGTAGATATAATAGGAATAAAGCTTCAAAGACAACTGATGCAATCCAGTATATCATTACATGCTATAGCAAGCAGTCTGTAAATGACGAATAACTATATACAGAGAAAATAATCATCTATAAAATATGCAGAAATATCAAGTATTAAGTAGATATAACATATTATAAATAATAATGTATCAAACCTATAAGGTCCAGGACCCAGGGCTATTGACCAAGGTGTCATATTCGAGTTAAAAGAGCTCATCCATAGAAAAATCGATGTAATGTAGACCTACATGGTCTATAAATAGATGTATGATCATTGAGTCATCCTCTTCAAGTCCATATAACTCATATATAGAAAACTTGGTAGAGAATTGGGTGGATCCTAAGGAGCATTTTCAAGGAGGTCCAAACAAGTTGGACCCAAGGTAAGAGTCTAAGGCATCCCATATATAATAAATAAGTGGGTTGTCGATGCCATACCATATCATAAATTTTCAATGTAATCTATATAAATATTAAAGGGCTCCATGTTAGTGTCCATTCCCTTTATCAATTTAATTCATTGTAATAATTTCACCTACAAGTGACCAAGAGGGAGGCCATGTTAGTGTTCATTCCATTAGTCAATTTTATTCAATGATCTATAGATGGGATTAAGGGGAAATGTTAGTTCCATTCCCTTTTTAATTTAATTCATCATATTCAATTATTTAATCAATTTAAATATAAGTGATAAGGAGGGATATGTAAGTTTCCATGACACATCACTAATAAAATACCTGATTAAGAATAGGCTAAGGGATTTTCCATTTCATTCAAAAACTCCCTTTTTATTTAATTTCATTACTCATTTAATTTATAAATAAAAAGGCACTAAAACGGTCCTTAACCTTTAACAATTCATTTAATTTATATGAAGCTCCCACTAATACATGGTGAGCTTTACTCACTGCATGGGTGGTGTAAACATGATCAATAAAACAGAACCACCTCAATGGTGTTTCATGCTGAGGTTGAAAACCTACAACCTTGAATATAAGTTTAATAACCTGTTTAAATCATGGTTTAAACATAAAATCAAATTTTATATTAATTTAAGGATCAAAACCTAGATATTATGGCATATGGAACTATGACACAAGCTATAAAACACTGAGTCTTAATGAGAAAAGGTATAAATCACCTACCTTAGATGAGTAATAATTTCATAATTTGTTATCAAACTTTAACCTAGGATAGAACAAGATAAATTGAATAAAAATATGAATACCATAAAAATGGTTCATATTAGCTTGCATAGATTCAACACTCCATATGGAAATATAAATGAAGAAAGGAAGGAAGAGAATTTAAGGGATTACTAGTATAGATCCAATGTTATAGAAGGTAGTCCGATTAGATTGAAGGTTAAGATTCAATTCCTAGGTTGAAGGAGGATGAATCTCTCATGGTGGGGAGGATTTTTTTGTACTTAGAGAAGAAATAAAAATAGGGTATTTAGTTATAAGGGTTTAAGGGAAAAGGATAATTTTACTCTTATTTAAAGGGGTGTACTATTTAGCTACATGGTTGGAAAAACCATGCACCGACCATGTGCCATCACTATCCAAGATAACCACCCCTTGCACTATTAGACAAACTATGTGCCAACCACGTGTTTCAACATTAAAACAAGTCTGCAGTTTCTCTAATGGGAGTGCGGCCTACCCTACATGATTTATCAAACCGTTCACCTTCTCTTGAAGGTTTTATGATTACTACTTAACATGAACCAAACATTTTCCTCATCATATTATTCCCAAAACAAGAGATCTAGGATTTGAAAAATCCTCATATTCTCTCAAACACTTTCTTAAACCATCAAGAACTTTCATTAGAAGAAAAAAATATTTATACTGAAATTTAATGGTTTCATACCTCATCATAAAATCTGGGATCTTACAACTCATATTCTTTTCAAAATATTTCATTATATTTGAAGAAATTCTTTTCAAATAAAATCATTATCCCATAATCATATGCCAACTATAATTAAAAATAGATATCATATGATTTATAGTATAAAATAAATCCATTATTCTATAATAACATGAGTTTAAATGTAAATATTTTGTTAAGGATAAGTCAATACTGGAGATGCATAAGTAGTTTTCATGGGAACAAGTTCTATAAGGTATTATGCAAAAAGAAATGCTCCAGATACACATAATGTGTAATAAGATTAAAACCATAGTGGTGGTTTTATATTCACCATGGTGGGTGATAAATTATTCATTGAGAATAATGGATCCTATAAGGATACAATAAATTATAATCAAAAATGATTGAAAAGTTTATAATAATTCAAAAAATGGATGCCATGTACCAAAATCAATCCTATATTTTGGTAGTTTCTTCAATTGATGTAAATCTATTGGTGGTATTAAAGAGAGACTATACGTGGGTGGTATAAGTGTGGTACTAACAAGGATTTATTGATTATACCAGGTAATCATGACCAAATCAATTAGAATTATAATTGTCATAACAATATTATATGATCAAAATATTGAACATTATATGTCACAACCTCCTTTCTTGGAAGGTTTCTATATGGAACAACCAAAAAGGGTTGATGACACCAAGGAATTCCAATAAGAAATGCATGTTTTATATTTCCACTTATGGATTAATTCAAGAACTGTGATCATGGAAAATTCATTTTTATTGAATGTATGTCAATTTTATATAATATGTTAGTGGGAAAACCATAGTTTTCCAAGTAAAAAATGTTGATAAGATATGGGAAAATAGTCATTTAGTCTTACAGTTAGTTAAGACTAGAATGAAATTATCTCTCGAAAGATTGAATTAAATTTTTAACCCTAGTTATATGGAATAAGATCTACTGAGGTAGATCTAAGGGTTTCTTAGACCAAGTCGAAGTATATTTATTGACAAGGTATTTGAAAAATAAAAGTTGGAACAAGTCAAGAGAGACTTTTTAAAAATGTCACATGGAATAAATCTCTTTAAGTAGATGTATATGATACACAGGAGGAGATTATAGTGGTGAATATAACTCCATACACTTCAGTGGTGTATCTATCACATATTCCATGCCATGTACTAGATATTATATTTCCAATATATTCTTTATTGTAGGAAAATATCAGTTATATCTAGGAGGACTACACAGGAAGCAATCATAACTATCCAACTGTACTTGATAAATAATAAGGGATATGTACCTGATACTTGGAGAATAAGGAACACTAGTTATAAGGGGGAATAAACTAGTCTTCTTATGGATCAATATTATCTAATATCATAGTTAGGATAAGGTAACTAGAAATAGAAGATAATTCAAGCTAGTGGTAGCCATATATTCAAACAACGAATATGTTGTGGCTTCTAATGCAGCTAAAGAAGTATAAAATATGCAGGGATTTTTTCCAGTTCTTGGAATCATACTTTAGGTAATGAACAATATGTCAATGTTATTATAGAGGTTATAAGGATATAATTGGTGTTATCATATCTTTAGGGGTTTTACTCAAGGAGGTGAATTCAAATATATAAAAGTTTCCATGTAAGAAAATAATGACAATCCCAATGACTAAATCCATAACATAACAGAAGTGTGAAATTATCATGTGAGAGATAATAGATTGATAGTTAGTAAGTTGGCACTATTATAAATATGTATTTTGTATAAATTGATACCCTAGAAATAACTTTAGAAATACTTTTTAATTACCATAAGATATATATAGTGAATAATGTATGATGCATTATTATAATAATAGTGTTAATATTTCTACATCCACTATTTATATGGTAAAGTCCATATATTATTTATCATATCAATGGGTTATAGAAGTTCCTAGATATAATGAGAACCTCAAGATACTATGAAAATAATATTAAACATATGTATTATGGTCTAGATATATCATACTCTGCAGGCACAAATTTTGTTGGAATATGAGGTGATGGGGGCTCATAATCATTGGGAATTCTTCTCATGAAGTTCTCACTTGGTGATCTCAAGTAGAGGAGATCATGGGGATTGACTCTCCAATAGGAACACCACATGTTTCAAGGATCATTGGTAGTTTCTATCTACAAAAAATGTGTATTGGTCTCCTGACTTGAGATTATTATCAGTGTATACCATTTGAATATGTACTTTGATGTAAGATTAAAATAGTGACATTTATGTTGTTGAAAGGTAGATTGTGTCGAGTTTGACATTAGTGATATGAATTTTATTGAATGATCAAGATAAAATTTGTCACTTCTAAAATAAAGTGATATCTCAAGATTAGTTGATTAGGATGATAGTGCCTTCACTAAATCCATGGACATGGTATCAAAAGATAAGTACATCCAGTAAGTTCAGTGAATAATAAAGTAATAAAGGATGATGAAAAAAATTTTGTGTCCTAAACTATGAGATACTGGGAGACAAAGATATCATTTTACATGACATGTGTCCATAGGATTTTTTCATTGCTATGACTATACATTATCTCATTAGGGGCCTTGATGATTTTTTAGACTATGGAAACATTTATCTGTTATATAACTTATTTCATGATTTATTACATAAAGATACAAATAATATAACCCCATAAGATATATAGGCATAGTGTTTGGGAAATTAGACACACAACACATTAAATTAAGATAAGAATACAATAACATTATAAAAAACTCCACAATATGCCCTTAAAATATATTATTATTCTAATACTGTATGAGATAACATAGGGATATACATAATAAAGGGGTGCACTATAATGAATAGTAAGGGAATAATCAAATAAAATCATGATGAAAGTATACATGTTAGTCAAGAGGCATATCAAAGTGACATAAAATGGGTGATAATCATAAACATTAACATTAAAGCATTATATAAGATGATAATATCCAGGAAACATAGGAATGTGGAAAATAATAAGCATAATTAAAGGCTAACCACCCATAAATCATAACATAGTGTTCTTAGGATAACCACTACTTCACAATAAATGGTATATCATGAGATAAAAATAATACCCAGAGCATTGGAGGACTATATACTTCTATGTCCTCTTGTCACATTCATATCGTGTACATGCATTTGTGTTCCATATAGATCATAAAACATAAGAATTAATTTCATCATTTTAATCCCACAAGTAAGGAGTTTTATTTAACTAAATTAAATTCCCTAATCAATGAAGGATAGTAACATCTAGGTGAATACCCTTGATTGAAAATGGTTATGGGTATTCAATACACAAATTTTTGGTATGAAAAAATCACAGGATAATTTTGGTAGCATAATGGGTGTACATAATGATTCATGGAAGGTTTTAATGTGAGTTAAAGGTAGTATCTCATAACTTTTAAATCATAATTATAGTAAAAGTTATGTGTAAAAATTCATTCCAACAAAAACAATTGGAAATAAAATGGAATAATATAAAGAAAGTTCTTGAATAAATAGGAGGAGGATAGAATCTATTACCCAGAGAGAGCACTTCTAAAAGCTTGGGAGGAGCTTCTTAAGAGTTTGGGAAAACATTGGTAAGGATTTATAGAGGAATAGGGAGAGTATATTCATGACCAAAGGGTTTTTAGTGAAGAGGAGTGAGAGGTTGGGTGGATATTTATAGAAAAATAGAGGGGAATTATTTATTAATTTCTAAACATAAGTTTTGGACTCTATATGATAAAATAACCAAAAAAAATCCATCCTAGGGTTTTCCAACAATTGTTTACAAAGAGAAGTGGTTTTCAACATTTTATAAGTTCAATAACTAAACATATTAAAATAATACCATTGGTGATGTAGAAGTGAGTCATGTTTATAAAGAATTTATCTTAAAACCTTAAAATATAATATTGGTTTTGGATGATTCATTAAAGGTTTATAAAATTTATAAAATAACTTCAAAAACACATTGTTTTAAAGGGGAAATCTATATTTCATCTTGTATTCCTTTTATAAGATTTATTACATCAAATGTTGACCATTATGATGTCATAATACAGACTATATTTATACCATATTAAATTTTTATCTAAAAATTCAGCTATCTTAAAAAATTATGAAAAAAATACCATTGGATAATTCTAACATGCTGATTTAAAAAATAATATTTATTTTATCAAAATAATTTTATAAATATTAGAACTTACACTTTTAAATAAAAAACCTTATTTACTGGAGAATGATTGTTTTAAAGATAATTAAAAAATTAAACCTTGAAAAGATTACATTAGAATTAATTAAATTAAATTATTGTTTTTATGTAAATAAATATTGTTTAATAATAATATTACATAAAAGTTATATTTATTTCAAAATTATTTAATTTTTCAAAAAGGGCATTAAAACCATATATTTTCCAAAAATAAAATTTTGGTTTCTTTGTAACAAAATCTAATTTTCTTCAACTCATAATTGTATATATATAAAGTAATAATAAAAATGGGTAAAAATAATTAGTATTTTATTAAAAATAAAATAAAAAAATCATACTACTAGGGTTTAGATACATAAACCCTTATTACACCAGCATACACCCTACGGGTAAGGCGTATGATGGTGGAACTTTCTTAGGGTGGTTCAGTGAACATTATTTGGGTCATGATCTCGATAATCTTGAAATTATCCCATAAATGGTTTCATTAATGTTTCAGTTGTTAAAATTCAGCTTGATCTTGGTCAAGTCTAAAGATCGATGACACCATCTCCCTCAAAATCTTTGATAATTGGCTTTCATAGGGTACTATCCTACTAGTCGAGGTCATCAATTCTTCTGTTCATGTCAATTTATCATTATCATAACCATTAATATATACCAATCTAAATGATCACCATACAATGGCTATATTTTCAATGGTTATGATTCTTAATGGTATTTTAAATTTGAAAGGATGTATTTTAAAATAATCCAAAATAACCAAATCAGTGTGTGTGTTTTATATAACTATATTACTTAATAAGGAATTTATTCATTCAAAAATGGAATTTCTTTCTATGATTAGTACTCGCTGCTATCGAGATAAGGACCTAGGGGGACACACACAAAACGTATCCAGAAGCTTGGCCAATTCTATTGAATTGTAATTTTAGGATATTATGGGCCATACATTTGGGGATGGGTAATATCCAAGTTTAAGTGATCATATAGAAATAAGTAAATTTATTATTATTAAAGTTTAGAATAATTTATATTGAATTTATTTACTTATTATATTCATGATTTATTTAGTGACTATCATAATTTTTTTGAATGAATATTAAATATTTAATATTCTAGGTTCGCTAAATATTTATGTTGGAAGAACAAGTCAAGTTAATGAAAAATATTTTATCACATAACATTATTTTAATGTTAAAATTAAGTGATAAATTAATTATGATCTTTGAAACATGTTTGTGAGGTCATAAGTATTATTTTGGGCATTAAAATGAAGCGTTAAATTATTAAAGGGATTAAGTGTAATTTTAATAAGTTTTTTAAAAACTATAAATGCCAAAATAAGCCCAAATTCACGGTAATATTCATTTACATGAATTTGAGAGGTTATATCACCTCCCTCTCAAGTTATAGAGATAGAGACGGAGGTTCAGGGCATCCTGATCCAATATCTCCTACCTGGATCAAAGAAAGAATGATCCCATGATCGTATCATCATTGAAAGTGCTTCTTTTCTCCATGATATCACCCAAATATCAAAGTTAGATATCCAAGAAATATTTTAAAGCATGTATGGATGACCTAGAGGGTTTCAAGTTTGGTTACATTGAGATATGATCACCGATGATGATTGAAACATAGTTAAATCCTAAGCGGTGTAGTTTTAATTTATGTTTTTATGATTAAATAAAATTATGTGGGATCCTTAGGTTGTAACTGGGCTGCAATTACACTGGTGATGACATAATTATTTTGATCACATTTTAAATTTTAAATTCATTAGTTTTTAGTCTTCCACTACATGCCCGATACCAACATAACACACCAATGGGGAGCTTCCACTAGATTCTCAGGAATTGTTAACCCCAAAAATATCATGAAATAGACTTTCATGGTTGGATCCCTGATAGTCAGAACCTTTATTTCCATGATTCTTATGATCCACCATATGAATAGTTTCTTCTCATGAAACTATTCAATCCTCCTTTAAGGGGAAATCCTCCCTAGGAATGCTTTAACTTGATCACATCTACTTTCTTCTGTACTTCCAAGTATGTAGGAAACTTAAATGGGGTGACTGAATATCTAATTTTCAAATGAAATAACTCCTCAATATTTTATGCTCTGGGATCCTCATTTGGAAAAATATTAGGAGATAATCATATAAGGTCCATAAATTTGATCCTAATATCCCTCACACTCAGACTCCCTTACGAAAAGAAGATAAAATCCTATATATCTGCTGCCTTCAACATTGAAGACAATAATTCTAGAAGGAACTCCTTTTAAAAATTTGACCAGGATTCAACTGTCTCCTCTTGATCTCCAAGACACATCATCCACCACTGGCGCGATGCACCTCACATTTGGATGATCTCCAATGGAACATAGTACTCATCTTGAGTTTGAATTAGACTGAAGTATATCTCAAGATCCTCTATCCAGTGCTCTGTCTCAAGATTGGAAATGATTCCCCTATAATTTTCCAAAATTTAACAATGGAAATCTTGCAATGTGTTATACCATAACTCATCTTACCTAGTGGGATCGATCCTCAAATGATCGACTGGATTAGCCTAATAAACCTCTCCTCCGTAAACTATATACAAGTGATGACCATGATCCACATTTGAAAAAAAAACAAGGGAAACTCTAAGCTTGGTAGAATGTAATTTATTAAGACTCATTTATTTAAATCCATTTTAATTTCCCAAAATTACCTCATTTAATCAGAAATTCAAAAAATTATGATGCATGTATCTCTCCTATATCTATACACCATAACCATCATCACTTCACTTAGCACATTTGGTAATCTTAAGGTCCTTATGTTAGATCATTGGGGCCCTAAAATCATATTTCCTAGTTAGTATCTTTTTCTTACTTCACAAAATAAGCTCAAATGAAATTGTTTCTCTACCAACCTATGTAAGCCTCACAAGTTCCTAACCGCAAAATCCATCCTATCTCTTAATAAAATGATTTCATACTACTATTTCATAAATTTCCTTCCACTGGTATCCCTCCTAGGCCGACAATGAAGAGTGGGAGTGACCCCCAAAGCTCACCTCTAACATGCTCTATGTTGGAAACTAGCACTGAGGGTACATGAAACATACAGTGGGAGGAATTAACCTAATAATATAAGTTAGGACCAAGATATAAGATAAAAACCACCAAGAAATCACTATTATAGACATAAACTAACTAATATCCAAAAATTCAGTTCAATTGATATAAAAAAATATCCAAAAGAATTTCCAAAAGAAAACTTAAGGCATTGACTCTATAAAATCTCTAACCTGCAAGATAGTAATGCCCAGATCGGTCTCAAAAACCCTCTTGGAAACCTAAAAAATAGTTTTTATATACATAGTGTGATAATAACATGTATAATTAGTAGGATCATACCAAAGGTATTTAATTAAAATGTGAAAATCATATAATAATTCACTAATGAATCAATAATATGACTAATATACACCTAAAAAAATAAACTAACCATCCCACCCCCCTCAAAGATCACTCACAAAATAACACATCCAATTTAATAATAATAACATAAATATAAAGTAATTAAAAGTGACCCATAACAAATCTCCCATTGGTTTTCCATTCTCACACCCAAACATCAATAGTCATGTGCTCTAATCCATTACATATGTTACAATCATCAATATCACCACTCAAGATCCCAATATCATGAACATCCAACTCTATCATCATAAATAAATATTTTCACATCATGATCATTTAAATTTATTATCATAAATAAATACCCCCAACATCATGGGCATCCAACTCAATCATTTCCAAGAACAAAACACATATCCAGTTCAGTAGGGTATCATGAATATGAAGGACATGAAACTTATTACCTCCTCCTACCATGCATGACCACTACCACATATCACATCCTCTTATCACTAGGTATCTCCACAAAATGTGACATCAATGGATGATACTCACTACCAACTAGGTATAATTTCCATATACCACTATTGAAGGAAGATCAAGGAAGAGGCAGAAGCCAACCATCCATCCCCACCAACCTAGATGTTGGAAAAAGAACTTGAACCAAATTTTTTTATGCATCCTAAGATTATCTGACTCAGGTAGGGTGCATATAAAATCACATAAAAATAAATTTATAATAGTCACAAACAATACCCAACCTAAGGTTCCACCTAAAAAAACACCAGTGTATCCTACACCACCACCAAATCACCTCACGCTATCCATCACTAACCATTTACCCAACTAAATAAAAAACACCACAATATATATCCACACACAAAAATCACATTTCCTATTTCATTTTAGTTTGACCATTTTATTGATTTTTCATTTATTACCAAGCCCTATTTAATAATCCATTAAATCCCATATTTAGTCACGAAACACCATTACACAGAACCTGTATCTAGTTTCAACTATTTCCACTTTCATTTCTAACCCATTTTCAATATTAAATTCATTATCTAATTACCAGTTATTTAATTACATCCTATTCCATTCCCATTTAATAATTACCAATTTCATCCCATTGCTATTGGGTAACTACAATATAGGATATAACATAATATCCCATTCAGCTCACAATAAGAATTATTCATCTCCCTCTAAGTCATCATAACTGATCTAACATCATAAATAAACAACCATCAATAAACCATCAAAAAAAACCCTAAACTTATATCATTACAAACCAACCAAAACCCCACTACTATAACATATCCCATCTCTAAAATGGTCACCACCATCACCGTAAAATCCCTAACAGATACACACAAACACAAGGAAAACACTAAAAGAAAATAACCATATAAAAAAATAGATTCCATCTCCCATAATTACCATAATTTTAGACTAAAGAGGGATTTCGCATAATTTCATCATTTCTTACATTGGTATTTCCACAAGTTTTCCTATTTCACACACAATATATTATTGGAAATATTTAAGTGTTTAAATTTTTATGAATGCTGGATTTAAAAAATCAATCATAGAAAGGGTTTATAAAATCATAATAAGGTCTTATGAATCACAATAAGGGTTCAAAAATTATATAATCTGTAGCATACACATCACACTAGTTCTTTCAAGATTCAAGTGGAAACAAGTGGAAGTAATAAGTAAATCAATAAACACATGAGAAATTATCACCTTAACTATTCAATTAATTAAATCTAGTTCATTATCTTATTTAAGTCAATCTATACTATCCACCCAAAGAAAAATAAAGTAATTATAATTTCATAGATTCAAATAAATAAAGAGATAATAGGGATCCCCTAACTCAGGAAGGGATTTTTGAATAACTACCCAAAGGTAAAGAGAATAATATATTCCCACATATCCATAACCATACTATGTAACCCTCATAAACAAAAAATATAATATATATCCATAAATCTTTAGCCACAACATTACCAAAATTATCAATTAACAAGGTGACTACCTTCTCCAAATAAAGAGTAAGAAATATGTAGGGAAGGGAAGGAAAGGGAACTTAAATTATATTTATAAGAAAAATCCCTTGAAACGGAGGATCAAATACACTAAAAAGGGAGTGATAAACCTCATAAGGATGCATCTTGGTATCCTAAGAGTCGAGTGAAAATTAAAAGGAATTGTGAGTTTTTAAGGAGGTTTCAAATTTATACCCAACATATAAATTAAAATACCACAATGCAACATCCCTTACTACATCGTAGCCATTGTATTTTCACATAATATACTATGGTGAAACATAGAGAGATATACCTCAATCACCCTTAGCTTGAAATACTTGAAAATTCACATCACAGATCTCATCCAGATCCTATATACCTGGGGTAATGCTATAAAACAACTAATGAACCACACCATATAAACCCCCGAAACTCCAGAGACACAAAAACACCACATCCAAATCATCCATTCCACAAATCACCTCTATTTAATATCCATTCTTGAATTGGTAGGTCCAAAAAATCCCATCATCCCAAGCCTCTAATGATTCAAGAGACTCTACTACACTGTTACATATAACTACAAACTACAACCTCATATTATAGTTAAAAATTCACCCCAAACTGGATAGTTTCCACACAAGACTCCTCTGGATACCCTTAACACCCAAAATCACTCAAGATTATGGGACAAAAATCCAGGCCATCAAATTACATGTTCAAATACTTCCCAAGTCTCAGATATTGTGTCTAAATGAGTGCATGTCGTGTATCATGAGAATATTGGCGTTTTTCAAATATTATGGTATGGGTTTCAGAATTAGATAGATGAATTTTCTATTCTAAGTGTTTTTTCATATAAAACATGATGTTTCATATATATTTCTTTTTAGGGGTTGTTTATTAGGAATTATAGGATGATGGAGTCCCTTATATTTGTGAAGATGGAAAAATTTTGTGGTCGATATGTTTAGAGCTGGAATAAAGTTGGAAATCCCATTAGCTGTATATTGGTAATAGGGAGAGGTCCTCCATACACCACATAGAGCTAATACCGCCTCACAAATATGGGTCATGAGTACTCAAACTTTATAAATTTTAACCTTTTAAACTTACCTATTTAAAATGATATTGATTTGAAATTTTCTTTTAATCATTATTGCAATAAAAATAATCTAGAATTATAGTACTTGAATAATGAAATAAGAATTTACAAAACAATAATAATATAAATAATCACATAAAATTTTGAATCTTTCAATTGATTGAACTACTGTATTCATTTTAATGTGAATGTATTGTCTATATCTATATTTGGTATTATGTCAAGATATGATATATATACTATCGATAAATTAATTGATTCAAATAGATTCATAATATATTCCATGAAAAAAATAATCCCTATAGTCATTGTAGTCATTATTTATGGAAATAAAATATTAAAATAAACCCAGTAAAAATATTCATAAAAGTTACACCTTTGATAATGAACTAATTCAAATTTGAGGAATATTCACTTATAAAATATAAATGATCAAGTCTTTATGAAACTACACAAAATTTTAATTTTTAATCTATACATAATATTTTTTTTAACACGGATATCATATGTAATATATTCATCCTAAAAAACATAAGAATAATATATGACTTCAATACATAATATATTTTCATTAAAATGTTAGAACTTCCCTTCAATGCATAATATATTTCATTCAAAACAAAATATCTTAAAATAAAATCTAAGTTTTACACTTAGAGAAAAAATTGATACATAAGTTTTTCTATGAATTTATAGAATAAATAATTTTTTATTGTCCATACATAACATTCCATACTTTGTAAACATCTAATATGGAAGAAAAATTAGAACACTCACTAAATATTTAAGATATATATCTATATATATAATATTTTTTCCTTTTTAAAATATCCAACATGTAATAAATGTTTCTAAAAAACATAGGAATTTTTTATAAAATATTAATAAATAAACTTAAAATTCACTTAAAGTATAAATATTAGAAAAATAAACAAGGGATTTTTTGAGCATAAAAACTAAGAAAATTTGAGATTATGTTGGTACAATACAACTATATAACAATATCCTAATTTTTGATGATCAAAAAACCCATAAAATTAAAGCATAAAATTTTATAGATTAATCAATTTTAAATAATAATAAAAATAATTAGTATATTTTTTAATGTTTTCCCCTTAATTACTTACTCCCCCCTCTTTTTAATATCAAATATTTTATAAGAGGGTATAACATATATATATGTTACATTGAATTGAAAATTTTAAGAATATAACATTAAATATACATGAATCTTATAATGACTTGTATTTAGTGATAACAACTGAAATTCATAGTTAATTAAAATGGATAAACAAATAAAGAATATACATCAGCAAAAAGATTATTCATTTTTCTTTGGAATATTGTTTTGAATGTGAAAGAGTAGGGTCCTATTTATTCTCAAATGGTATAATGTTAAGGTTAAAAGGTTGAAGTTTAGAAGTGGAAGAATCAGATTGGTGCCATGGATCTCCAATACCTTGAGGTCTATTTGTGGTCCTTCTAACCATTCTCTCAATTTCTTCACTAATCTGAAATTTTTATTGTATTCTCTCAAATGTGTACTTATAATCCTCAAACCAAATATTCTTAGACTAAGAATAAGTAAGAGAAACATTTTAATAAGCCTTTAGTAACCTGACTGGTAATTAATCATGAGGTTTTAGAGTGTATCTATCATATATCACAACTCATTCCCACTAATAGTTAGGATCATTCATGTATCTCTCACGGTATGATTTGTGGGTTCAAGAAATTAATTTAAATTGGGATTTTATGTAGCTATTATCTAAAGTGGAACAACTCCTTGTTTCTTTCCTATTATTTCATATAGGGATTTTTCAAAAGCTTCTAATGTTGAAACAACTTCTTATTTGATATATTCAAGTATAGTTTTATATCCATTCATTAGAAAATATCCATAATCTTTTTATATTTCTTTCATATATTATGTTATAACATAGTGCACATAAAATTGATCCAAATTGTATTCCTACATGTCAGTATTTTTTGTCATGTTCTTATCCATTTGGTTTTATAAAATTCTATACACAATATAAAATTCACTGTTTACTATTTTTTGTATTCTTCATATGCTATTTTAATTATAAAACCTGCTGAAAATAACTAATAACGTCTCACAAAATTTTATTCAATATAAAAAAGGTATCTTCTAATAGTTTAGATGAAATGATATTACCTATCTCAACAACATGATCTCTATAAACTATAATATTTTTCCCTATTTCTTGATACTTATTACTTTGTTAATTTAGATTCAGATTCTTCTTTAGATGACTTAGAGTTTGAATAATAAATATATTAAATGTTTTAAAAAATATTTCTTTTCTAATCTTCTCAAAATTGAAAATTTGTATTCAATAGAGCTTCCCATTCATTTAATAAATTCCATATAGTCTGAGACTCTCCAAGATTTTGTGATATAGTCTCCTTCAAGGTTGAGAAGGTTATTTATACATTTTTTACAAAATAATTCATTAATATTTTAATAGTATTTTTATTATTATGATCTTTTCAAGTTTTTGATTGAATTGATTTTTAAACTTCACAAACTCTACAATATATCCCATGAACAACAAAGTATTTTCAAAATTGAGTTCCTATATCATTAATTTTTTATATTAAATTATCAACTCTTTTTTAAAATCTCATAATTATAAAATGTGATAGTGTCACAATATATTTCAATAAGCTTCTAATTTACTATAGCTAAGACAAGATTGGAATTGAGAGCAACCATTTTCTCTTTAATGGATTTTAATTCCTATTTTATTAACTATAAAACATCTATGAGAATAGTAAGTTTTATTTTTACTAATTCATCTTTATCTTTGAAAATTTCCTTAAGCTCATTCCTGAAATCATCATAAAAACCAATATTAATAGATTATATCTACTTTAGTAGGGTTGAGTGTGATTTTATCAAATTTCTAAGATCGTTTTTTATAGATTCATCTATACCTACCTGAATAGGTTGATAATTCTTCATTATTTCAATTTGATTTTTCAATAACTATTTTAATTAATAAAAATTAGTTCTTGAAAAAATTTAGTATTTTAATTCCTCGCCATATGATCTTGAAATATAAATAGATTTCCACATTTTCAATTCTTCTCTGAATTCCTTTTAACTAACTTTCAAGAAAGTAATATCATTTTCAAGTTGATGAAACTTAGAGAAAATACAAGTTGAAAATTGATTTATATTTTCATCAAAGACATGGTCATATTACTATAAATTTGGTGAATGAATATATTAATCTAATGCTATTTCTTTATTTTAAAAAATGAAATCACTTTCTAAAATTTATCATCATAATACCCTTCATCCTCTAAATGTTTATTCTCTTTAGTAGCTTCATTTACTTTTGGTAGAACAACATATTTAACTATTATATCTCTATGGTCTAATTTAAAATTTTACCATTATCCCATATTCTATATGAGTATCTACCAAAACTCATCTCCATTAGAATCAACCCTAGTTATAGTTATTTCTCCAGCATAAAATTCAAAACTAGTAACAAAATATGAAACATCATGATTTCCTCTTGCCTTGGATAATATTTTTCCAAGTGTAGTAAGAAAATACATGTCAATGAATTCTAATTCAGCTTCCTATATACCATTTTAAACCCCCTCTAAATATTAATATAAACCTATTCATTTTCTTCAGCTTCTTGTTATTATTAAACCTCTACAACACATTCCTTAACGAGCACCAATATATTCATGGAGACACTCCAATGATATCCAATATTCTTCAATACTCCAGCTACCATTTTATTATGTTAAATAAAACCTAATTTCTTCTAGTTCATTAAATTTCTTTTCATTATTCTTAAAAATTGGGTAATAATTATTTTATAAGGGTAGAAATTCATTTTCTTTCTTCCTTGACTACAATGGTTTATGTATATATACATTAGAAAACTGGTTTTTTTCACATAAAAAATATATAATAAATATATATATTGGAATATAAATTTATCAAACTCTCTATCCCTTTAGGATATCCATTTTGAACACACTTCAAAAGAATATTTTTTTTAGATTCTATATCCTTTTATAGCTTATTCTCATTATTTTTAGTCCCAAATAGAAAAAACATGGCATCCACTGAATTTATGTTATCATCAAAAACCAAAGTTTTTCTAAACATGGAAGTTTTTTCATGTGTATAATAAAATATAATAATAATTTCATTGGATTCATTTTCATTTAGCTTTTTTATAATCAAATATTCTATCATTATAAACTAGAACTAAGCGTTAATGTAGTGTTGGATCTATGAACACCTCATGTAACCATTCCAACTATAGAACCCTACAAATGATAGTTACTATATCACATCATCATAATATAAAATATAACACATACCATAAGATCAAATAGTTTAGTAGTCTTGGGATAATATATACATACATGATTCTAAAATTAGATTCTAAAATATGAAATAAAACTTGAATTATAGTGAAAATTTTGTAAATTCTTCTAGTATATCCCTGAAATAATTCAATGTTCACTTCTAGGTAACATTGGTTGAAGAAACAAAATAAAAGAGTGAGATATTATGTTCAGTAAATGAAAGAATACTATGTAAGCTGTCATAAGATAGCCAAGAAATGATTGATATGATAGAGATAAACAAAAAAAATGTTCTATATAACTAATATCATAAAATTGGAATATATCCATGAATGAAATAACAATATAATATAATAACATGGATACAAATAACTGATTTCATTATAATAGAATGAATATTTTTTGACATCATAATTTTACCATCAAGGCCTCGTGCTAAGACATCACACATAAATAGGTAAGGAATACACCAAATACCCAATATAGATTATCTCATGAGACCCATTGATGAATTAAGAGGATATATAATATTAGGCCCCACCCATATATTAAAATTTCCAATGCATTCACAATATGAAAATAGTTAATAAGAAATATGATACATAATCAACATTTCTTAGTAATAAACATCTATATTTTAAAACTAGAAAACATAATGTCAATGTTTTATAGAGTTAAAAAATATAATAGCATAATAATATTCCATCTAGATAAATAAGTTAGATGACATCCTTAGAGAATATCCCCAGTTAAGCATAAAAATATTTAAATGATGTTGACATATATGAAAAACACCTTTATAAATACATTATAAAGTATCTTTGAAAATAATAATAAATATACTTTTAATTTGAAAAAAAGTAAAAATAAACCCCCCAGAATAATGGGAATAACATTTTCTTTGAAAAAACATGAAAAATTATAGATTAATATTGATAATTAAAAATGTTTATCATGGTAGGAAAAATCATTCATGTGGTAAATGTTAAAAAAACATTGTTTTCCCCTTTTGTAAAAAGTAAAAAATGTCATGTATGGAAAATGTTAAAAATATTCCTTTTAAAACATTGAATATAAATTAAAAGTAAAATAAAATTGACCTTAATAAATCATTTAAGTATGAAAAGAACATAATTTATGAAAAATAAAGTATATGAATATGGAATAGAAATATTCATGACCAAAAAGGTGAAATAAGATCAACTTTTATATAAACATTATTTCAGTGATTTTGAGTACCAAAAAGAGATAAAATTAAAATAATAGTTAAAAACAACAAAAATAATAAAATAATAAGAGAATATATTGGGTTTATAAAATATATAACATAAAATTTACCTTAATTAAAATTGAAACATAAACAATCCCGATAAAAAAATTAGATTGTAACATAAACCCTTACCTTGTATTCCAGCTTGATGAGACACATTACAAACTCCTATATAATAAATTCATATTCATAAATCATATACATAAAATCCATATTTATATCTATATTTCTAGATATAAATTATTAATAACTTATTTTACCCACTTAATCATATCTCTTTGTTAAAACAAATTATTTATGTGTTAACTATTTTTTTCCCACATGTTTTGATTTGATGGTTCCAGTCCTTGAACCGTAGTCATGGTTTCATCACATATATAATATTAATATATATATATATATATATATTATTTATAAATTAAATACATTTTTTAAACCATCTATGTAAGTTGGTTATAAAAAATGAGATATGCCGTTCTTGGAGGAAGTATTCCTCATTTACACATGAACTGTGTTTTAATTTCTCTAATAGATTAAAAGGAAATAAAGTAGATAAAATTTTACCCTTAAAAAATAACAATAACAAAATAAATATAATATTTATTCATTAAATTCATCCTTATTACCAACCATGTTATGTGGTGATGAAAAATGAATTACATCACGTTGTGGAGGCAGTATTCTATATGTACGCACGAGCGATATTTCCATTTTACAACAAATGTGAGGGTAAAAAGGTAGATAATATCTTATCTTTATTAATATTATTTTTTATAAATATATTATATATTATTTAAATCTATTTATAGAACCATCCATGAGAGGTAGTGATGAAAAATGAAATACGTCACTTTGTAGTGGTTGTAGTTTGCATGTACACATGAGTGACATTTTATTTTTCATTAGATGGAAATGAGATAGAAAATGGTTGTAACATTAACATAAAAACATTTATGCATATTAAAGATACCTAATTATGTTAATATGGTTATAGAATATTTGTATGAGGTTTATGAAGAAAGAAACTTCATGGTAAGAACATATAACTATTCCATAGACAACTCTTTTGAAGAAAACCTTAAGTCTTCTTGGATGGGTATTTTTGGGAAGGAAAAAACACTAAGTCATATATAAGAATATTTTTAGGGTATATGGGTAGATATTAATCACTTAAATTGATATTTTGGTGTGTTTATAAGTGAGGATAGGATGTGACCTTTTTTTAGAAAGAGGATTTGCACCTTTGTAAATATTAAAAAATTTAATAAATGTATTTATTAGGGAAATTAGCTCCCATTTAGTATATTTTTTAATATATGAAAATTTAAGGTCTAAATACGCTCAAAAAATCACATTTAGACAAGTTTTAAGGATATGTAAATCTTTATCTCTTAGTTTAACCCTCTTTAAACCCTTTTAACCCTTAACTGTGGTGATAAACTTTTCCCATTGTAACTATTCATTATGAACAAAATTTTTGTTGAAATTATTACCTAATATTGATTATTCAAATTAAAAAATATGGATCAATTTTATAATATTAAATTTATTTCTTGGAAAAAATTAAATTTAATATGGATACACAAAATTCAATGAAAAATAATTTTTTTGAAAAATTCATTTTTAAGTACAAAAATGATTCTACACTAAAGTAATGTATAGAATTTATTATTATAAAACTTATTGGTTTACAAGTAAATAAATGATATTTATGTGATTAAAAAATAATATAATAAATAATTTAACCTTGAAATTACTTAATTAAATAAAAGGATAAAAAATAGTTCTTTTATCAGAATAAAACTTCACTATGGTTTAAAAATGTCAAAAATAGGATTCTAAATCCAACATAATATTTTTAAATGATTTATTTTAATTAATAAATATATATTTGGTATATATTAAAAAAAAATTAGATTCATTCTTATACCATAATGATTTCATAAAATTATAGTATTTTTAAAAGCGGTATTTTTCAAAATTTACCCAAAAATCAATTATTTCAGAAAAATATAAAGTTAAACCTAAGATAAATTTGATCATATAAACTTAAAAATTATATCCATTTTATCAAATTCAAATTTTAAAATTTATAATTTTACTTTCAAATATAATCATGAACTATTTATACTATAATGCTAAAATAATAGGATATAAATAGGTCAATGGTTTAGGGATGTAGTGTTTACCTACTATAGTAGGATCTCAAGTATTAAATTCTCCTCTATTAAATAATTTCATCCTCAAAATTGGGATATATTCCATCTCTTACAAAACTATGGGAAATCCTTCCTCATAGATTCTTTAGGCTTGCATGTTTCATCCTCTGGTTTTTGATTTCTCAAAATGACTTTCATCAACCAAGTTTTCCAATTCTGTAACACTTTATCTCTAGTGGAAAGGATATGGAAAAAATATTCATTATAAGAAAATTAAAGTTCTAAATATATTCCCTCATAGGTGAGTACATGAATTGGATCTAATATGTGTTTACTTAATAATGAAACATGGAAGATTTCATGTACCTTAGAGAGGTTGGGTGGAATATCCAATTGGTAATTCATAACTCCAATTCTCTATATAATTTTAACAGGCATAATATAATAAGGTATTAATTTATTCCTTTATAAAAATTTATAAACCCCTTCCATGACGACACCACTTAGGATACATAAATCCCCACTTGAAATTAAAAATATTTACTTTGATTATCAATATAACTCTTTTGTACACTTTTAGTTGCTTTGATATGATTTCGAGTAATCCATAATTTCATGGTTATCTCATCAAAACGTTATGGTGCTATTATCTTCATTTCTTCAACTTCATCCCAACTAGTTGGAGTAGGAAATAACTTCCCATACAATGCTTTATATAACACCTTATGGATGATTTAATGAAGGTATTATTGTATGAAAATTACACCAAAGGTATATAATGAACCCACATCCCTTTAAAGTTAAGAGATAATGATCTCAAAATGTATTCTAATTTCTGAATATTTCTTTTAGACAGCCAATAAATTTGGGAGTAATAGGCAGTGCTCAAATGCATCTTAGTGTTGAGATCCTCCTGAAGACTCCTCCAAAATTTTGATATGGATTGAGGATCATGATTAGATACAATTGATATCAGTTCATTATGAAGTATCCAAAATTCATTAATATATATATGTATAAGCTTATTGAAAGGATCTTCCATGGGTGCTTTCAAATGATGTTCAGATTCGGGTTATTTAGGTGCAATAGAGTGGCTGACCAAGGTCATATCTCAAATAAGGAAGTAAATTTAACAATATATTAAAGGTATTGTAAAAATAAAATAAAAGATAATAAACACACTACTTTCAAGGATGGGGGTGGGGGGTTTATTTTTTATAAAACTATAAGAATTCTTCTAGAATAAGATTTCATTTTTTTGTTTTTATTTTTGAAATAAAGTTCGATTAAAAAAACACAACAAGAAGATATTTTTTTAGAAAATATTTCAAAAGGCGTAATCGATATAACATTACCTATTAATTTAATTATTAATAATTATCATTTAAATTAATACCCACTTAATTATGATCCCCTAATTTTTTAATCCTCTAACCCAACATAAGTTAACATTATCACAAAGATGAAAAGAGTTAAACTCGAGGCTAGCTTTGGAACATACAATCGTAGCACCCTGCTTTGATTGACATTATAAATCTAGATTATGGTCAGTTGTAAATTAAGGAACATATCAATTATAGAATATTAGGATGAATTGTGTTTAGGGATTATATTTTAACTCTACAAATTTATCTCGTGTTCTTTTGTTTCATCGGTTAAGTTTGTGCTCTCACAATTTAGACAAATCTTGACCTCACGTGTTTTTGTGTAAATTGTTCAATTGATTTCTTAGTTTATTCTAATTTTAAAACTCAATTAATGGATAATATTTTGTTAATTACAATATATCAATGTTTAAAAATAAATAAATGAACAATTTAATAGTTAGATCAATTACTAAAAAGAACTACTCTTCCATGGGCGATGCAATCATCATAGAAATGAATTGCATGTGCAAATGTTTAGAAAGGGTATAACCCAATTTAGTTTCTACTCTTGATTACAGACAAAATAAGATGATTAAATAAGAATATATTTTAAAAAAATAGAAGAAATTAGAATAAATAGAATAGTAAAAAAGAAGTTTATTTTGAAAATGCAAACATTACAACATGAAGAAGAAGAATAAGGCTTCGATGAGGGGATCCTTACTTCAAGAGCTACCCCTCTTACAATGGTTAGAGAATTTGAGTGAAACAAATTATAATATACCTTAAATATTCTAATTCAAGTTAAAATACCTTAAAATCATATAAAAACCAATTTATAGAGTGGAGGGGATGCTAGGTTTTAAGAGGTTTCAAGTGTGAATGGGGAAATTCATCCAAATAATTTAATTAAACTTTCACCACCTATTTGACCACCAAAAATCGTGAAAAATCTGTTAATATATAAGAATGATTTGTGAGAAATTTTTTTCTAGAACTCCTATACAAATTTTAACCCAATACAATCATCTATTTAGAAGTTATATCCCAAATACAAAACCTATGTCCAATCTGGTGAGTCCAGCCCAACTTCGAATTCATGGCCCATTTTCACCAACAAAATGCATGATTTAACTCAGATGTCCTGAATAAAAGTTGTAGAAACTTAAGTCAGGAATAAATTTACAAAATATTATTTTCAAATAATTTAAATAAAATTATTTATGTTCAAAATACTATAGTGAAATTTTAGAGGGTAAAACTGGAACTTTCATCAAATTTTCAAAAGAATGATCTAATCCCAAATATTTTATAAATAAACATATTTAACACAATGTGAGGAAATTTTTTCATTTATTATCAATAAAATATTTGAAAAAATTGTGTTTTATCAACTCCCCCACACTTACCCTTTTTCACTCATGTGAAAAACCTCATATCATGTATTCTAAAAAATTGTGATAAGTAAACATCAATATAAAATAATTTTTTTTAAAACACATATCCATGAAATCCAACAATTCCAAACCAAGAAAAAAAAGACATCATGACTCATAAAAAACCATTATTTCAAGTTTTCCATTTATATCATTCAATATTTTTCCACTTCATTTATCCTCCCATGCACACAAAACACTTACCTCACTTGAATTTTCTCTTATCACACAAATATCAATTTTTCAGTAATGTATTTCTCATAAAAACTCATAAAAGGGTCAGCATAGGCTTGATAAACTCATACATCACCACCTAATGTGAGTCAGGGAAATATGTTTATCATGAAGACTTTTCAGGGTTGTTCTATGGATTTCAATTGGTAGGATTTATATGTGAAAAATTCTGAGGCTGAACGAGGAGGGACTGACTCTTTTTGAAGAAAAATTACATTATTCTAATTTTCACTTAAGTATGGTATCCTACTCACTCCTATTAGTATCAATTAAGCTCCATAATCATGAAAACTCATGTAAAGTTTACACCATTCATCATTTCAGCAAAAAAATGCCATTATTCTCAAACATAGTTTTTTTGTGAAATCTCCAGATAGGCACAACTTTCTTTCTTCATCAGAATCTTCAAAAAGGAAAACCTTCTTTTATCATGAAAGCTCTAGAAATGCACAACTTTCAAAAGAATGATTTTTTTTCAGTAGAAAACACATCTCTTCAGAATTAAATTTTCCACCCAAAGGATAAAAAAATGTGGTAGCACAACACAATACAGTTTTCCCTACACTTAAGTTCAACTAGATTATGCAATTTCACTTCAAGAGTTGGTTGGATAGGGAAAATTGGCTTATAATGTGGCTAGCCTAATAGAATATTCATGGCTTCTAAGGGATATAAGTATTAAATGTTCAATGTATGCCATTATAAAAAGGATTATTTTAAATATGGTATTTAATACCAAATAAATGCCTCAATAATTTAAAACATAAGTACCTAAAAACCTCAAGTTTTGACAGGAATAAATCAAATTCTTGTTAAATCAATCATGGTTTGGTTCTCTCAAGAAGTGAGGTAAATGCAATGAATATGAAAATAATGTCTCATAAGCCTCACATAAAATTGATTTCAAATATAAAGACAATGAGATGTGGCATGGGATTCAAAATTCAGATTACTTTTAATGAAATTACTAAATATTTAAACTTGAAACAAAGTTATTTTCAACATTCATTTAAGCTCGGTTTCATGGAATAAATTATTTCAATCGTGGACATGGGTTTCAAAAATTTCAAAGAAAATAATTTCTGCTCAAAGGTTTCAAAAACAAACAAAAATTTAAAAAGAAATACCCACAATTTGAAAAACACACTTTTTTTTTGAAAAATAGAAAATCAATTGAAATTACTAAACTAAAAGGTTCCCTACCCCACACTTAAAATATTGGATTTTCCTCAATGTGAACCCATGAGATGATATGTGCATATGAAATGTATAATTTTAAATAGGAAAAATAATATAAAAGTGAAAGGGTTAGGAATAGACTGATATGCTCAAGTGATGATGGGATCATGCAGTGTGATGAAATACATTACATCAGTAGGAAGTCCCTCAATGAATTTCTTTAAATTTTTCCCATTGATTGTAAAGTTCCTTCCAGTTTCCTCTTGTGCAATTTCCACTTCACCATAACGAAAAACATTGGATACAATATAAGGACCTAACCATATTGAATGTAACTTACCAGGCATCAAATTTAGCCATTAACTGTAGAGTAGGACTTTATCTCCAACATGAAACTCCATTTGTTGGATCATTCTATCAATAGATGCTTTTGATCTTTCCTTATAGAGCCTTGAGTTCTCATATGAAGACAATCGAATCTCCTCAAGCAATTGAATTTGTAGCTTTCTTTGGATTCCAGCTTAGGGAAAATCCATGTTACATTTCTTTATAACCAAATAATATTGATGTTCAACTTCTATGGGGAGATGACATGATTTCCCAAAAATAATCTGAAATGGGTATATACCAATGGGTGTATTGTATACTGTCCTATAAGCCCAAATTGCATCATCCAAGTGATTTCTCTAATCTTTCCTATTCGGATACATATTTTTCTCCAAAATTTGTTTCAATTCATGATTTGAAACCTCAGATTGACCATTTGTTTGGGGGTGGTATGGTGTTGATGCTTTGTGTGTCGCCTCATACTCTTGAAGGAGGGAAGAAAAATTCCGATTGTATAAGTGTGTCCCTTGGTCAATGATGACGGACTTTGGTACTCCAAACCTGAATTTTTTTTCCTTGACAATGTCCACTACAACATGAGAATCATCAGTCCTGGTGGCCTTAGCCTCCACCCATTTACTCACATAATCAACAGAAACCAAAATATAAAAAAATAAAATGGTATAGGAAAATGACCCATAAAATTGATTCCCCATACATAAAAAATCTCACAGAATAATATGGTTTGTTGGGGTCTCTCATGTCTCTTATAAATATTCCCAGTGTGTTGGAAACGTGGGCACGAATTACAAAACACATAAGCATCATAGAATAAGCTAGGCCAATATAAACAAAAGTCTAAGACTTTCCTAGCTGTTTGTTGGGGTCCAAAGTGTCCACCACAAGAAAGTGTATGAAAAAAATGTAAAATAGACTCAAACTCATGATCATGAACACACCTCCTAATAACTTGATCACTACACATGCATCATAGGTATGGATCATCCCGAACATAAAATCTTGACTCACTCTTTAACTTTTGGACTTGATGTTTCTTTAAATTCTTAGGGATTTCAGAGGCAACAAGGTGGTTAACTAAATCAACATACCAAGGATGCGTACCTGAGATGGAATAAATATGCTCATTAGATAAAGTGTCCTGAAGTGGTACCTGGTCCAAGGTGTTAGACTCTAATATGTGAGTAATCCTAATCATGTGGTTTTCCACAATGTTTTCTGAACCCTTCTTATTCTTTATCTCAATATTGAATTCTTGAAGAAGAAGCATCCATCATATAAGCCTAGGTTTCACATCTGGCTTCTTCAATAGGTACCTCAGAGCTGCATGGTGAGAAAAAACAACTACTTTAGATCCTAATAAATATGAATGGAATTTATTTAAAGAAAATACAATGGTAAGAAACTCCTTTTACATGGTTTTTTAGTTTGATTGGGCTGAATCCAGTGTCCTCTATGCATATGTAATCACATGTGAACGTCCCTCCACCCTCAGAGATAATACAACTCCGACTGCGAAGTTGGAGGCGTCACACATAAGCTAAAAAGGAATCTCCCATTGTTGGGGATGTATGATCAGTGGAGTGGTCAGACACTTTTTTATCTCATCAAAGGAAGTCCTGAAAGAATCATCAAACACAAAATTAGAATCCTTTTGACTTAATCATGACATAGGAAGAGCAATCTTAGTAAAATATTTGATGATGCACCGATAAAATCCCACAATCCCTAGGAAAGATCTAACATTACACACACATGAAGGATATGTTAAGGATGAAATAATATCTACCATATATATATCAACCTCTATCCCATGTTTTGACACTACATGCCTTAATACAATCCCATGCTCTACCATGAAATGACACTTTTCAAAGTTCAAGACCAAATTCTTCTCAATACAATGATACAAAACCTTTCCCAAATTAGAGATACAATCATCAAATGAAGATCCATACATTGTAAAATCATCCATAAATACCTCCATACAGGTCTCAATGAAATATGAAAAAAATACTCACCATGCATCTCTGGAAGGTACCTGGGGCATTGCAAAGCTCAAATGGAAACCTTCGATAGGAAAACATACTGAATGGAGAAGTGAATGTTGTCTTCTACTAATCATCTGGAGCAATAGGAACCTGAAAATATCTAGAAAATCCATCCAAGAAACAATAGTGTGTTTTCCCAGATAGTCTCTTAATCATTTGATCAATAAATGGGAGGGGGAAATGGTCCTTGTGAGTAGACTGATTTAGTTTCCTATAATCAATACACACACGCCAACTATTTTGTACCCTCATTGGAACTAACTCCTCTATCTCATTTCTAACAACAGTAACACCACTTTTCTTAGGCACAAACTGAATAGGAATCACCCATTGGGAATCTGAAATGGGATAGATTATACCTACCTCGAGAAAATTTTCAACCCCTTTTTCAACAACCACCAAAAGTGTTGGATTCAATCTCCTGTGTGGCCACTTAAACAGTTTGGCCCCATCCTCCAAAAGAATCTTATGCATGAAAATGGAGAGGCTAATACCTAATATGTCATCTAAGATCCACCCAATTTCCTTAATATTCTCCCTCAAAAGATTTTAAAAAAATTTCTTTATATTCAAAAGGGATATTGTTAGCAATGATAACAGGTAATTTCTCACCATTTAACAAGTATGAGTATTTGAGATTTAGTGCCAATGGATTGAGTTCTAGTGTAGGGGGGTGATGTATGGATGGATAAATTGAAGGAACTGAAATATGTGAACAATTAACATTAGTATCAGAATATACATCATCAAAATTAAAGAATAAATCATCAAACCCATCGGTATACTCAACAACCATGTCATAATCAGAGTTCACATGATCAAAATTAGACTATGAATCCATTTCAAAATCAAATATAATAGAGGTTTATGCATTAGAAATTGGTATGGAAGTTCTCTTAGAAATCAAACTAGAATCAATACTCATAATCTCCCTAAGCATAGTATAATCAAATTCCATGGGTTTTTTATTTGGTGGTTCAAAATGGGAGATAAAAAAAGTAGAATGGTCCTCTGAGGGGTACTTTATGGATTCCATAACATTAAATATCACAAATTCATCTTCAAAATCCATGGAAAGTGTACCCTCATTAACATTTATAATTGTTTTTGTAGTTTTGAGGAAGGGACTAGCTAAATTAATGGGGGGATGAGAATTTATCTGATCATCCTTCACGTTAAGCATGTAGAAATCTACTAGAAATATCACGTCTCTTACCCGGACAAGTACATCCTCAAGGGATCCTGATGGATATGTTGTAGCTCTATTTTCCAATTACACTACTACTCTTGTCGGTTTCAGCTCACTAACCTGTAAAGAAGAAAATACAGAGTGAGACATTACGTTTATGAAAGCTCCTAAATTACAAAGATCATCAGAAAAGTTCAACTCCCCTATGATATATGGGATGGTGAATGTCCCTGGATCCTTGCACTTTATTGGAATTGATAGAGTTGGTGTAATGAGTGATGACACATTCCTTCCAAGATTGATCCTTTCACTTACCTTGAGACCTCTTTGATTGGTACAAAGTTATTTTAAGAATTTGGCATACCTTGGTATTTTATTCATGGCTTCAAGTATAGGAATGTTGGTCTCCACATGCCTGAATGTGTCCAAAACCTATTTTTTCATCACCTCATCAGCCATATTCTTGGTTTGTACTACCCTTTTTGGAAATGGAAGAGGTTTAAGAGGAACATCATCAATCTTTTTCTTACCTTTATCTTTATCCTTGGATTTCTAATCAGTTGGTATGGAGTGGGGATTCTACAGAGTAGAAGTGAATCCTGATGGAACAATAGGTTCAGATGTATTAATTTTTTGCTTCCCACTTCTTAATGTGATGGAACTAACATTTCCCTTAGGATTTGGAGCAGGTTGGGAAGGTAGATTTACAGAATTCTTACTTACCAGTTCATAGAGGGAGGTGTCAATCTGGCTCATTTGAGTATTCAACTCCCTCAACTCCAAACCCTGACTCTTTAGCTCATTCTATTGATTAAGAATAATATGTTTCAAAAGGTCATTAGTGTTAGAATCTACCTTAGGTGGGGTATTCCCTTGTTGTTGGATTATTGATTCTTGGGATTCAAATCTTATTTGGGGTTATTGGAAACCCTGCTAGTAAGGCAGAGGCTATTAGAAGTTTTGATGAAAAGGGGGACTTTGTTATTGTCCAGATCCATACCCCATATCTAATTGATCCTTCCACCCTTGGTTTTATATTGGTGAAAAGGAATAGTACTTATTTTTGAGATGTGATTGTTTTTGTTTCTGATATGGTCTCATAGGGAATACTGATGCACAGTCCTCTGACTCTTGTAATTGGGAGCAACATTCAGTTGGGTGGTCTGTTTTAGTGAAAATTCCACATGGCCTCATAGGAGTGGGTTGGGATGTCTTTTGAGCCAAAGAAATCTAACTAACCATAGTTTTCAATTCTTCAAACTTATTATCAATCAAATGATTTTAAAGAGAGTAAGGACTTACCTGATGTACTCCTCTAATATGTGGTGTACTTTGATTGCCAAATTGTTGGGTGTTTTGTGCTATCTTGTCGATCAATGCACGTGTAGCTGCTGGTGTTTTTTTGAACAATGACCCTACAGCTGCAACATCCATCATGGTTCTCTCCATAGGTGTGATTCCTTCATAGAAGTATTGGATGAGTAGTTTCTCACTAATTTGGTGATGTGGGCAGCTTGCACACAACTTCTTGAATCGCTCCCAGTACTCATACATTGACTCCCCTTAGGCTTTCTTGATCCCTAAGATCTCCTTACGAATAGAAGTGGTCCTTGATACTAGAAAAAAATATCTTCAAGAAAAGATGTTTCATATCGTTCCAAAAAGTTACATATTCAGGTTGTAAATAATACATCCAATCTTTCACAGCCCCATAAAGTAAAAATGGGAATTCTCTTAGTTTGATTTGATCTTAAGATAAATTTCTCAGTTTAAGGGTTGAGGAAGCCACCTTAAATTCTTTAAGGTGTTTGTTTGGGTCCTCACCAGATAAGCCATGAAACTTTGGAAGGGGGTGAATTAAACCATATTTCAATTCAAAGTCTGATTTGAGATTTGGGTATGCAATACAATTTGGTTGATAGTTAATATCTGGTGCAGCCAACTCTGGAATGGTTCTATTAAGTTCATTTTTATTGTTTTCAACCATTGGTTCTTGTTTTAAGATTTATTTATAAGTGTTTCCAATTTCAATGTTCTTGGATTGGATGAATTCTCCAACTGGTTGAATGTTGAAACTACCCGTAGACTGAGAATGCCTGATTCGATCCCTAAGGCTGTGTTCAATCTTAGGGTCAAGATCTAAGAGATCTTCAAGATTGGTTCATGTCATAAATCAAATAAAAATGAAAATAAGAAAAGTGTACCATAATAAAATAAAAATGAGAATTTTGAGTTGATGGTCTGAAAAGAAGAAGAAGAAGAAAACAAAACAAGAAGAAAAATTCAGATTGGGTAAAGAAGTAAGAAAGAAGAGAAGAAGAGAATAAAATGAAAAATAAAATGAATACCTCTAAAAGGTTGAAATAATTACTTTAATCCCTAGAAATGAAACCAATTTGACGAGAGGGGTTTTTCACGGATCCCTCACAAATAAATTATTATTACCTAAGAGTGTACCATAGTGGCACAACCTAGAGTCGATCTCGAGGAGGCCGCTCACAACATGCTGAATTTCTATTGTCACTATTTATAACCAAAATAATATAAAATAACTTATATACTAATATAAATGGGGGATTGATTCTAAAAATTCATAAAATATAATAAGTATTAACAATAAAATTAAAAACACAAAATAAAGAAAGAATACACAAAGAAGTTAGTTAAAAATTGTTGTCATTCTTGAGATATCGTGGTGATAGAATCATTTTTTCTTTAAAATATCTATCCCCAATACTATACTCAATGTTGATATCAACCCTATCACTCAACACCTTCCTGTGAATTGTTATTATCCCATATTGACCCTCCGCGTGCAAGATAATACTCCCTCACATCATCACTAAAATACTACGCCACCCTGGATGCAATATTATGATGATGAAGGAGAGGAAAATAATAAAATGGGAAGAAGAACTAAATAACTGTGAAAGTGGGGTGAACCCTAAACCAAACCCACTTCACTACTATTCAAATTATCAGAATAAAATATAGAGAAATATTTAGGCACAAATAACTCAAGAACCACCACTCCCCACTCAAACAACAATGAGATTTAGTTATCCACTTGCATGGAGATTAGAAGGATCATTTTGGGGGAACACAAAATAGAAGATAAACACACAGAAGAATATGAATAACTAAGCTAAAATATAATTAAAATATAAAAAACTATTATAGATACCCAACTCCATCATGCCCCCTTAAAAATGGATATAATGTAATAGGTATAAGAGAGGCCAATTTATAGAGAAAATAGATGAGAAAATTTGGCATGAGAGGGGTTCGTTACAGATCCCTCACCAATAAATTATTATTACCCAAGAGTGTACTATAGTGGAATAACCTAGGGTCGATCTTGAGGAGGCTGCTCACAACACGCCAAATTTCTATTATCACTATTTATAACCTAACTAATATAAAACAACTTATATAATAATATAAATGGGGGGTTGATTCTGAAAACACATAAAATATAATATGTATTAATAATAAAATTAAAAACACAAAGTAAAGAAATAATACACAAAGAAGTTAGTGAAGAATCATTGTCGTTCTTGAGAGATCATGGTGATAGAATCATTTGTTCTTTAAAAATATTTATTCTCAACACTCTAATCAATGTTGAGATCAACCCTATCACTAAAAACCTTCCTGTGAATTGTTATTATCCCGTACTGACCCTCCACGTGCAAGATAATACTCCCTTACACCATCAATAAAATAATTCTCCACCCTGGATGTAATATTATGATGATGAAGGAGAGGAAAATATTAAAATGAGAAGAAGAACTAAATAGCTGTAAAAGTGGGGTGAACCCTACACCAAACCCATTTAACCACTATTCAAATTCTCAGAATAAAATAGAGAGAAATATTTAGGCACAAAGAACTCAAGAACCACCACTCCCCCCTGAACAACAATGAGAGTTAGTTCTCCACTTGCATGGAGATTAGAAGGATCATTGTGGGGGAACACAAAATATGAAATTAAAGAGAAGATAAATTAATAGAAGAAGAATAAAAACTAATATAAAATATAAATAAAATTTAAAAAACTATTATAGATACAAAATTCCACCATTCCCCTTTGAAAATTTCTATATTGTAAGAGGTAGAAAAGAGGATAATTTATAGAGAAAATGGGTGAGAAAATTTGTCTCCCAATATGTCATCCTGATTTATCCACACTTTATACTCATTAAATGGACTAATATTGGAAATTTTAATTCATAAATGTTGTTATATTTTTTTCCCAAGTACACCCTCCAAATTTTAGATTTAATGGAGATGCGTGTAGATAGTTATGACTGTTTTATTCTGTAATATTTAATCTAGTCAGTTGATTTTTCATGTTATACTTTTCCAAATTCTCATGCCATTATGACCTTTAATAAAGATTAATACCGAATGGAATACTTTACTAAAGTTTATCCCCATATTATTTTATATATTCATGAATAATTTAAGCTTTATTAGACTGGTCCATAAAGAGATATAATCTTAATAGTAAAAGTGTCTGGATCTATATATAGTTTTCAAGGACCAATTTGTGAGCTAAATTTAGGATTCTAAATGAATGATTGAGGTTTGAATCCAAAAGGATGAAATGAGACCCATTATTTAAGGAAACCTAAAACAAGGAATTTAATAATTTAATTCATTTTAGAAGAAGTTATAGCCGAAATACAGAATATAAATAAAACAATTAAATCCCAAAATTAGGCCATTTTAGTATCCCATAAAATAACACTATGGTGGTATTTAAAACATTGAATTATAGTATAAAATATGTTCAAATTTTGTCTTTTTCACTCCCCCACACATAACCATTGCACTTCCGGGAAATCATCATATATTCAAATTATAATCCACACAATAATCAATTATGAGAAAACATCAATGATCATTTTTCAAAGTATAATTCCATCATGTCTCCTATATGAAAAAAATTAACTCTAATTTTCATTCCTCACATTTAAATTTTTTCAACCTCATAAATCTATCCATGCCCCAATCACAGCCTACCTCACATTGAATTTTATGCCACTCTTCACTCAAGAGAAATTAAATATGGAGTTATTCTCATACTTGGAAATTTTAGGTATCACCATATGCTTGTGACAATTCTAGTTTATCCACATAATTAAACATGAAAATATTTTCAATCATGAGGTCTTTTACAGGTGAAATATGTGGCTTAGGGTTGGTGAGAAAATTATTGAAAATTTAAGGCCAAAAAGAGGAGGTTTTGACTCTTAAGTACAATGCATGAATATTCAAGTGAAAAAACATGATAAACCTCACTCAAATACCCTTTAAAGTGTGAAACACAACTCCAAAACCCATTTTATGACATGGTACATGATCTAATCAGTGATTAAAATTAATTATATCATCCAAATTATCCCCCCTTTTTTCTCATTCCTTTTAAAGCTCAAGAAAGGAAAAGCTTTATTTTCTTTTCTTTTTTGTTTTTTTTCTATGAGAATGAGCTAAAAATTGAATAAAATGAATGGATGAAAATCATGACCTTTATTTGAAATAGTAACATTATTTATAAAGGGAGTTACAATGAAATATTCAATCTCATCTCTACTTTTTTCATCATTTTTTTTTTCAATTTTTTTTGAAGGAGAACAAGATGAATGAAATAAAGCATAATAAAATGATGAATCAAGACCAATTCTATCATTATCCACTGCCCATAAAATTTACACAAAATTCACACCACTAAAAAGTGAAAAAAATCCCAAAAAAACACAAAAGACCCTTCCCCCACACTCAAACTCGAAATATCCATGAAAAATTACCAAGAGTGCAGGTAGGTAAGGAAACATCAAATTTTAATGTGGTTTAAAACTATAAGAAAATTCATGGAATATAAGGGTTAATGAAGGATAGATAAGGGTGGGTATAAAGATAAAATTGTGGCTATCCAAATAGATTCCTCAATTATATCAAAAGCATTCTATGAAATCCAAATCATCGAAAGAGAAAAATAAAAAATTCTGGTTTTGACACAAAATACAAGTTTTCCTCAAGAATGTGTGGGTATTAGGAAAAATATTTCAAATTAGTTCAGAATACCTCACAGTACTGGAAAAATGATTTGAGTCAGTGTTTCATGGTCATGGATTTTAAAAATTTGTCAAACTCATAAAAATTATTAAAAATCCAATTCAAGGAGAAAGTTTTCACATCAACAATCATTTAAAATACAGTTTTTCGAAAATCATTTCAATTTTATTAAAATAAATTGATGTTTGAAAAATGATCATAATTTACATTGAATCTCAATAATCCTAAAATGATGAAAAACAAAAAGGAAAAACACACATGAATAACTAAAAATGTTGATGCTCCCCCCCAACTTAGATTTAACTACCCCTCATTTGAGCATAATAAAAATTATTTTAAGGGTAGAAAAAAAGGAAAGAAAGGATACAACCTGACATTATTTTCCAATGGAAGCTTTGAGATAAGATCCTAGCTGCTACCAATTATTCCTAGAAATCAATAAATAAATAAATGTATAAGAAAAATTAATAAAAATAAAGAGGGTGGGAAAAGAGGATATAACATTGTTTAGATCCCCATGTGGGTGATAGGATTTTATTTCCCCTAACTAGGAATTTGCAACGGTTTAATCTCAATATGATAGTGGGTGTGGTTTCATTAAGATGAACCACCACACATGACTTTTCTTAGTGTCCATAAGTATACACCAAGAATGGAGAACCCCGAAGAAGATAATAAAATTCTCAACCCCCAAGAATGAATAAGGAGATAAATTAAGGTCCAGTGTGGGATGAAAAAGAAGATAGGGGTACTCCCTGATGAATTTTGTGATGTCCTCCTCCATATGGTATGCAATTTGTTGTAGAGTTGGTAGTCAAACCACATGATTCTCTATATATTATTATTCACTGAACACAACCAATTGGGTGTTTCCTTCCTTAACATATAAGGTCTTCTCCATTTGTGCTCTATCAGAAATTTTAGTAAAGTACAAGTATGCAAATATTTCAACTTAAATAAGATTAAAACATGAAAAATCAATAAAGAAATCTTCCCTTTCAAGTAAGTCATCTTGAATAATGAACTCTTCGGGAAAGGTAATTGGAAACTCCATATCAATAGGTATATATTTTGTATCATCTTCTAAAGAAAGATAGAGGTAAAATGGTGATGATTTTTCATTATCAAATATGGGGGGATTTTATACCTTTTCAGCTTTAACAAAGTCAGCCCAATATTCATCCAATTCACCTTGATCTCTCACATGTGCATCAGCTGGAAGGAATTCTTCTTCAACCTCCTATAGAAATGATATGGATAGTTTTGATGTTATTTCCTTCATAATTTCATCCTCACATGGATCTTCAATTGAAAATGTTGGAAAAATAAGCTTTGATTCCTCTTTTTCTTGAGCTTCCTTTTGAGCTGCCAATTCCTTCAAGGAAGATGAAATAAATTTCATTTGATTCCTCAACTCTTCTATCATTTTTGAATTATAATCCAAATGAATCTTCAATGATACTTTTTTTATAGCCTCAAAAATATTTTTATCGTGAAAATTATATGAAAAATTACCTTTAAATCTCATCATTGAACCAAGAAAATAAAGATATGCAATGAAGTTCAATTTTTTTAGTTTCTGAAATTTATGATTTTTTGGTTTTTTTGAAAAACAGTGTCAGTAAGCACTTGGTATCCCTAGAAATGATTCCAAATTCGAAAGGCTCTATCATGGGCTCTTTCAAATGATGTTTGGATTCAGGTTATTTAGGTGTAGTAGAGTGACTGACCAAGATCGTCTCTCAAAGGAGGAAGTAAATTTAACAACATATTAAAGGTATTATAAAAATAAAATAAAATATAAGAATCAAACTACTTTAAATGATGGGAGGGGGGTTATCATTTATAAAACTAGAATAAGTTTGATAAAATAATATTGATTTTTTTGTTTTTATTTTTGAAATGAAGTTTGATTAAAAAAACACAACAATAAGATGTTTTTTTAGAAAATATTTTAAAATGCATAATCGATCTAACTATACCTCTTCATTTAATTATTAATCATTATCATTTAAATTAATACCCAATTAATTATTATCCCCTAATTTTTTAACCCTATAACCCTATGGGAGTTAACATTACCACAAAGATGAAAAGAGTTTCACTTGAGGCTAGCTTTAGAACATCAATCATAACACCCAACTTTGTTTGACATTATAAATATAGCATATGGTCAGTGGTAAATTAAGGAAAATATCCATTACTGAAATTTAGAATTAATTTTGTTTAGGGATTATATTTTAACTCTAAAAATTTATCTCGTGTGCTTTTATTTCATCAGTTAAGTTTGCGCTCTCAAAATTTACACAAATCTCGACCTCGTGTGTTTTTGTGTAAATTGTTCAATTGCTTGATTAGTTACTTATAATTTTAAAACTCAATTCATGGATAATATTTTTTGAATTAAAAAATTTTAATGATTCAAAATAAATAAATGAATGAGGTTTGAGGTAGACCGATTACTAAAAATAACTACTCCTCTATGGGTGGCGTAATCATCATAGAAACGAATGGCATGTGAAAATGTTTAGAAAGGGTATAAAGAAATTTCGTTTCTAATCTTGGTTACTGACCAAATATGATGAGTAAAAAAGAATATAATTGAATAAAATTGAAGAAAATAGAACAAATAAAATAGGAACAAATAATTTTATTATGAAAATAAAAATATTACAACATGAAGAAGAAGAAGAAGAAGGCTTCAATGAGGGGATCCTTGCTTCAAGAGTTACCCCTATTACAATGGTTAAAGAATTTAAGTGAGCAAATTATCCTCTGCATTAAATCTCCTAATTCACGTCCCAAACCATCAAAATGATAAAAACACAAATTTATATAGTGGAGTCGAGGCTATGTTTTAAGAGGTTTCAAGTGTGAATGGGGAAATTCAGACAAATAATTTAATCCAACTTTCACTGCATGTTTGACCACCAAAAATCTTGAACCATTTGTCCATATAGAAGTATGATTTGTGGGAAATTTTTCTCTAGAAACACTCTCCAAATTTTATCTCAATCTAAGCAGAAATATAGATGTTATTTCCCAAATACAAAACCTATGTCCAATCTAGAGAGTCCAACAAAACTTTGACTTCATGGCCCATTTTCACCAACCAAATGCATGATTTAACTCAGATGTCCTAAATAAATTTTTTATAAAATTAATTCAATAACACATTTAAAAATATTATGTTCAAATAATTCAAATAAATTTATTTATGTTTGAAATACATCAATGAATTTTTAGATAGTAAAACTGGAACTTTCATCAAATTTTCAAATGAATGATCTAATCCCAAATATTTTATAAATAAACATATTTAACACAATGTGAGGAAATTTTTTCATTTATTATCAATAAAATGTTCAAAAAAATTGTGTTTTATCTGTGATCAAGGTGTAAATATTCACTTTTTTCTAAGAAATTTGGAGACTTGGTAAGGCAATCAACAATGAACCATATATCATCATTCTTCCTATAACTCATCAGAAGTCCAATGAAAAAGTCCATAGTAACATTATCCCACTTTCATATTAGTGTAGGAAAAGGTTTCATTATTCCCTTAGGATATTGTCTTTCAACCTTTACATGTTATAACATCTAGCATCTAGGCACATATTATGTAATTTACCACTTCACACTATCCCACTATAAATGTTCTCTTAAATCCCTATATATCTTTGTGATACCTAGGTGTATAGAGAAATTTGAGCTATATAACACATCTATTGCTACCTCTTTATATCTATTATAAATGAAATAAATTACCTCTTTCCAAACTTTAATACTACATCTTTATAGATTAAGTCTACCAATTTCCCATCACTCGCTACTTTAATATTCCATTTTAAATAATTATAATCCTATTGAGAATTATATATATTTTATAATAAATATGGTTTAAAAATTTCTTGGAAAAGGAGTGATATTTTATATTGCCTAAAAATCACCATATACAACTTTACTAAATCCTTGAATACATGATCCTTATTAATCCTCATCATGATCAGAACTCCATGGCCTCTTCTACTCAATGCATCAACCACCTTGTTTTCCTTCCAAAGGTTGTAGTATATCGGTCAATAACAGTCTTTGAGTAGTTCCAACCATATTATTTTTCTCATTTTGAGATCATTTTGAGAGAATATTCACTTCAAACTTTTGTGGTATGTATATATTCTGTATATTTTTTCATATAGATAGTTCCCCAATATCTTCAAGTAAAAGATTATAGATGCCAACTCAGGATCATGTGTTAGATAATTATTTTGATGGTTTTTTAATTTCCTTGATTCATAATCCCCCACTATATCATTTTTTATAAAAAATCAACCCAATAATTTCTTCAATTCATCACTATATATTAAAAATCCATCATTTCTTAATGGTAAAGTCAATACCAGTGCATTAACCAATTTCATATTTAGCTCCCCAAAAATTTATTCACATTCCCTTAACCATTTAAATTTAACCCCTTTTCATTTCAACTTGGATAATGATTTTTACAAGATAGATAGGTTTTGAATAAACTTATGATAGTAACCTGCTAAATTAAGTAAACTATGCATCTTGGTTATATTCATCGGCATCAGATATTCTTTAATAACTTTGTTTTTAAAGGATAAATAAATATTAAATACTTGGAGACAATATGGCTCAAAAAATAAAGTTATCGGAGCCAAAATTTTCACTAAATTTTGAATAATTATTTACAAATGTTCTCATTTTCTTCATGGATTTTAGAGTAAATTAAGATATCATCAATGAATACCTCTATAAAGTTATCAATATTATCCTTTAATACTTTATTAATTATATCCATAAAATATAAGGTATATTATTCAATCCTAAGGGTATTACCATAAACTCATAATGTCCATACCTCATATGAAATGTCATATTTGGTATATCATCCTTGTTCACCCTTAATTGATGATAACTAGACCAAATATAGTTCTTTGAAAAATATCGAGATCCTTGAATTTGATCAAATAAGTCATCAATGTTTGGTAAATAATATTTTTTTTCATTATATTAATGTAATTGACCACACTACAATCGATGCGCAACCTCATAAACCCATCATTATTTTTCACAAATAGGAGAGAGTCTCTCTAAGATGAATTTTTAGAGAGTATAAATCCCTTATCACACAATGCCTATAGTTATTTCTTTAACTCTACCAATTCTACTAGTTTCAATATATTGGGATAATTTGGTATAGTTTTTTCATTAAGTTTAAATTTAATAAAAAACTCAACTACATGCTCAGGTGGATATCCTAGTAATTCCTCTAGAAATACATTAATGAATTCTTTTATAATAGGTACATCCTTTATCCTTGAAATGTATTTCCTATCCATAGATATATTTTTTCTTATCCCCTTATTTAAGAATTTAATTAAGGTGATCTATTAGAGGTAGATCCATAAAAAGATTCAGATACTAAAGTCCCTCCCTTAAAAACACAAAATTATTTTCCCCCTTATAAAAAGTAATCTTCATCTATCGATAATAAAATTTTTCATTATAATTTAAAATCCAACCCATAACAAGGATTATGTCAAAGTCAATCTTCGGTATGATAATTGAGTTTTCAAATAGGGAATATCTATACATATAAATATAGACTAATCAATATATCCTTATTTTAATAATATTACCACTATGTATCATGATTAAAAACCCTTTCCTCAGAGTGTTAGGGGTGATTTAATAATTTCAGAAAATATGAAAGATATACAAGTGTGTGAAGATCTAGAATAAAATAAAGCATTATATAACTTATATATTATGATTAATGTACCTATTATAACATTATATAGTACATAAAACTTAGATATAGTGATTACATAATCTTATTCTTTCTCTCTCAGCCTTTTTTTAGGTAAATTTACTTGATGTTTAGGGAAATCATTCTAATAGTGACCAATTTTCATACACTTGAAGCCTTGGACATTGATGGATTATTTATAACACATTTATTAGTGATAAAAACTATAAAATTAACTTATGGACATAGTTCTATATCTACATTTTTTAGAACCGTGACCATGAGGTGTTCTACATCCATGGTTTTTGTTAAACCATGGCCAATGGCCTCCCTTAAATAACCTATCACCATAGTTTACTAAAAAAATTACTATAGGTTTAACTAAAACCATGTTGATCTAAAACCGTGGTGGTATAGGACTATGTGAAATTAATAGGAACCAAAAAAATTATTGGAAAATTGGAAGGAAGATCTATTTCCATGGTTTTGAGAAAACTGTGGCGATAAGACAAACTTTGGCCATGATTATAGAAAACCATTGAAATGGGCCTATATAAAATCACTTACAACCATATTTTTATGAAAGAATGGATATAATCCCATTTACACCCTTTATTATTGAAAAACATGGAAATAGGGGCTATATGGGATCACCTACGACAACAATTTGTCAAACTGTGGCAATAAGCTTCCATAGATTCACCTATGACCATAGTTTTTCAAAATCATTCAAATAGTTATTCTATAAAAATATAAGTTTTTATTTTTAAAAATATTTATAATTATAATTATATATAATTACACACACACATATATATATATGTATGTATGTATGTATATGTATATATAAATATATATAACAAGTTGTAGCATAGTGGTAAAGTGTTGAGAGTATTTGAGAAGGGGTCTTGGGTTCAAAACTTGGCACCTTCATTTAATTTTATAAATTCTATGGCCAGGGTTTAGTAAACCATGGTAATACCTAGATGGGGATAAGATAATATCCATATTACAAATTGACCATGGATATAGAAGACTTATTTCCATAATTTGATAAACCGTGGCAATAGGTACTATTGGCATAACCTATGGCCATGATCCACATGGACAATGGACATATCTAACCTAAGGACACAGTATGAAACCATGGGCATATCTTGGACCCAATTTAAATGATGATAGGGTCCAAGGTTTTTGAAAACTATTACTTTAATCAATTAAAAAAGTTTTTGGACATATTTCCATGATTTGAAACCATGTAAATAGGATCATTTTATAGTTATGAAGCCTAATGAACTTTATCTATAAACTTTAAGCAAACCACTATTCACTTAAATAATATTCTATGGTGTTTATTTCCATAACTATTAAATGTATAAAATTTCAACCTTACCTTCTTTCATTTTTATGTATTTATTTCTATAGTGTGCTTAACTACTCACTTCTTTTCTTTATTTCCCTAGAGAAACATAATACTTAGAGAATTATTTCTTTGTATTTATGTTACTTGAAACTATATACCTATATATTAAAAAAAAAATATATACTAATTCCATTAAAAGGATAGTCTTTATCCCATAAAATAAGTGATCAATATTACTTCTTAGATTACATAAATAACCCACAAAATGAGTTTATAACCTTGTAAAGTTAGTTTCATATTCAAAAACATGTTCCTCTTACTTTTTACTTAGATTGAAGAATTTTATTTCCATATTATATTATTGTTCACAAGGAAACTATATTTCCATGAATATCTCCTTAAAATTCATCCATTTCATACTATCTATCTCCTTTGACTCCTTAGTGTTTTGGATAAATGACCACCATTGATCAACATATCACTTTACATGAGAAATATCCATGATAAATTTTTACCATCCACTACTTACCAAAGTGAGAAATATCTTCTTTAGGGACTTGATCCATTTCTTAGATACTGATGAATTATTAATCCCATTGAATGATGGAGGTTTTTGTTGCATGAAGTAGTCCAACATTATTGCACCATATTGAGGATCAATAGGTTTCTCTATACGATAAAAGTTATTGGTCATGATTTGAGTGAACCGACCTAATATAGTTATAGTCTTATCATCTATAACACAAACATCATTGGATTTGTTAAATTGATCATGTGGGAAATCACTATATATGTTATGTGTATTTATACAGTTTCAGTTCCTTTTACTAAGAACCATTTATAAATAATTGAATATAGTGGATTATCTCATAACATCATGAATATTTAATCATAGAATAAAAATCCTTTATAAGTAAAATATTCTAGATTATTTTATTAAATATCTTAAAGATTATCATAATATTCTCACTGTGTTCTATTATATTCTTCTAGATATAGTTTCCATGGTTTTTACTAAATTTTATTTAATACTAACTATTTAACAATACAATATTTTTTGAAATATATTTTTTCAAATAAATATAATATTTTAAATATTTTTCATTACACACAACACTGAGTCTAGCTTGTGCTACACACAACACCAAGTTTTAACGAAACACGACATACAATTAATATATTATTATTTAATATGATAATAATCGCCCATCCATTGGAATGGAGGGTATGAATATGATTAAATAAATTATGAAAATATATCATTTAAATATGTATAGAAAATTAATTATTTAGTGACTAATTATTAGAAATTAAAATAAACAACTATTTGAAAATAAAGGAAATCTTCTTCTAAAAAACAATTTTTATGCACACAAACTCATTTTACCATAATAAATTTTAAAAAATCACTCTTTGTGGATAATTTTAATTAAATTAATATATTATATATTAAAAAAATTATTTAAAATTCATTGTATTTGTTTTCTAGGTAAGAGATAATAATAAATCCAATTTTACGCTTAAAAACCGTATTTTTCTAAAAAGCAGTTTTGTCGCCTTTTGACACTTATTTAAAAATTAATTTGTCCAATTTAATAAAATGTATTTGAAAAAATAAAATTAATTTTTTAAATTATCATGTAAAATTTTTCTTATTTTTATTTTTTTATAATTTTCTAAGAAGATAATTTTTTTGATGAATAGTGAAAAATGCTACTTTTTATTAAGAATTGTCATTTATTTTAAAGCATTTAAAAACATAAAAATTGTTTTAATATGGTTTTAAAGGTAAAATTAGTTCAATTATATTTATATATGAATCAAATATAGTTTATTGGAATTAATTTCATATTGAATTTTGATATAAAAACATTTTAAACATTTGAAAATTTTCTCTTTGGAAAACCACTTTCTCGTTGCATATGCAGAATAAATTTTAAATTAAAATTTTCCAATTATGTGTATGGAGTTTATAAAAATTAATCCCATATTTTTATTCATCCTAATTTATATTATCTAATAAGGTCAACATAATTTTTGGCAATAATGAATAGTAAAAATAGAAAAAATTATTTATCACAGTTAAGGTAAAATAGGTTTAACAAGGTTTTAAACTAAAAAGATAAGGACTAAAAATGACCAAAAATATGTAAAAAACCCATTTATTTAGAGCTTTACTATTATATTCTAGATAATGGACCATTTTTGGTTATTTTGTCATGTGAAAATGAGGGTAAACCTTTTTCTTTGCAAAAATTACAAGTGTGCTACTCACCTCACCTATAAAAGGTCACCCACACTACTCTCATTTTCAAATATCTAATACCATTTTTCTATACCAATACCTGACCAAATAACTTCATTACTTATATAATATCAACCTATAATCCTTATTTTTTTTCATAAATCCAATCTAAGAATATTTTCAATGAAAACCAAAAAAAGCTATCTGAAGAAGAGGTAACGTCCCCAACCGAGTGTTTTATTTTATTTCTTCCTCCACATAATTAAATTTTTATTAAACCATACTTATGTAATAACCTAATTATATTATATATAATTATTTATTATTATGTTAATTTAATAACATAAATTATTCCCCTCTTTCTTAAAAAGGGTTACAAAATCATCATTCTTGTGTACGGCGGACTACCACCTCGCGAACTGATATTATTAGTTTTCCATCATCACCTATCATGGATGGATATAATGATGGATTTATTGTTTATATATTATATTTATGATATTATTATTCTTCTGTAATAATAATATTATATATTACTTCTACCTACCATTCTGTTGAAATACAATAACGTCGTTTGTGTGTATGGAAGACTACCATCTCGCGAAGCGATCTGATTTGTTCATTATTAACATGGAAGGTAATAAGGATAGGTTTAATGAAAATATTTGATATATATATATATATGAAATAATTTTTTTTATTGTTAATATATTATTCACCTTTTTTTCTTTCTTTCCATCAGGAAAATGGAAACAACGTTCATGCATACGTGTGACCTACTGTCTCCTTGAACGATATATTTAATTTTATGTCTCTAAATTGTATGGATAAATATAAATAAATAAATATTATATTTATATCATATTTAAAATTTTCGAGATTATGTAACCATTGAAAAATTTAGAGGACTAAAAATAATAAATTAAAATATACACAAAAAACAAAGTATTTATTGCTTTTAATGTGACTTTAACATGTAATTTTTAATAAATGGTTAATAAAAAGTAATAAGTAAATAATATATGGTATTATATATATAATTATTTTTATATAATGAATGTATTATAAATTTATATTTATTATACATGAGTTTTGAACACGTATGAAGGAATTCGAGACTTATGGTAAGGGATTTTCATCTCACTTTTATTTTCTGTGAGACACATGCCATATTCACCATGTGTTTCTTTTTTATGGAATATATAATTACCATGAATGTATTTTATGATTATTGTCCTGAAAATTATTGGTATTTACTTTTCAATTTTAAAATCTCACTTTCATGGGGTTTACAGTAAAAAATATACCAAAGTGGTAAGGGTTTAATGATATAATATCATCATTTATTGGGATTGTTTTTGTTTATGCTTCTGATAATGAAATATTATGATCCATATTTTAATAAACTCATGAAATTTATCCTTATATAGTTATTTTATGATAATACATGGTTTCTCTTCATTTTTATCCCTTTATGTACTCAAGAGTTCAAAATAATATTTTTTTAAATAAAATTGACTTTATTTCTCTCATTGACCAAAAATCATTTTTCTTCCAAAATCATGTTTTATAAAATATTTGTTAAAAAAGTTTTTAAATCATAAAAATGATTTATTAAATTCATTTTTACCCATGTTTTAACTTTTCTCAAATTTTTTTTGAAAGTAATATTCATGTATTTTTTCAAAATAAGCATGTTTGGATTTTATTGAAAACATGAAAGGAATCTTTATTTTAACATGTATGACATGAATGGTATTTTTCAATGTCATGAAAAAATATTTATTTTAAATATTAATTTATAATTTTAAAAGTTTATATTCAAATAAATAAATTTATAAAATGTTTTATGATTTTTTAGTTTTAAAAAGTGATTTTAAAAATGGAAAGGATGTTTTACTCAAGAAATGTTTTAAAATGTTTCCAAGATTCCTTTATATATTTCCAATTTTATTTTTAAAATAAAAATGTTCATAATTTTTTTTCAAAGTGTAAAGGATATATTTCTCTAATTTTTTTGAAGTGATCTTTCAAAATAAATTTTCATTTATGATAACATCCTTTGATGTTACTTATGTTTTACTGGGGATAAAATTGAATGATTCCATCCTTATTATTTATCTATATGGTTATGGTTTATTTTGAAGAAAAATTTATAAAACCCATTCATTTTTCATGGGTTATGATTTGGTGAATTGATGAAATGTTTATAAAACTTGTTCTATTCACACAAGTTATTATGTGATGATATGATGAATGTTTTATGATATTATGGAAAAAATAAGTATGATTTTAATTATGAGATGGGTGGGAACTGTATATCCTTCCAATGAATTGGGTAAATATTCATATCTCATGAGATAACAATGGGAAATAAGTCTATGGGATTGATCCACTATGGAAAACAGGCACATCCTAATCCACTATAGGAAAGAGGTGTGTCCTAATCCATAATAGAAAATTGGTGATAAGTACTGATCAACTATGTTGTTGGTATTGGTAGTTAACCTTGAAATTTACACTCTTTTATGAAATGATCTTATAATTAATGATTGATTTATGATTATTTCTCACACTTATCAAAAATGTTTTCTAAAATAATAAATTTTTATGCCATGAATCATGTTTATGATCTCTAATAGGTTGGGTATGAACTTACTAAGTTATGTACATGATCACATACCCTTATAATTATCTTATGATTTCATATGATAATATATTGATATCTCCTATGATTACCCTTACTGAGAATCTTATCTCACCCTTTCTTGTGATTCCTTCCCTAGGTAATGAATAAATGTTTAGGTAGGGTATGCCTAAGAGAAGTACTATGTCATAAGATATTTTTGGGAGATATTTAATATGTTTTGTGAAATAAGAAGATTGTGTTTCTAGTATCCGAAGAAACTAAACTATTATAATCCTAAGGCACGTGTTTTTGAAATAGACTGATTATTCTTATAAAAATATGTAATATTTATTTATAAAAGTTTGGGTTTCTATAGTCAGTATTAGAGGAAATGTTTACTCAATATTTGGATTTTAGGATTAGAGAAACTTTAGTGAGATCCAAAGGGATATTCCTAAGTATATATCTAGAGATATATCTATGGATATCTCTAAGGATAGGTCAAATGATAATTCAAAGTATAGGAAAAATACTAGAATTTTTGGTAAAGGATAGATCAAGGGGTTTCCAATAAATTACATCAATGTCAAGATACTACAAGTGTATGTGGATATTTTGTAGAGGTACCTAGGGGAAATCACTTTGAAAAATATCCCATTAGGCAAGACTAGATTATCATATAGTGAAAAATAATGGGAATTTATACACACTTAGTTTGAAACTCCCATGGTATATGCTTTTTAAATTCATAAACTCTTTAAGAACTATCATGGAGGATTTAAATAATGGCCATGGATGACCTAGTTTAAGGCTAAGGTTTCATAGATTAAAAATAATGTGTCATGATTTAGAAATCCTATAAATTATTTTTCATTATTATGATGTCTTCCAATATGATTAGTGTCTCTCACACTCATATTTCTATCTTTATTCAATGTGTGGAATCTAAAGAAACCATGTTAATTATAAGTGAAACAAAAAATGAAATGATTGTCTTCTAGGGAAAACAAATTTTATGAGAGTTGTAATGAAAAATATTGTTGTTATGCTCACACAACTTTCTTAAGATAGAAACCATACTAAATATCCAAATGAGAAAAGGATGAAATAATGTCATATTGAGTCTTTCATGAGGTAACATCCACCTTCTTTTAGTGGTTCTATTGATCCACTAGTTGATGAGATATGGATTAGTACAAATGAAAATATATTTTCCATTATTCATTGTTTATAGCATGAAAATGTCATTTTTGTTGTTTATCATTTAAAAGGTGAAGAAAATTAGTGGTGGACTCTTATTGGGAACATGAGAGAATAATAAGAAATTGAATCTATGGAATGGTAAGTGTTTAAGGGGATATTTATCAGTAAGTAATTCCCTCATATTCTATGAAAAAATATAGAGAAGGAATTCCTTGATCTTAAGAAAAATGATGATGAATATATTAGTACATATGAAGCTAATTTTATAATAATTTCAAGGTATTATTTTGGTTTAATGAGAAGCCTAGAAAGAAAAATTTATTGCTTCTTTGGTAGGATAAAACCAAGTCTTTGAAACTCCTTGTATATAAGAGACTATGGTATATATGAAGAAGTTGTTTGATGTGCAATGAAGTTAGAAATATAAATTGTATATTCACACAATTTCTATGTATTTGATAAGAAAAAGGAAGATCGAGCCTCATGAAAACAGAAATGGTGGAATGAAATTCCTATTATATATACACTAGAAATGTGGGAAGAACCATTATTGGGATTACTTAAATGGAATTTGGAGGTGGATTAAATGTGTAAAGGTTAGTAATAAATCCCATAAATGTCTAAATGAAATTAATGGTCTTGTTAATGCAATGTAGAAGAAGAGGATTCCAAATAATGCATTGCCCACACTATAGTGTTTCAAGTGAATGGAGTTTGGGAATTATGAAAATAAATGCTTGAATTAAATGGATAATGTGGAAGATAAGAAACAAAAATCATTGAAGATAAAGGAAAAAGGGAAATCATATATAATCACAATAGATTAATTGAATCATGATAATTATATAACACTTATCCTCACCTCTTATTTAGGAATTTCATATTTAATTTTGTATGAATGACCCCTAATAAAATCTTATTGTTCATCATTAATTGAATTCTTATGTGATTATCTCCCTTAACATGGATTCTAGAATAATGAAATCACATTTGATATTATATTGGTACAAGGATAAACCCAAGATTCCAATGAAAATGTTTTTTTTATATAAGACATTATATAATGAATAAAGGGTGAATTAACTTTTTTAAGTGTATATGTCTCCATGTAATATTAACATAAGAGTTATGGATACCATCATAGGTTTATGAGTTTACGGTTGATCATAAGGTCAAATTAATTGACACCCCTTTTGAGGTTTTACATAATGGGATATTATTTAGATTAAGGATATATTAAGAGGCCTTTATGGGAAAAAAATCTTTGGTTTTTTATATGTTTTAGTGAAAAAGTTATTTAAGGAGGAGTGAATTTAAAATTTGTTGGAATATGATTAAAGGTACTAGTAAACTTTAGGGTTTATCTTATCTTTGATGTTGAGGTAATTATGGCACATGAGACTCAGCTCAGTTGGTGAGGACTCCTTATGTGCATCCAGGAGACCCGAGATCAAATCTAGGTGGAGGATAATTTCCAGGGTACTGTAGTAGTACTGTAGTAGGAACTGTATCAGTACTATAGTAGGTACTGTGTAGAAATGTAGTAGGTACTGTAGCGGTAACTGTAGTAAACACTATTTGGAACTATTTCAGCCGAGAATATTCCCCCGTTTGGGACTTCGGGCCACCGATTTGGTCCCCGAGTCCTTTAAGTCCTTCAGGCCACCCAGGCCTTCAGGTCAGTAAGGCCTTCAGGCCACCTCAAGGCCTTCGGGCCACATTAAGTGTAGATGCAAACTAAACAACCTACAAGGAACAAGATTCAGAAGGAGGAGGATCAAGGAGTTTTCCCCAGAGTAGAAGCTGAACATATTTCAAGAATGAGAGGGTATGGAACCTTCCATTGGGACAAGCCTGTGCATGCATGGGAAAGCCTAGCCGAACAACCATGCGAAGGTGGAGAGATAATTTCATGATGAGGATGCTGGGGTGGAGCAGTTCCAAATTGTTAGTCTAGGTTGTATGTAATGATTGAAGCATACATGCAATGAATTCTTCTAAGACCTACGGGCTATGTAATACTTATGCCTATGGGCCTTGTAAGGGTTCCACCTCACCCCTTGAAAGGTGGATTATCAAAATTAATAAAAAATGAAGGCCTTCAGGCCATTGGAGAGAGAGATGTTGAGGTAACTATGGGTCATATTTGATCAACTTATGAAGTCAACACACTTTATTTATATTAGATAAGGTTTCTCTCAAGATCCTCTTTACAGAATATACATTAAATAAGTGGTAAGGTTAAATGGAGCACCACATTAAATTTTATATGATAAGGATCCTAAGTTCACCTTAAAGTTTTGGTGAATCATTCAGAAATCACTTGATAAAAAGTTCTTTTTCATAACAATGTATCATCCTTAGAAAAATGGTAGTCTGAGAGAACAATTTAAACCATAGAGAATATGCTAAGATCTTTTTCTATGTATTTCAAAGGTGGTTGGTGTCAACACATTCCTCTGGTTTAGTTTTCATGCAACAATATATTTCACTCAAGAATTCATATGACTCCTTATAAATACCTTTATGGAAATTAGTGTATAAATCTAGCATATTGGAATGAATTTTCAAAAAGAAATCTATTTGGGGCCTGAGCAAACTGATGAGATAGTAGAGAAGGTTAGATCCATTTAGATACATGTAATGGAATCAAAAAGTTGATAGAAATGTTATTCTATACCTGATCAATCACATGTATCGAAATTATAGGTTGTAATATTGGATCATGATCTTTCTTATGTGAAAAAATCAGCGGAGATTCTAGATCGTATAGATAAAGTTCTATGAAACAGGACCTCTCACCTGGTCAAATTTTTATGGTGAAACCACCAGTTTGAGGAAGTTACATGGGAACCTTAGGATGTAATGAGGTATAAGTATCCTCAATTGTTGGTACCAAAGTGATGATTTTTTAGGCTAAAATTCATTTTAAGGGGGATATAATGAGACAACCTAGGATTTTTTGTGTTTTTTTTTCAAATAAATTTAATCTTTTCAGTATTATTCATTACACCCTACACTAATTTTATCTTTCATAATAATCAGAACTGATTTTTAATGAAATGAAACATAATATTAAAATATTATTATTTAATATGATAGTAATATCCCAGATGTTGGAATGATGGGTATGAATAATATTAAATAAATTATGAAAATATATGGTTTAAACATGTATATAAAATTAATTCTTTGGGGACCAATTAATTAGAAATGAAAATAAAAACTATTTGAAAATAAAGGAAATCTTTTTCTTAAAAACTATTTTTATACACACAAACATATTTCACCTCAATAAATTAAAGAAATCACTTTTGGTAAATTATTTTAATGGTATTTATATATTATATATACAGTCAAATATTTAAAATCCATCTTATTTTTTTCTAGAAAAGTGATAAGAATAAATCCAATTTTACTCTTAAAAACTATATTTTTCTAAAAAAGTAGTTTTGTCACCTTTTTCACACTTATTTTTTTTTTTCAAATTTTAGAAATTTTATTTGAAAAAATGAAATTAATTTTTTAAATCGTAATGTCAAAATTATCTTAGGATAAATTTTTGAGAATTTTTTAAGAAGATAAATTTTTCGATGAAAAGTGAAAATACTAGTTTTTATTTAGAATTATTATTTATTTTAAAAAATTTAAATACTTCCAAAATATTTTAATATGGATTTAAAGGTAAAATTAGTTTGATTATATATATATTAATCCAATTTAGGTCATTGAAATAAATTTTATATTGAATTTTTATGTAAATAATTTTTAAACTTTTGAACATTTTCTCTTTGGAAAATCGCTTTCTCATCTTATCTGTGGAATTAATTTCAAATTAAAGTTTTTTCGCTTGTTCTGGTTAGTTGTGAGGGACCTCACTTTTCCCTTAAAAGTGTTTGAAAATAAAATGTTACTTTTATGGAATGAAATATAATTTAGATAAATTTATCCCATATTTTGAATAATAATAATATATATTATCTAATTATTTCAACTTAATTTTTGGCCACAATGAATAGTAAATACAGTAAAAAATTATTGTGGTTAAAGTAAAAAACAGGTTTACCGAGTGGTTAAACTAAAAAGGTAAGGCATTAATATGACCCAAAACATGTAAAAACCCCATTGTATAGATATATTTTGAAAATATATCTTCTAGGTTATATAATGGACCATTTTGGATCTTTGTGGCATGTGAAAAACGTGGGTACACTTTTCTATTTTCAAAAATTGCTAGTGTACCACTCACCTCACTTATAAAAGGCCAGCCCTCTCCTATTATATTCACAATTAAAAAACCATTTGTTTCAGCCAATAATTGACCAAATAAATTCCTTAATTCCATCCTATCATCCAAGAATCCTTATTTTGGTCATAAACCCAATCTAAGAAGCCTTTTTTTCAAACCAAAAGAAGTTGTCTGAAGAAGAGGTAACATCCTGAATTAATCATTTTATTTTATTTATTTGTCCAACTCCATCAATTATTAATAAAAAATAATGATATAATAAAATATTTATATTAAATAAAATTATATCATATTATGTCAATTTAATAACCTAAATCCTTATCCACTTCTATCAAATGGGTTATGAAACCGTCATTCGTGGGTACGACGGACTACCGCCTCGCGCACCGATGTTATTCGTTCTCTATCACCGCCTATCATCGATGGATATAATGACAGATTTATTGTTTATGTATATATATATATATATAATATTTATGATATTATTATTCTTATATAATCATTATATCACATGTTCCTTCTTACCTTACATTTTGTGGGAATATAATAACGTTGTTCGTGTGTATGGAAGACTACCACCTCGTGAAGCGATGTGATTTGTTCATGCTTTACTTGGAAGGTTATAGGGATAGTTTAATGAAAATATTTGATATATATGACATAAAAATGATTCTTTTATAGCAATATATTATTTACCTTTCTTTCTATCATTCCACCAGGAAAATGGAAATAGTAATTATGTGTATGTACGACCTACCGTCTCCATGAACAATGTATTTCATTTTCTATATATAACCTTTATGGGTAAATATAAATACATATATAGTGAATATATATGATATTTATATCATTTTTAACATTTTTTATATTATTTATTCATGAGAAATTATGAGGACCAAAAATAAAAAATCAAAACATACACGAAAAGAAAAGCAGTTGTTGCTCGTAATGTGACTTTAATGTGTAATTGTTAATAAAGGGGTAATAAAAGGTCATAAGTAAATTATATATGGTATGATATATATATTTATGTTTTTATAATATATGTATAATAAAAATAAAATATATTATACAGGATTTTTGAACATGTATGAAGAAATTCAAGACTTATTGTATGGGACTTTCGTCTAACTTTTATTTTCTGCGAGATATATGCCATATTCACCACATGTTTATTTTATGTGGTGTATATATTTCACATTAATTTATTTTATGATTATTTTCCTGAATATTATTAGTATTTACATATCCATTATGATCTCTCTTTCATGGAGCTTATGATACAAAATTTTCCCAAGTGGTAATGCTTTTATGATACAATCTCATCGTTTATCGAGATTGTTTATGTTTATGATTTAGATGATGAAATAATATTATCCATCACCCAAGAAACTCTTGAAATTTCTTATACTATTCTTATTTAATAAGAATACATGTATTACCTTCATTTTCATCTCTTTATGGAATGATGAGTTCAAAATAATTTTTTTTAAAGAAAACCAACTTTATTTCTCTCTTCAGCCGAAAATCATTTTTGTTCAAAAATCATGTTTTCTAAAAATATTTTAAATTTTTTTAATCATATAAATGATTTATAAAATACATTTTTATTCATGTTTGAAATTTTTTATTTTTTTAAAGAAATATTCATGTCATTTTCCAAAAAAAAAATCCCATTTGTATTTTACTGAAAACTTGAAAGGAATCTTTGTTTTAATGTGTATGAAAATAATTTTTTTAAAATATAATTTATAAATTTAAAAGTTTACTTTCAAAGAAAATTATTTCCATAATGTTTTAGTATTTTTTAGTTTTAAAAAGTGATTCTCAAAATAGAAAGTGTATTTTCCTCAAGAAATAGTTTAAATTATTTTTAAAGCTTCCTTTATAATTTTCCAAGGTTATATTTATGATAAAATTATTTTGAAAAAGTTTTTTATTTTAAAAATTGTTTTTCAAAGTGTAAATTTTATATTACTCAAGAAATGTTCCAAGTGATCTTTCAAAATCATTTTCCATATAATATGAAATCCTTTGATGTTACTTATGCTTTACTAGGGATAATATTGAATGACACCATCCTTATTCTTTATCTGAATGGATATGGTTTATGTTGCTGAAGTGTATGAAACCAATTCATTTTTCATGGGCTATGCTATGGTTAATTGATTAAATATTTATGAAACGTGTTTCATTTACATGGGTTATGATGTGATGATATGATAAATGTTTTATCATACTATTGTACACATAAGTATGATTTTCATTATGAGATGGGTGGGATATATATCTCCCTCCACATAATTGGGTAAATCTTTATATCTCATTTGATAACAATGGGAAACAATTTGATGGTATTGATCCAATATGGGAAAGAGGTGTGTCCTGATCAAAAATGGGAAATAAATGATAAGTCATGATCCAATATTTTGATGGTCTTGGTAGTTAAAATTGACATATTAAATGGAATTTATATATTTATGATAGTTACACACTTTCATGATTTTTTTTGTGATTAATGATGATTTCTCACACTTATGGTACATGTTTTCAGAAATAATAAGGTTCTATACCATGACTCATGTTTAATATCTATGATAGGTTGGGTGTGAACTTACTAAGTTTTGTTCATGATCACATACCATTATGATTATCTTATGAATTCATATGATCATATATTAATATCTCCTATGATTAACCTTACTAATAATACGAGCTCTCCCTTTCTTATATTTCCTTCTCGAGGTTATGAAGAAAGGTTTAAGTAGGGTATTCATAATAAGAGTACTATATGATAATATTTTTATGGGAGATATTGAATGTCATTCATGAAATAAGAATATTGTGTTTCTAGTCTCCAAATACACTAAAATATTATGGCTCTCAAGTATGTGTTTTTTAAATATATTGAATATTCATCTAAAAAATATGATATTTATCTATAAAATCCTATGTTTCTATAGTTGTTATCAGAGGAAAGTTTTAGTCATTCTTTGGAGATTAGGATTAGAAAAACTTTAGTGAGATCCCTTGGTATATTCCTAAGTATATGTCTAATAATATGTATATGTATATATCTAAGGATAATCCTAATGACAATTATATGTATAGGAAAATATCCTAGAATTTTGGTGAAGGATAGAGCAAGGGGGTTCCAAGAAATTACATCCCTATTTAGATACTAAAATTGCATGTGGATATGGAATAGAGGTACTTAGGGGTAATAACTTAAAAAAGGAATATTTAGATGGAGTTGATTGTCACCTAGTGCATGATAATGAGCCTCACTTCACACCTTGTTTGACACTCCCCAAGTTTATGCATTATAAATTCACAAACTCTTTAAGAACCTTCAGGAAGGATTTAAATAATGACCCTGAATGAACTAGGTTAAGCCTATTATTTCATATATTGAAAATAAGGTATCATGATTTAGACATCATATAAATGATTTTTCATGATTATGTAGTTTTCCAATATGATTAGCATTTCTCACACTATGTTTTTTGGTTTTAGTCAATGGATAGAACCCAAAGAAACCATGTTAATGCTGAGTGCGATGGATAATGAAATGTTTGTCTTCCTAAGAAACCAAATGTTATGGGAGATAGAATGAAAAATATTATTACTATGATCACAAAAATTTATCAAGATATGAATCATAATAAACTTTAAAATGAGAAAATGGGGGAAAAACTTTATGTTGAGTCATTCATGAAGCAATATACACCTTCTTCTAGTGTTTCAACTTGTAATGTCCCTGACTTGGGTGCCACCAAATAGGTTCCCTGAGCCAAGTCATCACATGACCTCAAGTGCACCTCCCCATATACCAGAGGTTGATGACTAGTATCAAGGTTCTATATTAGTCACGTGGGGAGACTATACCCTCTTACCATAGTAATACACAACATAAAACATACAAATAGTGAAGATAACATGAGCTAATCAATGAATAAGCTCAAATAACCATTTCCCAACTAGGTACAAACCACAACCAATAGTAAATATGTTATGTCATGATATAATGCCAAGTGAAAAAACCCCAAAATAAAGAAAAATAGTGGAACCCTCAAAAAATTACTAACTTCAAGTCAGGTACCTCATCAATGCATGTCCCATGTCCAACTCAAATCCCTAGAATATGGCCCTTTCCGTTTTCCTGACCAACAAGCATGAAATCTGTTCAGGAACCCAACGGTGGCCCAAGCACGGTGTGAGTACAACTCAGTAGGACACCACTAAAGGTGTCTAAAAATATCCAGTCTAACAGATAGTTCATGCAAGTATAAATAAATAATAAGAAAAGTAAAGACAATTGGGGGGGGGCACTAGTTAACAATCCATACTTAGTTATACTAACCAAGGTTCCAATTCATTATGTCCCTTTTATTACTAGTTCATCATCAATCACACAAGGTTTATGGAATTCATCATTTTCATAAGGGAATAATTAAGTACCTAACTCACTAGGGATAACATATCACAAAATCACAATATCCTCACCTATAAGCCTAAGTCTAGGTGGAATGAAACCATTAAGAGAATAGATCTCTATCCCCTTCCCTAACCCATGAATTGTGGAGGGAGTTAGAGCTTCAGTCCAACTCAACCCATGGGAGGAGCCTCAGTTCTTTATCCCACACCTCAATCCATGTGAACACACTTATCCATCCATTCACCACACACAACCATATCACAACCAAACACAACCAATGCGTACAACAATCATAATCCATAATAATAAATATGGTAAATCATATTGTGTCATATCCCATTAACCCATTTTCCATTTACATCACTTTGTCCATTTATCCCAATTCCCATTATCAAGCCTAGATCACTAAGAATATTCAATAATTCCCTTATATCAACCCATTACATATATTCATAAATACCCTTATGAAATTCCCTTCAACATATTTTCCCATTTCACATACCATTATCAATTTAGTATATTCACCGTTCCGCATGCACTAACTTTCTTAGGCATATCGAACATAATTTATAAGCCTCATACCCAAACCAAAATTAACCAATACCTCATTTTTACTTCCATTAAGAATATCACATACTCAACAAGGGATCTACATGATCACACAATAACCTAGAACCTACTTAGCTAATTCTAGGTCCAGAAAGTATTAGTGCACCCCATGAATGGCCTTAAATGGGTTAAATCATCCTCGATGCATCCCTTGTGGATCATGAGAGTTCCTACTTATCATTTAGACACCCAAATTTCCAAATATTACTAAGGGTTTCAAAATCACAACAATAATTGATAAAGAACAAAGCCAGACATGAACAAATCTACAATAAAACTATGGGATATAACTCTTAGACCACCTACCTCAAATCTGTTGATGAATACACTCCCAAACGTGGCCTTAGATCTGAATTCAACCACCACTTAAATCTTTAACCTATATTTCCCCATAAAATAAGGGTTTTATAGATTCAGATGGAGATGAGATAAATATGAAGACCCTAATCTAGAAGAGGAATAAAGGAGAAGATTAGACTTACATGGAGCTTTGATCCGCAACTAACAACACTTAAAATAGCCTATATTTAAATGATATTAATCCTTTGAAGCTCTTGAGATCTATTATTCATAACTAGGGTTTAGAGGAGGATAAAGGAGGAAAATACTGAGTGAGTGTTCAAAATCCTAGAGTGACAATTTTTGTAAATTTCTCAACTTTACTAGGATGCGTGGTTTACCCACAGAGTTTGCAAAATCGTGCACAAACCATGCATGAGATACTATCAAAAAATCACCATTTCGAATGGTTTCCTAGGAATTCCTCACAGTTACATTATCCATTCAATAACCATTTTCAATCCTCGGTCTAAGGATGCATAGTTATCTTAGATGCTTCACACCGTTTTCATTAACTGTGCGCAAATTGTGCAACATGTCTAAAAAACTCATTTTTCCTCCTTTTTCATGCCCTGAACCCCTAGAACACCACTAATACTTCTCAAGAACTTTGGAAAACACTTATCTAACCAAAATAAAAGACTGAAACTGAAACATAAACAAAAACATACCTTAAGAAAAATCTGGGATCTTGCAACCTCCCCACCTTAGGATGGCTCATCCTTGAGCTGTTCTTCCTGAGAATCATTAGGTTTACAAAGTAAAGAGATCAGGCCACTGGGCCCATATATCTGATTCTAGATCCCAAGTTTCTTCCTAAAATTTTCTATTCTTCCATAAAACTTGAACCAAAGGAACAATCTTGCCTCATAATACTTTCTCACTACGGTTCACAATACTCACTGAATGCTCTTCAAAAAGCTTATCGGCCTCTAGATCTACATCCTCAATGTTTATCACATGATATGGATCAGGTTGATACTACCAGATTTGTAAAACATGAAAAAAATAATAAATCCCACTACACTATTATGGAAGATCCAATCAATAAGACATCAGTCTGATCCTCTCCATAATCTCAAATGGCCCCACATACTTGGGTACCAACTTGTCATGCTTCCAAATTCAATGGTGACCCAACCTTTATGACACCCGAAGAAACACACTATAACCCACCATGAGATTGAGAAATCTATGACACCGATATTCATACAACTTATACCTACTCCGAGCTGTTTTCTTATTATTTTAAATTAACTGAACCTTCTCTGATGTCTCCTTCACAAGACTCAGTCTTAACAGTTCAGACTCCCTAGCTTCTAACCAACACAACAGAGATATACAGAACCTCACATAGAGTGACTCAAAAGGTTCCATCTGAATTGTATCCTAAAAACTATTATTGTAAGAAAACTCAATAAGCAATAAATGATTTTCCCATGAACCACCAAAATCTAGGACACATGATCTCAGCATGTCCTCCAATACCTGAATTGTGAACTATGACTGACCATTCATTAGCAGGTGATAAGCCATACTAAAAAACACTTGGGTACCAAGAACCTTCTATATCCCCTGATATAAGCGCAATGTGAAATGTAGATCACAATATGAAACTATGGTTTTTGGCACACCATGCAGTCGCACTATCTCTTGAACATATAACTCACCCAACTGATCAAATATATAAGTTTCCTGGATCAGTAATAAATGGGACACTTTAGTCAATCGATCCAAAATGATCCAAATTGAATCATTCTTTTGAGGCATCCTCAGAAGACCCACTACGAATTCCATCATTAAATCATTCCACCTCCACTCTAGAATGTTAAATGACTGTAACAACCCACATGTACGTTGATGTCCGACCTTCACCTATTAATAGGTGAGGCATCACCCCCACAAAACCCACAACCTATTTTTTCATTCATGGCCACCAATACTACTGATGAAGATCATGATACATTTTAGTCAAGCCAGGATGTATGCCCCACTTCAATGCATATAACTCATGCACCAACTATTCACACACACCCACTGGTACCACAACATGGCCCTGAACATAGACAACTCCATCATCACAAACAACCAAACTAGAAGGTGACTCCCCACCTTTATGACTTTACTTCATGGACAAACACTCCAGATCTTCCAGTTTAATTTCCTTGACCCATCTCAAAAGAACAAACTCAATCTATATAGATTCAAGGGTCATTTTTCTATGCCCATACAACACCTACAGGTGCATCTCAACAAAGAAATCCATCATTTTCTATTTATATTTGGATTCCTAAACCACCTGATTCTGAGTCTTCTGTCTGAGAGCATCTACAACACTATTCCCTTTCCCTAGTGTGTAAACCAACTCAAAATCGAAGGATTGAAAGAACTCAACCCACATTTTTTATTAAAGATTCAAATCCCACTGAGTGAAGATATACTTAATACTTTTATGATTAGTAAACACATTGAACCACTCTCCCAATAAGTAATGCCTTCAAAACATTAAGGAATAAACCACAACAACTATCTCAAGATCAGGGGTAGGGTAATTTATTTCATTAGGCATCAACTATCTTGACCCATAAGCTACAACCTGATCATATTGCATCAACACTGCCCTGAGTCCAACACCAGACACATAAAAAAATTGTAATTATTACGAGGTTCAGGTAAGATCATAATTAATGCAATAGTCAACCACCTCTTCAATTTTTTAAAATTAGTTTCACATGACACTGAACACTCAAAATTAACACTTTTCTTGGTTAAGCTTGATATTGGTGCTGCCAAATGATAGAAATCACTAATGAACCTCCGGTAATAATCATCCAAACTAGAAAACTCTGAACATAGGAAACATTCTTGGGTTGCTCCCAAGACACCACAAACTGCACCTTCTATGGATCTACTAACATACCTATCTTAGAAATGATATATCCCAAGAAATGCAGTTTATCAATCCAAAACTAACATTTTTTTATTTGGAGTAAAACCTATGCTCTGTTAGTATACTCAAGATGATGTTAATATGTTTGGCATGATGGTCAAGAGTTTGTGAGTACACCAAGATGTCATCAAAAAATACAACCATGAACTGATCCAGATAGGGGTGAAATATCTAGTTCATTAGGTCCATGGACACAGTTAGTGTATTGGTCAACCTGAATGACATCACAAAAAATTAATACAACCCATAATTGCTCCAAAAATCTATCCACAGTATGTAATAAGGTCTCACCCTCAACTGATGGTATCCTGATATCAAATCAATCTTAGAGAACACTTAGGCACCCCTCAGTTGGTCAAACAAGTCATCAATTCTAGAAAGTGGGTATCAGTTCTTAACCGTCATCTGATTCAACTTCCTATAATTGACACATAACTTCAATGAACCATATTCCTTCTTAGAAAATAGAATAGGTGATCCCTAGGTAAGTGTACTTGGTTGAATGAATCCCTTTCACTCCAACTCTTCCAACTGATCTTTAAGATCCTAGAGTTTTCCCAGTGCCATTTGATATGGTGGAATAGAAACTGGTTCTGCCCCTAACAACAACTCAATTGTGAACTCCACATCCCTTTCAGGTGGTAGTCCTAAGAAATCCTTTGGAAACACATCATAAAAATGAGCCACCATAGAAAGAAAGAATTGTTGCTCCACCTTTCCATCATCAAGAATAAGGCATGCCACTTGGGTTGTGAGTTTCCCCAACTGGTGACAAATTGGCCCTGTGCAACTTGATCATACATCCCACTCACCATGAAAGGAATAAGTGTCTCAATCAGGAGACATGAATGTTACTCTATGATGGTAATAATCGATATGGTCCTAATACATCATTATCTAGTCCATACCCAAGATAATGTCAAAACCTGACATCTTAAGGACAAATAGGTTCCATAGAAAACGATAACCACAAAACTCTAAGGAACAACCTATAAAATGTCTGATATCCTCAACTCGCACCCCCAACGGAGTATCAATTGACATAACCCCACACACTTGTTCCATAGCTAGGACTAACACAACAATGAACTATGTAGAGATAAAAGAGTGTGTAGCACATGTGTCAAATATAGAATCTTCATGTGTGGAAGCTACAAGAATCATACCTTGAATGGTAGATAGTCCAATATCACCACTTCCAGGTGTAGACTAAACCATGTGAAGATAGACTATCCCTCTACCCTAGTATCTAGCCTAAATACCCTACACTGCACTGCCCTGCTGGTGTAGATGGTATCATCCCAGAGTTCCACATCCACTACCCATAATGGTATGGCTAGTTGAGATCTAACTACTTTCTTGATATGGGGTGATCGAACCCCTTACCACACTTGATATCTTCCTATGACTCCCATCCATACCTGGCTATCGAGGGTTCTTTCAGATCCTCTGTATATGTCCCAACCTTCCATAGGAATGACACTTGACTAGTGGTCAGGGACACTGACCCCGCATGTGCCCTAACATACCATACTAGTAGCAGAACACCTGAACACCACCCTGAGAAGTTGAACCTGTCTTATGATTATTTTGTGAACTTTATCCTTGTTGGAAACTTCCAAAATGATGCTTATTTACCTCGAGGGTTGTACCATATGTCCGACCAGTTGGAACCACAAGTCCACCTCCTAAATATCCCTTCAGGTTCCCATATGAGACAAGGGTTTGGTCCACTGCCTCTACAAACCTCTTCAGAAGGAATATGTTCACCTGGGACCTAATATCATGCCTAATCCTACCCTATAAGAGTTTTCCATAGTCTCCTCATCTCCAGCCATTATTGGGATGAAATGGTGAAAGTCAATGAAATTAATAGCATAATGAATCACTAACATAGCCCCCTGAGTCAAACTCATAAACTCTTCATCCTTCTCCTACCTCAAGGTTTCTGGGTAATAATGTTCCATAAACTTTTCCTATAAATCCTTCCACGCAATTCCTTCAGCCTAATCCATATGAACCATAATATCCCACCAATGCTTGGCCTTCCCTCTTAACTTGTAGTCCACTAACTTGACTCTCTTCTTAAGAGGAGTCTATAGATGGTCAAGAATAGTCTGGATAGACTCTATTCAAAACTCTACTACCTCTGGTCCACCCTCTCTGGTAAAGGTTTGAGGGTTCTACAGTTGAAACTCCCTATTCATCTTGAACATACTCTGCATAACCCTCCCTTGGTCCCATTCCATTGTATTTATAAAATGAGAAAGATTCTAAAGTAATTTATTTTCCTTATTATCTGAACCACTAGATCCTCTTACTCCACTACTGGGGGACATTCTCAGCAATGTACTCCTATTACCCAACTAGAACAAGTCTTCATGGAGTAATTTCTCTACAATACCAAACACTAGCTTTAGAACACAAACCATAAAGCTTTCACAAATATAAAGGAAGGATCTTCATTAGCCACCAAAAAACCATTTAACATACACCACCCAAATAGGTATAATCATACCTGGTACACTAACCTCAATCATCCTTACCAAGGTCATAGATAACACGAGGTAACTAACTCACATGACTACATACCTTACCTTCTATATTATTTCAAAACTATTCTCACATCGCAACTTACTCCAATAACATTTCATTTCACATACCACACTTTATCAAGAATAATTACTTAATTATTATTTAACATTTTCTCCCCTTTTTAACCCATTTTTATTTTTTCATTAAACACAATTTTTACCACTTATAAGAAAGAAAAATTTATTCTACCCTCTATGTCCCACACACCCATCTCATGTGTGTGTGCCTACTATGATGAATGTCACTTATATACATAGGTTTATAGAGTGATTCATGAATGCACAACATTATGCCATTCCATCCATAAGAAAAATATCATAAAATAGTCACATCACACCACATGTACACCACCCAATGGTGAAATATCATCAAATGTAACAACACACAAAAAGAACAACAATTCCCACCCAAGGTTACTTGGGGTTTCCCCTATACATGGGTTAGATAATCCTAGACATGAGCTCATTACCAAGGCCCAAAACCTTCTTGACCCCTTGTCTACCATTCTCAAATAGTAATTCATAGAAAAAGACTTTATCTGATACCACTTTGTAACATCCCTGACCCGAGTTCCACTAAATCGGTGCCCCGATCCGGGTCGTCACATGACCTCAAGCATGCCTCCCCATATGCTAGAGGTTGTAGACTAGTAGCGAGGATCTAGATTAGTCATGTGGGGAGACTATAACATATTACTAGATTAATCCATGATAGAAAACATATAAAAAACAGAGATAACATGAGCTAATCAATGAATAATCATAAATAACCATTTCCCAACTTGGTATAAACCACAACCAATAATAAATATTTTATGTCATGCTACAATGACAAGTGAAAAAAAACCCAAAATAAATACAAATAGTGGAATCCCCAAAATGGTCCTAACTTCATGTTGGGAACCTCATCCATGCATGTCCCATGTCTAACTCAACTGCCAAGCATAGGGCCCCTGCCCTTGTCCTAACCTGCAAGCATGAAATCTACTTGGGTACCCTATGGAGGCCTGAGTAGGGTGTGAGTACAACTTAGTAAGCCACCAACAACAATGTATACAAATATCTAGTTTAACAGATAGTTCATGAAAGTATAAATAAATAACAATCAAAGGAAAGACAATTCGGGGGCCACTAGTTAACAATATCTACTTAGATATACTAACCAAGGTGCTAATTCATTATTTCTCTTTCATTTTTATTTCATCATCAATCACACAAGGTTCATGGAATTCATCATTTTCATAATGGAATAAGTAAGTACCTAAATCATTAGGGATAATATATCACAACATCACAATATCATCACCTCTAAGCCTTATTCTGGGTGGAATGAAGCCATTAGGGGAATAGAGATCCATCCCCTTCCCTAACCCATGCATTGTGGGTGGAGTTAGAGAATCAGTATAACTCAACCCATGGGAGGATCCTTAGTCCTTTATCCCACACCTCAATTTATGTGCACAATCTTATCCATACATTCACCACACACAACCATATCACAACCAAACAAAAATAATATCTACAATAATCATAATCCATAATAATCAACATGGTAAATCATATTGCGACATGTCCCATTAACCTATTTTCCATTTACATCACTTAGTACATTTATCCCAATTCCCATTATCAAGCCTATATAACTAATAATATTCAATAATTCCCTTATATAAACCCATTACACATATTCATAAATCCCCTTATGAAATTACCTTCAATATATTTTCCCATTTCACATACCATTATCAATTTAGCATAATCACCGTTCCACATGAACTAACTCACTTAGGCATATAGAAAATAATTCATAAGCCTCATACCCCAACTAGAATTAACCAATACCTCATTTGAACTTCCATTAAGAATATCACATACTCAACAAGGTCTCTACATGATCACATAACAACCTAGAACTTACTTAGCTAATTCTAGGTCTGGAAAGTATCAGTACACCCCATGGACAACCTTAAATGGGTAAAATCATCATTGATGCATCCCTTGGGGGCCATGAGGGTTCCTACTATCAATAAGATACAAAAAATTCCAAATATTACCAAGGGTTTAAAAATCACAATAATAAGAGACATAGGACAAGGTTGGACATGCAAAAATCTATAACAAAACTATGGGATATAACTTGTAGACCACTTACCTCAAACTTGTTGGCGAATGCACTCCCAAATGTGGCCTTATATCCAAATTAAACCACAAATTAAATATTTAACCTATATTTCCCTAAATAATAAGGGTTTTAGATATTATTATGGAGATGAGAGAAAGATGCAAACCCTAATCGAGCAGAGGAAGTAAGGAGGAGATTAGACTTACTCGGAGCTTCGATCCATGACTAAAGGCACTCCAAATGACCTAGAGATTAATGAGATTCATACTTTGAAGCTCTTGGGAGATAATTTTCATCAATAGGGTTTAATGGAGGAGAAAGGAGGAAAATATGGAGTGAGGCTTTAAAATCCCAGAGTGGAAATTTTTTAAATTTCTCAACTTTACTGGATTGTACGGTTTACCCGCACGATTTTCCAAACTGTGCGCAAATCGTGTGTGAGACACTGTCTCAAAATCACCCCTTCGCATGGTTTCCTGGGAATTTCACATGGTTATCTTAACCTTGTGAAATACTCTATCCAGAGTTGGATGGTTACCTGGGATGCTCTGCATGGTTTTCACTAACCGTGTGCAAACCATGCAACATTCCCAGAAAACTCCTTTTCCCTCATTTTTTGTGCCCTAAACCCCCAAAGACCCATGATCCTTCTCATAAACCTTGGAAAACACATATCTAAAAAAAATAAAAGACTTAAATTGGAACATAAACAAAAACACACCTTAAAAAAATCTAGGATCTTACAATACTATTCTACTAGTTGCTGAGAAATGGATCAATACCAATGAAAATATATTTTCCATTCTTCATTATTTGGAGCATGAAAAATTCATTATGTCTATTTATAAATTTCAAGGAAAATTAGATCAGTGATGTACACTTATTAAGATTATGAGGGAACAAGAAGAAATTGAATCTATGGAATGTTAAGTGTTGAAAGGGATATTTCCCACTAAGTAATTCCCTTATATTCTACAAACAAATACGGAGAAGGACTTCCTTAAGCTTAAGAAAAATGATGATGAATCTATTGGTATATATGAAGATAATTTTACAATACATTCATGGAATGCTTCTATTTTAATCATTATCCCTAAAAGAAAAAATTGATTGATTCTTTGGTGGGATAAAATCAATTCTTAAAAATGCCTTTGCTATAAGAGAATTTAGCATCTATAAAGAATTTATTCGATGTGAAATGAAGGAATAAATTTAAATTATATATTCCCACCATTATTATGGTATTGAAAAGAAATGAATATTGAGTCATGTGAAAAGAATAGTGTAAAGAAATTCCAACCATCTATATGATAGAAATATGGGAAGAACCATCAAGGGCATTGCTTGAATGGAATTTGGAGATGCTTTAAATGTGAAAAGATGGGTCATAAAACCCATGAATGTAAAAATAAAATTAATGGTTTAGTTAATTAAATGGATGAGAAGATTATTCCAACTAATACACAACCCACACTTTAGTTTTTCAAGTGAAAGGTGTTTGGGAATTATAAGAATCAATGCTTCAAATAAAGGGATAATGTGAACGATTTTCCAAAAAAACCAATGAATAAAAAGGAAAAAATTAAAGCTTATAAAATCAAAATGGATGACGCGAATCATGATAATTAGGGAAAACTTATCCTTCCCTCATTATTCAGGAATTTCATGTTTTATTTTGTATGAATGAGCCCTATGAAAATATTATTGTTCATCCTTTAGTGAAATTTCATGTGACCATATCCCTATACATGAATTATAGAATAATGAAATCGCATTTGATATTCTATTGGTATAAGGATGAACCTAATATTCCAATGAAAATATTTTTTCATATGATAAGATAATATATAAGGAATAAAGGGTGAATTGAATTTTTTAAGTGTATATGTATCCATGTATGATTAACTTAAGAGTTATGGACATCATCATGGGTTTATAAGTTTATGGTTAATTATAAGTTTAAATTCATTGACACCCCTTTTGAGGTTTTATGTAATTGGAGTTTATAAACATTAAGGATATTTTAAGAGGCATTAATATTAATAAAACCATTTGGTTTTGTATATGTTTTAGTGAAAAAGTTATTTAAGGAGGAATTCATTTACAATTTTTGGGCATATTATTAAAGGTACTGGTAACCTTTAGGGTTTATCTTATCTATAATGTTGATTAAATTATGGGTTATAGTCAATGAACTTATGAATTAAACACACTTCATTTATATCAGAGAAGATTTCTTCTTAGATCCTCTTGTTATAATATACATTAAGGAAGTGGTGAGGATTCATGGAGAACCACATTCAATTGTATATGATTTAGATCTAATGATTACATTGAAGTTTTGTTCAAGTATTAAATAATCTCTTGATATAAAGTTGAGTTTCAACACTGTGTATCATCCTTAGTTAGATAGTCAGTATGAGAGAATAATATAAACCCTAGAGCATATGATAAGATATTTTTATATAGATTTCAAAGCTAGTTGGGATCAACACCTTCCTCTAGTTGAGTTTTCTTGCAACAATAGCTTTCATTAAATCATCAATATTATTTCTTATGAATACCTTTATGGAGAGAAGTGTAGAACTCAAACATACTAGAATGAAGTTGTAAAAATAAATATATTGGGACCTGATCAAGATGATGAGATGCCATAGAAGGTTAGATCCATTTAGAAACATGTAAGAGTAATAAAAAGTTGAGAAAAATGTTATGCTGATAATCGTTGATGTGATCTAGAATTTGAAGTTGGTGATAAAGTGTTTCTATGAATTTATCTATGGAAGAAAGAAAGTAAAAATAATCCCTAGGTATATCAATCCATTTGAAGTTATTGATTGTATTAGGAAAATAACTTATCTCTTGGTGCTTCCACCGAACCTCTCTCAATTGTATGATGTGCTCCATGTAACTCTCTTGAGGAAGTATATACCTAATCCACCACATGTAATGAACTCAAAGGTCATACTACTAGAGTATGATCATTCTTATGAGGAAAAATCAATAGAGATTTTGGATAATACAAAGAAAGTTCTACTAAATAATACCACTCACCTAGTTAATTTTTTATGGTGAAACCACCAGTTTCAGGAAGCTATATAGGAACATGAGGATGTAATGAGGAAGCATTATCCTCATTTTTTGGTACCAAAATGATGAATTTCGAGGTCAAAATTCATTTTAAGGGGGTTATGATCTATCACCCTAAGTTTTTGTGGATTTTTTTTCAAAAAAAAAAATTATTTTCAATACTTTTCATTACATACAACATTTTGTTTTGCCTGAGTTACACACAATATTGAGTTTTAATAAAACATGACATAATATTAAAATATTATTATTTAATATGATAGCAATTTCCAAAACATTATAACAGAGGGTATGAATAGTATTAAATAAATTATGAAAATATATGGTTTACACATGTATATAAAATGAATTCTTTGGTGACCAATTAATTATAAATGAAAATAAAAACTCTTTGAAAATTAAGAGAATTTTTTGGAAAACTATTTTTTTCACACAAACACATTTTACCTAATTAGATTTAAAAAATCACTTTTGATAAATTATTTTAATTAAATTTATATATTATATATTCAATCAAATTTTTAACATTTATCTTATGTGTTTTCTAGATAATTTATAAAAATAAATCCAATTTTACACTTAAAAACTGTATTTTTCAAAAAAACAGTTTTGTCACCTTTTGCAAACTTATTTTAAAATTATTTTTTGACACATTTATAAAATTATTTCAAAAAATGAAATTAATTTTTTAAATCATAATGTAAAATTTATCTTATGGTTAATTTTTTATAATTTTCTAAGAAGATAATTGTTTTGATGAATAATGAAAATACTAATTTTTATTTAGAATTTTAATATATTTTAAAGCATTTAAAAAATTAAAAATTGTTTTCATATGGTTTTAATGGTAAAATTATTTCAATTATATAAATATTAATCCTATTTAGGTTATAATAATCAATTTCATACTGAATTTTGATATAAAAACTTTTTAAACTTTTGAATATTTTCTCTTTGGAAAACCGTTTTCTCATCGCGTCTGGGGAATTAATTTTAAATTAAAAAAATTAAATTACGTGAATTTAATTTATATAAATTTATCCCAAATTTTGAATCAGAATAATTTATATTATCTAATAAGTTCAAATTAATTTTTATCCATAATGAATAGTAAAAATAGTAAAAATTATTTAACGTGATTAAGGTAAAAATGGGTTTACTGGAGAGTTACACTAAAAGAATAAGGGATAAAAATGAACTAATACATGTGAAAAAACCAAATCAATGGACATATTTAGAACTTATATCTTCTATTTTAAATAATTTCCCATATTGGATCCTTCTTTCATGTGAAAAATGTGGGTACACCTTCTTCTTTTAAAACATTACGAGTGTGCTACTCACCTCACTTATAAAAGGACACCCCTCTCCTCTCCTCTTCACACTTACAAAACCATTTGGATAAGCCAATAACTAACCAAATAACTTAATTAATTCTATAATCTCATCTTATAAGCCTTATATTGGTTAGAAAGATAATATAAGACTCCTTTTGGTAAAAACCAAAAGAAGTTGTCTGAAGAAGAGGTAACATCCCTAACAAAGTGTTTTATTTTATTTTTTCATCCACCTATTTAAATTATTATTAAAACCTGATGATATAAGAAACTAAGTATATTATATATAATTATATATTATTATGTTAATTTAATAACATATATCATTCACCTCTTCCATTAAATGGGTTAGGAAATCATCATTCGCGTGTAAGGTAGATTACTGTCTCGTGAACCGATGTTATTCGTTTTACATAACCACCTATCATAGATGGATATAATTATGGATTTATTTTTTATATATTATTTTTATATTATTATTATTATTATTAAATCATGATATCACATGTGCCGTCCTACCTACCATTCCATGGGAGCACAATAACATCGTTTGTATGTATGGAAAAATACCACCTCATGAAGCAATGCGATTTGTTCATGGTTTAAATGGATGGTAATAATTATGGTTTTAATTAAAATATGTGATATAAAATATATAAAAATTATTATTTAATGTAAATATATTATTTAAATTTATTTCTTTCTTTCCTTTTGGAAAATGGAAACAGTGTTCATGCGTACATACAACCTACTGTCTACATGAACAATGTGTTTCATTTTCTATCTTATAATTTTATGGATAAATATAAATAAATATATAATGAATATATATTATATTTATATTATGGTTAAAATTATTTAGATTTTATAACCATGAACAAATTAAGAGGACCAAAAATAACAAATCAAAACATACATGAAAAATAAAGCAGTTATTACACACAATGTGACTTTAACAAGTAATTGTTAATAAATGGGAAATAAAAGATCATAATTAAATCATATATGGTATGATATATATAATTATGGGTTTTTAATATATGTATAATAAAATTATATTTATTATATCGTAGGTTTGAATGTGTACATAGGAATTCGTGACTTAAGGTAAGAGATTTTCGTCTCACTTTTATTTTCTGTGTGACACATGACATATTCACCACATGTTTCTTTTATGTGATGTATATACTGACAATGAATTTATTTTATGATTCTTATAATTAAAATAATTGGTATTTACAAATCTATTTTAGGATCTCTCTTTAATGGGATTTACGGTACAAAATTTACCAAAGTGGAAAGGATTTTATTATACAATCTCATAGTTTATCGGAATTGTGTACGTTTAAGGTTATAATTATGAAATATTATGATTCATATCTCATGAAAATCATGAAATTTATTCTACTATATTTATTTAATTAGAATAATTAGTTTCCCTTAATTTTTCTCTCTTTATGTACTAATGAGTTTAGAATAATGTTTTTTAAAGAAAACCGACTTTATTTTTCTCTTCTTCTGAAATCCTTTTTCTTCTAAAATCATGTTTTCTAAAAATGTTTTAAAAAACGTTTTTAAATATTTTAAATTATTTATTAAATATATTTTTACCCATGTCTTACATTTTTAATTTTTTTTGAAAGGAATCTTCATGTCTTTTTCCAGACAATTCCCTTTTTTATTTTACCAAAAACATGATAGGAATTTTTGTTTTTAACATTTACAAAATGAAAAAGAATTACACCATCATAAATAAATAATTATTTCAAATATTAATTTATATTTTTCAAAGGTTATTATCCAATAAAAGGGTTTCCAAAATGTTTTATGAATTTTTAGTTTTAAAAAGTGATTTTTAAAATTAGAAGGATATTTTCCTCAATAAATGTTTTAAATATTTTTAAAGATTTATTTATAAGTTTCCAAGGTTATTTTTAAAGAAAATATTTTTGAAAATGTTTTATGTTTTAAAAAGTTTTTTTTCAAAGTGGAAAGGCTATATTCCTCAAGAAATGTTCTGAGTGATCTTTCAAAATCATCTTCTATCAAAGATGACATCCTTTGATGTTACTTATGCTTTAATGGGGATATGATTGAATGATACCATTATTATTAATTTTATGGATTGTAAAGGTTTATGATGATGAAATATTTATGAAACCAATTTATTTTTTATGGGGTATTCTAGGGTTATTTGATGGAATGTTTATGAAAAACATTTTCTTTACCTATTTATGATGTGATGGTGTGATAAATATTTTATGATATTGTTGCATGAATAAGTATGGTTTTAATTATGAGATCCATGGGAATTATATCTCCATAAAATTAATTGGGTAAATCATTATATCTCATGATATAAAAATGAGAATCAAGTCAATGGGCTTGATTCACAATGGGAAATAGGTGTGTCCTAACACACTATGGGAAACAGGTGCATCCTAATCCACAATGAGAAACATGTGATATGTATTAATCCACTATTTTATGGTCTTGGTAGTTAACCTTTCCATATGATTTTTTTTCTATATTTATGATGGCTATGCACTTTTTTGAAATGATATTATGGCTAATGATTGATTTATAATGATTTTATACTCTTAATGGCCATGTGTTTTTGAAATGATAAAGTTTTATTCCATGAATCATGTTTATGATCTATGATAATTTGGGTATGAAATTACTAATTTATTTCATGATCACATACCATTAAGATTATCTTATGATTTCATATGATCATAGATTGATATCTCCCATGTCTACTCTTATTGAGCATCTGATCTCACCCTTTTATATGTTTCCTTCTCTAAGTTATGAAGAAAGGTTTATGAAGGATATTCCTAAGAGGAGTACTATGTGAGAAGATATTTTTGGTATATTTTTAAGATATTTCACAAAATAAGAAGATTTCGTTTCCAATATCCAAATACACAAAACTATTACGATCCTTAGGTGTGTGCTTATGAAATTTATTGAATATTCATATAAAAATATGTAATATTTATGTATAAATGTCTAGTTTACTATAAACTATAATAACCCCAACTCTAGTATCTCAGATATTATGCTTACTATATTAAATTGGTATAAGAAACAATATATCACATCCCATGGTAATTAATAGTTTAGTTGTCATGGGAGACTAGATATGTACATGACTCTCACATTATAATAGAAAACATGAAATATTACTTAATATCTTATGAAAAATTTATTATTTCTTCTATAATATCCCTGAAATAATTAAAAGTTCAATTTTATGTAACTTATGGAGAATAATAAAAATAAAATGGTGAGGTCATAGTCTTAATAAAAGAAAATGTACAACAAAAGCTATCATAGAATTACCAAGGCATAAATGATATAATAGAAATAAATAGAAATAAAATGTACCATATAAATAATTTCATGAAATATTAATATATCTATGAATGAAATAGTAACATAATATAATCACATGGATGCAAATAACTTGTTTCAAAATGATAAAATGTATAATTCCAAGCATCACAATATCACCGTAAAGTCCTCAAGATAATACATCATATATAAATTGGTAAGTCATATTCTAAATACCCAATCTATTTTGTATCATGACACCTACCAATGAATCATGGTGATATCTAATATTAGGACCTACCCATCACTTAATAATTTAAAAGAAATCATCATATTAAGGGAGTGAATAAGTTATGAAATACATAATCAATATGTTTTATTAATAAACATTCATATTTGAAAACTAGCATATAGAATGTCAATGTTTTTACCAGTCAATAAATAGTAAAAAATTACCATAATAAATACATATAAATAAGGTGAATTATATCATTAGATAATATCCATAGAAAGTTATAATAATACTCAAAGTATGTTGACATAGATAAAAAAACACCTTTATAAATACATTAGAAAGTTGGTTTGAAAATAAGAATAAATATAATTTTTTAAAAACAATTTAAAAATAAAGATTCCTAGAATAATGGGAATAATATTTTCTTTTAAAAACTATAAAAATTGTAGATTAATATATATAATTAAAAATGTCTATGTTGACAACAAAAGTAAGTCATATGGTAAACATTAAAAAACATTCTTTTACCACTATCATAAAAAGTAAAAAATATATTATGTAGAAAAAATTAAAAATATTACATTTAAAATTTTTAATATAAATTTAAATTTAACTAAAATTTAAATTAAAAAATAATTTAATTTTATAAAATAACATTCTTTAATCAAAATAAATAATATAGATATGGAAGAGAAATATTCTCAACAAAAAAAAGAAATAATGTCATCTTTTCTTATATACTCACTTTTAGTGGTTTTGAGTTTCAAAAATAGGTAAAATGGAAAGAATAATTGATAAAAATAGAAATAAACATATTAGAATAAAATATATGGGGTTTAAGAGATAAATAATATACAATTTCTCCCTAATAAAAATTGAAATATAAATAATCCTGATAAGAAATGAGATTGTAATATAAACCCTTACCTTAAATCCCCGCTTGGTCAAATGCATTCCAATATCATATATAATAAATTTTTATTTATTATTTATCTATATCAGATCCATATTTAAATCTATATTTATGGATATCATTTATTCACAACTTATTTTTACCTATTTTCTCATATTTCTTTGTTAAAACCTATTATTTAAGAATGAACTATTTTGTTCCTCACACATGTTTTGATTCGGCGGTTTTAGTCTTTGCACTATGGTCATGGTTTTATCACCACCAAAATTTTAATCATGTCATATATATCATTTTATACACCAAATAATTTTTTATAACCATCTATGTAAGGTAATTATGAAAAATGAGATATGACGTTCATGGAGGTGGTAGTCTGTATGTATGCATAAGCGACATTTTCATTTTTATAATGGTTGAAAAGAAAATAAATAATATAGATGATTAAACTTCAAAAATAATAATCATATAATAAATTTCATATGTATTTGTTAAATTCATCCTTATGATAATCCTTGTGAGGTGGTGATGAAAAATGAATTACATTACTTTGTGGAATCCATATTCCGCATATACGGATGAGCGACGTTTCCATTTTATAATGGATGGGTGGTTAAGAAGATAGATAATATATTATATTTATATAATTATAATTATGTCATAAATAACATATATATTCATTAAATCCATGTATAACACCATCCATTATAGGCGGTGATGAAAAATGAAACACATCGCTTCATAGAGGCAATAATCCACACACATGCATGAGCGATTTTTTCATTTTACATTAAAATGAAAAGAGATAGAAAATGGTTGTACTGTTAACATAATAATATTTAAATATAAAAAATATACTGATGTGATTATATTAATATGGTTATAAAATATTTGGAGTGTCATGACCTGACCCACTGAGGCTCGCCTAGCTAGCGGTAATCCGAGTGTGACACTCCAAGTCCGCCTCCAATAGGCCTGGGGATATTGACCATTGTTGATTAGACATATAACAAAATTGAAGGCCTTATCATAAGGTACCTATACACATGAACCCATCTCTAAATACCCATAAAATTTTGAAATATAAAGTATAACTGATACCAAATTCATGCATACATCTATATCCCACAGTCAAAGTATGAGAAAAGTACTGGAAAACATAAGGACCAAATACAAGTCCACCAAAACTATGAAAGACTTCAACCTAATAAGAAAGAGGGGGCTACTACCAAATTCAGCACCAGGTATGAACCCCATTTGTCTAGATCACTATTCTCTTCCAACTTCTAGTCCTCCTTGGATTCCTTCAAATAACATGTCATCTATATAAGACATGGAATGTGTGGGAAGAGCCCATGTATGGGTGAGTATAACAATACACAGAATGACACCTCAAAATCACAAAGTATAAATCATCAAGAGAGTAGTCAGATCATCATGATGAAGGTATGTCAATCAAAAAATGAGACACAACAATAAGAAATATAACCTAGATATTCTCATAACAGAAACTAAGCCTCAAGTAGGCTCAATTATACTACCAACCACCAGATTCTTATCAAGGATTTAAGGTAATACTCAATTATTATAAATCACACCACAAAACATGATATCAATGATGGTGATCATCTTATAGTTCGTTCTCATTAGGTCTCACCAAATAAGTACTCACTAGAACTATAAATATATTTATATATAGATAGGGGATCTTACCTAGGGCCTTTGGGGTATATCAGACCCTATGTGGAATAACCTTCTAAGTAGAGTATTGTATTCCCACTTATTTTGGTCATGAAAATTCATCAAACCCCACCTAGGGAAGGTGATGAAATGATAGAGGATCTCACCCCAGTCACATAGAGGGATTCCTGAAATTATATCCATGAATAAACTCATATAAAGGATCATAATACTATTCTTAGGATGTAATGACACACTTTTCACTTATAGGAATGAACTAGGGGAACACACCAAACTGATACTGGTCTACACTGAAGAGTCAGAGGGCCTCAACCTGCCCTATTTAAAGTACATGGAAAGTCTTGTATGCCCGTGACTCACCATCTCACATGGCATGTATTTCTAAAAATACTCAGTGTGTCCTCTTGGTATAAATGAAATCTATAGTTCAAAAAATACTCAACGTTCCACCTATCCATTACCATGGGATTTTTTCCATTCCCATGTACTTTGGGTCGTGCTCATATACTCTGGCCATGCCTAGTATTATAGTCATGTATAAGTTCTGGGTTGTGCCTATGTACTCTATCTTTTCCCATGTTCTTGGTTGTATCAGTTCCCTTGCACCCCAGAGTATAAAATGAGCCTCCATACAGAGGACACACAACATGTGGTAGGGAACACATGATGTGTGATATTTTTATCTATTTTAAAACCCTAGTGCCATGGGAGGGGACTACATGGCATGTGTTCTTAAGACTACACGCTGTGTAGTTAGGGTTTTTCAAGAATCCTAAAAACTATCAAGAATTTTTATCCATGTCTTACTACTTATCTCTAGCCACAAATCACACCCATAAATCATGGATCTAGGGTTGATTGATATTTTCATCTATGGTGGCTAGATTAAAACCACATCCTTACTCAGGAATCACCTCTCGTTGAACTATCCCATCACCACACACCAAACTACAAATGGGGATATCTAAATCTGAACTCAATTATCCTCCAATCATCTTCCATAATTTTCATGCCTCAATAGCTCTTTTTATCATGAACATGAACTCACATTATCAATATGTTATGTCGAATAATGGTCACATAATGATTGATTACCGAGTATTGGTTGAACCATTGATCAAGGGAATACTGGTGATGAACATGCAATGAATGGGGGAATAAATTAAAAAACATAAAAAAGAGTAATGAATCTCTTACATTTTTCAGGTGGGCCTCAATTCATTTCTATTAGAATGAAAAAAGAACCAAAGTCAAATAATATCATCTTCCAAAATCCCAAGAAGACAAACCCAATCTTGCAAGCATGAATGACCTACGAATCAATTTGTTAGTGGATTTGATTCATTTTTTTCATGGTATAATCAAATAGAGAAAATAATATAATGTAAAAAATTTACCATAACTTGATTTTGGATCAATTACTGATGAATAATGACTCCCCTTCATCGTTATTGGTTATATCCACGAACTCTGATTAACATGTCAATTTGCAATCCATGATCTTTCATTGATCGTCTGAGAATCATCCTTCAATGGCCCTATCTTAATCCCTAGGGTTAAGTGGATAACCCTATCTATTTTTCATAATTTTCCTTATATAGAGGATTCTAGGTCTAGTTAAATAAATAAATAAATTTATTAATTAATTTTCTAATCCACCCACAAACACTTTATAACCAAACACCTGATTATGTCAAATGTTATGTCGTACCTAGGGTAAAAACTATATTCTAAATTCAAGTTAAGTTTCATACTTCTGATCTAAGACTCCATTTTGAATTTATTCTATTATTTTATAATAATGTGTGTGTGTGATATAACATATTTAATATTTTTATTGTATCAAAATTGAGACTCCCTAAGCCTTGGAATCTCATGCTGACTCAACCCATGGCTCCAAAATATTCTGTAAAAATTTTAAAGACTTATAAGGAAAAAATAGAGTCATTACATTCTCCCTATATTATATATTTTCATCCTGAAAAGAAAAAATATTACAAAAAAAGAGGATACTGATCTCACATCTAGTTCTCCCACTCCCAAGTGCTCTCTTGAAGATTCTTATGCTTCCATAAGATATGCACTAAGGAAATCCATATCCCACAAAGAATATTCTCCTATAAATCCTAAATCTATACCAATTAGTCTAAAAAGGTATCTCCATAATTGATTTCTAGATCAACCTGGACGATAACATGTGACGAGTCATGTACATACATATCTACTTGGTTGTGTCATGTGGAAGATGTCGTGTACCCAATCTAACTATGGTGGTATGTCCAAGCGGTACTCCACCTCACCGAACCTACATAGTATCTGGAAATGGTTAATGAACCTCAAAGATAACTTTTCAACCTGACCAAATATCCATAATCCACATAGGGGTGATACATTCAAGAACACATGGTCTCCCTCTCCAAACTCCAAATTCCTCTATTTTCAGTCATTATAATACTTTTGATAGCTCTGGGCATCCTTCAACTGGTTGAAGATGATCTTTACCATCTCTATCATTGCTCACATCAAATTTGGGCCCACGAGTGCTGATTCACCTAGATCAGTGAAACACAACAATGACTTGAAGGGTATCTCATACAAATACTCGAATAGTGCCATAATAATGGTGAAATAATAGTTATTGTAGGTAAACTATACCAAGGGTATGTGATTCTATCAACTATGGAAAAAGTCCAACATGAAAGACCACAACATTTCCTATAGAACCTAAATGGTTTAATTATTCTGGTCTATCAGTCTTGGGGTGAAATTCTATGTTGAAATGCAACTTGGTCCCAATGTACTCATGTAATCCTCTTCATAATCATAATGTAAAGCATGAATTATGGTTTGGAACAATCATAAAGGTAAATCTGAGAAGTTGAACTATCACCTGTATATAAAGGCATTCTAAAATCTTTACTAAACTCTGTTATCAGATATCTTGGAAGTGGTCCAATGTAACGACCCAAACATTCATTAATGGAAATTCCTCTTGATCTAATTAAATGTTTTTTATGGTTATATAAAATGTAAACTTAATTGGTTTTATGTATCTGGATTTTAAAATACCTTTATAAATTGTGATTTTTTCTAATATAGTTGTTGAATAGTGATCACATGATTAGTATAAATATAGGGCTTTAACAAATCCAATTTACTCAGACAAAGGAAGCGATGACCTCATCCAGTAGACTTTCCCCGTACGAATCCCATTTGTCGAAGCTCAGAAAGGAGTGGCATCATTGGGCCTCTCTCTTGACCAAGACCAAGCCGATCTTGAATACGTTAAGCTCGAGTGGAACTGCCTACGAGATAAGTGGAAGTTGATAGAGATTACCGCTCGAGCAATGCTATCCGAGCCACCCCAAGAGTCTTTCACCATCACACACATTACCATTCAGTCTTATGCAAGTATTATAAGGGGTTATGTAACAAGACCTTAGCACTATGAATATGTGCATTATTTTTGTATATAATAATTAATATACATTCATTTTTTTATTGTTACTTTGTAAATAGTTTTTAATGTACAAATAGTATTTTTAGTTAATATTAAACTAAGAAATATATTTTGATGAATTAATGGATTTTTGAATTAAATAATAAAATATTATTATTATTAAATTAATTTTTATTAAATATAAATGATCATATAATTTTATGAATGCAATTGTAATTTTTATTAAGGTTTGAAAGCTATTTTTGTCAAAACCCATGAATTTTCGATAAATGTCAATTTTTATTTTAAAAGTAAAAATTCAAATATTTAGAAAATTATTTAGATAAAATGAATATTATTTTTTTAATCAGGATGTTGAAATTATCCAATGGTTAATTTTTCATAATTTTCCGAGATAATCAAATTTTTGGGTAAAAATTAAATACCGTTTAAATATATAACTTGTTTTATGACATCATAATGACCCAATAGTGATGTAATAAAAAACTATAAATGATATTTTCGGCCAATATATGTTTTATCATTAAAATAATGTGATTTTATGTTTGTTTGATTTATTTTAAAAAACTTTAGTGGACCCTCCCAGAGTTATAAAACATTTTCACTTTTTAAATGAATTTCCTTGAGAGTGTGACTCACCTCCCCATAAGCACCCTCAATATTTTAAGAATTTCGGCCATTGGAATTATAAAATATTTTTTTCCACTCCCCTTTGGAAAAATCCATGGGAAAAAACCATGTTTTGGTTTGTGGTATTGATTATTTTAATATGTGGTGACCCAAACCTAAATAATAAAGAATTCCCTCTCCTTTCCTATATAAACCCACCCAATCTCCCACTTCCTATTCACTAAAATCCTTTTGAGTTCGTCCAAACTCTTTAATACTCTATCTATAATCCTCCCAATGTTCCCCAAGCTCCCAAGAAGCCTCTCTCAAGCCTCCCCAAGCCTTTGGGATCACACTTCCAAGTAAGGGATTTCCTCTTTTCTCATTTTTGTCTCAAATTCATTATGTTGTTATGCCATTTTTTTCAATTATAAATGTTGGGGTATGATTTATCACCTCTACCATAATTCCCTCTCTATTTTTGAATTATTAGATACCCATTTCTCTCTCATTAAATTCCCCTCATGTACACCCGTTACCATGTCGAAATTCTATAAGGAATCTCTCTCTCCTCATTTACATTCAAGACATTATTTTGTATTGTGAATATAAATTCAATTAACTATGTTGGGACATGTATATATATGACCCCCTTACTTTACATTTTATGTACATATGATGAGACACCCATTTCTCTCTCATCAACCATTTTTATGAATTCCTATTTCACGCCGTTATGCTGCCGAAATTGCACCGCAATTTTCCAAGCCAATGTCATTGTGTAGTGAATACCATGCCCATTTCCCTATCAAGGGTATTCAACTTTATGCACATTTACTTACTGATTATATTATTTCATGTATTAATTCCACATTTACTTTATTGTGGAATAAATGATGAGGTTTAATGAATCCATATTATATGATCCATGTGGCACATTTATGCATGAAATGAAATGTTTAAGAAGCGTGTGCCCTGATAGTGCTCCAATGCATTTGGTAAAGATTAGTATCATGATACATCAAGTGAAATGAGGGTTTACTCATGCTAATTCAAGTGAAATGAGGGTTTACTCATACTCCATGTGCAATGATCCTTGGATAATTCTAAAATCATGTTAAATGTTGTTGCCACATTTCCATATTAAGATTATCGTGCTTTATCATGCCTTTATGTTAATGTTTCTATTGTGATCCAATGATATGACTATTGTCTAACCTGTACTATTTTCCTCATGTTATTTTATGTATATTACCTTATTGGGTTTTATATCACACCCTTTTCTCATTCATGTCCTTAGGTTATCCGATGCAATGCTAAGTACGAGGGAATGTAGTGGTCATGTAAAAGAAGTTTTCAATAAAGATGTTTTATTTCATGTTTTAAGCTGTTATATAATGATCCTAAGCCCCCACTACTAGAAAACAGGGCTATATCCATGGACCTATAGCCACAGTTTTATAAGTTCGTGGATATAGCTTAGTTTATACCCACAATTCTATTAAAACTGTGGAAATATCATAATTTATAGCCACATATTAAAAAAATTTGTAACAATGTTTTTTTGACTATCAATCAGGATCTTCCTCCCCATTCCACGACTCCTATCCTCCCCTGATCCACGATCTCCTCCTCCCTAGTCCGCGATGCTCTCGGCGACGCTCTTGGCGATGCTCTCCTCCTCTCCTCCCTCGATCCGTGAGCTCCTCCTCCCCACTATCCATGACTCCTCGAACCCTCGACCTAGACCTGCTCTCCGTGCACTCCTCCCTGACATCGCTGCTACACTTCCCGGCCATCGATGTTTCACGGAGGCCTCCCCACCCTCGCGCTCGACTTTCTCCTCCCACCCTCAACCCTCTCCCCTGGTGAATACTCCTTCTCCCTCGCTGGTCCTCCTCCCTCACTGTTCCTCTAGAGACCGAATGGTCATGGATTCTATCCTGTAAGTTGATTGGACTTTTAGTTTTTTCCTTGCCCGCACGCTTGGTTTCTCATGAATATGTGAAATTTGCAGGAAATTTGAAAGGGATTTCAGTGCTGAGCTTCAGATTTTAGGGGAAATTTTGAGCAGGAGTGCCCAGTCTGAGCCGACTCATCTTTCTCAATTGGTTCTGGGCATTGATAATAGGTTTTGAAATTTATTTGATTTCTATTGTTCCCTTGAATTTTTTAAAACAAGAGCTATGACATCCATTCATATGTTTATCCCTTCATTTGAGATGATCCTAAATGAACTCCTCTACTTTGAGGGAATTTCTCAAGATAACACAGAATATTCAGAAGGTCAAGCCCTCCCCAAGAAAGATGTATTTTTTTATGAATGGATTCAATATGTTTCCACACCAAATTATCACAATCCTTATGTGGGTAAGCCCTAGATTTTTCCTACACATTAAAACTAGGGATTAATTCATGCTTACTTTACAACACTCGAATAAGTAAAATTGAGTTATTGGGGATGGAATTTTTCCCTAGATGTCAACTGATTGGTTCAAAATGTAGCCTTCCTAGTAATGTTTCATAATTGTTTGCTATTACTAGTGCATGAATCCAACACCAGAGTCAGAGTTACAACCTTTTTGATAGTGGACCGACTGACCATAGGGAGGTGAATTAATATTGTGATTATGGTACTAGAAACGATTTATCATTTTAGGGGTGTATAAGAATGGTAATGTGTCCCTATTAACTCATGGTCCCTTTTCATGTTCATTGGGAATGGAAAATAGGTTGTATTCAAGGCTATGGATTCATAAAAAAAAATATAACATTATATATAAATAATTATATCCATACTTAATATTTACAGGTTTGGTGAATCCATTGACCTTGTAAGAACACAATGCAGTTTACCAGAAAAATCACCATAACTATTTTTGATACACAACATATAATTATCTTACTAGTATCTTACACATTTAAATTATTCAACTTAATGGTAATATAAATGAACACCATTCTAATATTTTGGTTTCCTAGGTTATGAATATATGTTTTAGGTATAAGAACTAATGACTGACATCAATATGGGATATTTTTATGATATTTCATTATGATTGAATATTTTTTATGATTACAAAGACAGAAAACTATTATAGTCCTTAGGCATGTATTATTGTAATTTAATTTATATTCACATAATATTATGTAATATATTTTTATGTTAACCCTAGGTTTCTATACTTTCTGTTTATGTTTCATGGTTGGCGGTATGTTAATGTAAATTGTGATATTGTGATGCGAAACCATTCCACCTTGGATAAGATAATTTAACAAAGCTGTCACATTATTTTGTAAAATTTATAAGATCCTTAGGTTATTTTGTGACTTTTACCCCTCTTGGATAGAGTCAAGCACATGGTTGGTGAACGGTTTCAAAAACCATTATGTCAAACCATACAGCCCTTAAAAAGTGTGATTTTCCCATTTCCCCCCATCGATATTTATCATGCCTTAGAAAATATTCTCTTCATTTCTTACCCTTTAATCCATAGTTATGAACAAAAATTCCCAAATCATTCCAAGGATGGATATCCTTTGATTCTACACTGTTCGGAGCGCCCTTGGTTTCAAATTGATGCTCCGTGTTTCTCTAATACTCCTCTTTATTCAATTTTTCAGATTTGGGTTTGTTTACTTTTCTATCTTCTTCTGAATCCCTTAAATGATTTTTGTTCTAGTGTATATCAGGTTGGGGTTTGGAAGGGTGTTCGAATCCGAGTGATTCTCCAAGTTTGTGCATGTTGTTTTCTTCGGAATCTAAGTACGTCATCTATAAGTTATATCCAAAAGTTTTATTGTTAATTTGTTCATGTGCAGTTCTGTTCATGGTTCTATATTGTTTTTAATTTGATTCCTTTGTTAGGTTTTGGTAAAATGGTTGGATAAATGATAAAATGAACACCTCATGATCCCCGTGTGATGTGTGGAGGATTATTTCACCTATTTAGTGCCACCCATGGGGTTCTTCAACATTTCCCAACATGGAAAATTGAAATATTAAGAATAGGGTTGATTTGTGTTGAAGTAAAGACCATGATAAATATGTTGAAATTTTAGATAAAATATAAGAGTCACCAATGGTTGTTTTTTCAAGTTATTGAAAATGGAAATTGGTATTATTTGGAATGATGTGAAAAAAAGTTCAATGGATTAATGTGAATCTGGTCTATGGATTATGAATTTGTGATGTACATGCGTAAATAGGTTAATTCATAAGAATATAGGAACATGATAAATGGGATAATACACTTAAATTGAGTAAATGGTTATATGGGTTAAGATATTGGTGTTGATTAATATTCTAAATGGGTTAAGGTATGAAAAGGGAAATGGGTCAAATGGGATAAGCGATATAAATGGAAAATGTGTTAATGGGTTATGTATTGATATTGTGTCATATGAAAATAAATATGAATTGTGATGTTTGTCTGTATGGAATATGAATGGATGCGATATGTTATATGTGGTTAATCAATACATAATAATGTGATCATGGACTGGTTTTATGGGGGTAATTGAATTTAGTTTCAATAGACATGGGTCAGGTTGGATAGAGGCTCTAAACCCCACCCATTTAATACATGATTTAGGGAGTCGGACTGAGGATATATTCCCATAATAGTTTTTTGGATATGCCTACATGAACTAAGGCTCCATGGTAAGTGTAATTATTTGGTTATGATATGTTTATCCCTAGCGAGATAGGGAACATGACTTATTCACTTATGCATATTATTTTACCATATTAGGCCATTGTTTAGAAGATATAAATGCCTAACCTATTTGAACATGGGATGAAAATGAAATAATTTATTAAGATGTTATAAGTGATAAAAATGGAAATAACGAAGGAAATAGTTAATGTGTATATAGTTAACTGATAATACCTGAGTTTTATTTTGTTTTCTATCTTATTTACATTGAACCTACATACACTATCTGTTTAGACTGGATAATTTATAGACATCATTGGTTATGTCGTACTGAGTATTACCCACACCTTGACCAGACCATCATTGGGTACCTGAGATTATTTCTTCATTGTATGTCTGAACAAGGGAAAAGGCCCTCTTCTGGGGAGTTTAGTTGTCTTTGGGAAGAGAATGAATGGGGATCAATAATTGGAGTCTAGACCCATTTTGGGGATTCCAAGGTTTCAATTAATTATTGGGTTTCTTTCTCAATTGAAAATGTTATCTTGACATGATGTATTATTGTTTGGTTATAGTTCATACCCTCTTGGGTAAACAGTTTGTAATTCATGTGTCCAGTTATTGTTTATTTTTTAATTTAATTCACATGGTATCTATTGTGACTTACACCGGTAAGGAGGTTTTTGAATCCCCACATGATTCCTCATACCCATGCAACATGTAAGAAACCTCTGGTTTGTGTAGGGTGTTAAGGGGGTTCAAAAAATGAATGAAAGGAGAAAATTGGACATTATGTGCATGTTACATGGTTGGAACATAGTTAGAGTAAACCACATGACCTTGGAAAGATGAATTTCAGACTGATGGCACATATTTTTATAAACTGTGTGAGATCCCCAGTTCACAGGGTGACTTGGACCCCTCTTGGACAAATATTGGTGCACAGTTTTGGTATGTTTTGGAAAACCATGTAGCCAAACTGTGTGCCCCTTAAAAAGTTCAATTTTTCAATTTTCCCCTTGTATTTATCAAACCTCACTCAACTTTCTCATCATTTATTCACCTTGAAACCATAGAGATGATCTAAAATTCTCATATCTCTACATGGGTTGATCTCCTTTTATTATATTCCATTTGAAGCACTGTTGGTTTCAAATCAAATCTCTGGGTGAGTCTAATCCTTAAATTTCTTCACTTTTTCATATTATGGAATGTGTAGTTTCTCATGTTCTTCCAATAACTTAACAACGTTTTTTATTTTCAGGTCGTATGTTGCGGTTTTGAATGGTGTTTGATTCTGAGTTAAGGGGAATGGTTGAGCAACCAATATTCTTTAAAATAGAGGTATGTGATCTATAAGTTATATAAAATTGTTTTATTATTGATTTTTGAATGTGAGGTTGTGTTATTATTTATCTCTTGTTGGAAATTTTATTTATTTTTTAGGGTTTGGTAAATTGGTTGGATAAATGATAAAATTAACCCCTCATAATTCTTGTGTGATGCGTTGAGGATTGTTTTACCAGTTCAGGGCCACCCATGGGGTGAACCAACATTCCTAAACATAGAAAATTGAATTCTTAAGTATATGGTTGATTTTTGTTGAAATAAATGATAAAATTAACCCCTCATAATTTCTCTATATGGTTTATTTGTGTTGAAATAAAGCAATTCCATGATTTTAAAATAAAACCCCTCCAACAGAGGTGCGCTGTCTTCTAAACCAAAGAGTAGTGATAGCTATTTTTATCATGTTTAGATTTGGTTTGAGTATTTCATATGCCTCTTGTTAGTGTTTGTTTTGTGGCTAGTTATTTTTTTATTTGAATAATATAAATTGGATTATCATACTCGTTTAACTCAAATGACATTTCTCGAGTAGGTATATGACTTGACCATGACACTTTCCTTTTCACGCTTTGAATATTATAAATAAAGTTTCCATGTTTAGGAAAAGTGAATGAATTTGTAAATGGTTTGTGTAGGGTGTATGATTATTTTCCATCATTTTGTTTCCATTTAGATGTTGCATCATTGTGCGGCTCGCTACAACCTTCTCTGGCGATCCCTTGTTATAGTATATTAAATAGTTGATCTGTTTTATCATTTGTCGATGGGGAGATGGTCAGAATGTTGCCCCGCCTCCTCCTGCTCCCTTCACTCCTGGATGGAAGATGTTGCCCCGTAGATGTCGCTGGACCGAGCCAACATGCCGCGGTCACGCCGCTATCACGTCACGGTTATGCCACGGTCACGTCGCGGTCACGTCGCGGTCATTCCGCGGTCACGCCGTGATAATGCCGTGATTTGGCCCTACTCCAGGAAGACACCCCGAGACGGTTTACCGTGATAGTATTACATGAGTCTTGTGATCAATGTTGAGACTAACTAATCACAATTTCTGCCAGCGGGGCGACGATTGGAATGTTGCCCCACCTCCTCACGCTCCCTTCTCTCCTGGCTAGAAGATTCTGCCCTACAGATGTCACTGGACTGGGCCAACATGTTTCGGTCACGCCGCGGTCATGTCATGGACACGCCGCAACCATGTCGCGATCACGCCACGGTAATGTCGTGATTTGGCCCTACCCCAGGACGACACCCTGCATCGGTTCACCATGATAGTATTCCATGAGTCTTGTGATCAATGTTGAGACTGACTAATCACAAGTTCTTCTGGCGGGGTGATGGCTGGAATGTTTCCCCACCTCCTCCCGCTACCTTTGCTCCTGGACGAAATATGCTACCCCACTAATGTCGCTGGGCTGGGCCAACATGCCGCAGTCACGCCATGGTCACACTGTGGTAATGTCGTGATTTGGACCTACTCCAACCACATCCAGCCCACACCAGCCCCCTTACTAGAAAAAAATGACCTCCTAGGCCACTAATTATATCTTGGGGAATATTATGCCATGTTTATAAAATTATTACAGTGGTTAAGCATGTTGAAAAATAATCCAATAGGTAATCTATACTACTTTGAAAATCCTTGTGAAAAGTATACCTTACAGTAGCCTTCCGAATCCTTTGCAGTAACCAATGAATTCCCATCTAGAACCCTCTTATCCCAAGGAAGAGGCCCCAACCTTTATTGGTCGGCCTTTTTCTCCTTTAGGAATCTTTGAACTAGTGTGTAAGAATCTTCCACATTGGTTGCTGCAGTTGTCACTAGACTAGATTGAATCTTTATACCACTGGCAGAAAAACAATGCTCACAGCCAATCCGAGTATCTGCAGAGGAAATACATTGTTGTCTCATAGAAACTCTACCAGCCTCCATTACATTTTCCATGACAGTTCCAACATCAATCACTTCTAGTTCTATGGGTTCTACTTCAAAAAAAATCAAAATACTCATCTATTATCGCTAATTTGTACTTTATCATGATTTGTTCTGATAGAACATTCAAACACGTTTTCCCTTAGTTAGTGGTTCCATTAGAACGTGAACATGTTTCCCCTCCTCAATATGCCTTTCATGCTTATCCTATGAAGAAATAAGATCATAATGTACCACGTCAGGCCATTCGAGACAGGATTCAAACTTCTCCTCAATCTCTTCATTGTTTATCCCTTTCTTTCTGGACTAAAAAGTCCACAAGCTTTATACCTCTCCATTCAATTACATTTTATCCACTTCCATGAAAAAATAAAAATAAGATATTACCTCTTCAGGAAATACTGGTTTGGTTGCAAGCTGCTGCTCCTTGGCATTGTGTCTAGTAAATGTACATGCAACATCTTTGTCACCTCAATTTCCAAAATCTAAGCAACGAGACTCTTGCATCTCCAGCTCTCATACTTATGCTTGAAAGAACTGAAGCTATTTTTTTATAGTTATTATTAGTTTCTGAATCACGATAATATGAGTTTGAATAAGTCACACCTCTTTAGAAAATTCGAATTCCATCATAAACAACAATCAAGCTAACAAATCTCATGAACTTCCTACAGCTTCTGCAGCCTGTCTTCAGAAATGGTCACAAATTTCCAATGTTCATGCCTCCATCAGAGTCAAGTTTTCAACAGAAATTTTTCCAAAGGTTGTGTCTAATATAAAAACAACTGTTAGAGAGATAAATAAACTACAAGTAATTCATTTATTTCATCTTTTTTTCAATGAAAAATGCCTCCATGAAAGAGTCACACATACCTTCCGATCACAATCATGCCTAACAGAAACTCGCCGCATAAACCATTTCCACAGTGTGAGATGTATATTCAATTTTACCCACCTGTGTTGTATCTCCCAAATCCTTACTCTCTCTCCAGCTATCAAAAATCTTGGACCAACTTCCCTCCTTGAGTGATTTCCCCATTGGAGTATTCAAAAGTTAGGTAACAAACCTAACAACAATGAGAGTAGTTGAAAATAGGTAGAAAAGAATTGAACAAAAAGACATGGCTCACTTGAGATTTCTAGGATGATAAGAAATGGAGATACATAAGGATGGAGGAGAAGAATATCAAGGAAGAAGACCACCTCTTCGAGAGATAAGGTCGGCACCTCCCAAGGCCCCTACCTCTCAATATCAACTAGTTGAACCAAGAAAATTAATTTGTACCCCCTTCCCGCTATTCTCTCCCCTATTAAATATCTGAAACAAATGATAACAACCCATCCAACAACTCCCTAACTACTATAGCTAGCCAAAATATAAAAGTATCGAGAAAGTCAACATCACCCCTAATTATTCACTACTTCCCATACACACCCCAGCCAACCCCACAAAAAACTAACTCCCATATATTACTAACATTTCATACCCATTAAAAACTCAGATTATCCTCTAGGTGGACTATGAATAGCTTTGATCGATTTCTTAAGTACTATAATGACAACCTATTCTCAATCACTATAATGGAAACCCCTAGAGTCAGCTTTGAGGGAAACCTAAGTGTTAATGTAACTTTTTCCAGTCTTTTCCTTAGAGCATAAGTCTTCTGAAGATCACTGACCTTACTCTGTTGGCCCATTTTTAGTATCCCATCACAAATAAACCAAACACATGGAAATCCCAGTTTAAATAATAGAGCTTCATGCCCCCGAATAAGAACTTAAAATAGCTCCTCTTGTACTAAAAACACAGGCTGAGAATTAATATTTTTCTCTTCATGCCAAATTATGGAATCTTTAATCATAAAAATAGTCATCGGTGGGTCTCAGCGTGTTTGTTCAAAAGCAGAAACAACCATAGAAAAATATGATTTTATTCACAAAAAATTCTGAATTATTCTCAACCAGAAGGATGTAAACTTTTGAAAACCTCCAGAAGGTATAAAAAAATCCTTTACTCTCTCCAAAATACTCTAAGTAAGTGAATGATTCCCTTTTAGTAGGCTTCAAAATTGTTGTATAAAAAAAATATTTTAATCATAAGCACGGTCACGCTGCGGTCACGCCGCGGTCAGGCCATGGTCACACCACGATCATGCCGTGATTTGGCCTTGCTCCAGGACGACACCCCACGGTGGTTCGTGGTTATAATATTCCATGAGTCTTGTGATTAATGCTGAGACTGACTAATCACAATTTCTTCCAGTGGGGAGACGACCGTAATATTGCCCCGCCTCCTCCCGCTCCCTTCACTCCTGGATGGAAGATGCTGCCCCGCGAATGTCCCTGGACCAGGCCAACACGCCGTGGTCACGCCACGGTCATGTCGTGGTAATGCCGTGATTTGGCCCGGCTCAAGGACGAAACCCCGCGTATAAGTGCACTATGCAATAAGTTAGTACTTATGCATTGTATAAGTGAGCTATTCAAGAAATACTAGGTGATTAATATGGGAGGGATTCCCTTGTCCTTATTTCATAGAATATGAGAGAAGGTTAAGGCACTAGACATCATCAAAGGATAAGAAAATTTATCCCCTCACTATCTAAAATAGAGAGGTTTCTAGAATTTCCAATAAGGTTGTGGTCCTTATTAACAAAAGATTTTATAATTAAAAACACTCCAAGGATACAACCTATTAGATATTATAAATTTAGGACCTTAGTTACTATTATAATGTATAATATAGAGGACATTCTAGTGTTCCCTATGGTATAACTACACATATCTTGAGGATTCATGGAAGGCCTCGTCTTCATCTCTTTTGGGTGAGGTGTCTAAGGGAAGAGGTGACCTACCATTGGTGACATGAAAATTCATCCCAAATGATGGTACACCTAGGTGGGGAATAGGTGGATAGAAGGGTCTCGTGTAGGGTAGACTTGGGTGAACTGGAAGGCACATGCAAGATTGAACTAGATGGACTGGAATGTCTCTTCCAGGATAGACCTGGATGGCATGAGATTTATTTGTGCAGGATGTACCTATGTGAGATAGAGGGGAATTTAGAAAACAGAAATCCTTGTAAATAACACTTAGGTGAGGCCTTTCTCTAGGATAGTAGGGTTACCTCAGGTGTCTATGGAAGGGTTTTGTGCAGGTCCTTAGTTTGGGAGGATACCTTAAAGCTAATACTTACTCATGAGGGTGAATAATTCTTCAAACACTTTAGGAATAATAAAATAACTATTACCTTTAATTACCTCTTTAATCAGGTTTTATATAGATACCTGGATGGTTTTGATGGACCAGGAAATAGAATAGGGAAAGTAGAGCTTTATGACTTATTCTGATCTTCCATATTTCATAAATACAGAGCCCAAGGTCCTATTTATAGGAAATTTTGGGACCATGGGAGAAGGATATGTCTTGCACAGGGTTCTATCATAGGTTATTTCATAGGGTGTCGGCACATATCTCCCTTTCTATGATGACTTGCACAAGTCTGGGGTTTCACAACCTGGCCTTGAGTGATGACGTTGTTTGGGTCTTTTGTTGGGATTTATTGGGCGATCAATTTTAATATTTTTTGTTCTTAACTTCCCAATTACTTGAGGTATTCTATTTTGAATGTAGTCATCCTCATATGGAAATGGGAGTGTAAAACAAAACCCTCATGATTTGATTCGATTGGAAGAAGAGGGTCTAATCTTTAAGTAATGAAATACAAATGTTGAAATATTCTTTGTTTTTTGGTCTCTAGATTCCCATTTACATTCTTGATTGGTCTTGAAGAAAATAACATCTTGAGTACCATGAAAGGGATGAATGGGGAAGGCTGGGCCTCAAAAGTATGGCGTGCTGGTGTCTTTCATTGGTGGTTCATGCATTTAGTCCATGAAGGTTAGGTGCACATGCCACCAGTGTATGTTTTCGTGCATTTATAAATAGCATCGATGGCTTAAAGTCTCTTCTTACCACCTTATCATAGTTTTTCCACCCTTCAGCTATCCTAGTTATTTTCTTCTACACAGATGTTTCATCATGCTAGTTTTCTATGAAAGATTCCTGCTAATGCTTTTCTCACATACACATGGTATTCCCTTATCTTCATGACACATGTACCTAGTTGGGGTGACCTGTGTGAGGTCATTTGGGTGAGTGACATGCATGAGGTCAATTTGGTGAATGGCCTGTGCGGGGTCCCTTGAGTGGGCGAGTGACCTATGTGAGGTTTTATTGGTGAGTGATCTACACCACATCACACCTATGCCAATTTTTTTTGAATTTATAATTTTTTCCAAAAAACAAGATTTTATCTCCTATGAAAATCTTGATATATTATTGAAGATTTGCGATGGATACCCAGAAGGTTAGTTTTTTTAATGAAAAATATTCTTCCCATTTTTTATAAATTATTAAAATGATTCGGCTGGATTATTATGAAGCATTTGATAGCACACTCTTGTACTTGGAAAATCATTTAATGAAACACCACCATGAATATCCTAAGAGTTATTATCTTCCACTATATGGTCATATGATCCTGAATGATGTGCTCATCCAGAAGCTGAAAGATTACCTTACACTCTAATGGTTTCAATAGTAAAATAACTATACTACTTCTAATATCTCAACCAAGGGTGTGTATATCAATGAGGGATCATCACCCATATACCATCTTCCTTTTCCTAGGTCTCTTCATGTACTCGACTATGTTGTTATAGCACCTGTACCACGGGAACTGATTTAACTTGGAGTGTCTTCTTGCTCTAATCAACAATATGAATGTGATACTCCTCTAATGAAGCATCTAAATCCTACTAATCCTCATCAGGAAAAAAATACATGTGTTGTGTCTAGAGAGTATTAGTGCATCCAAGACACTTGAAGTACATCATGCTTTGACTGGTACTTTTGAGGGAGTGCTAACTTGTAGTCCACTAGTCTGATCTATTTCAGAACATCCAAGGGTCCAAATAACCTCAGTAAGAGCTTATCCTACCTATTAATATGTCTATAGACCAACCTGGGTGAGTCTCTAAAGAAAACATGATCTCCAACCTCTAACTTGAGAGTTCATCAGCGTTGGTTGGCATATGACTAATTTCTAGATAATGCTCTCATCATGATCCTTCTGAACAACTGGACCTACTCTATAGTCTCCTACACAATACATGATCAATGAATATCCACCTCCCTTGCCTCTATCCAACATAGAGTTGAGCGGAAAGGACTTCCATATAATAATTCATAAGGATCCATCTCTATGGTAGACAAAAATATATTATTATAAGCACACTCGATGAGAGGAATATGTTTCTCTCAACCCATCCCCCCTATATTCAAGGACACATGCACAGATCATGCCCTCTAGAACCAAAAAACATAGGCTCCCTCTTTCCATTATAATTTGGTTGAAACTATGTGCTCAGAATTACATATATACCCAAGGCCTTCGTAACAACTTCCATAACCATGATGTAAAAAAATGAGTGTATCTGTTGTAAATAATATAAGGTGGAGCTCCATGAGGAGATATAACCCCCCTAACGTACATGATTCATAGATCATCTACTGATAAGTTCTCTTTTATAGGTAATAAGTGTGTTAACTTCATCAAATGATCAATGAAAACCCATGACGCATCATTTCCATGAGTTGATCTAGGAAAACCAGTCATGAAATCCATCGAAACATCACCTCATTTCCACTCAAGAATGGGAAATAGCTGCAAAAGACTTACTAAGAACGGATACTCCAAATTCACCAACTGAATGGTGTAATATTGAGTGATGAAACAATTAATATTTCATTTCATACCAATCCTCTAATGATTTAATCATTGATCTCAATACATTTTGGTGACACTTGGGTGAACTTCCCATTTCTAAGCATGGAATTCCCACATCATCTCCTACCTAATGTAATTTCGGACACAATAATTCCCATGGAATAATAAGGTATCAAACATATACATGGTCCAACATAATGATGTATCATCATTGGAGAAACTTTACCTTAGTAAAATCCCCCCATGATCATATAGTTGCCTCATTCTTACCCATTCCAAAAGAGTAGAGGTCACTACTAAGGTTGATAGGATAGTCTAATAATGTTCCTCCTAAACCAAAACAAGAATCTCTGAGAATAACCCATGATTTTTCATTCACTAGTATCCTCATTAACCACCTGAGTCTAAGTCTTTCTTCATAGAAAATCAGTTATAGAATTTCCTTTACCTGGCGTCAATGCAGGCTCAAAATCAAATGACTGTTGGTATTCCACCCACCTGAACTTCCTAAGATTCATATCACACTATGTAAAGATATAATTGAGGGTTTTTGGTCAATATATAAAACAAAACTACCTCCAAGTAGATAGTGTCTCCAACAATATAGATAATGAACTACAACAGCTAGCATGAGATCGTGTGTTTGAAAATTATGTTCATGTGGCCTCAATTTCTGAAACTTATAAGTGACAACTCAATCATCCTACATTAGAACAATTCCAAGACCAATACCTGATGTGTCATAGTATGAAGTATAACTCCTACCTAGCTATTAAAGAATCAATATCAGTGATGAATTGAATTGATGCATCAACTCTGGATATGCTAGTTCACAAGATTATAACCATATGAATTCCACAACTTTATTTTTTAAGCTAGTATGTGGAACTGTAAGACGTGAGAAATAAGGGATGAGGCGTCATTAATAATCGAATTTCCCAAAGAAACACATGATTTCAAATACATTTTTGGAATATTCCCATGAAACTATAACCATTACTTTCCCTAGGCCTACTAAGACTCCTAACTCAGAGATGATATTACCCAGGATGTGTACTTTGTTGATCCAAAAGTGTCATTGTCTAATCTTAGCATAGAGACGATGCTCTCTATGTGTATTCAACATGATATAAAGATGGGTTTCATGGTCATGTATCAAGTTTGAATACAATAATATTTCATCAATAAATAGTACCATGAATGTATCTATATATGGGTGTAAAAATCAGTTCATAAGATCTATAAAGACTATAGGTTCATTTGTCATTCCAAACGGAAATAAAAGGCACTTGTGCAGACCAAACACGATCTTGAAAACTGTGTGAGGTATCTATGAAGTCATGAAACAAAAATGATGATAGCTTGACCTTAAATATATCTTTGAAAACACTCTATATCTTCATAGTTGATCAAATATGTTGTCTATTCTATGTAGTGGAAACCAATTATTTAATTTGAGCTAGTTCAATTGGTAGTAATCCATGAAAAGTATGAGGGTGCCATCTGTATTCTTATAAAAAAAGAACTAGTGAAACCCCATGGTATGTACTGGGGCATATGAAGCCTTTAGCCTTTAGGTCCTCGAATATCTTCTTGAGATCCAAAAGCTCCATAGGTGCCATCCTACAAGGAGTAATGGTTATTGGTACTGCTCTTGGTACAATTTTGATATTGTATTCTACCTCCCATACTAGTGGTAGACCATAAATGTTGTTAGGATAGTCTTCATTGAATTTTCCCACTACCAGTGGAAAACCAATGTTTGTAACCCCTGGTACTCAATGAAAATGCTATTGATATGATCTATCACACTACCCATCCTTTACAGCTCATACCTATCTTGAGTCACACAGATATCCCATTATAAATTATTCACATACCTACTTGCCTATGGGGATTTAATCATCACCCTCCTATGACAGTAGTTAATATGGGATCAATAGGGAACTATTCAATCAATCATGTTGATTACATAAAAACCCATCATTTTGAGGATTAAATGATTCCAAATAGAAAGGTATCCACCTATCACAAGAGAAAAATCCTTAAAATAGAAAACACCCTCTAAGATAGGTAAGAGCTGTCAAGGGTCTAGGGGGCAGGACTGGCAGGGGGAGAAGAATCTATCTAGGGGGATCTGTCCAGGGTTTGGGGGGGGGGGCAGGACTGGCAGGGGGAGGAGAATCTATCCAAGGTCTGGGGGGAATCTATCCAGGGGGAGGGGAATCTGTCCAGGGGGAGGGGAATCTATCCAAACAAAGCCTAGAGTGAAAGACCTCTAGACAACCATGCCAACTAATGGCCACTAAACCAACACCTACTTCCACAAGAACCCTAAACCACACCAAATCCAACCACAATAAGTACCTATAGTAGACACAACACCCAAAATATTAGCTAGAAACCAAATCATCCCCAAACCACCATCTGGCCCCATCCATCACCATCTGAACACATTGCATCAAAATGGACCACCCCACCATAATAAAGTCTAAAAAATAAGCAGCCAACTAGTACCATCCATCCGATGTGCCCCGCATCACCCACACCTAACCTATCATACAACCTAAAGAATCCCCAAGAAGTCCTTGATCCAAATGTGAGCTAATACCCACCCTGAATCCAACACCTCTAGACCCACCAAGCAGTCAACATGCACCCACCCTAGAAATAGAACCACCCATATACCAGAAACATGCCTCCCAACCCGCAGCATCCAGCATCTCAAGGGAATTTTAGAACATCCACCATAGAAATCCCTATACTATCAACAACCAGAATACACAAGATGGGAAAACTGAGCGCAAGCCAACCAAACTTACTCCAAACCACCACCTAAAGACCCACCCCAAACTATATCCACCACACTAGACAATCAAGAAAACCATAATCCTACAATAGTAATCCAAAACAAAGAATAAACACCAGAAAGCCAACCCCTATGCACCCAAAACATGTTACCAACCATAGTAGAAATCACAAACCAACCTGCACCATGAACCATATAAGTGTATCCTGTACTACACCATGTAGAAAAATCCAAACAGCAACACCCCCAGCTAAAACCCATCTTTAAAGGTCCTATAATTCCAAATATAAACACGAAACTCACAACCACACCTCTTAAATACTCCACAATAAACCTGTAACCCCACTATGAGAATCTCTGTAAGTATCTATTGGATAAACCCATCATCTCCCTGCTTTAACCTTAAGAAGAATCCAAAGTAGGGGGTGATGTCTAGGGGGTCCAGCAGGTGGGGCAGTTGTTCAGGGGGGTCCAGTAGGGGGGGGGGGTAGCTGTTCAGGGGGGGCACCTGTTCAGGGGGGTCCAGCAGGGGGGTTTTGTCCGGGGGGGGGGTGTTGTCCAGGGGGGTCCAGGGGGGACTACTGTCTAGCGTGGAGGGGGGGGGGGGGGGGGGGTTCTGTCTAGGGGGGGCTGATGACTAGGGAGGCTGCGGGTTTCTGCCCAGGGGGGCTGCTGTCCAGGGGGTCTGGGGGGGCTGCTGTCCAGGGGGGTCCAGGGGGTTGCTGTCCAGCGGGGGGGTTCTGTCCGGGGGGGGGGGGCTGCTGACCAGGGGGGATGCAGGTTTCTGTCCAGGGGGGTTGTTGTCCAGGGGGTCCGGGGGGAGGGGCTGTTGTCCAGGGGGTCAAGCAGGGGGTTTTTGTCCGGGGGGGGGGGGGGGGTGTTGTCCGGTAGGATGAGGTGCGAACAAGAAATGAGATGGGTATGAGGAAACCTTGAGTACTTTCTTATGGGTGTGGTGTTTCTTGATGATTCCCTTGTGGGTGAGGTGATGATCGTGGATGGGTTAGTTTTCAGAGTCACCAGATGAGTTTTCCCTATCTAGATTGGTTCATGATTTGAGAGACGTGATCTAGGGGACCATGGGTGCCCCATGTTTTATTATCCCTAAGAGGGTCAGTGCTGATTTAATCATTGGTGTCTTTGGGTGTTACCTTAGAACCTAGAGTTTGGAAATGTGAGCCTATTGTGGATATTTTTGTAATGTTTTGTTCCTGAATTTTATTTAATAGTGTTTTATACCTTATACCAAAGATGGTTGAGGTAGTTCCTTTCTTAGGTACTAGAAATAGGATGATAACTTTGGGATATTACTAGATCTGGACTTGACCCTGAGATTGATATGATTTTTTCTTTTATTGGCCTGCTGGTTGTGTTATACGGGTCCTAGGGAGATAATGGGTGATCTGAATTAGTGCACCCCCTGGTTTAGAGTTACAAAATGGATATAGGGTTAGTAAGAACAGATTTTTAGAACTCATTGATAGTGTTCCTAGATTCCGAGCACTCCCATCATGAAATATTCTTCTTCTCCATATATTTGAAGTGTCAAACTTATCCACTTGTGAGAGAAGGATAGAATCACATGATATTCTTGGAAAATAGACATGAGATATTCAACTATAAGTCTATGAGGCAAAATTTTTTTATAGAAACAAGAGTTTATAAACAATTAATCAATGCAGTACATAAATCATTGAGTATGTGATGTCAATATAAAAATTAATATTGGGGTTGTTTAACATAACCTCAATGACTAATTAGAATTAGGTTGTCCAGATTTTGAAATTTCATACAGTTTTTCATTATTGAAAATGTTAATTTATGCTTTTCACCCCTTGAGGGATGGTCTCACTTTCTTCATCATGGAAATCGAACTTCAATGGTATTCTAGGAATGATACTTCATTCTTGTTATACCCAAATAATACAATACTCATCCATCTACCCAATTGTTTTCTTTAATTCCCTATAGGAAAGTATACATAAAATGAATGGGAATAAAGAGGTGATACCTTTCCAGTAGTTTTTTCAGGCTGGGAATTTTTTTTACTAAGAGTATTCCTACTTCTATTACAAATACTTCTATTATTATCAGGTCTGCTGCCCCTTTTTTCATCCCAATTCCAGTGAAATGACATATTGTACCAGTACTCAAAATATTTATACCAAAAAATTCTAGAAAAATATTAATATCCCTTGAAACTCGATCTTCTTTTATATTGATGATTTTGTTTATAAAATTCTGCTTGTTTTCCAGGCATCCTCCAACCTTTATTTTCCCATTTCCTTGGGGTTTTCCCATTCTTATGTCATATATAGGAGGAAAATTTTTACACCATTAATCATCCTAAAAATATTCAAATTATATTTCATAATCTTTATAATGAAAGGAAACAGATTTAGTATCACATGAGAATTTAGAAAAATGTTGTACCTTTTTCATGGGGCTGGTTTTCTCATCATCCTTGGATGGTTCAGCTTGAATATCCACTGCATTTTCATATACTTATATAATATTCTTTTAGAAATTTCCATATTTAAGACACATAGATTGTGCCTCATGAAGTTCCTTTTATTTAGCAACCATTTTTGTATTAAGAGATTCTGGTATCCTGTCTTATTATACACATTTCATCATGGGCATTTTTATCTCTTCTATGAGATCATTCTACTTCACATTTACACATATTTTATTCTTTTAAAATAGTTTTACTTTCTTGTAATATATGGAATTATGGTCAAAGTAAGAAATAAAATAATCTCTTAGAATATATTCTGTATAACCATACCCTTTTTCTTCTTCTTAACTACTTGTAATGTCTATTCATCTATTAACCTTATAGGTATATATGTATATTGATGGAAAATTATATTTTCTTAGTGTTTTTCATGGATGTTCTTATGTTTTTTGATTTTTCATGCAATTAAAGTTGGGGGGGCTGGTGCGCGGGGGGGGGGGGGGGGGGGAGCTGGTGCACGGGGGTGGGTGGGGGGTGTTGGTGCAGGGGGAGGTGGGGGGGGGGAGCTGGTGCAGGGGGTGTGTGTGGTGGGGGGGATGGTGGTTGATTAAATTTTCATCCCTTAGAGGTATAAAACTATTGCATCATAAATTCATGTGTTCTATGGAAACACTAGAATTTCAGTGTGACCGAGAGATTAGCTTTTAACTTCTTTATATTTGTGAAAGCACAAGTCTCATCTTAAGTTCACTAGAACTTGTTATGTTTACTTGGTCACATGGAGGAAGTAATAGTAGTATTTTGTGTGTGTGCACTGAATTTTACTTAGTTCAATGGGTCATACCACAACATTAGAGGAATCACGAATAAATGTATAGGAAGGAGTATCTAAGGTATTGGAACAAGTGAAGGAATTGGAGGATTCAGTTGCATCATTTATTTAAAAGTCATCCATCGAGGAAAAGGTTCTTTTTCAGCGTGCTATTTCTCTTGACTCTACAATCAAAATACTTCACTCTTTAACAGGGTCTCTTATTGATAATAAAGCCTTGGATTCTTCTTTAGCTGATAAGTTTGGAATTCCTTAACTAATATGCTTTAAATCTTCTATTATGATTTATCTTGTCCGTTTTCTTCTAATTAATAATCGATTAGTTCTATTGTAGGACTCAATTTTACAGAAGGGGTGTATCCAACCAAATTTATGTTACTAGAGTGATATATTATTCCAGTGTTTTAATCTCTAAATATATTATGCTTTTACTTTATTACATCTCGATGAAAAACTGCACAAAGAAAAATGTATCATGGCCGATGGTGTGGGATCTTCCTTTCTCCCAGTAAATTCTCAAGGTACTAATTTTGGGTCCATTCTTTTTCCAAATTTCCCTTACTAGTACCATTGCATTTTCTAATTTCTATCCTTTTCCCACTTCTTTGGAATACTAATGTGGTTGGATGGGGATGCTCATGTGTTATCAATTCCATTTCTTCATTTGAACTGTAGGTTTCTTTTTTGATGAAGTTTATAGGTCCTGTCAATGTGCGCGCTCCTAGTAAAGAGATCCAGTTCAAAGTAAAAGAAGAGTAAAATCGTTAGTATTCTTATCTAAATCCCATTTTCCTTGTCAGACCATGAATACATTGTAGGCCAACCACTCATGAGGATAACCATGAAGGCCAAAAGTTGCATCACTGTATATTAACTTGGTTAATTATGGTTCTTCTTCATCCTTTTATTCATATTTTCTTAGAATCTACATGTAAATAAAGCCAATATGGATAAATAAAGAATCAAGAATATGAATGGGGGGACTAACAGGGGGGATTCCAGTGGGGGGGGGGACTGGAGGGGGGAATGGGAAGGGGGTGGCAGGGGGTGGGGTGGGGGGTGCTGGCAGGGGTGGGGGGAGGAAGGGGAGGGGGGAAATGGGAAGGGGGGACTGACAGGGGGTGCAGGGTGCAGGCAGTACAGGGTGCAGGCAGTGGAGGGTGGAGTGCAGGCAGTGGAGTGCAGGCAGTGCAGGGTGCAGTGCAGGCAGTGCAGGGTGCAATGTAGGGTGTTTTGCAGGGTGTTGGACATTTCATGATTTAGTTTTCGTTCATGTAGTTTTTTTATGTTCATTTGTTCCAACTATGAGGTACATAATATCATGTACTTTGAGAATGTTTAACTTATGGATGAGGTGTTGGTCTCTTAACATATGGATGATGGGCACTCATGTATGATTAACTAGGTGAAGGGTGTCGTGGAGTACAGGGTGCAAGCGGTGTAGTTCACTATCAGATTCAGGTAAGGTTTCTTCCATTTTTATTCTTTGACTCAATTTTAATTAGGGTTTTGTGGTTTTTAGGTTACCTATATTTTTGTAGTGCGTTTTGGATCTCGTTGAGGACAGTGAAGCACCACATGACTGGGATATCCTCTCAACCTATGGGTATGAGGACTTCTAAAAGTTAATCATAAGGCCCGACTACTTGGTTCAGTTTGGGTCAGGTTAGGTTTTCTAGGTTATTTTTTATTGGGTTCATTTTTTTTGGTTTATGTCAATTATAACAGGTTCATTTTGTTCGAATTGGGGCTATTCAGTTCAATTAAATTAATTTTAGATTCAACCAGGTATGTTTCATTAGTTTCATTTTTTTCTTGCTCAATTAAGCTTTATTGAAGTCAGTTTTGATTAGTTTGAGTCAGTTTGGTTACATTATTTTCAGTTTGGTTCAGTTTCATCTTTTTCAAAACCATTAGATTTGGTTCCACTCTACTCAATTTGGCTTGATGGTGTTTGATTTAGTTCTAATAATATTATCATGTTTTTGATTAGTGTAGTTCATTTGAGTGGAAATTTTTGTATCATATCCATATTAGCATGTTTTTGGTTTTTGCAATTCAATTGACTGGTGTGTTGGGTAGGTTGGGGGGAGGGGTCTAGGGTGGGGGGCTATCCGGGGGGGGGTCTATTCAGGAGGGGGTGTGTAGGAATGGGGGGAGTGGGGGTGTGCAGTTAGGAGGGGGCAGGGGGTGGGGTGAAAGGTGCAGGGGGGTGGGGCAGGGGAGGTGTGCAGGAGCAGGGGGTGGGGGGGTGCTGGTGCAGGGTGGGGGGGGTGTACAGTGAGGAGGGGGCAGGGGGGTGCAAGGTGAAGGGGGTGGGGTAGGGAAGGTGTGCAGGAGCAGGGGGTGGGGTTGTTGGTTCAGGGTGGGGAGGGGGGCTGTCTAGGGGGAGGGGTGTGCAGTGAGGAGGGGGCAGGGGGTGGGGTGGAAGGTTCAGGGGGTGGGGCAGGGGAGGTGTGCAAGAGCAGGGGGTGGGGGGTGCTGGTGCAGGGTGGGGGAGCTGTGGGTGGGGGTAGGGGGGAGTTGGTAGTGTCCTCCCAACAGCCAGTACAGTGAACCGTGCTGTTTTTTTTATGCAGTGGAAAGGCCTATAGCCATAGTTTTAAACCATGGCTAAATCCCTATAGCCACGGTTCTATGAACCATGGCCTAAACTGTGGCCTTTATTGGCACGGATATAGGGCTGACCCTATATCCACAGTTTTCAAACCATGGCTATAGGTATATAGCTATGGTTGGAACCATGGATTTAGGGATATAGCCACGATTCGAACCGTGGCTATAGGGATATAGCCACGATTTCAAACCGGGGCTATAGGCTCCGACCTATAGCCATGCCAATACCAGCCATGGTTCATGAAACTGTGGCTACAACCTATAGCCATGGTTTTTGAGCCTATAGACATGGTTTAGAACCGTGTCTATAGCCTAAATTTCTAGTAGTTCCCAAAGACACAAGACCTCTCGATCTTCTATGTTGTATCAAGTGAAGTTTATGTAATAAATCATGTTTAAGTGTGAAATAAAAGAGCACGATTGTCATAGTTGGTATTAGAGGATAGGTTTAGTTATTTTTTTGGATTAGGATTAGAAAACCCTAGTGAAGACTCAGAGACAAGAATAAGTATAATAAAAACATCCATAAGTATTGGTGAGTATTGAGTAAGTGGTTTATCAAGAAAATACATCCCTGTCTAGATACGAACAGGTAGAGGCGACTTTGGTACAGATGTATCCTAAGGGTAAAACCCAAAAACACCACTTTGATCTAGACTTGAATGGGAACTGGTGCACGAAAATGGTCTTGCTGCACTCTTGGTTAGGACACTCTCTGGGGATATGCTTTGGTAAATTCACAAGCTTATTATGAACCCTTATTAAGGGAATTAAAAAAAATCCCCTAAGAAAATATATTAAAAAGTAGATCATGAATAGCATATATTAGATCCTATAGATTCATAAGTTAAGTAATAAAAGTAATTTATAAGTAATCTATTTTTGTCCTTGGATTGCCCTTTATGTGTTAACCCTAACTTTCCTTTTATTCTATCCAATGGCCGGTAATAGGAGGACTCAGGCTAATAATTGATGTGAAGATCAATGTGATGACTGTACTAATGAGATTCCCAATCTGATGGGAGAGGGATTCACAAAATTTGTCATGCTTATCTCTTAGTTAACTCAATATTTGAATAGAAACATAAGTCAAGAGGAATTTTCAACCCCCCCCCCCCAAGAAAGAACAAGTCACTATTGAGAGCTTCATGAGACAAAGGCCTCCTACTTTTAATAGATCATCTGATCCCTCAATCTCCGAATAATGGATCAACTCCATTGAAAAGATCTTCTCCATCCTTTAATGTTCTGAAAAAGAGAAGGTTATCTTGTATTATTATCATATGGAGGGTGAAGCTAATCAATGGTGGATGTTGATAAAAAATACGAAGCCTGAGGAGGATATTGAGGCGTTGGAATGGAAGGATTTCCAGAAGATGTTTTTCGATAAATATTTTCCGCGCACCCTCTGACTTAAGATGGAAAGGGATTTCCTTTCCCTGAAGCATAAAGAAGAAGAATCCATCAGAGCGTATGGGGAAAACTTCACAAGGCTTTCATGATATGCATTTATATTTTTCGTTACCCCTGAATTCAAGGTTGATCGCTTCTTTGGTGGGCTAAAACCTAGCCTGTAGAAAGTGTTGGAGATATGTGACTTCGACAGCTATGAGGAAATTGTCTGATGTGCCCTCAAGGTCGAAATAGAGATTAGGGAATCTCAGGTGTATCAAGGGGATAAGAAGTGTAAGGTGGACTTTAATTCTGGTGTTCCAATGGATAAATCTAATGGTGCTAAGAAGATCCAACACCCCACTTGCCAAAGGTGCAGAAAGAAGAACCCTGGAAATTGCCTAAAGGGGACAAGAAAATGATTTAGGTGTGGAAGAGAAGGGCACCTGACTATTAACTATCAGCAAGAAAAACCCGTGGCTCCGACAGAGGAGAGGAACAATCTGTTCGACCCTTAATGCATTGTTCATTGTTTCAACTGAAAAAAACCAGGGCACTTTGAAAATCAGTGCCCTAATCCAAGGGTTTTCGGAGGCAACCCACAACCTCTAAGGTAGCTAGGATGAGCTTTTTACATCACCACCAATGAAGTGAACCCCAAAAATGAAGTGGTGATAGGTATTCTAGTTATTCATTCAATAATAACTAATTTACTTTTTGATTATGGTTCTACACATTATTTTATATCTTGAAAGTTTAGTAGAACAATCCCAATGCCACCAAAAATCATGGAAGTAAAGATGTTGGTGAGTACGGAAAATGGGGCAATCATTGCATACCATGAATATAACTCCTCCACTGTCATAATTTGTGTATTGAACTTCCTGGTAAACCTCTTCATACTCCCTCTGGTGGAATTTGATGCAATTCTTGGCATGGATTGGATTTCCTTATATAGAGCCAATATAAATTTCCATGAGAGGGAAATCACTCTCTATATGGACAATCAACCTCCAATTATGTACAAGTGAAAGGAAGAGGATGAATCTTCTTTAGCTCCATCATCTCAAGTGTGGATATTACTGCCCTATGAGCATGCACATCTGGCTCAGATGATTGAGTCCAAGGAAGCAACCATCCTTGAAGACATGCCTACTATGAGGGAATTCATCGATGTGTTTCCCAAGGAATTTCTTGGTCTTCCTCCTAGAAGAGATGTTTAATTCTCAATTGATCTTATACCCGGGGAGTTACTAATATCCAAGAATCCATATAGAAAGTCTGTTTTGGAGCTTGAGGAGCTGAAGAAACAACTACAGGAGAATATGGATAAAGGGTTTATATGCCCAAGTGCTTCACCATAGGGTGCACCAGTCCTCTTCGTCAAGAAGAAGGATGGGTCAATGCACCTTTGAATTGATTATCATGAGCTTAAAAAAATCACGATAAAGAACAAGTATCCTCTCCCATGAATTGATGACTTGTTCGATCAGCTATGTGGAGCAAAATACTTCTCCAAGGTGGATTTGCGGTTGAGATATTATCAAGTAAGGGTGAAGAAGGAAGATATCCCCAAGACTACTTTTCGAACAAGATATGGGCATTATGAATTCATAGTAATGCCTTTTGGTCTCACCAATGCTCCAGAAATCTTCATGGACTTGATGAATAGAGTCTTTAGATATTACCTCGACAAATTTGTGGTAGTCTTTATAGATGATATTCCAATATACTCCAAAACCAAGGAGGATCATGAGAAGCATCTAATAACTGTACTAGAGACCTTACGGAAGGATAATATTTATGAAAAGTACAACAAGTGTGAGTTATGGTTGAAGTAAGTCTCATTCTTGGGCCATATCATCACAAGAAATGGGATATCTATGGATCCCTCCAAAATAGATGTAATAGAGGAATGGCCAAGGCCAACATTGGTATCATATATCCATATCTTTTTGGGATTATCTAGATATTATCGACGATTTGTTAGAAATTTCTCATGATTTTACAACCCTCTTACCAAGATAACTCGGAAGGGAGTAAATTTTTCTTGAAGTGATTAATGTGAATAAATCTTTAAGGAGTTGAAAAGGAGGATTATCACTGTGCCTGTGCTCACTTTAGCCACAATTGGAGAACTTTTCATGGTATTAAGTGATGATTCAAAGAAGGGATTGGGATGTGTGTTGATGAAAAATGAAAAATTCATTGCATATTCTTCAAGGCAATTAAAATTTCATGAGCAAAATTATCCAACACATGATCTGGAGTTGGCTGCGGTGATCTTCACTTTAAAAATTTTGTGGCATTATCTCTTTGGGGAGAAGTGTGAAATATATACGGACCACAAAAGCCTCAAGTATATATTCACAGAGAAGGAGTTGAACTTTCACAAATAAGATGGTTAGATCTGATCAAAGACTATGACTGTTCAATCCATTACCACCCTGGGAAAGTGAACAAGGTGGAAGATGCTCTAAGTAGAAAGGATCCAACGATTCTATCATTGATGAGAATTGATAAGGATGCAATCTTCTTAGATTTGATGAAGATGGACATGGGAATCATAAATAAGGGAACATCATTAATCCTTTCATAAATGATTGCTCAACCATCTCTTTTGGAAAGGTTAAAGGATACTCAAAGAAAGGATGCAGAAATTCTGAAAAGGGTGGAAGCTATCAGAAATGGGAAATCCTTAGATTTCATGGTTGACAAGGATGAAATCATGAGGTTTGAGTCACAATTATGTGTACTATCTGATCTAGAGATAAAGAAGGATATTCTGGATGATTCACATAGCTCAACCTTCTCTATTCACATGGGGAGCACAAAGATGCATCGAGATCTCTGAGAAAACTTTTGGTGGGACAATATGAAAAGGGAGATTATGGACTATACATCAAAGTGCCTGGTATGTCAATAAGTGAAGGATGAGAGGAAAAATTCTAAGGGGATGATGCAACCACTACCCATACCAACATGGAAGTGGGACAACATTACCATGGACTTTGTCACTGGACTTCCAAGTAATTATAGAGGAAACAATGCTATATGGGTCATTGTGGATTGTCTTATGAAGATAGCCAACTTTAACGTGATTCAATAGGACTTTTCTTTGGATCAACTTGCATGGGTTTACATCAAATAAGTGGTAAGGCTGCATGGAGTACCACTATCTATTGTATCCGATCGTGATCCGAGATTCACCTCGAAGTTCTAGAAAAGTATCCAACATGCTCTAAGCACTGAACTGAACTTCAGTATGACCTATCATCCTCAAAATGATGGCCAATCTGAGTGAAATTTTCATACACTAGAAGATATGCTAAGATCATGTTCTATGGACTTCAAAGGATGATGGGACCAACATCTTCCACTGGTTTAATTCTTCTACAATAACAGTTTCTACTTGAGCATCCAAATGGTGCCATATGAATCCCTTTATGGAAAAAGGTGCAGAACACCAGTGTGTTGGGATGAATTCGGTGAGCGTAAGCTTCTAGGACCAGAAATGGTCGAAGAAATGGTGGAGAAGGTGAAAACCATTCATCAACATATCAAGGAATCCCAGAGTCGACAGAAGAGTTATGCAGATAACTGTCAATGAGACCTTGAGTTTAAAGTTGTAGACATGCTATTTCTATATGTATCTCCATGGAATAAGGTCATGATATTTGGAAAAAAAGGGAAGTTAAGTCCTAGGTACGTCGACACCTTCGATATTCTTGATCGTGTCGGGGCTGTGGCCTATTGACTAGCACTTCCACCTACCATGGCCAAAGTACATGATGTATTTCATATATACCTCTTAATTAACTACATACCAGACCCTTCACATGTACTCTCTTTATAGGTGGTATAGTTAGAGGATGATATTTATTATGAGGAACAACTAGTAAAGATCTTAGAATGTGGAGAAAAAGTTCTACGAAATAAAACAATTCCCCTCGTTAAGGTGTTGTGGTGAAACCATAAGTTTGAAGAAGAGACATGGTAATTAGAGGAAATTATGAATCAGAGTTACCCACATCTGTTTTAGTGTTGGAAAAGGAAATTTCTAGGGTGAAATTTCTTAATGGGGGAAGATTGTAACGACCCAAACTTTCATTAATGGAAATTCCTCTTGATCTAATTAAATGTTTCTTATGGTTATATAAATTGTGAACTTCATTGGTTATATGTTTCTGGATTTTAAAATACCATTATGAATTGTGACCATTGCTAATATATATGTTGAACAGTGATCACATTATTAGTATAAATATAGGTCTTTAACAAATCCAATTTACTCAAACAAAGGAAGCGATGACCTCATCCAGTAGACTTTCTCCGTACGAAGCCCATTTTTCGGAGCTCGAAAAGGAGGTGGCATCATTGGGCTTCGCTCTTGATGAAGACCAAGCCGAGCTTGAATACGTTAAGCTCGAGCAGAACTGCCTAATAGATAAGTGGAAGTTGATATAGATTACCACTTGAGCAATGCTATCCGAGCCACCCCAAGAGTCTGTCACCATCGCGCACCTTACCCTTCGGTCTTATGCAGGTTTTATAAGGGGTTATGTAATAAGACCTTAAAAATATGAATATGTGAATTGTTTTTGTATATAATAATTAATATACATTAATTTTATTATTGTTACTTTGTAAATAGTTTTTAATGTATAAATAATATTTTTAGTTAATATTCAACTAAGAAATATATTTTGATGAATTAATGGATTTTTGAATTAAATAATGAATTATTATTATTATTAAATTAATTTTTATTAAATATAAATTATCGTATAATTTTATGAATGAAATTGTAATTTTTATTAAGGTTTGAAAGACGTTTTTGTCAAAACCCATGAATTTTCGATAAATGTAAGTTTTTATTTTAAAAGTAAAAATTCACATATTTTAAAAATTATTTATATAAAATGAATATTATTTTTGGAATCAAGATAACTAAATTATCCAATGGTGAATTTTTCATAATTTTTTGAGATAGTCAAATTTTTGGTTAAAAATTAAATACTGTTTAAATATATAATGTGTTTTATGACATCATAATGACCAAATAGTGATGTAATAAAATACTATAAATGATATTTTTGGCCAATATATGTTTTATCATTAAAATAATGTGATTTTGGGTTAGTTTTATTTATTTTACAAAACTTTAGTGGACCCTCCAAGAGTTATAAAACATTTTCACTTTTTAAATGAATTTCCTTGAGAGTGTGACTCACCTCCACATAAGCACCCTCAATATTTTAATAAGATAATCCATTGGCCTTATAAAATATTTTTTTCCACTCCTATTTGGAAAAAACCGTGGTCAAAAACCATGGTAAAAACCATGGGCTGGTTTGTGGAATTGATTATTTTAATGTGTGGTGACCCAAACCTAAATAATAAATAATTCCCTCTCCTTTCCTATATAAACCCACCCAATATCCCACTTACTCTTCACTCAAAGCCTTTTTATTTCTTCCAAACTCTTCCCTACTTTCTCTAGAATCCTCCAAAGGCACCCCAAGCTCCTAATAATCCTCTCTCAAGCCTTTCCCAAGCCTTTGGGATCACTCTTCCAAGTAAGGGATTTCCTCTTTTCTCATTTTTGTCTCAATTTTATTATGTTGTTATGCCATTTTGTTTTCAATTATAAATGTTGTGGTATGATTTAAAACATCCCCAATACTTCCCTATATATGTTTTAATTATTATATACCCCTTTCTCTCTCATTAAATACCCCTCATGTACACCCGTTACCATGTCAAAATTCCATAAGGAATCTCTCTCTCCTCATTTACATTCAAGAAATTCTTTTGTATTGTGAATATAAATTCCATTAATTATGTTGGAACATGTATCTATATGACCAAGTTACTGTCCATTTCATGTAAATATGATGAGACACCCATTTCTCGCTCATCAACCATTTTTATGAATTTCTATGTCACGCCGTTACGCTTCCAAAATTGCACCGCGATTTTCCAAGCCAATGTCCTTGTGTAGTGAATACCATGCCCATTTCCCTATCAAGGGTATTCACCTTTATGCACATTTACTTATTTATTATAGTGTTTAATGTATTAATTCCACATTTCCTTTATCTTGGAATAAATAATGAGGTTTAATGAATCCATTTTATATGATCCATGTGGCACATTTATGCATGAAATGAAATGTTTAAGAAGGGTGAGCCCTGATAGCGCTCCAATGCATTGGGTAAAGATTAGTATCATGATACATCAAGTACAATGAGGGTTTACTCATGAAAATTAAAGTGTAATGAGATTTTACTCATGATCCATGTGCAATGAGCCTTGGCTCTTTCTATAATCATGTTAAATGTTGTTGCCACATTTCCATATTAAGATTATCATGATTTATCATGCCTTTATGTTAATGTTTCTCTTGTGCTCCATTGATATTACCATTTTCTAAAATGTATTATATTCCTCATGTTATTCCATTTATATTCCCTTACTGGGCTTTATAGCTCACCCTTTTCTCATGCATGTCCTCTGGTTATCCTATGCAATGCTAAGTACATGGGAATGTAGTGGCCATGTAAAGGATGTTTTCAATAAAGATGTTGTATTTCATGTTTTAAGTTGTTATGTAATGATCCTAATCCCCAAAGAAACTAGACCTCTCGATCTTCTATGTTGTATAAATTTAATTTTATGTAATAAATCATGTTTAAGTGTGAAATAAAATATCAGGTTTGTCATAGCCAACATGGTGAGTCTATCGATGATGACCCTAATGGAATTGTTTCCTCTAGGGATTCTTGGTAGACCCATCACAATTCCCATAGATATAATATCCCACTTCCACATTGTAACCTCAAGGGGTTGAGCTAAAACTGCTAGAATCTGGGGTTTATCCTTCACTTTCTAACAAGGTAGGCATCAAGAGACTAACTCTATTACACACTTCTTCATCCCAAGCTACCAGAATTGACGTTGAAGGTTCCAGGTACATCTTTTTCATAGTTGGATGTACCACCAAGGGGGATGTATATAATGTTGGATCGTGTTATACAAAATATACATAAGAGGGGGGGGGGGTGAATTGTTTCTTTCAAAAATTATTGATAAATCTTGATGATAATTAATTCTGTTATTTTATATTTTTCATATTGTTTATGTAGTGGAAATAAACAGATATCAGGATGCAAAGATTTATAGTGGTTCACGACACAAAGATCCCCTAGTCCACTCCACCAATGATCTTCTCTATGAGTTTGGTGATTTTCACTATTCAATCCTCTTTTCACGAGACCATCCACAACTAAGTGCAGGCGATTGAAACCTTTACATTTTGAGGCTAAAATAGAGCCTTTTGATTCTAAACACGGAACCTATTAAACAAATTATTATGAGAAGTCGATACTCAAAATAAAAGAGTATTTTTTAAAAAAATACTTTCCAATTAATCTTCATAGTTGTATTAGTATGAAACTGACAGTAGATGGATCGTCATCTTCAGAAAGGTTGTTCTTCAGATAAGAGCAATTCTGAATCAAGCTGGTTGAAATTGATCTTGAAATATATTCAGCAACAAATTAGAAGTAGATTCATGATAGATCTCCAATTTATAACAAGTAAATATTCAAAGTTTCAATTTCAGATATAAAATAGATTCTGGTCATTATTTGTAGCAACATATCTGTAAAATATCTTTTTAAAGAATCAGCAAATCTCTGTTTTTGTGAAACTCAAATATCTTCAGATCTAAATCGTGTAATCACTGTGAATTCAAGAGATATCATGTAACCCATGTGATCTATAGAATTCATATACACAAAATATATAGAATAAAGATGAGTGTCTTATTCATAAATTCATATCCACAAAAATCGCCTGACAGATCTCAATATTCAAATGTTGAATAATAGAGTGGTTGTTAGTTCTCTTAATAATCAGCATGAAATCTTCCTCTTAAATCGATCCATTGAATCATGTATATACAGATTTAAATAATTCAAAGATTCTCTTTAAAAATGGGCTTTTAATCGAGCTTGAAATCATCCTGATATTCCATAAAAGACTGTTGTAATATAAAGACAAAACTTCAAATCTTCGATGCTTAAAGAAGTCAAACGTAGGGTTATTTTTAGAAGAAAATCATATATCAAACATAAGGTTAATGATCCATACTTTTATCTTTAACTTCGGAACATATGGTTCATGATCCATACTTTTCTAAGCTTCTAAATGTAAGATCCATGATCCCTACTTTTCGATAGAACTTAAGGTTTATTACAAAAGTAAGGTTGATGATCCATACTTTTGTGAAGCAAATGTAAGGTTTCATACTTATTTAAGGTTATTCATTCATACTTTTATCATATAAAAAATATAAGTTTCCTTCCAAATGTAAGGTTATTGAACCATACTTTTCTAAACTTCTGTAAAATAAATGTAGGATTTAATCCTTATGATACGCTCTCCAACATACGGTATGAACAATGTGTCCAGAATACACTGAATAGATTTCCGAACACTTTGACAAATATTTCACGCGAATCATATGAATTAATAGTATCCCAAAATTGGGAATATAAAGAATATTAATTTATAGAAATATACTTAAATTAAAATCATTATAATAACAAATAAGGGTATTTGTGAGCATCAAAATCATCATAAAATATAGAGTATTGTTGAAACAACATGCTCAACATATAAGACCCTCAGAATATCCTCATGAAATTTCATCAGTACCATCATCTATCATATTAAAAGTATTACGTGCTCTCCACCTTCAAAAAATCAATATAGAGAACTTCTAGTGGATAAATAAATATGAAATGACCCACAATAGTTATCTCCATAATAAGTATCCTTAACCCATTATAGAAGTGATGGGGGAAAAACCATCAAATGATAATAAGACGCACCATCCTTATCCATTAAGAACAAATGTAATGTGGCTAAATTCTCTAATGCTTCAGTCAATAATTGAGAACTGGATCTTTTTTTGAGAGTATTTTCCACCATGTTCCCTTTTTCAAGAGTATAGAATATCTTGAAGTCATAATCTAGGAGGAACTCTAACCATTTCCTCTTTCTCAAATTAAGATCCTTCTATGAGAAGATATACTTGATACTATTATGATAAAAATAGATGATAAATCCTCTTATATAAGGCAATGCTGCCTTGTTTTCAAGGAAAATACTACTACTACCATCTCTAGATCAAGGGTCACATAGTTCTTATCATGTGGTCTCAATTATTGGGACCCATAGGAAATCACTGCCTACCTCTACATAAAAACACAAACAAGATTGGTCTCTGATATATCACATAACATTATGTAATTAACACCCTCCTCTATTAGCACTACAAGAAAACAATGTTTTAACAGTGGTTTTTTCACAGTGGTTTTATTTTTTATTTTTTAAAAATATCTTCTAAAAAAATTCAATTTTTTAACTGTGGTTTTTTGAAAATCATAGCAAAATTTAAGAAAACATTTAAGAAAATTAAAAAAATTATTATTATTTTATTTTATTTTATTTATTTTTTACAATCAAATATAGTTTATTATTGATAATTTTATATATTTAAAATGATTCAATTAATTAATATTTATAATTATTTGTTAATAACATTTTTAAACTAAAAAAATCTTCAATAAGTAAAAGAACATACTTCAGCTTCAAATGACCATAACTTCTGACCTGAGAGTCCATTTCAGCTCCACAACTAGTCAAATCAAAGTTTATAAAATGAGAAAAAACAAGTAAGATTTAAATCATGTTATAATCAAAGGAAAAATATATATTAAAAATTCAAAAGTCTAAAATCAAACTTGAACTTCAAACGGACATAACTTTTATTCCGGGTGTCCGTTTGGGCTCTACCACATATCAAATCGAATCCTGCGATGAGCTCTATACTGTTTATGTCTAGTACCAACTCCTCAAGTATTGTACCCATTTTTATTTCACCAAAAAGGCCCATAAGGCCTCTGAAATAGAGGGACCCTGGATCTCCTCCATGGTCTGTGTTGTTCTATTATATTCAGTAAAAAGATTCATGTACAATATCACAATAATCATTATTATACTCACATATAATTTTAAATATACACACAAAAAAAAGGTGCGATGCAAAAAAAAGGCTACAAAACAAGTAATTCTCAAGAATTCACCAATCCTAGTACTACTCTCTCCCAATCATGATTAACTATAGAGTTCTGATAGAATTTGGTGCATTAATTCTAGTGTGATAGAACCCAACAATACACATATATTATTTTTAGATATTTGAAAGAGCTATCAATGATTTTAATATTATTTATTATTTATTATTTGAAATCAAATATAGTTTATTATTCACAATTTTAATTTTTTGTAATGTTTCAATTAATAAATATTTATATTTATTAGTTAATAATATTTTTAATCTGAAACCAAATCTTCAATAAGTCGAAGAACAAATTTGACATCAAACAACCATAACTTCTCATCCAGGAGTCCATTTCATCTCCACAACCAGTCAAATCGAAGCTTGTCAAATGAGCTAAAACTAAGTAAGATTCAAATCATGTGAAAATTAAAGGAAAAATATATATTCATATTTCAAAAGTCTTAAATCAAACTTGAACTTCAAATGACCAGAACATTTAATTTGGGGTGTCTATTTGGGCTATAACACATATCAAATCGAAGCCTACGATGGGCTCTACACCGTTTAGGTCTGGTACCAAATCTTTAAGTATTTTACCCATTTTTATTCCAACAAAAAGGCCCATACGGCCTCTGAAACAGAGGGACCCTGGAGCTCATCCATGGTATGTGATTTTCTATTATATTCAGTAAAACTTTTCACATACAATATCATAATAATCATTATTATACTCACATAAAATTTGAAATGTACACACACACAAAAAAAGGGTGCGATGCAAAAAAAAAGGGTGCGACACGAGTACTTCCCAAGAGATCACCCATCCTCGTACTAATCTCACCCAAACACTCTTAACTTGAGAGTTCTAATTAGATCTAGTGAATTAATGCTGATGTGATTTCACCCAATAGTACAAATACATTCTTTTTAGATATTTGAAATAGATATCAATAATTATCATATTATTTATTATTTGCAATCAAATATAGTTTATTATTCACAATTTTAATTATTTATAATGTATAAATTAATAAATACTTATAATTATTAGTTAAAAATATTTTTAAACTGAAACCAAATATTTAATAAGTTGATGAATAGACTTCGACATCAAACGACCATAATTTCTGATCTGGAAGTCCATTTCATCTACAGAACTAGTCAAATCAAAGCTTATCAAATGAGATAAAACGAAGTGAGATTAAAATCATGTGAAAATGAAATGAAAAATATATATATATTCATATTTCAAAAGTATTAAATCGAACTCGAACTTCAAATTGCCACAACTTTTAATCTGAGTGTTCGTTTGAGCTCTACCAAATATCAAATCGAAACCTGCGATGATCTCTATGCCATTTAGGTCAGGTACCAACTCCTAGAGTATTGTACCCCTTTTAATTCTACTAGAAAGGCCCATAAGGCCTCCAATAAAGAGGGAATCTAGATCTCCTCCATGGTTTGTGTTGTTCTGTTATATTCAATAAAAAGGGTGCAATGCATAAAAAGGGTGAGACACCAGAACTTCCCAGGAGGTCACCCATCCTAGTACTAGTCTCACCCAAGCATGCTTAACTTAAGAGTTCTAATGAGATCTAGTGCATTAATGCTAGTGTGATCACACCAAACAATACACATACATTCTTTTTAGATATTTGAAAGAGTTGTCAATGATTCTCATATTATTTATTATTTGCAATAAAATATAGTTAATTATTACCAATTTTAATTATTTGTAATGTTTCAATTAATAAATATTTATTATTATTAGTTAATAATATTTTTAAACAGAAACCAAATCTTCAATAATCCAAAGAACAGACTTCGACATCAAACGACCATAACTTCAGATTTGGGAGTCCATTTCATCTCCAAAACCAGTCAAATCGAAGCTTATCAAATGAGATAAAACCAAGTGAGTTTCAAATCCTGTGAAAATTAAAGGAAAAATATATTTTAAGAATTCAAATTTCGTAAATCGAACTCAAACTTCAAACAACCATAACTTTTAATCCGAGTGTTCGTTTAGGCTCTACCACATATCAAATCAAAGCATGTGATGAGTTATACACCGTTTAGGTCTGGTACCAACTATTTGAGTATTTTACCCATTTTTATTTTTCCAGAAAGGACCATAAGGCCTTAGAAATAGAGGAAACTTGGAGCTCCTACATGGTCTGTGTTGTTCTTTTATATTCAGTAAAAAGTTTCACGTACAATATCATAATAATCATTATTATACTCACATAAAATTTGAAATGTACACACAAAAAAATGTGATGTCAAAAAAAAAAGGGTGGACACAAGTACTTCCTAATAGGTCACCCATCCTACTACAACTCTAACCCAAGAACACTTAACTATAGAGTTCTAATGGGATAGGGTGCATTAATGCTGGTGTGATTTCACCCAACAATACACATACATTCTTTTCATATATTTGAAAAATCTCCCAAAGATTCTCATATTATTCATTATTTATTATTTTCAATAAAATATAGTTTATTATTTACAATTTTAATTATTTGTAATTTTTCAATTACTAAATATTTATAATTATTAGTTAATAATATTTTTAAATCAAAACTGAATCTTCAATAAGTTGAAGAACATACTTCGAAATCAAATGGCCATAACTTCTTATCCAAGATTCCATTTCATCTCCACTACCAATCAAATCGAAGCTTATCAAATGAGCTAAAACCAAGTGAGATTCAAATCATGTTGAAATTAAATGAAAAATATATATATTCAGATTTCAAAAGTTGTAAATCGAACTCAAACCTCAAACGGACAAAACATTTAATCCGGGTGTACGTTTAGGCTCTACCACATATCAAATCGAAGCGTGCGATGAACTCTACTCCATTTAATTATGGTTCCAACTCTTCAAGTATTTTACCCCTTTTTATTCCACTAGAAATCCCCATAAGGCCTCTGAAACAGAGGGACCCTAGAGCTCCTCCATTGTCTATGATGTTATATTATATTCAGTAAAAAGTTTCATGTACAATATCATAATAATCATTATTATACTCACATAAAATTTGAAATGTACGCAGACAAAAAAAAGGTGCGATGCAAAAAAAAGGGTGCAACACGAGTACTTCCCAAGAGGTCACCCATCCTAGTACTACAATCCCCCAAGAACGTTTAACTGAAGAGTTCTAATGGGATCTGGTGTATTAATGTGATGGGATCATAGGAAACAGTACACATACATTATTTTTAGATATTTGAAAGAGCTATCAATGATTCTAATATTATTTATTATTTATTATTTAGAATCAAATATAGTTTATTATCCACAATTTTAATTATTTTTAATGTTTCAATTAATAAATATTCATAATTATTAGTTAATATTTTTTTTAAACTAAAACCAAATCTTTAATAAGTCAAAGAACAGACTTCGACATCAAAGGACCATAACTTCTGATCCAGGAGTCCATTTCATCTCCTCAACCAGTCAAATCGAATCTTATCAAATAAGTTAAAATCATATGAGATTCAAATCATTTGAAAATTAAAGGAAAAATATATATTCATATTTCAAAACTTGTAAATTGAACTCGAACTTCAAATGACTGTAAATTTTAATTTGGGTGTCCGTTTGGGCTCTACCACATATCAAATCGAAGCCTATGACGAGCTCCGCACCGTTTAGGTCTGATACCAACTTTTCAAGTATCCTACCCCTTTTTATTCCACCAAAAAGGCCCATAAGGCCTCTGAAATAGAGGGACCTTGGAGCACCTCCATGGTATGTGTTTTTCTGTTATATTTAGTAAAAAGTTTCCCGTAAAATATCATAATTATCATTATTATACTCACATAAAATTTTAAATGTACACACACAAAAAAAAGGTGAGACACAAAAAAAGGGAGTGACGTAAAAAAAGGCGTGACACGAGTACTTCTTAGGAGGTCACCCATCCTAGTACTATCCTCTCCCAAGCATGTTTAACTCAAGAGTTCTTATGGGATCTGGTGCATTAATGCTTGTGTCATCGCACCCAATAATACACATACATTGTTTTTAGATATTTGAAAGAGCTATCAATGATTCTCATATTATTTATTATTTATTATTTATTATTTGAAATCAAATATAGTTTATTATTCATAATTTTAATTTTTTTTAATTTTTCAATTAATAAATATTTATAATTATTAGTTAATAATATTTTTAAACATAAACCAATTCTTCAATAAGTCGAAGAACAGACTTCAACATCAAACGACCATAACTTCTGATCCGGGAGTCCATTTCATCTCCACAACCAGTCAAAACGAAGCTTATCAAATGATATAAAACAAAGTGAGATTAAAATAATGTGAAAATGAAAGGAAAAATATATATTCAGATTTCAAAAGTTGTAAATCAAACTCAAACTTCAAACACCCATAACTTTTAATCTGGGTGTCGGTTTTGGCTCTACCACAAATCAAATCGAAGTATGCGACAAGCTCTATGATATTTAGGTATGGTAAAAACTCTAAAAGTATTGTAACACTTTTTATTCCACCATAAAGACCCATAAGGACTCCAAAACAAAGGGACCTTGGAGCTCCTCTATGGTCTCTAATGTTCTGTTATATTTAGTAAAAAATTTCACGTACAATATCATAATAATCATTATTATACTCACACAAATTTTGAAATGTACACACACAAAAAAAAGGGTGTGACACAAGTACTTCCCAAGAGGTCACCCATCCTAATACTACTCTCCCCCAAATACGCTTAACTGTAGAGTTCTAATGGGATTTTTTGCATTAATGCTGGTGTGATCGCACCCAATAGAACACATACATTCTTTTTAGATATTTTAAAGACCTATCAATGAATATCATATTATTTATTATTTATTATTTGAAATAAAATATAGTTTATTATTAAAAATTTTAAATATTTGTAATGTTTCAATTAATAAATATTTATAATTATTTGTTAGTAATATTTTTAAACTGAAAATAAATCTTCAATAAGTTGAAGAATAAACTTCGACATCAAACAACCATAACTTCTGATCTGGGAGTCCATTTCATCTCCATAACCATTCAAATCAAAGCTTATAAAATGACCTAAAACCAAGTGAGTTTAAAATAATGTGAAAATGAAAGGAAAAATATATATTCAGATTTCAGAATTCGTAAATCAAACTCTAAATTAAAAAGGACATAACGTTTAATCCAGGTGTCTGTTTAAGCTCTACCACATATCAAATCGAAGCCTACGACGAGCTCTACGCCATTTAGGTATGGTACCAAATATTTGAGTATTTTACTCCTTTTTATTCCTCCAGAAAGTCCCATAATTCCTTCGAAATAGAGGGACCTTAGAGCTCCACCATGGTCTCTGCTGTTTTATTTTATTCAGTAAAACTTTTCACATAAAATATCATAATAATCATTATTATACTCACATAAAATTTGAAATGTACACACCAAAAAAAAAGGTTGTGACACAAAAAAAGTGTGTGACATGAGTACTTCCTAGGAGGTCACCCATCCTAGTACTACTCTCATCCAAACATGATTAACTGCAAAGTTCAAATGGGATCCGGTGCATTAATGCTGGTGTGATCTCACCCAACAGTACACAGACATTCTTTTTAGATATTTGAAAGAGCTATGAATGATTCTCATATTATTAATTATTTATTATTTTTAATCAACTATAGTTTATTATTCACAATTTTAATTATTTGTAATGTCTCAATTAATAAATATTTATAATTATTAGTTAATAATATTTTTAAACCAAAACCAAATCTCCAATAAGTCGAAGAACAGACTTCGACATCAATGAGCCATAACTTCTAATACGGGAGTCCATTTAATCTCCACAAACAGTCAAATTGAAGCTTATCAAATAAGCTAAAACCAAGTGAGATTCAAATCATGTGAAAATGAAAGGAAAAATATACATATTAGGATTTTAGAAGTCCTAAATCAAACTCGAAACTCAAACAACCATAACTTTTAATCCAGGTGTATGTTTGGGCTCTACCACATATCAAATCAAAGCGTGTGACAAGCTCTACGCCATTTAGGTCTGGTACCAACTCTTCAAGTATTGTACCCCTTTTTATTCTGCCAGAAATCTTCATAAGGCCTCCGAAATAGAGGGGCCTTGGAGCTCCTCAATGGTATGTGATGTTCTGTTATATTAAGTAAAAAGGTTCACATACAATATCATAATAATCATTATTATACTCACATAAAATTTTAAATGTACACACATAAAAAATAGTGTGACGTAAAAAAAAGGGTGCGACACAAGTACTTCCCAAGAAGTCACCCATTCCAATACTACTCTTTCTCAAGAACATTTAACTGCAGAGTTCTAAGGGGATCTAGTGCATTAATTCTAGTGGGATCGCACACAATAGTACACATACATTCTTTTTTGATATTTGAAAGATCTGTCAATGATTATCATATTATTTATTATTTATTATTTTCAATTAGATATTGTTTATTATCCACAATTTTAATTATTTTTAATGTTTCAATTAATAAATATTCATAATTTTTATTTAATAATATTTTTAAACCTTAACCAAATATTCAATAATTCGAAGAATAGACTTTGACATCAAATGACCAGAACTTCTGATCAAGGACTCCATTTCATCTCCACAACCAGTCAAATCGAAGCTTATCAAATAATCTAAAATCATGCGAGATTAAAATAATTTGAAAATTAAATGAAAAATATATATTCATATTTTAAAATTCATAAATCAAACTCAAACTTCAAACGTCCATAACTTTTAATCCGGGTGTCCGTTTGGGCTCTACCACATATCAAATCGAAGCTTGCGATGAGATCCACACTGTTTAGGTCCGGAACTAACTATTAGAGTTTTGTACCCCTTCTTATTCCACAAGAAAGGCCCATAAGACCTCTAAAAAAGAGGGACCCTTGAGTTCCTCCATAGTCTGTGTTGTTCTATTATATTCAAAAAAAGTTTTCACATACAATATCATAATAATAATTATTATACTCACATGAAATTTGAAATGTAAGCACAAAAAAAAGGTGAGATGCAAAAAAAAAAGGGTGCGATGCAAAAAAAAGGTGCGGCACGAGTACTTACCAGGAGGTCACCCATCCTAGTAATACTCTTGCCCAAGAATGCTTAACTACATAGTTCTAATGAGATCTGGTGCATTAATGAAGGTGTGATCACACCCAACAGTACACATACCTTCTTTTTAGATATTGGAAATGGATTTCAATGATTCTCATATTATTTATTATTTATTATTTGCAATCAAATATAGATTATTATTCACAATTTTAATTATTTTTAATGTTTCAATTAATAAATATTCATAATTATTAGTTAATAATATTTTTAAACCAAAACCAAATCTTCAATAAGTTGAAGAACAAACTTCGATATTAAACGATCACACCATCTGATCCGGGAGTCCATTTAATCTCCACAACTAGTCAAATCGAAGCTTATCAAATGAGATACAACCAAGTGAGATTCAAATCATGTAAAAATGAATGGAAAAATATATATTCAGATTTCAAAAGTCGTAAATCGAACTCGAAATTCAAACAGCCATAACTTTTAATCCGAGTGTCCGTTTGGGCTCTACCACATATCAAATCAAAGCCGACACCAAGATCTACGCAGTTTCGGTCTGGTACCAAATCTTTGAGTATTGTACCTATTTTTATTCCATCAGAATGGACCATAAGGATTTCAAAATAGAGGGACCCTAGAGCTCCTCCATGGTCTCTGTTGTTCTGTTATATTCAGTAAAAAGTTTCACGTACAATATCATAATAATCATTATTATACTCACATAAAATTTAAAATGGACACACACACACAAAAAGGGTGCAACATGAGTACTTCCCAAGAGGTCACTCATCCTAGTATTACTCCCGCACAAGCACGCTTAACTGCAGAGCTCTAATGGGATCCGGTTCATTAATGCTGGTGTGATCACACCCAAAAATACACATACATTTTATTTAGATATTTGAAAGAGCTGTCAATGACTCTCATATTATTTATTATTTATTATTTGAAAATCAAATATGTTTATTATCTAAAATTTTAATTATTTGTAATGTTTCAATTAATAAATAATAATAATTATTAGTTAATAATATTTTTAAATCGAAACCAAATCTTGAATAAGTTGAAGAACAGACTTCGACAACAAATGACCACAACTTATGATACGGGAGTACATTTCATCTCCACAACCAGTCAAATCGAAGCTTATAAATGAGCTAAAACCAAGTGAGATTCAAATAATGTAAAAATGTATGGAAAAATATATATTCATATTTCAAAAGTTGTAAATCGAACTCGATCTTCAAACTGGAATAACTTTTAATCCGGGTGTCCATTTGGGCTCTACCACATATCAAATCAAAGACTGCGACAAGATTTACGATGTTCAGGTCTGGTACCAACTCTTCGAGTATTTTACCCCTTTTTATTCTTCTAGAAAGGCCCATAAGGCCTCTAAAAGAGAGGGACCCTGGATCGGATCCATTATTTTTGTTGTTATATTATATTCAGTAAAAAGTTTCATGTACAATATCATAATAATCATTATTATACTCACATAAAAGTTAAAATGTACACACACACAAAAAGGGAGTGACACAAACAAAAGAGTATGACACGAGTACTTCCCAAGAGGTCACTCATCCTAGTACTACTATTTCCCAAGCACACTTAACCGTAGAGTGATACTGGGATCTTGTTCCATAATGCTGGTGTGATCGCACCCAACAGTTCACATACATTATTTTTAGATATTTGAAAGAGAAACCAATGATTCTCATATTATTTATTATTTATTATTTTCAATCAAATGTAGTTTATTATCCATAATTTTAATTATATATAATGTTTCAATTAATAAATAATCATAATTATTATTTCATAATATTTTTAAACCGAAACCAAATCTTCAATAAGCTGAAGAACAGAATTTGACATCAAATGACCCCAACTTATGATCTGAGAGTCCATTTCATCTCCACAACCAATGAAATTGAAGCTTATCAAATGAGATAAAACCAAGTGAGATTCAAATCATGTGAAAATTAAAGGAAAAATATATATTCAGATTTAAAAAGTTTTAAATCAAACTTGAACTTCAAAGGACCATAACTTTTAATCTGGGTGTTCGTTTGGGCTCTACCATATATTAAATCGAAGCCTGTGACGAGTTCTACACTGTTTAGTTCTGGTACCAACTCTTCGAGTTTTGAACCCCTTTTTATTCCACTAGAAAGGCCCATAAGTCCTCTGAAATAGAGGGACCCTGAAGCTCCTCCATGGTCTGTGCTATTCTATTATATTCAATTAAAACTTTCACATATAATATCATAATAATTGTTATTATACTCACATAAAATTTGAAATGTATGCACACATAGAAAAGGGTTCGATGAAAAAAAATGTGTGAAACGAGTAATTCCAAGGAGGCCACTCATCCTAGTAATACTCTATCCCAATCAGGCTTAATTGTTGAGTTATAATGGGATCTACTGCATTAATGATGGTGTGATCGCACCTAATAGCACACATACATTATTTTTAGATATTTGAAAGAGCTATCAATGATTATTATATTATTTATTATTTGCAGTCAAATATAGTTTATTATCCACAATTTTAATTATATTTCATGTATCAACTTATAAAAATTCCTAATTATTATTTAATAACATTTTTAAACTGAAACCAAATCGTTAATAAGTCAAAAAATAGATTTCAACATCAAATGACCACAACTTCTGATCCGGGAGTCCATTTCATCTCCACAACCAGTCAAATCGAAGCTTATAAAATGAGCTAAAACCAAGTGAGATTAAAATCATGTGAAAATGAAAGGAAATATATATATATTCAGATTTCAAAAGTCTTAAATTGAACTCGAACTTAGAAAGACCATAACTTTAAATTCGTGTGTCTTTTTGGGCTATACCACATATCAAATCGAAGCATGCGATGAGATCTATGCCGTTTAGGCCTCATACCAACTCTTCGAGTATTGTACCCCTTTTTAATTTACCAAAAATTCCCATAAGGCCTCCGAAACAGAGGGACCTGGGAGCTCTTCCATGTTCTGTGTTGTTCTGTTATATTCAGTAAAATGTTTCACGTACAATATCATAATAATCATTATTATACTCACATAAAATTTGAAATATACACACACAAAAAAAAGGGTGTGACGCAAAAAAAAGTGTGGAAAATTAGTAATTCCCAAGAGGTCACCCCTCCTAGTATTACTCTCACCCAAGAATGTTTAACTGCAACGTTCTAATGGGATCTGGTGCATTAATGTTGGTGTGATCCCACCCAACAATACACCTACATTATTTTTAGATATTTAAGAGTTGTCAATGAATCTTATATTATTTATTATTTATTACTTGAAATAAAATATAGTTTATTATTTACGATTTTAATTATTTGTAATGTTTAAATTAATAAATATTCATAATTTTTAGTTAATAATATTTTTAAACTAAATCCAAATCTTCAATAAATCAAAGAACAAACTTCGACATCAAATGACCATAACTTCTGATCAGGGAGTCCATTTCATCTCCACAACCAGTCAAATCGAATATTATGAAACTAGCTAAAAACAATTGAGATTAAAATCATGTAAAAATTAAAGGAATATATAAGTGAAATTGAGCTTCAAATGCCCATAAATTTTAATCCAGGTGTCTATTTGGGCTCTACCACATATCAAATCGAAGCATGAAACGAGCTCTACGCCGTTTAGGTCTGGTACCAACTCTTTGAGTACTGTACCCATTTTTATTCCACTAGAAAGGACCATAAGGCCTCCGAAACAAAGGCACCCTGGAGCTCCTCTATAGTCTGTGATGTTCTATTATATTCAGTAAGAAGCTTCAAATACAATATCATAATAATCATTATTATACTCACATAAAATTTGAAATGTACACACACAAAAAACTAAGGTGCGAAGCAAAAAAAATAAGGGTGCGACATGAGTACTTCCCAGGAGGTCACTCATCCTGGTACTACTCTCACCCAAAAAATCTTAATTGCAAAGTTCTAATGGGATCTAGTGCATTAATGCCGATGTGATCACACCCAACAGTACACATACATTCTTTTTAGATATTTGAAAGAGTTTTAAATGATTCTCATTTTATTTATTATTTGAAATAAAATATAGTTTATTATCCATAGTTTTAATTATTTTTCATGTTTCAATTAATTAATATTCATAATTATTAGTTAATAATATTTTTAAACCGAAACCAATTCTTCAATAAATCGAAGAATATACTTCAACATCAAATAACCACAACTTCTGATCCGGGAGCCCATTTCACCACCAAAACCAGTCATTTTGAAGCTTATCAAATGTCCTAAAACCAAGTGTGATTCAAATTATGTGAAAATTAAAGGAAATATATATATATTCAGATATCAAAAGTCATAAATCGAACTAAAACTTCAAATGACCATAAATTTTAGTCCAGGTGTCCATTTGGGATCTACCACATATGAAATCGATTCCTGCGATGAGATCTACATTGTTTAGGTCTGGTAACAACTATTTGAGTATTTTAACCCTTTTTATTCCACCTAAAAGGCAGATAAGGCCTCCAAAATAGAAGGAACCAAAAGCTCCTACATGGTTTGTGTTGTTCTATTATATTCCGAAAAAAAATTTGCGTACAAGGTCATAATAATCATTATTATACTCACATAAAATTTGGAATGCACACACACACAAAATAGGGTGCGATGCAAAAAAATGGTGCGATGCAAAAAAAGGGTCTGATGCCAAAAAAAGGGTGCGGCGCAAAAAAAAGGTGTGACATGAGTACTTCCCAAGAGTTCACCAATCCTAGTACTGATCTCGCCCAAGAACGCTTAACTGCAGAGTTATAATGGAATCTGGTGCATTAATTCTAGTGTGATCACACCCAATAGTAAAGATAAATTCTTTTTAGATATTTGAAAGAGATGTCAACGATTCTCATATTATTTATTATTTATTATTTTCAATCAAATATAGTTTATTATCCACAATTTTAATTATTTTTCATGTTTCAATTAAGAAATATTCATAATTATTAGTTAATAATATTTTTAAACCGAAAAAAACTTTTCAATAAGTCTAAGATCAGACTTTGACATCAAAAGACCAAAACTTCTGATCCGGGAGCCCATTTCATCTTCATAACCAGTCAAATCAAAGCATATCAAATGAGATAAAACCAAGTGAGATTAAAATCATGTGAAAATGAAAGGAAATATATATATATTCAGATTTCCAAAGTCGTAAATCAAACTCATATTTCAAATGACCATAAATTTTAATCTGGGTGTCTGTTTGGGCTCTATTGCATATTAAATCAAATCCTGTGATGAGATTTACAACGTTTAGATCTGGTACCAAATCTTCAAGTATTTTACCCCTTTTTATTCTACCAGAAAGGCCCATAAGGCCTCTGAAATAGAGGGACCTTGGAGCTCCTCCATGGTCTGTGCTGTTTAGTTATATATATTAAAAGGTTTCATGTACAATATCATAATAATCATTATCATACTTACATAAAATTTGAAATATAAATGCACAAAAAAAAGGGTGCGATGAAAAAAAATGTTGCGACACAAGTACTTCCTAGGAGGTCACCCATCCTAGTACTACTCTTGCCCAAGCATGCTTAATTTCCGAGTTCTAATGGGATCTGGTACATTAATGCTAGTGTGATCCCACCCAACAATACACATACATTGTTTTTTAGATATTTGAAAGACCTGTCAACAATTCTCATATTATTTATTATTTATTATTTGCAATCAAATATAGTTTATTATCCACAATTTTAATTATTTTTCACGTTTCAATTAATAATTATTCATAATTATTAGTTAATAATATTTTTCAAATGAAACAAAATCTTTAATAAGTCGAATAATAGACTTTGACATCAAACGACCACAACTTCTGATTCGGGATCCCATTTAATGTCCAAAACCAGTCAAATCGGAGCTTATCAAATGAGCTAAAACCAAGTTAGATTCAAATCATGTGAAAATGAAACTATATATATATATATATTCAAATTTCAAAAGTCATAAATCGAACTTGAACTTAAAATGGCCATAACTTTTAATCTGGGTGTTTTTTTGGGCTCTACCACATATCAAATCGATGCCTGCGATGAGCTCTATGCCGTTTAGGTCTGGTAAGAACTCTTTTAGTATTTTACCCCTTTTTATTCAACCAGAAAGGACCATAAGGCCTCCGAAATAGAGATACCCTAGAGCTCCTCCATGGTATGTGTTGTTCTGTTATATTAAATAAAAAGTTTCACCTACAATATCATAATAATTGTGATTATACTCACATAAAATTTGAAATTCAGACAAAAAAAAGGTTGTGACACAAAAAAAAGGGTGCGATTGGAGTACTTTCCAAGAGGTCATCCATACTAATACTACTCTCCCCCAAGCACCCTTAACTGTAAATTTATAATGATATCTGGTGCATTAATGTTGGTGTGATCACACCAAATAGTACACATATATTCTTTTTATATATTTGAAAGAGCTATCAACGATTCTCATATTATTTATTATTTATAATTTGCAATCAAATATAGTTTATTATGCACAATTTTAATTATTTTTCATGTTTCAATTAATAAATATTCATAATTATTAGTTAATAATATTTTTAAACCGAAACCAAATCTTCAATAAGTTTAAGAACATACATCGACATCAAATGACCACAAATTTTGATCTGGGAGCCCATTTCATCTCCACAACCAGTAAAATCGAACCTTATCAAATGAGCTAAAACCTAGTGAGATTAAAATCATGTGAAAATGAAAGGATAAATATATATATATTCATATTTCAAAATTCATAAATTGAACTTGATCTTCAAACGGACATAACTTATAATATGGGTGTCCATTTGTGCTCTACCACATATCAAATCAAAGCTTGAGACGAGCTCTATGCTGTTTAGGTCTAGTGCCAACTCTTCGAGTATTGAACCCATTTTTATCCACAAGAAAGGCCCATAAGGCCTATGAAATAGAGGGATTGTGGAGATCCTCCGTGGTATGTGTTGTTCTATTATATTCAGTAAAAATTTTCATTTACAATATTATAATAATCGTTATTATACTCACATAAAATTTTAAATGAACACACAAAAAAAGGGTGTGATGCAAAAAAAGTGTGGGATAGGGGTACTTCCCAAGAGGTCACCCAAACTAGTACTACTCTTGCCCAAGAACGCTTAACTGTAGAGTTATAATGAGATCTCATTCATTAATGGTGGTGTGATCACACCCAACAATACACATACATTTTTTTTAGATATTTGAAAGAGTTGTCAATGATTCTCATATTATTTATTATTTATTATTTTCAATCAAATTTAGTTTATTATCTACAATTTTAATTATTTTTCATGTTTCAATTAATAAATATTGATAATTATTAGTTAATAATATTTTTAAACTGAAACCAAATTTTCAATAAGTCGAAGAACATACTTCGACATCAAACGACCACAACTTCTGATCTGGGAGCCCATTTCATCTCCACAACCAGTCAAATCGAATCATATCAAATGAGCTAAAACCAAGTGAAATTCAATTCACGAAAAAATGAAAGGAATATATATATATATATATATATATATTGATTTCAAAAATTAAATTGAACTCAAACTTCAAACGCCCATAACTTTTAATCTAGGTGTCTGATTGGGCTCTACCACATGTCAAATTGAAGCCTGCGATGAGATCTAATTAATTTAGGTCTGGTACCAACTCTTTGAGTATTGTACAAATTTTTATTCTACTAGAAAGGTCCATAAGGCCTCTAAAAGAGAGGGACCCTAGAGCTCCTCCATGGTCTGTGATGTTCTGTTATATTCAGAAAAAAAATTCAGGTACAATATCATAATAATCATTATTATACTCACATAAAATTGGAAATTCACACACTCAAAAAAAAGGGTGCGACACAAAAAAAGGGTACGAAATGAGTACTTCATAGGAGGTCACCCATCCTAGTACAACTCTCGCCTATGCAGGCTTAACTGTAGAGTTCTAATGGGATCCAGTGCATTAATGCTAGTGTGATCGCACCCAACAGTACACATACATTTATTTTAGATATTTGAAAGAGCTATAAACGATTCTCATATTATTTATTATTTTTTATTTGTAATCAAATATAGTTTATTATCCACATTTTTAAATATTTTTCATGTTTCAATTAATAAATATTCATAATTATTAGTTAATAATAATTTTAAACAGAAACCAAATCTTCAGTATGTCGAAGAACAGACTTCAACATCAAATGACCACAACTTCTGATCTGGGAGCCCATTTCATCACTACAACCAGTCAAATCGAAGATTATCAAATGAGCTAAAACCAAGTGATATTCAAATCATGTGAAAATTAAAGTATATATATATATATATATATATATTTCGATTTCAAAAGTCATAAATCGAACTCGAAATTCAAACGGCCATAACTTTTAATCTGGGTGTCTATTTGAGCTCTACTACATATCAAATAGAATCCTGTGATGAGATCTATAACGTTTAGGTCTGGTACCAACTCTTTGAGTAATGTACCCCTTTATATTCTGCCAGAAAGTCCCATAAGGCCTCCGAAACAGAGGGACCTTGGAGATCCCCCATTGTTTGTGATGTTTTGTTATATTCATTAAAAAGGTTCACCTAAAATATCATAATAATCATTATAATACTCACATAAAATTGGAAATGAACACACACACAAAAAGGGTGTGACACAAAAAAAAGGGTGCGACAAAAGTACTTCCCAAGAGGTCACCCATCCTAGTACTACTTTTGCCCTAGCAGGATTAACTACAGAGTTCTAACAGGATCTGGTGCACTAATGCTGGTGTGATCACCCCCAATATTTCATGTACATTCTTTTTAGATATTGGAAAGAGCTGTAAATGATTCTCATATTATTTATTATTTATTATTTGTAATAAAATATAGTTTATTATCCACAATTTTAATTATTTTTCATTATTCAATTAATAAATATTCATAATTATTAGTTAATAATATTTTTAAACTGAAAACAAATATTCAATAAATCTAAGAATAGAATTCAACATCAAATGACCACAACTTCTGATCTGGGAGCCCATTTCATCTCCACAACCAGTCAAATCAAAGCTTACCAAATGAGTTAAAACCAAGTGAGATTCAAATCATGTGAAAATGAAAGGAAAAACTTATATGTATATATATATATATTCAGATTTAAAAAGTCATAAATAGAATTCTAACTTCAAATGGAAAAAAATTTTAATCCTGGTGTCCGTTTGGGCTCTACCACATATCAAATCGAAGCCCGCGATGAGCTATATACTATTTAGGTCTGGTACCAACTCTTCGAGTATTGTACACCTTTTTTGTTACTTTAAGGTCCCATAAGGCCTCTGAAATAGAGGGACCGTGGAGCTCCTCCATGGTATGTGTTGTTCAGTTATATTTAGTAAAAAGGTTCACGTACAATATCATAATAATCGTTATTATACTCACATAAAATTTGAAATGCAAACACAAAAAAAACGTGCGACGCAAAAAAAAGGTTGGATATGGGTACTTCTCAGGAGGTCACCCAACCTAGGACTACTCTCACCCAAGTACGCTTAACTGCAAAGTTCTAATGAGATCTTCTACCTTAATGCTGGTGTGATCGCACCCAAAAATACACATACATTCTTTTTAGATAGTTGAAAGAGGTGTCAACAATTCTCATATTATTCATTATTTATTATTTGCAATCAAATATAGTTTATTATACACAATTTTAATTATTTTTAATGTTTCAATTAATAAATATTAATAATTATTAGTTAATAACATTTTTAAACTGAAACCAAATTTTCAATAAGTCGAAGAACAAACTTTGACATCAAACGACCACAACTTCTAATCTGGGATCCCATTTCATATCCATAACCAGTCAAATAGATCCTTATCAAATAAGCTAAAACCAAGTGAGATTAAAATCATGTGAAATTGAAAGGAAAAATATATATATATTCTGATTTAAAAAATTAAATTGAACTCAAAATTCAAACGGTCATAACTTTTAATTTGGGTGTCTGTTTAGGCTATACAACATGTCAAATTGAAGTCTGTGGTGATATTTACTCCATTTAGGACTGGTACCAACTCTTTGAATATTGTAACTCTTTTTATTCTACCAGAAAGTCCCATAAGGCCTCTGAAAGAGAGGGACCCTATAGATCCTCCATGGTCTGTGATGTATTGTTATATTCAGTAAAAGGTTTCACGTACAATATCATAATAATAATTATTATACTCACATAAAATTAGAAATGCACACACACACAAAAAAAGGTGCAACACAAAAAAAGGATGTGACACGAGTACTTCCCAGGAGATCACCCATCCTAGTACAACTCTCGCCAAAATAGGCTTAATAGTAGAGATATAAAGGGATCCAGTGCATTAATGCTTGTGTGATTGCACCCAATAGTACACGTATATTCTTTTTAGATAATTGAAAGAGCTGTCAATGATTCTCATATTATTTATTATTTATTATTTGCAATCAGATATAGTTTATTATCCAAAATTTTAATTATTTTTCATTTTTCAATAAATAAATATTAATAATTATTAGTTAATAATAATTTAAACCGAAACCAAATCTTCAATAAGTCAAAGAACAGACTTCGACATCAAACGACCACAACTTCTGATCCGAGAGTCCATTTCATCTCCACAACCAGTCAAATCGAAGATTATCAAATGAGTTAAAACCAAGTAAGATTAAAATCATGTGAAAATGAAAGAATATATATATATATATATATATATATATGTATATATATATATATTCAGATTTCAAAAGGTGTAAATCGAACTGGAACTTCAAACGACCATAACTTTTCATCCGGGTGTTCGTTTGGTCTCTACCACATATCAAATCGAAGCATGCGATGAGCTCTACGTAGTTTAGGTCTAGCACCAACTCTTCGAGTATTGTACCCCTTTTTATTCCGCTAAAAAGACCAATAAGGCCACCGAAACAGAAGGACCCTAGAGCTCCTCCATAGTGTGTGATGTTCTATTATATTTAATAAAATGTTTCATGTACAATATCATAATAGTCATTATTATACTCACATAAAATTGGAAATGCACAGACACAAAAAAACTTGAGACACGAGTACTTCCCAAGAGGTCACCCATCCTTGTACAACTCTCGCCCAATCAGGCATAACTATAATGTTCTAATGGGATCTGGTGTATTAATGCTGGTGTTATCCAACCCAACCCCACACATACATACTTTTTAGATATTTGAAAGAGCTGTCAACGATTCTCATATTATTTATTGTTTATTATTTGCAATCAAAAATTGTTTATTATCCACAATTGTAATTATTTTTCATGTTTCAATTAATAAATATTCATAATTATTAGTTAATAATATTTTTAAACCGAAACCAAATCTTCAATAAGTTGAAGAACAAACTTCAATATCAAACGACCACAACTTCTAATCTGAGAGCCCAATTCATCTCCACAACCAGTCAAATTGAAGCTTATCAAATGAGCTAAAACCAAGTCAGATTGAAATCATGTGAAAATGAAAGGAAATATATATATATATATATATTTTAAAAGTCATAAATCAAACTCGAACTTCAAACGACCATAACTTTTAATCTGGGTGTCCGTTTTTTCTCTACCACATATCAAATCGAAGGTTGTGACGAGATCTACGCCGTTTATATCTGGTACCAACTATTCAAGTCTTGTACCCATTTTTATTCGACCAGAAAGGCCCATAAGGCCTCTGAAATAGAGGGACCCTAGAGATCCTCCATGATCTGTGATGTTCTGTTATATTCAGTAAATTTTTTCACTTACAATATCATAATAATAATTATTATACTCACATAAAATTGGAAATTCACACACAAAAAAAAAGGTGTGACGCCAAAAAAAAGTGGCGACATAAGTACTTCCCAGGAGGTCACCCACCCTAGTATTACTCTCACCCAAACATGCTTAACAACAGAGTCGTAATGGGATCTAGGGCATTAATGCTAGTGTGATCACACCCAACAATACACATACATTATTTTTAGATATTTGAAAGAGTTGTCAACGATTCTCATATTATTTATTATTTTCAATCAAATATAGTTTATTATCCACAATTTTAATTATTTTTCATGTTTCAATTAATAAATATTAAAAATTATTATTTAATAATATTTTTAAACCGAAACCAAATATTCAATAAGTCAAAGAATGGACTTCTAAATCAAAGGACCACAACTTCTGATCCGGGAGCCCATTTCATCTCCAAAACCATTCAAATCGAAGCTTATAAAATGAGCTAAAACCAAGTGAGATTCAAATCATGTGAAAATTAAAGGATATATATATATTCATATTTCAAAAGTTTTAATTCAAACATGAACTTCAAAACGACCATAACTTTTAATCCGGGTGTCTATTTGGGCTCTACCACATATCAAATCAAAGCATGTGAAGAGCTCTATGCCAATAGGTCTCGCACCAACTCTTCAATTATCATACCCATTTTTATTCTACCAGAAATGCCCATAAGGCCTCCGAAACAGAGGGACCCTAAAGGTATTCCATGGTTTGTGATGTTCTTTTATATTTAGTAAAATGTTTCATGTACAATATCATAATAATCATTATTATACTCACATAAAATTGGAAATGCACACACACACACACAAAAGGGTGTGACGTAAAAAAAAGGGTGCGACACTAGTAATTCCCAGGAGGTCACCCATCATAGTACTACTCTCACCCAAGAAAGCTTAACAGAAGAGTTTTAATGGGATCCGGTGCATTAATGCTGGTGTGATCACACCCAAAAGTACATGTACATTGTTTTTAGATATTTGAAAGATATTTCAACGATTATCATATTATTTATTATTTATTATTTGCAATCAAATATTGTTTATTATCCATAATTTTAATTATTTGTAATGTTTCTATTAATAAATATTCATAATTATTAGTTAATAATATTTTTAAACTGAAACCAAATCTTCAATAAGCCGAAGAATAAACTTCGACATAAAACGACCAAAACTTCTGACCCGGGAGCCCATTTCATCTCCAAAACCAGTCAAATAAAAGATTATTAAATGAGATAAAACCAAGTGATATTCAAATCATGTGAAAATGAAAGGAAAATTATATATATATATATATATATATATATTCAAATTTCAAAAGTCGTAAATCGAACTCAAACTTCAAACGAACATAACTTTTAATCCAGGTGTCTGTTTGGGCTCTACCACATATCAAATCGAAGCCTGCAATGAGCTCTACGCCGTTTAGTTTTGGTAACAACTCTTCGAGTATTGTACCCATTTTTATTCCACCAGAAATTATCATAAGGCCTCTGAAAGAGAGGGACCCTGGAGCTCCTCCATGGTGTGTGATGTTATGTTATATTTAGTAAAAGGTTTCATGTACAATATCATAATAATCATTATCATACTCACATAAAATTGGAAATGTACACACACACACAAAAGGTTGCGGTGAAAAAAAAGGGTGTGACACGAGTACTTCCACGGTGGTCACCCATCCTAGTACTACTCTCACCCAAGCAGGATTAACTGCAGAGTTCTAATGGGATCTGGTGCATTAATGTTGGTGTGATCACACCCAACAATACACATACATTCTTTTTAGATATTTTAAAGAGTTGTCAATGATTCTCATATTATTTATTATTTATTATTTGAAATAAAATATAGTTTATTATCCACAATTGAAATTATTTTTCATGTTTCAATTAATAAATATTATTAATTATTAGTTAATAATATTTTTAAACTAAAACTAAATCTTCAATTAGTCGAAGAACAGACTTCAACATCAAACAACCACAACTTCTGATCCAGGAGTCCAATTCATCTCCACAACCAGTCAAATCAAAGCTTATCAAATGAGCTAAAACCAAGTGAGATCCAAATCATGTGAAAATGATATGATATATATATATATATTCTGAATTCAAATGTCATAAATCGAACTTGAACTTCAAATGACCATAACATTTAATCCGGGTGTCCGTTTGGGCTCTACCACAAATCAAATTGAAGCCTATGACAAGCTCTATGTCGTTTAGGTCTGGTACCAACTCTTTGAGTATTGTAACCATTTTTATTCCACTAGAAACACCCATAAGGCCTCCAAAACAAAGGGACCTTAGAGCTCCTCCATGGTCTGTGATGTTCTATTATATTCAGAAAAAATTTCATGTACAATATCAGAATAATAATTATTATACTCACATAAAAATGGAAATGTACGCACGCAAAAAAAAAGGTGCGACACAAAAAAAAGGGTGCGACATGAGTACTTCCAATGAGGTCACCCATCCTAGTGCAACTCTCACCCAGGAAGCCTTAACTGTAGAGTTCTAATTGGATCCAGTGAATTAATGCTAGTGTGATCATACCCAACAATACACATACATTCCTTTTAGATATTTGAATGAGATGTCAACGATTTTCATATTATTTATTATTTATTATTTGCAATCAAATATAGTTTATTATACACAATTTTAATTATTTTTCATTTTTCAATTAATAAATATTCATAATTTTTAGTTAATAATATTTTTAAACCGAAACCAAATTTTCAATAAGTTGAAGAACAAACTTCGACATCGAACGACCACAACTTCTGATTTGGGAGCCCATTTCATCTCCAAAACCAGTCAAATGGAAGCTTATTAAATGAGCTAAAACCAAGTGAGATTCAAATCATGTGAAAATGAAAGGAAATATATGTATATATATATTCAAATTTCATAAAGTAAATTGAACTTAAACTTCAAAGGCCATAACTTTTAATCCGAGTGTCTGTTTGGGCTCTACCATATTTTAAATTGAAGCATGTGATGAGCTCTACTCTAGTTAGGTCTTGTACCAACTCTTCAATTATTGTACACCTTTCTTATTCTTCTAGAAAGGCCCATAAGACCTCAGAAATAGAAGGACCCTGGAGCTCCTCCATGGTCTGTGATGTTCTGTTATATTCAGTAAAATTTTCACGTACAATATCATAATAATCATTATTATACTCACATAAAATTTGAAATGCACACACACACAAAAAGGGTGCGACGCAAAAAAAAGGGTACGACATGAGCACTTCCCAGGAGGTCACTCGTCCTAGTACTACTCTCTCCAAAGCAGGCTTAATTGTAGAGTTCTAATGGGATCCAGTGCATCAATTCTAGTGTGATCGCACCCAACAATACACATACATGCATTTTAGATATTTGAAAGAGCTTTCAAGGATTCTAATATTATTTTTTATTTTTTATTTGCAATAAAATATAGTTTATTATCCAAAATTTTAATTATTTTTCATGTTTAAATTAATAAATATTCATAATTATTAGTTAATAATAATTTTAAACCGAAACCAAATCTTCAATAAGTCAAAGAACATACTTCAACATCAAATGACCAAAAATTATGATCCGGGAGCCCATTTCATGTCCACAACTAGTCAAATCGAAGCTTATCAAATGAGCTAAAACCAAGTGAGATTCAAATCATGTGAAAATGAAAGGATATATATATATATATTCATATTTCAAAATTTTTAAATTGAACTCGAACATCAAATGACCACAACTTTTAATTCGGGTGTCCATTTTGGCTCTACCACATATGAAATCGAAGCCTTTGACGAGCTCTACGTTGTTCAGGTCTAGCACCAACTCTTTGAGTATTGTACCCCTTTTTATTCTACTAAAAAGGCCCATAAGGCCTCTGAAATAGAGGGACCCTGGAGCTCCTCCATCGTTTGTGATGTTTTGTTATATTCAGTAAAAATTTTCACATACAATATCATAATAATCATTATTATACTCACATAAAATTAGAAATGCACACACACACACAAAAAGGGTGCGACACAAAAAAAATGTGCGACAAGAGTATTTCCTAGGAGGTCACCCATCCTAGTACTATGCTCGCCCAAGCAGGTTTAATTATGGAGTTCTAATGGGATCTAGTGCATTAATGCTGGTGTGATCACATCTAACAGTACATGTACATTATTTTTAGATATTTAAAAGAGTTGTCAATGATTCTCATATTATTTATTATTTGCAATCAAATATAGTTTATTATCTACAATTTTAATTATTTTTCTCATTTCAATTAATAATTATTAATAATTATTAGTTAATAATATTTTTAAACCAAAACCAAATCTTTAATAAGTTGAAGAAAATACTTCGACATCAAATGACCATAACTTCTTATTCGGGAGCCTATTTCATATCCACAACCAGTCAAATCGAAGCTTATCAAATGAGCTAAAACCAAGTGAGATTCAAATCATGTGAAAATGAAAGGAATATATATATATATATATATATATATATATATATATATATTCCTATTTCTAAAGTCGTAAATCAAACACGAACTTCAAAATGTTCATAACTTTTAATCTGGGTGTCAGTTTGGGCTCTACCACAGATGAAATCTAAGATTGCTATGAGCTCTACACTGTTTAGGTCTAGTACCAACTCTCCAATTATTGTACCCCTTTTTATTCCACCAGAAAGGCCCATAAGGCTGCCGAAACAGAGGGACCCTGGATCTCTTCTATGGTATGTGATGTTATGTTATATTCAGTAAAATGTTTCACATACAATATCATAATAATCATTATTATACTCATATAAAATTGGAAGTGCACACACAAAAAAAAGGTGAGATGCAAAAAAAAAGGGTGCAACAAGAGTACTTCTCCGAAGGTCACCCATCCTAGAATTACTCTCGCCCAAGAATGCTTAACTACAAAACTCTAATGAGATCTAGTGAATTAATTCTTGTGTGATCGCACCCAATAGTACACATAAAATCTTTTATGATATTTGAAAGAGCTGTCAGCGATTCTTATATTGTTTATTATTTATTATTTTCACTCAAATATAGTTTATTATCCACGATTTTAATTTTATTTCATGTTTAAATTAATAAATATTCATAATTATTTGTTAATAATATTTTTAAACCAAAACCAAATCTTCAGTAAGTCAAAGAATAGACTTCGACATCAAACGACCACAACTTCTGATCCGGGAGACCATTTCATCTCCACAATCAATCAAATCGAAGCTTATCAAATGAACTAAAAAAAAGTCAGATTCAAATCATGTGAAAATGAAAGGAATATATACATATATATATAAATATTCAGATTTTAAAAGTCGTAAATAGAACTCAAACATCAAACAGGCATAACTTTTAATCCGGGTTCCCTTTTGGGCTATACCACATATCAAATCGAAGCTTGCGATGATCTCTACACCGTTTAGTTCTGCTACCAACTCTTAGAGTATTGTACTACTTTTTATTCCATAATAAAGGCCCATAAGGCCTCTAAAATAGAGGGACCCTAGAGCTTTTCCAGGGTTTGTGATGTTCTATTATTTTTAGTAAAAAGTTTCACGTACAATATCATAATAATCATGATTATACTCACGTAAAATTTGAAATGAAAACACAAACAAAAAAAAGGTGTGACGTAAAAAAAAATTGCGTGACACAAAAAAAAAGGGTGCAACATGAGTACGTCCCATGAGGTCACACATCCTAGAACTACTCTCACCCAAGAACTCTTAACTACTGAGTTCTAATGAGATCTAGTGCATTAATGCTGGTATGATCGCACCCAATAGTACACATACATTCTTTTTAGATATTTGAAAGAGCTGTCAGTGATTCTCTTATTATTTATTATTTATTATTTGAAATCAAATATAGTTTATTAACCACAATTTTAATTATTTTTCATGTTTAAATTAATAAATATTCAAAATTATTAGTTAATAATATTTTAAAACCGAAACCAAATCTTCAATAACTCGAAAACAAACTTCAACATCAAATGACCACAACTTCTAATCCAGGATCCCATTTCATCTCCACAACCAATCAAATCAAAGATTATAAAATGAGATAAAACCAAGTGAGATTGAAATCATGTGAAAATGATATATATATATATATATATATATATATATATAGATTTCAAAAGTCGTACATCAAACTCATACTTCAAACGACCATAACTTTTAATCAGGGTGTCCGTTTGGGCTCTACCACATATCAAATTGAAGCCTGCCATGAGCTCTATGCCATTTAGGTATGATAAAAACTATTCGAGTATTGTACCACTTTTTATTCTTCCATAAAGTCCTATAAGGCCTCTGAAATAGAGGGAACCTAGAGCTCCTCCATGGTCTATGCTGTTCTGTTATTTTCGGTAAAAAAATTTACTTACGATATCATAATAATCATTATTATAATCACATAAAATTTTAAATGATAACACAAAAAAAACGTGCGATGAACAAAAAAAATGGTGTGATGCAAAAAAATGGTGCGACACGAGTACTTCCCAGGAGGTCACCCATCCTAGAACTATTCTCACCCAAGCATGCTTAATTGGAGAGTTCTAATGAGATCTAGTGCGTTAATGTGACGTCCCTGACCCGACTGCCCATCAACCTGAGCCCTGAGCCCAGTTGGCCACATAACCCTTGGCTCATCTCCCCATAGGCCAGGGGCTGCCGACTAGCAGCGGGGGTGTAATGGTATGTCAGTGGGGAGACTGTACCCCCATGTTAGAGCACACAATGGTATAGTAGTAAAGTAATACAAATAGCGGAAGCACAACCAATGGATAAACAGGAGAAATAGGAAAATATACAAACCAAACAAAGGAAGTAAGGAAAACCTGGATAAATATACAAAAGCCTCATAGGCAGTGTCTGATACAAAATGGATGCATGGAATGCTGATACAATGGAAATAGAAGACAAGCATGCTAGACAGTAATACAAAAAGAGAACAAAAGTAGTCCACGAGCATCTCTAGACAAACTCGATCCTCTGCTCTGGATCTCCAGCTAGAACATACATGTATCAACAACCGGACACAGGTCCTTTGCCCCTAATAGTACCTACATCTGTAAAGTCTTAGGGATTTAGATGTAGGCTCTCTTGATATCGACCTCAGATTTGAAACAGGTTGGAATAGATCTAAGTTTTAGTCCAAAGCCCAAGGGTGATCCAACCCCTTCGATGGATCGAAGAACGGACACCAAGGGAAGAAACAACAAGAGAATGAGTGAGGAGAGGGTTTTGGAGCTCAAAGGAGGATCCCCTCTGGTTCTGTCCGCAGGTAGAAGAAAGAATGGGTTTTAGGCTTAAATAGAATTAAGGGAAAAATTGTAAATTTTTACCCATATCAGGGTCACACAGTTTAGGTGCACGGTTTACCAAACTGTTCCCAAACCGTGCGCACCTCACTGCCTCCGGAATGCAGAGCTGCATGGTTTATCCAAACCATGCGACTTTACTATTCACATCATGCGCAAACCGTGCGCCTCAATCTGCAACTCCAAATCTCAAACTCCCGGGCTCCGAACAAGCCTCAGACACTCCCTGAACCTTCCTTAGAATGTTACACACATTAAGCAAGCTTAAAGGAAATATTTTAAAGAAAATTTGACGATCCTCACCTTTTCCAAAGAGTCGGGTCGTTACAACCACCCCTCCTTAAAGCAACTCGTCCCCGAGTTGGACTTCCTAGGTTAAAGAGGTTTCACCAATGAAAAGCTCCCTCCATTGAGATCGTATATCAGCCTACCGCTCCCAGGTCTCGTCCTGTACCTGGCCATGCTGCCATAGCACCTGTACAAGAGGAACGAACCTACCTCGGAGTGTCTTCATACTCCGGTTGATAATTCTCATCAGATACTCCTCGAAGGAAGCATCCATATCCAGTTCAACCTCATCAGGATAAAACACATGAGTCGGATCTGAAAAGTACCGGCAAAGCTGAGATACATGAAAAACATTGTGCATGGCCTGATATCTCTGCAGAAGTGCAAGATGGTAAGCTACTGGCCCGATCCTCTTCACCATCTCAAATGGTCCTACGAACCTCGGAGAAATCTTACCCTTCTTATGAATACGTCTCTACCCTAACCTGGGTGAGACCTTCAAGAAAACCCGGTTCCCGACCTCAAACTCAAGAGGTCATCGGTGCTTGTTAGCATAAGACTGCTATCTAGACTGAGCTGTCTGCATACACTTCCTGATAAGCTGTATCTGCTGGGTAGTCTCATGCACCAGAAGTGGTCCTAGAACGACTGCCTGCCCTGATTCAAGCCAACACAAAGGCGAGCGATAAGGCCTACCACATAAGGCTTCATAGGGAGCCATCTCAATGGTAGTCTAGAAGCTATTGTTATAACTGAACTTGACAAGAGTAATGTGTTTCTCCCATGAACCTCCAAAATTGAGAACACATGCACGTAACATATCCTCTAGTACCTATATAGTGCGCTCGGTCTGTCCGTCAGTCAGCGGGTGATAGGCTGTGCTCAAAAGTATCTGCGTACCCAAGGCCTTATGTAAACCCTTCTAGAACCGAGACGTAAAATGAGGATCTCTATCTGAGACAACAGAACGAGGTTCTCCATGAAGGCACACTATCTCCTTAACATACAACATTCCCAAGTCATCAACCGTGAAGGTCTCCCGCACTGGTAAGAAATGTGCGACCTTCGTCAGACGGTCGACGATAACCCATACTGCATCACTCCCATGAGGTGACCTAGGTAAACCGGTTATAAAGTCCATAGAAGCATCGTCCCATTTCCACTCAGGAATGGACAGCCGCTGCAAAATCCTAGCCAGACACTGATGTTCCACCTTCACCTGCTGACAGGTGGAACAACGCATGATGAAAGTGGCTATCTCCCGCTTCATGCTAGGCCACCAGTACTTTTGTCACAAATCACGATACATTTTGGTGATGCCTGGGTGAACTGCCCATGCTGAGGCATGGAAATCTATCATCATCTCCACTCTGATGTCTGCTGGGACCCATACCCATCCACGGAACAATAGAGAATCACCCTCATCCATGGTCCAATCTGTAGATGCATCGTGAGCAACCCTTTCTCGTAAAACAAGGCCTTCTGGATCTGATAACTGTCTAGCCCTGACCCGTTCCAAAAGAGTAGATGTCACCGCTAAGGCCGAGAGAACGGTCTGACCCTGACCATCCTGAAACTCAACGTGCATCTCCGAAAACAGGGCCATCAGTTTCCATTCCTCATCAGATTCCCAAACTACCTGTGACTAGGTTTTCCGACTCAGCGCATCGGCTACTGAATTTCCTTTCCCAGGAGTGTAGGCCAGTTCGAAATCAAAAGATTGCAGGTACTCGACCCACCTGCGTTGCCTGAGATTTAGATCCCACTGAGTGAAGATATAATTGAGGATTTTGTGGTCAGTGAATACCACAAAACTCTCTCCCAACAAATAGTGTCTCCAATAACGTAAGGCATGTACAAATGCTGCGAGCTCAAGGTCATACGTCAGATAATTCCGTTCATGAGGCTTTAACTGACAAGAACCATACGCAAAGACTCGCTCGTCCTGCATCAAGACAACTCCAAGCCCGATACCTGATGCGTCACAATAGACCGTATAAGCCCTGCCCGGCTCTGGCATGATCAATATCAGTGCCAAAGTCATTCTGCCCTTCAGTTCCTGAAAATCTGTTTCACAAGGTTCCAACCACTCGAATCTCACCCCCTTTTTGGTCAAAGCTATAAGCGATTCTTCTAGGTGTGAAAAGTCCGGAATGAACCGTCTATAATAACCAGCAATACCCAAGAAACTTCTGATATCGAATACGTTCTTGGGTTGCTCCCAAGAGACTACAACACTCACCTTCTCAGGGTCAACTGAAACTCCAGACTCAGAAATACTGTGACCCAGGAAGTGAACCTTATTTATCCAAAAGTGGCATTTACTAAGCTTAGCATAAAGCCGATGCTCTCTTAGCGTATTCATCATGATCTCAAGATGGGTTGCATGGTCGTGTCTTGAGCGTGAATAGACTGAGATATCATCCAAAAATAAAACCACAAAATAATCAAGGTAAGGGTGAAAAATCTGATTCATAAGATCCATAAACACTGTTGGTGCATTCATAAGCCCAAACGGCATGACTAGGTACTCATAGAGACCATACCTGCTCCTGAACGCTATGCGAGGTATGTCTGAAGTCCTAACACGCACCTGGTGATAGCCTGACCTCAAATATATATTTGAAAATACCTTCACCGGAGCTGATCGAAGAGGTCGTCAATTCTAGGAAAAGTATACCGGTTCTTGATAGTCAGCTGATTTAACTTACGGTAATCCATGAAAAGATGAAGGGTACCATCTACCTTCTTGGCAAAGAGCACCGGTGATCCCCAAGGAGATGTCCTGGGATTTATAAAGCCTTTTTCTTCCAGGTCCTCCAACTGACTCTTGAGCTCCAAAAGCTCCTTAGGTGCCATCCTATAAGGAGGAATGGTCACTGGTGCTGCTCCTGGTACAATCTCAATGGTAAACTCCTCCTCTCTCACTAGAGGTAGACCATAGAAGTCATCAGAAAAGACATCTCTAAAGCGCTCCACTATAGGAGGATAAGCAGTGGGTTGTAACCCTTGGTCATCGAGATAAAGACTGTCAACCTGTGCTGTGATTCCACCTAAACTCTGGTGCTCCTGTCCTACTCGTGTCTCACTAAGATCCCATTCTCCCTTATGCATATTCGCGTCACCCTCTGGTGACGTAAAAGTCACCCTCCGATGATAGCAGTCAATCCGGGCTCTATAGGGAACTAACCAATCCATCCCGACTATTATATCAAAACCTTTCATATCCAAAACATATAGGTTCCACACGAAGAGGTAACCACCCACCTCGAGGGGACAATTCTGGAAATGATGAACACCCCCTAAACGGATACCTAAAGGGGTATATAACGTGATCATACCATGATATGACTCAACGTCAAGGTACAAACTTCCAATAATCGCCTCCAACCAGGACTTCGCAGAAAGTGGTCCACCATCTCCCGTAAAAGTAGGAGGATGTTGCGACTAAAACTCGCAGGTCAAATCTGCCATTATCTGGGTAGGTCACACTCCACCTTGCATACTATGCATCATACGCAAGAAGGTCTCATGGAACTGGGCATCGACGCCCATCTTAGGAATAACAAGAGGAGCCACGGGTGGCTCGACAGGAAGATTGGATGGCGGCTCAGGACCTGCCACCTCAGAAACATGATCGTCGCTGCCTTCAGCATGCGCGACCTGAGGACGTCTCGTAGTCATAGTGCTATAATTCCAAACAAACATCTCAAAAGAAGAAACCAAAAAGTTAAAGGTCGAACTCTAGAAGCTAGGACAGGTACTAAGCCTTCCTACCCCTAGTATCAGCTATCCATACCCATAGTAATTCTTAGAAAAACCCACAAATGATCAAATTTAACTTAATCCAGTGATATGGCATTTCCCATCCCATAAGGGCCCATACTCCTCATGAACTGAAAGATGAAACACACTTGAATGTCATTTATCATTTACTACTACTAAACAAGCATTTGAATTTACTTTAAAGAAAATGATTGGTTTAGTCGGAATGTCATTTTACGATCCATAAGGGCCCATACACCTTATGAACCAAAGAGTGACACCCACTAAAACCACCTCATTCCTCAATTCACAACCTGCAAGGAGGGTTAACACAGTTGCACACATATTGTCAAGGCATGGAAATAACCAACAAGGAATGCTCGTTGAAAATTTAGACTTGACATGGAAAGATGCATGGCCTAATCATATTGTACCTATCTTGATGCATGTTATAATGCATAACCCTCATTTCATCAGGTCAAACCATGAAATACAAATTTCGACCTCGAAAAAGTCATTAGCATCACAAATCATGTGAATCACCCAATGGTGAAACAATATCAATAGTAAATAGCAGAATCAGTAACAACATAATTTAGGCAACTTGGTCTTTTCCCCATACATGGGTTCGTGATGCCCAAGAACGACTTATAACTAAGTCCCTAAGCATTCCCGGTCTCCAAGTCCATCGTCGCCAAATGGTCAAGAAATAAAGAAAGAAAACCTCCTCTGATACCACTTTGTGACGTCCCGGACCCGGCTGCCCATCAACCCGAGCCTCGAGCCCGGTTGGCTACATAACCCCTGGCTCGTCTCCCCATAGGCCAGGGGATGCTGACTAGTAGTGGGAGTATAATGGTAATTCAGTGGGGAGACTGTACCCCCATGTCAGAGCACACAACAGTATAGTAGCAAAGTAATACAAATAGCGGAAGCACAACCAATGGATAAATATAAGAAATAGGAACATATACAAACCAAAAAATAGAAGTAAGGAAAACCCTAATAAGTATACAAAATCCTCATAGGCAGTGTCTGATACAAAATGGATGCATGGCATGCTGATACAATGGAAATATAAGACAAGCATGCTAGGAAGTAATACGAAAAGAGAACAAAAGTAGTCCATGAGCATCTCTATCCAAGCTCGATCCTCTGCTCTGGATCTCCAGCTAGAACATACATGTATCAACAACTGGACGTTGGGCCTTTTCCCCTACTAGTACCTGTAGTAGTAAAGTCTTAGGGCTATAGACGTAGGCTTGCTTGATATCGATCTCAGATTTGCAACAGGTTGGAAGAGATCTAAGTTTTAGTCCAAAGCCCAAGGGTGATCCAACGCCTTCGACGGATCGAAGAACAGACACCAGGGGAAGAAACGACAAGAGAATGAGTGAGGAGAGGGTTTTTGAGCTCAAAGGAGGCTCCCCTATAGTTCTGTCCATGGGTAGAAGAAAGAATGGGTTTTAGGCTTAAATAGAATTAAGGGAAAAAGAGTAAATTTTTACCCAGATCAGGGTCTCACGGTTTAGTCACACGGTTTACCAAACCGTTCGCAAACTGTGCACACCTCACTGCCTTCGAAATGCAGAGCTGGATGGTTTATCCAAACCGTGTGACTTTACTATTCACGTCGTGCGCAAACCGTGTGCCTCAGTCTGCAACTCCAAATCTCAAACTCCCGGGCTCCGAACAAGCCCCGGACACTCCCCGAACCTTCCTTATAATGTTACACACATTAAGAAAGCTTAAAGGAAATATTTGAAAGCAAAATTAATGATCCGAACCTTTGCCAAAGAGTCGGGTCGTTATAGTTAATGTTGGTGTGATCGCACCCAATAATACACATACATTCATTTTAGATATTTGAAAGAGCTACGAGTGATTCTCATATTATTTATTATTTATTATTAGCAATCAAATATTTTTTATTATCTACAATTTTAAATATTTTTCATGTTTTAGTTAATAAATATTCATAATTATTAGTTGATAATATTTTTAAACCGAAACCAAATCTTCAATAACTCGAAGAACAGACTTTGACATCAAACAACCACAACTTCTGATCCGAGAGCCCATTTCATCTCCACAACTAGTCAAATCGAAGCTTATCAAATGAGCTAAAACCAAATGAGATTAAAATCATGTGAAAATTAAAGGAAATATATATATATATATATTCAGATTTTAAAAGTCATAAATCAAACTCAAACATTAAACAACCATAACTTTTAATCTGGGTGTCCTTTTGGGCTCTACCACATATCAAATCGAAGCCTATGACGAGTTATATGTCGTTTAGGTCTCCTAACATATCTTTGAGTAATGTCACACTTTTTATTCCGCAAGAAAGTCCCATAAGGCCTCCGAAAAAAGGGACCCAGAAGCTCCTCTATGGTCTGTGTTGTTCTGTTATTTTCAGTAAAACGTTTCACGTATAATATCATAATAATCATTATTATACTAACAGAAAATTAGAAATGAAAACACAAAAAAAGGGCGCGACGCACAAAAAAAAAGGTGCAACACGAGTACTTCCCATGAGGTCACCCATCCTAGAACTACTCTCACCCAAGCACACTTAACTACTGAGTTCTAATTAGATCTAGTGCATTAATGTTGGTGTGATCACACCCAGTAGTACACATACATTCTTTTTTGACATTTGAAAGAGCTGTAAGCGATTCTCATATTATTTATTATTTATTATTTGCAATCAAATATAGTTTATTATCCACAATTTTAATTATTTTTCATGTTTAAATTAATAAATATTCATAATTATTAGTTAATAATATTTTAAACCAAAACCAAATCTTCAATAAGTCGGAGAGCAGACTTCGATATCAAATGACCACAACTTCTGATCTAGGAGCCCATTTCATCTCCACAACTAGTCAAATCAAAGCTTATCAAATGAGCTAAAACCAAGTGAGATTTAAATCATGTGAAAATTAAATTAATATATATATATATATATATATATTCATATTTCAAAAGTTGTAAATTGAACTCGAACTTCAAACGACCATAAATTTTAATCCAGGTGTTCGTTTGGGCTCTACCACATATCAAATCGAAGCCTGCGACACACACTATGTTTTTTAGGTCTAATACCAACTCTTAGAGTATTGAAATGCTTTTTATTTTGCTAGAAAGTCCCATAAGTCCTCCGAAACAGAGGGACCATAGAGCTCCTCCATGGTCTGTGCTGTTCGGTTATTTTCAGTAAAAAGTTTCACATACAATATCATAATAATTATTATTATACTCACATAAAATTTGAAATGAAAACACAAAAAAGGGTGCGACGCATCAAAAAAAAGGGTCTGACGCAAAAAAAGGGTGCGGGAAGAGTACTTACCAAGAGGTCACCCATCCAAGAACTACTCTCGCCCAAGAACACTTACGTTCAGAGTTCTAATGTGATCTAGTACATTAATGCTAGGGTGATCACACCCAATAGTTCATATACATTTTTTTAAATATTTTAAAGAGGTTTTAGTGATTCTCATATTATTTATTATTTATTATTTTCCATCAAATGTAGTTTATTATCCACAATTTTAATTATTTTTCATGTTTAAATTAATAAATATTCATAATTATTAGTTAATAATATTTTTAAACAGCGATCAAATCTTTAATAAGTTGAAGAACAGACTTCGACATCAAACGACCACAAATTCTGAACTGGGAGCCTATTTCACATCCACAACCTGTCAAATCAAGCTTATCAAATGAGATAAAACCAAGTGAGATTCAAATAATGTGACAATTAAAGGAATATATATATATATATATATATTCAGATTTCAAAAGTCATAAATCGAACTCGAACTTCAAATGACCATAAATTTTAATCCGGGTGTCAGTTTGGGCTCTACCACATATCGAATCGAAGCCTGCGACAAGCTCTACGCCGTTTAGGTCTGGTACCAACTTTTTGAGAGTTTTACATCTTTTTATTCCATCAGAAAGGCCCTTAAGGCCTCCGAAACAAAGGGACCATTGAGCTCCTCCATGGTCTGTGTTGTTCTGTTATTTTCAGTAAAAAGTTTCACACCCATGCACGCTTAATTACAAAGTTCTAATGAGATCTAGTGCATTAATGCTGGTGTGATCGCACCCAATAGTAGAAATATATTCTTTTTAGATATTTGAAAGAGCTGTCAGCGATTCTCATATTATTTATTATATATTATTTTCAATCAAATATTGTTTATTATCCACAATTTTAATTATTTTTCATGTTTCAATTAATAAATATTCATAATTATTAGTTAATAACATTTTTAAACTGAAACCAAATCTTCAATAAGTCAAAGAACACACTTCGACATCAAACGACCACAACTTCTGAGTATATATTCAGATTTCAGAAGTTGTAAATCGAACTCAAACTTTAAATGGTCATAAATTTTAATCCGGGTGTCCGTTTGGGCTCTACCACATATCAAATCGAAGTTTGAAATGAGCATTATTTCGCTTAGGTCTGCTACCAACTCTTCGAGTATTGTACCACTTTTTATTTTTCCAGAAAGGCCCACAAGGCCTCCAAAACAGCGGGACCCTGGAGCTCCTCCATGGTCTGTGCTATTCTGTTATTTTTAGCAAAAAGTTTCACATACAATATCATAATAATCATTATTATACTCACATAAAATTTGAATTTCAAACACAAAAAAAGGGCATGACACAAAAAAAATGGTGTGATGCAAAATAAAAGGGTGCAACATGGTACTTTACAGAAGGTCACCCATCCTAGAACTACTCTATCCCAAGCATGCTAAACTATAGAGTTCTATTGAGATATAGTGCATTAATGCTGGTGTGATTACACCCAATAGTACACATACATTCTTTTTAGATATTTAAAAGAGATTAAGAGATTATGATATAATTTATTATTTATTATTTGCAATCAAATATAGTTTATTATCTACAATTTTAAATATTTTTCATGTTTAAATTAATAAATATTCATAATTATTAGTTAATAATATTTTTAAACCGTAACCAAATCTTCAATAAGTCGAAGAATAGACTTCAACATCAAACGACCACAACTTCTGATTTGGGAGCCAATTTCATCTCCACAACCAGTCAAATCGAAGCTTATCAAATGAGTTAAAACCAAGTGAGATTAAAATCATGTAAAAATGAAAGAATATATATATATATATATATATATATATATATATATATTAAAAGTCATAAATCGAACTCAAACTTCAAAAGACCATAATTATTAATTCGGGTGTCCGTTTGGGCTCTACCACATATCAAATCGAAGCCTGCTACGAGCTCTATGCCGATTAGGTCTGGTACCAACTCTTAGAGTATTGTACCACTTTTTATTCCACCATAAAGGCCCATAAGGCCTCCGAAACAGAGGGACCTTGAATATACTCAGTGGTTTGTGATGTTCTGTTATTTTCAATAAAATGTTTCACGTACAATATCATAATAATCATTATTATACTCACATAAAATTTGAAATTCAAACACAAAAAAAGGGTGTGACGCACAAAAAAAAGGGTGTCACGCACAAAAAAAAGGGTGTGACACGAGTACTTCCCAGGAGGCCCCCCATCCTAGAACTACTCTCCCCCAAGCATGCTTAACTACAATGTTCTAATGAGATCTAGTAAATTAATGCTGGTGTGATCGCACTCAATAGTACACATACATTCTTTTTAGATATTTGAAAGAGCTGTCAGTGATTCTCATATTATTTATTATTTATTATTTGCAATCAAATATAGTTTATTATACACAATTTTAATTATTTTTCATGTCTAAATTAATAAATATTCATAATTATTAGTTAATAATATTTTTAAACTGAACCCAAATCTTCAATAAGTTGAAGAACAAATTTCAACATCAAATGACCACAACTTCTGATCTGAGAGACCATTTCATCTCCACAACCAGTCAAATCGAAGCTTATCAAATGAGTTAAAACTGAGTGTGATTCAAATCATGTGAAAATGAAAGTATATATATATATATATATATATATATATATATATATTTCAAAAGTCATAAATCGAAATCAAACTACAAACAACCATAAATTTTAATCTGGGAGTCCGTTTGGGCTCTACCACATATCAAATCGAAGCTTGCGAAGGTCTGGTACCAACTCTCCGATTATTACACCTTTTTTATTCCACCAGAAAGGCCCATAAGGCCTCCGAAACAGAGGGGACCTGAAGATCTTCCATGGTTTGTGTTGTTCTGTTATTTTCAGTAAAAAGTTTCACATACAATATCATAATAATAATTATTATACTCACATAAAATTTCAAATGAAAACACAAAAAAAGGGTGTGACGCACAAAAAAAAGGGTGTGACGCCAAAAAAAAGGTGTGGCGCGAGTACTTCGAAGGAGGTCACCCATCCTAGAAATACTCTCACCCAAGCACACATAACTACAGAGTTCTAATGAGATCTAGTGCATTAATGTTGGTGTGACTACACCCAATAGTACACATACATTATTTTTAGTTATTTGAAAGAGTTATCAGGGTTCGCATATTATTTATTATTTATTATTTGTAATAAAATATTGTTTATTATCCACAATTTTAATTATTTTCATGTTTCAATTAATAAATATTCATAATTATTAGTAAATAATATTTTTTAAACTGAAACCAAATCTTCAATAAGTCGAAGAATAGACTTCGACATCAAACCACCACAACTTCTAATCCGGGTGCCCATTTCATCTCCACAACCAGTCAAATCAAAGCTTATTAAATGAGCTAAAACCAAGTGAGATTCAAATAATATGAAAATTAAAGGAAACATATATATATATATATATTATATGTATATATATTCTGATTTCAAAAGTCATAAATATAACTTGAACTTCAAATGACCATAACTTTTAATTCGGGTGTCTGTTTGGGCTCTACCACATATCAAATCGAAGCCTTCGACGAGATCTACACCATTTATGTCTGTTACCAACTTTTCAAGTATTGTACTGCTTTTTATTCCACCATAAAGGCCTATAAGGCCTCAGAAACCGAGGGACTCTAGAGCTCCTCCATGGTCTGTGTTGTTATGTTATTTTTAGTGAAAAGTTTCACATAAAATATCATAATAATCATTATTATACTAACATAAAATTTGAAATGAAAACAAAAAAAAGGGTGTGACGCACAAAAAAAAGGCGGGACGTAAAAAAATGGTGCGACACGAGTACTTCCCCAGAGGTCACCCATCCTAGAACTACTCTCACCCGAGAACACTTAACTACAGAGTTCAAATGAGATCTAGTTCATTAATGCTGGTGTGATCACACCCAACAATAAACATATGTTCTTTTTAGATATTTTAAAGAGCCGTCAGTGATTTTCATATTATTTATTATTTATTATTTGCAATTAAATATAGTTTATTATCCACAATTTTAATTATATTTCATGTTTAAATTAATAAATATTCAAACTCGAACTTCAAACGTCCATAACTTTTAATCCGGGTGTCCGTTTGGGCTCTACCACATATAAAATCTAAGACTACGATGATATTCACATAGTTTAGGTCTGGTAACAACTCTTCAAGTATTTTACCACTTTTTATTCCCCCAGAAAGGCCCATAAAGTCTCCGAAATAGAGGGACCCTGGAGCTCCTCCATGTTCTATGCTATTCTGTCATTTTCAATAAATAGTTTCACGTAAAATATCATAATAATCATTACTATACTCACATAAAATTTGAAATGCAAACACAAAAAAGGGTGCGACACACAAAAAAAGGGTGTGACCTAAAAAAAGTGTGACACAAGTACTTCCCAGGAGGTCACCAATCCTATAACTACTCTCACCCAAGCAGACTTAACTACAGAGTTCTAAGGAGATCTATTGCATTAATGATGATGTGATCACACCCAATAGTACACATACATTCTTTTTAGATATTTGAAAGAGGTGTTAGTGATTCTCATATTATTTATTATTTATTATTTTTAATCAAATATATTTTATTATCCATAATTTTAATTATTTTTCATGTTTCAATTAATAAATATTTATAATTATTAGTTAATAATATTTTTAAATAGAAACCAAATCTTCAATTAGTTGAAGAATAGACTTCGACCATAACTTTTAATTCAGGTGTTTGTTTGGGCTCTACCACATATCAAATTGAAGCCTGCGATGAGCTCTATGCCATTTAGGTCTGCTACCAACTCTTTGAGTATTGTAGCACTTTTTATTCCGCCAAAAAGTCCCATAAGGCCTCCGAAACAGAGGGACCCTGGAGCTCCTCCATGGTCTGTTATTTTTAGTAAAAAGTTTCACGTACAATTTCATAATAATTATTATTACACTCACATAAAATTTGAAATGCAAAAACAAAAAAAGGGTGTGACATAAAAAAAAAGTGTGTGATGCAAAAAAAGGGTGCAACACAAATACTTCTCAGGAGGTCACCCATCCTAGAACTACTCTTGACCAATCATGCTTAACTATAGAGTTCTAATGATATCTAGTGTTATCATACCTTATAGTACACATATATTCTTTTTAGATATTGGAAAGAGCTGTCAGTGATTCTTATATTATTTATTATTTATTATTTGCAATAAAATATAGTTTATTATCCACAATTTTAATTATTTTTTAGGTTTAAATTAATAAATATTCATAATTATTAGTTAATAATATTTTTAGACCGAAACCAAATCTTCAATATGTCGAAGAACAGACTTCGACATCAAACAACCACAACTTCTAATCCGAGAGCCCATTTCATCTCCACAACTAGTCAAATCGAAGCTTATAAAATGAGATAAAACCAAGTGAGATTCAAATAATGTGAAAATTAAAGGAATATATATATATATATATATTCAGATTTCAAAATTTGTAAATCGAACTCAAACTTCAAACGACCATAAATTTTAATCCGGGTGTCTGTTTGGGCTCTACCACATATCAAATAAAAGCCTGCGCAAACTCTATGCCTTTTAGGTATGATACCAACTCTTTGAGTATTTTACCAGTTTTAATTCCTCCAATAATTCCCATAAGGCCTCTGAAATATAGGTTTTAGTTGTAGATACTAATTTCTTAAAATTCAAATGGTTATAACTTTCGATCCAGGTGTTCGTTCGGCCTATTCCACAAATCGTATTGAATCTCATTTAACAATCTTTGATTTGAATGGTTGTGACACTAAAAAAGGAGTCTCAGATCATATTTTATTGCCATTTTAGTGTTTTAGGGTTTTCAGTGGTTCTTATAGTTTTGGGAGAAAAGAGGAGGTCACTCGTTTAGTGCAAACCATGCGGGTTGGGTCGCACGACTGTGCGGAAACTCTACAGTTTTAGTAGACTTTGATAGAGGTTTCATCATAGTTTTCACATGTTTTGAAAAACAGTGTGGGGTAACTGTGCACTATGCCTAGACTTACAGGAAGCCTTACATGGTTTCTCTACATTTTTATAAGTTGTGCGGAGAAACCATGTGAGACCTGCACTACTAGAAAAATACCCTATACCAATGGTTTGGAACCATTGGTATAGGCCTCCAAACTGTTGGTATAGTCTATACCAACGGTTTTGAGAACCGTTTCCAAGTAAGCCATGGGGATAGGTCTATACCAACGGTTTTGAGAAAACCGTTGGTATAAGTAATATGAAAATCTATACCAATGGTTCCATAAACCATTGGTATATGTAATTCAAAAAATAATCATTCAGTTTGTTTTGATCCCAGTACCTCCCGTTTGTGATTGAACGACCTAACCACTAACCTAACTTACTTTTGTGAACATAATTTCATATATATATATATATATTATGATAAGTATTTTAAATCTTTATTTATTTAATGTCTTCTTCAATAATATTCCATTAAAAATACATGTACCTATACCAACGATTCTAAAAACCATTGGTATAGGTTCTTTGATTTTGGGACCTATACCAATGGTTTTGGACAAACCATTGGTATAGGGGGAGAGCTGTACCAACGGTTTGTCCAAACCGTTGGTATGGGGTCTCTATAATGGACCTATATCAACGGTTTTGGCCAAACCATTGGTATAGGTTCAAATTAGTAAACTATACCAATGGTTTGCCCAAAACCGTTGGTATAGATCATATTTCTAGTAGTGCTGCTATGTTTTTTTAATTTTTTTAATTTTTTTAAATAAAAATATTATATTAACTCATTTTGGGTTTTCTTTTAATGAACTGTGGCTCTACCCCTTTTAAAATCTCTCAATATTGTCTATCATTGGTTTTCAGATCCCCGCTCTGCCCATCCTCTGAATCGAGTGTTGTTCGTCTTCATGGATCTGCAATGGTAATGCAACAATTCCTTTTTATATTTTCTCAATTCTTCTGAATATCAATTGCACTAATTTGATTTAGGCTCATATTCCCTAATATATTGTTCTTCATCAGTTCTTCAGATTTATCCCAAACCAAGGTGAATCAAAGCTTGATATTGGATGAGCTATCTAGAATGAGTCTAAGGTAGGTGGTCTTATGCCTTTTGCTAATTGTCAAGTTTTTAATATATGTCATAGTGTTGCACAACCATTTTTATGTGTTTCCTTGATTTATAATTGAAACCTTTGTTTCCTATTGTTTTTTAGGTAATAGAATAGGGTTTTGACGCATGTATTAGGTTGTATACCTGGATTAAGGGCCACCCCATGGGTGAGTTCCCTTGGACGACCTTTTATGGTCATTGGGCCTAGGATGCCAATGAGGCATGCCTTTGTTTCCCTTTCAAGGGTTGTTAAAAATTATTTTTTTTGTTAATGAAAATTCCATGTTGTTAGTTGGCATTTGATTTGGTTTATGGTATGAAATGGTTGACTTACCCCTTGACCCATCTATGCCTATTCTTGTTTAAGAATGTTTAGATTGATTTTCATAATATATTAACCTACCCACGTGAGTTGTATAGTTGTAAAGCTATGTAATAATTTAATTTTCATGTGATTCTTGTTATAAGAAATTTTCCCATGTTAGTAAATGAAAGGCCAATCATTATGAGGTTTGTCCTTTCTTGATACACCCTTGGTGGTGAGTTATATAATATTATTTTGGGGTTTTACCTTATCATGCCTAATGAAATGTTTAATTAATTGAATGATGAAATGTTAATTATCCTAGGGTGAATCATGGATTCAATTTAGAATTAAATATATGGGATCATATACTATTGTACCTTGTTCCTTGAGTGAACCTTGGATTCAGATTAGAATGCCAAGGATGGGCTTAAAGGTTTTATTATGTTTAATCCGTGAGTGAACCATGGATACCATGGACATGCTCATAGAGGTTGTACTTAAATGCTGAGTGAATCATGGATCTATTAAAGGATGCCATGGATGGGCTCAAGAGGCATTGAATATATTACATTGGTGATACTTGGGGCTCCCTTATAGGACCTCCAAGGGTGGGATCGGTTGAAATGAACTTATACCACTCCGAGAGTGATATCGGGTTCCTAAGAGGATCGTTGGGATGGGATTGTAGGGTGTTGGTAGAATTTTACCTGGAGTGATACTTGAATTCCATCTTAGAAATTTCAAGGATGGGTTCAGGTTATAAATTAAATATTGAAATGAAATGATTTATGATGCTTCTTCCAAGCCAAATAAAAATCTTGGATTTAGTCTTCACTTGTTCTAGATTAAATGGCCTTCTGAGGAATCTGTTGTGCTTAAAGTTATATGGGGGGATGTCGTGATTGAGCTAGATCCCAAGAATTATGAATTATATGTAATTGAATTATTATATGAATGATGAAATTAAATGTAAATGGAAACCAATTATTGTAGGTTTTTTACTTTTGAGTACTTCCTAGTTTATTTCTTTCATTATTGCACACCGCCTGTTATATATATTCACTGACAGATCGGCACAGACCTTGGGTGGTTTCCTAATGGGATTCAGTATCACACCCTATTTGGGTCATGTTTTGGATCCAAATAGATTATATTATTACATGTATTGATAAGGGAAATCTCCCTCTTATAGGTACTTGATATATTTCTTAGGAGTAGGAGAGCATGGGACCAAGCTGAGGCTTGCAATGCTTCTGGCATTCTTTTTTTTTTCCTTTTTTGTACTTTTGGTACTTGTATTGTATATGACTGTAGTGTAACCTATTTTTGGATTTTGTCTAGAACATGTAACATGTAGCATCATTTTTTTTATGATATGACATCTGGATTATTTATATTATCAGTCTTCTGCTGTTTAATTCTGTTATATGGTATTACTGCTTCCTCTGTTGAATTTTTATTATTTCCACTATGTTACACTCTGCTAATGAGGCCATAGTATTCCCCACTATCACACCTAGGCCCTCGATTCTAGTCAGTAGCTTCTGGAATTGGGGGAGATGCGCTTGAGACCATGTGGCCAACTAGGCTCAGATCACTTTTTGGTGGAATCTGGGTTTAGGATGTTACAAAGTGGCATCATAAGAGTTTTTTTGGTTTGATTTAATATTTTGAGATAATAGACAGAGATAGGAAAAAATGTGATTTGGTAATAAGATGTGCTCAGGAGTAGCTACCCCATGTACAGGGAAAATCCAAATTGCCTCAAATTGAATTATGAATGTTAGATTTTGAGATATTAGAGTTGATTCAATTTCACCATTGGGTGACGAACTTGTATTGCACTATTATTTTTGATATGATTGTGTGTTATATTATGTTGAAACTTGATGATATGAGGGTATTCCATCTCATGCAATGTATATACACTTATTAGAAATCACATTCCATGCATTATTTTCATGCCATTTAGAGAGCATTACTGATTTCATGTTGTTGTGATAGATGTTGTGATAGATATACTTGTTGTTGTGATAGTTATATCAGTAAATATTATGGTATTAATTGGATAGATGCCAAGATATAGTCCTTGAGGTGTATGGGACCTCTTGGATCAGAAATGGGTACATCATGTTGTGGCCTTAAATTTTATTTTGTTACGATGTGTTATACATGAACACCAAGCTTTGATTCATGGGGAGTATGGACCCCCACAAATCATAATTTTTCATACCATTAGGTATCCATTTTTAAAGGGGATGTGATAAATATAAAATGATTATGAAATTAAGTGAAACTGAAATGAATTTTGATAGATACCTAGACCACACATGACCTTTGTAGTGGGATTTTGTTAGTCACTCATTTGTTTGAAGCCTAGACCTGACCCATGGGACAGACAGATGGGTGAGTTCTTAAAGGAAGGTTTTGAACTATACTATTTTTTATATTATATTTTGAGTTGTAAACCTTGACGATGATCTATAACTGAATAATGTGTCTGGAATTATAGATTCATTCCACCACGATGAACTCAAGATGTACGTCAGGAGGGTAGAGATGATCATAACCCGGAGGTGGTAGGCCATGGGCTACTAGTGGACCCTCCAGTCATGCCAATTATAGTAATAGTTATTATACCAGATGTAGGCACTGATGAATTGTTCTATGAAGGATTTATGAGGTTCATGAAAACCTTTCAAGGAGCACAACAACTTGGCATGTCTATGGAAGAATTGACGTGGGTGTTCCAACTATAGCATCCGCCCACGTTTTTGGGGGATGGTGGACCATAGGCTATAGATTCATGGATAGAGTCCAGATTTTAGATCTTTGAGCATTTAGAGATGTCTCATAAGAGGATGGTAAAATTTTCTACATACAAGCTACGTGATTATGCCAAGAGGTGGTGGTATGTTATGACTTAGGTGGAGAGTCATTGGGATATGGCATGAGGAGATTTTCAGACAGTCTTCTATGATTAATACTATACTGAGATGATGAGGTATAATAGATCCTAGTATTTTATGCATCTCGAGTAGGGTGCTTCGTCAATTATGGACTAATTGACCCATTTTACTGAGCTCCATCACTACACACCTATTTTGATGGGTAATGATGTATCAAAAGATAAGAGATTTGAGGATGGTATCAGGTATGACATCTTATTGTAGGTAAATGTATTCAGGTTGACTATTATATCTATTATAGTGAATTGGGAGATGATAGGTGAGTATAAGCTGAGGGAATACGGAGGTTCGAGCTAGGTTTGTTCGACCCCTAGATCTGGTACTGTCTCGACTATTAGTAGGAAGAGTCATATGGAGATTTCTCATGGTGATACTAGTAGTCATAACATATCTTTAGGTATCCAAGTGAGGTGATAACATTGTGGTAGGATGGGGAATACGAGTCCAGAGTGTCCGCTGGACCCAGTTGAGTGCCAATCTTGTGGAAATATGGCCTATATATAGTGATTCTATACGATGTTTTCACCAGAAGCTAGTGAGAGAGGTTCTACATCGACTCCACATTCAGGTGTGAGGTCTACAACTTCTCACCAAATAGATATTTGGAGTACATCATACCATTTATGCTGAGGTGGTGGTCATGGTTGTGGTAGGAATACCCCAGTTTCATAGCGACAATAGAATGGATCATCATAGGGTAACCAGGAAGTATCACAGGGATGAGGTACAAGTTAGGCTTATGCAATGCAACAAACCTAGTAGGAGTAGGATCCCATACCTTCTACTATAAGAGGTATTATTATAGTACCCAATTTTTTTAGATTCTGCACTTTTTGATTCATGGGATTCACATAGTTTCATATCTGTGCCCATTGTGGAGAGCCTTGGGCTCTGTGTTTTTTCTTCTAATGGTGTGATGATGATAGACACTCCATTAGGGATGATGATGAAAGTTTCATGTCAGTTCAAGGAGTTCCTCCTTGAGATTGGTGGGTGTCACTTCATATGGGATCTTTATGTCCTCGAGATGATAAGTTTTTATGTCATTCTCAGGATGGACTGGTTGATTTCTTTTTATGACTTTGTTGATTTCTATCACCATAGGGTGAGTTTTACATCTCTAGAGGGTGAAATGTTTTTAAATAAAGGAGAATGAGATGTTCATGTGATCCAAGAAGATCTTGAGCATCATGTCTTGGGTGGGATGATATTCTAGATTGTGAGTTTGTATCTGGATGACCAAGGAACACTTCATATGTATTTCCCTCTAGTATTTGATCATTTCAAGGATGTCTTCCGAAATTAATTTTTATGTTTAATTCTGATGAGACAGGTAGAGTTATCTATCATTCTAGTTCCATGAGTTGTTCTGGTATCTATTACTCCTTACAAGATATCTATGATAGAGTTGCAAGAGCTCAAGTGGCAGCTAGAGGATTTGGAGGAAAATGGTTTCATCTAACCCAGTACTTCTCCATAAGGTTCGCTGATCCTTTTTGCGAAAAAGGTAGATGGTACCCTCAAGATATGTTTCGATTACTAGAAATTGAACCAGTTAACAGTTAAAAACGGGTATTCTCTACCATGGATAAATGATATCTTTGATCATGTTTGAGGATCTCAAGTTTTCTCAAAGATTTATTTGAGATCTGGTTATCATCAGGTGCATGTTATACCATCATACATACCTCATACAACTTTTAGGAGTAGGTACGGTCTATATGAATATTTTGTTATACCATTGAGTCACATGAACATGACAGTGGTCTTCATGGAACTGATGAACTGAGTGTTCCATCATTATCTTAATTCATTTGTGGTGGTTTTCGTGGATGATATCTTGGTGTATTCTCACAATCGACATGAACATGCCAAACATCTTGAGATCATTTTTAATACACTAAGAGATAATTAGTTATATGATAAGCTCACAAAGTGCCACTTCTGGATGGACCAGATTCACTTCCTGGGTCACATCATCTTAGAGATAGGATTATTAGTGGACCCAGAGAAGGTGAGAGCAGTGGTTTCCTGGGATCATCCTAATAATGTCTTTAAGGGGTGGAGTTTCTTAGGGATGGATGGTTATTATAGTCATTTCATATAGGACTTATCATTCTTAGTAGCGCCATTGTCAGGCTTGACTAAGAAGGGTGTGAAATATGTATGGTCAGATTCCTATGATACATACTTTCATAAGTTAAAAGGAAGATTAACTTCAACAAAGATACTGTTTTTTCTTGAGTTAGGCAGAATTTACACTGTATACTACGATGCATCAGGTATTGGGATAAGAGTAGTTCTTATATAATGGGGTTGAGTCATTGCGTATAGGTCTCGACAGTTGAGGCCACATGAGAGGAATTACCTAATCCATGATCTTGAGTTGGCCGCAGTTCTTCATGCATTGTTCTATTGGATACATTACTTATTAGGAGAGCATTTTGTGATGTTCATAGACCAAAAAAGCCTCAAGTACATATTTAAATAGCATTATCTAAATTTAAGGTAGCGAAGGTGGGTGGAATACCTTAAATATTATGACTTTGAGCTTGCCTACATTCCCGGTAAAGGAAATTCAGTGGCTAATGAACTGTGAAGGGGTACTCAGATACAAGAAGTACAATAGGCCAGTAGGGAGTGGCAGATTGTGGCGTTTTTATCTGATATACACTTGGAGGTGCATGATAGTCAGGGGAAGATATTTCTATCATCCTTAGATATTAACTCTACTATACTGGACATAGTAAGGATGAGGCAACTATTGGACTTTGAAGGCCTATTTATATGAAAAGTGTGGTAGGTGAGGACCCTCCTCCTAGTTGGACCATAGGTGAGGATGAAGTTCTGCGTTTACATGGTCGTGTATGGGTTTCAGACGACATGCGCGAGGAGATGATGCTGGATTTTCATTCCTCTGTGTGGGAAGTGCATCCTGGTGTCACCAAGATGTATTGATATTTACATTGTCAATATTGGTGGCCAAGTATGAAAATGGATGTAGCTAGTTTTTTCATGAGATGTTCCACCTATCAGTAGGTGAAGGTGGAACACCAGTGACTAGATAGGCTTTTACAATATCTAACCCTTACTAAGTGGAAATGGAATGATGTTATGATAGATTTCATGATGGGTTTACCCATGTATCCTTAAGGCAATGATTCCATTTGGGTTGTTATTGATAGGATCATGAAGGTTTCACATTTCCTGCCAACCAAGGAAGCCTTTGGTGTTGATGATATTGGGAGGTTGTACATTTGTGAATTGCATGACTACACAGGGTCCCTTAATCTATAATTTCAGACAGGGACACCCAATTTACTTCTCATTTCTGGAAAGGGATAAAAATGGCACTAGGTACCCAGGTGCTTCTGATCAAAACTTACCACCCCTAGACAAATAGACAATTAGAGCGTATGATTCAGGTGCTTGAGGACATGCTGGAAGCATGCATCCTAGATTTCGGGGGCTCTTGGGAGAGGTACATAACCCTTGTTAAGTTCTCTTATAATAATATCTTCTAGGATACTATTCATATAGTTCCATATAAGGATTTTTATAGTAGTCTATGCCGATCACCCCTATGTTGGCTGGAGGTAGGAGAGACGGCTATGATGGGACCACATCTTGTCTAGGAGACCAAAAAACATGTGCAGTTGATTCGTAAGTTGATGGATACTATGTAGAATTTTCAGAAATCTTACACCGATTGCTGCAGAAAACCTCTAGAGTTTGAGGTCAGGGATTGGTTTTTCTTGCATGTTTCATTGAGGTTGGGACACAGAAGAATCATGATACAAGGTAAGCTTACACCGAGATATGTTGGGCTGTTTAAGATTCTGGAGAGAGTCGGGCCGGTTGCCTATCAGTTGCAGTTACCTCAGAGGTACTGGGCTATGCACATCATCTTCCATGTTTCTCATCTATGACGTTTCTATTCATAAATTTCTCAAGCATTTCATCCCAAGGAGGTTGATTTATAGGTAGATTCATCCTTTAAGGAACATACTATACGAATTGTGGATCATAGCATGAAGGTTCTCCATAATCGGCCTGTTCATTTAGTATGGGTGCTATGGCAGCACGTCTGAGTGTAGGATGAGACCTGGGATAGGGAAGATGATATGCAATATTAGTGGCCAAAGTTGTTCTTAGATATTTCTTCACCACCCTTGGAAGGGAAATTCAAGGATGAATTGCTTTAAGGGGGGGAGTTTGTAAGAACTCGACTCTTCTTTGAGGTACATATCTTTATTTTTCCATTAATTATCAGTTTAATTGCTTAAAAATGGAGTAATGTGAATTATATTTGGGGTCATGGAGGTCTCTAGGGTGTTTGAGGCTGGTCTAGAGCCCTAAACCCAAGTTTTGGGTGAAAAGAGGAGGTCACACGGTTAATGAAAACCATATGGGTTGGGTCACACGGTCGTGTGGTAGCTCTACAATTTTAGTGGACTTTGACAGAGGGTTCATCACAGTTCTCACATAGTTTGAAAATATATGCGGGGTAACAATGCACTATGCCCCATACATAGAGGAAGCCTTGCATATTTTCTGCATGGTTTGGCAAACCGTGTGGAGAAACTGTGTGAGACCTGCTGTGTGTTTTTTTTAATATTTTTATTTTTTAAAATAAGAAAATTATATTAACCCATTTTGGGTTTTACTTTAATGTACAATGGATATACCCATTTTAAAATATCTCAATCTTGGATATCCTTAGTTTTTATATCCCCACTCAGTCCAACCTCCAAATCGAGTGTCATTCCTCTCCTTGGATCTACAACAGTAATGCCTCAATTCCTTTTTATCCTTTCCCGATTCTTTTGGATATTGATTGTGCTATTTGGATTTAGGCTCATATACCATAATATATCATTCTTCATCCATTATTTAGATTTCTCCCAAACTAGGGAGAATCATAGCTTGATACTAGACGAGCTATCTAGCATGAGACTAAGGTAGGTGGTCTCATGCCTTTCACTAATTTTTGAGTTGTTTATATATGATGGAGTGTCGTGCACCCATTTTTAGGGTGTCTCCTTAATTTATAATTGAACTCTATTGTTTACTATTGTTATTGAGGTAATGGAATTGGTGTTTTGACACATGTATTAGGTTGTATACCTAGATTAAGGGCCACCCCATGGGTGAGTTCACTTGGATGACTATTTATGGTTGTTGGTCCTAGGATTCCTATGAGGAATGCATTTATTTCCCTTTCAAGGGTTGTTAAAAATGAATTTTGTTTGTTAATGGAATTTTTATGTTGTCAGATAGAATTTGATTTGGTTTAGGGTATAGGATGGTTGAATTTCCCCTTGACCTTTGTATGCTTATGCTTGTTTAAGTATGTTTGGATTGATTTTATTAATCTATTGACCTGCTCATGTAAATTGTATAATTGTTAAGCCATGTAATAGTTTAATTTTCATGTGATGGTTATTATGAGAAATGTTCCCATGTGAGTAAATGAAAGGAAAAGACTTATAAGGTTGGTACTGTAACGACCCAATCTTTTTGAGTATTATATCAACTTACTCTTAATGATTTAATAAGATGTTAATGGTTAATGCAGAAAGAGGAGTCGATGGCTTCATCCAGTAGACTCGACCCTTATGAAGCCCACTTATCAGAGCTTGGGAAGGAGGTAGCATCTGTGGGCTTCGCTTTGGACCAAGCCCAAGCTGAACTCCAGCGTGTCAAGCTTGAACGGAAACGCCTACGGGAGAAGTTCAAGTTAGTAGAGATTACTACTAGGGCAATGTTATCTGAGCCTCCCTCAGTTTCTCTCACCATATCACACCTTACACTTAGGTCTTATGTCGGTGTTATAAAGGGCTATGTGACGAGACCCTAGCTTCCTTGTGTAATCCTTTCAGGTGAATAAATTGAGATTTCTTCCTTTAGTGATGTTTGTGAAATTTCAAATGTCCAGATAATTTTAGAATGCATTTTATTGATGAATTTTTTGGAAAAAAGGATATTTTAAAATATTTATGAAAACCCTAAATAACTAATGATGTGTAATGATTTTCAAAAAATGGTCTTCTACAAAAGTGTTCAGTAAGGAATTTGGAGTCTAATAAGATCAACTTAATTTTTGATGAATAGTAAATTATGAATAGTGATTTTATGCTTAGGATTAGTAATGTGACCAAATGGATTAGTAATTTCACTCAAAGAAAGTTTTAATATAATTTAGACACCTAGATTAAGTAATGTGATTCAATAAAATGGGTAAATAATGGTTTCATAAATTATTAGACAAGTATTAGTTTTTTCAGATGAATAGTGTTTTTTAATTAAAAATTTAATTAAAAATAATTAGAAAATTATTTTTATAAAAAGGACTTTATTTTTGAACTCAGAGCATCGATATTATGTTAAGGTAATTTTTGGGGATTTTTTCTGAAAAAAATGAATTTTCGATGAATAGTGTTTTTATTTAAAAATTAAATTAAAAATATTTAGAAAATTATTTTTATAAAATGGATTTCATTTTTGAAATCAGAGCATTGATATTTGGTTAAGGTGAAATTTTGGTATTATTCTGAGAAAGTTGGATTTTTGATGAATAGTGAAAATATAGTTTTTAAGTTATGGGTGTTTAATGACATCATTAAATGATATATTAAGTATATATTCAGTATGATCTAATTATGAATAGTAAGATAAGGTATGAGGTGTCCCAAGTGGCCAATACCATGGGCAAATACCATGGTCAAGCCCATGGTTTTGCCAAAACCACTAGTGAGGTGTCCCTTGGCCATTATTGCCTTGTCCCCTCACTTTCCCTATAAATACCCACCCTTTCCTCCTTTAGTTTTCACTCCCAACTCTCCCCCAACGAATTTCTGGTCTCCTTACCTCCCAAGGAGTCCTCCCAAGGTGCCCCCAAGCCCTCAAGGTCCAAACCTTTGAGTTTTAAGAGTTACGTTTTAAGGTAAGGGATCTGACCTCTCTCTTTCTTTTCATGTAATCCTTTTTATGTCATTCCTTTTATGCTCCATGTTCTTATGTGAGAGGATGTTCTTTTATATTCCTCTTACTTCCCTTTTCATGTTTATATGATGAGAGATCCCCTCTTACTCTCATTATTTCGTTTTATGAATGTTTAAGTGATGCCGTTAGGCTGTCGAATTTTTAAGGGATTCTTTCACCCTTCTCATTTTTCAAGTTCGATTTTCATGTCAAGTCTTTCAAGTTCCTTTTTTTATGATGGGGTATGATCTCTATATATATCATACTGATATATTATTATCATATGATGAGGGAACCTATTTGATCTTGTAAAATCATTTTTTTATTGAAGTTAAGTGACGCCGTTAGGCTGCTGAATTTTCGTAAGAGAAATCTTGTTTTGTCTCACTTACAGGTTTTTCATTTCATATGGTATATCTTTCAAATTTCATTACCATGTTCTTAAATCCCTTATATTATGTCCCCCTACTGTTTTATGGATCATTTATGAGTGGGTGACCCATGTCCCCTCTCTTTTCAATGTTTTCTAAAACCTTGTAACATAGCCGTTATGCTGCAGAATTTTCGTCTCAAAATGCCTCTCTCTTTTCTCAAAATTATTTTATGTTATAAAGTGAATACTCAAATCTCTTATTTCTACAAGGGTATTCACATATATATCAAAATGTTCTATTTTAAATTCTGGTATTTACATAGATGAGACCCGCTTTCCCTTTCCGTGGGTTTAAAGTGACGTAAAGATCATGTCTTTAAAGCAGTTTTTAAAACATTATGATTATGAAATGAAACCCATTTATTTTATGCTATATGGGTTATTTATGAAATGTTTTATGATGATATATGTGGATCAAATGATAATAAAGGAAAATTTAAGGGTGCGCCCTGATAGCGCTCCAATGCATTGGGTAATTATGTAACCACTAGAGATTACAATTTTCACGATACCTTGGTGAATAACCTTGGTAATTTTCAAATGACACCTTGGGGATGGACCTTGGTGATATGTTCATGATTGTCTATGTTAAATGATGTAGCCACATCTTCAAGTTATGGAAAATTTTATTTTTATTATGAAATGCCTCATGATTTCTTTCTCATGCCTTAAAGTTCTTTTCATGTCCTTATTGAAGTATCTCAAGTTCACATGTAAAATGTTCCTCTTGTTTCCCTTACTGGGCCTTCTGCTCACCCTTTCTTTTGATGTATGTCCCCAGGTTATGAGATATATTAATGAACCTAGGTTGAACTTAAGGATAAGCCATTCAAGTGTTTAAGAAGAATTTTTTATGTTGTTTTCTTGTTTTATGTTCCTGGTTTCCAAGACACTAGACCTTAAAGATCCTCAGTTTTGTGTAATGTAATGAAATTTTATGTTATAAAATGGCGGGATGCTATAGTTGGTATCAAAGGATGGTTTAGTTATTTGTGGAAATTAGGATATAAAAACTTTAGGAAGAACCCTATAGAAATGTTTAAATATAGGAAAACTTCCTGGTATTTTGGTAAGTATTGAGTAAGTGGTTTATCAAACAGATACATCCCTGTCTGGATACGAGCAGGTAGAGGCGGCTCTGGCACAGATGTACATAGGGGTAAAACTCGAAAACACCGATTTGAGCTAGACTCGAACGGGAACTGGTGCACGATAACGGGCCTTGCTGCACTCTTGGTTACGACACTCCCGGGGGATATGTTTGGTTAATCACAAGCTTTTTATGAATCATTATGAAGGAATTATAGAAAAGTGTAATTGTCTAAGCATGAAGTCTTAGTTAAAAGATCCATAAATGAAATAAGTTTCTCACTAAGGTTTTATTCTTTTAGAAAATGGCGGGAAATAGGAGGAACCGTGCCGATGGTGACCGCAATGCACCATGTGCTGACGGCCCTCCGATGGAAGCTGGAATGGAAACATTCATGCGAATGATGAACCAACTGACTCAAGTTATGAGTAATAACTTGAATCAAGCTGAGAGGCCGACCTCACCACGAAGGGAACAACTTTCTGTTGAGTCCTTCATACGTCAATAACCACTAACATTCAGTGGATCTACTGACCCATTGGTTGCGGAACAATGGATAAGCTCCATTGAAAATATCTTTTCTGTACTTCATTGTTCGGAACAAGAAAAAGTCACCCTTGCCGTTTACCGCCTAGATGGAGAAGCTGATCAGTGGTGGTCACTGATCAAAAACACGAATCCACGAGGAGAGATGGAAGCTATGGAGTGGGAAGAGTTCCGGGGAATATTCTTTAATAAGTATTTCCCTCGTTCGATGAGAACGAGAATGGAGAAAGAATTTCTCGAGCTGAAGCAAAAGGAGAATGAATCAGTTGGAACTATGAGATGAACTTCACAAGGCTTTCCCGTTATACCTCAAGCTTTTTCATGGACCCTAATGGGAAGGTTGATAGATTCTTTGGTGAACTACGACCTCATCTACGGAAGAATATAGCCAACAGGGACTATGATAGCTATGAAGAAATTGTTCAAAGTGCTATGAAAGTTGAACTAGAGTTTGGGGAGACACAGTGGTCTCACAAATCTAATGAGAAGAAGAGAACTCTAGAACCAAGACTGGGAAGAATTTTTGATCAGGAAAGAGGTGGAATTCATATGCAACATGCCACATGAAATAAATGTGGGAAGAAGCATTCGGGGAACTGCTTGATCGGAAGTGGTAAGTGCTATAGGTGTGGAAAAGAAGGCCATATTTCTCGGAATTGTCGTAGTGATGTGAAGCCTCAACTTCCCAACACTAATGACAGAGGAAAGATGGTTCTGGCCCTACCCGAAGTCACATTCTTCAAGTGTGGACAGCTTGGGCACTTTGCTAATAAATGTCCAAATCCGAGGGCGGTGGAGGGGAATCACCATCAACCTCAGCAGAGGCCAAGGGAGCAAGGTCATGCTTTCGCTATCACAACAACTAAAGTTGAAGTTCCGAACGATGTGGTATCAGGTACTCTTGTTGTCCTCTCAAAACTAGCAAGTACTTTATTTGATTCTGGTTCTACGCATTCCTTTATTTCTTCCAAGTTTTCAAGGAATATAGAATCAATCCCCGAACTGCTAGAGGTAGAGTTGTCAGTCAAGACTCCAAGTGGGATTATCCATGCATCAACAGTGTTTAGAGACTCTAGTGTTTACTTTAGTGAGCACAATCTTATCGCAAATCTAGTAGTCATTCCCATGTTGGAATTCGACGTTATACTAGGGATGGACTGACTCTCAAAGTATAATGCTAATATCAAATGCAGAAGTAAGGAAATCTTAGTAGTCTTGAATAAACGACCTACAGTTATCTTCCAAGGAGAGATATCCCGAACTGATCCCTATCTAGAAGCACCTCCCATAGCTTTCTTTATGGAGTTAATCGGTGATGATGAAAAAGGGAAAGGGAGCATACAAATAGAAGATGTTCCGATTGTTCAGGAATACATGGATGTATTTCCTGAGTAGTTACCTGGACCTCCCCCAGAAAGAGAGGTAGAGTTCTCCATTGAACTCGTACCTGGGTCTCAACCGATATCAAAGACTCCGTATAGAATGAAAAATGTGAAGCTAGAGGAGTTAAAGAAACAACTCCAAGACTTGTTGGAGAAGGGGTTTATCCGACCGAGTGTGTCTCCTTGGGGGGGCACCAGTTCTCTTTGTGAAGAAGAAGGATGGATTAATGCAGCTATGCATTGATTATAGAGAACTGAACGAGATCACAGTGAAGAACAGATACCCTCTTCCAAGAATTGATGATTTATTTGACCAACTTCGTGGGGCTCAATTCTTCTCTAAGATTGACCTTCGATCTGGTTATCATCAACTGAGGGTGAAGAAGGAAGATATTCCAAAGACTGCCTTCCGATCAAGATATGGGCATTATGAGTTTACTGTTATGCCTTTCGGCTTAACTAATGATCCTACTATTTTCATGGATTTGATGAATAGAGTCTTTAAGGACTACCTTGATAACTTTGTGGTAGTTTTTATTGATGATATTTTGATATATTCAAAAAGTCGTGAGGAGCATGAAGATCATCTGAGGGTTATTTTGAAAACTCTACGGAAGGAGAGGCTCTTTGGGAAGTTCAGCAAGTGTGAGTTTTGGTTACAACAAGTGGCTTTCTTGGGGCACATTGTAACCAATGAAGGAATCTCTGTTGACCCTGCAAAGACAATGGTTGTGGAGGAGTGGCCTCAACCCACAACAGTAACTGAGATTCGTAGTTTCCTTGGTTTAGCGGGATATTAAAGGAGGTTTGTGAAAAACTTTTCACGACTTTCTAATCCACTAACCAAGTTGACTCGAAAAGGGGTTAAGTTCATCTGGAAAAAGGAATGCGAGGAAAGCTTCCAAGAGATGAAGAAGAGATTGGTTACTGCACCTGTGTTAACACTACCCTCTATCGGAGAAGGATTCTTTATTTTTAGCGATGCATCTCTGAAAGGGCTTGGGTGCGTCCTCATGAAAAATGACAAGGTAATTGCTTATGCATCTCGATAGTTGAAGAATCATGAGCAGAATTATCCTACGCATGATCTAGAGCTGGCGGCAGTTGTTTTTGCTCTAAAGATATGGAGGCACTATCTTTATGGGGAGAAATGTGATATATACACTGACCACCAAAGTCTAAAGTATATTTTCACTCAAAAAGAATTGAACATGAGACAAAGGAGATGGTTGTAGCTTATTAAAGACTATGATTGTTCAATTCATTATCACCCTGGAAGAGCAAACAATGTCGCAGATGCGTTAAGCAGGAAAGATCCTATTGTTCTGGCAACAATGAGGATCCTAGGGGATCCCTTGATTAAAGATCTAGTAAAATTGGACATGGGAATTATAAGGAAAGGGACATCATCAACCCTATCCCAAATGATTTCTCAACCTTCATTACTAGAGAAGATCAAGAAGGCTCAAAAAGAAGATCCTTTGCTGTAGGAGAAGTTGGAGGCTGTAAAGGATGGGAAGTTCCCTGATTTCAGTATTGATCAAGAAGGCGTATTGAAATTTCGTACAAGACTATGTGTTCCGTCGATTCCGGAGATAAAGAAAGAACTGATGGATGAAGCTCATAGCTCTACTTTCTCTATACATCCGGGAAGCACTAAGATGTATAGAGACCTTCGTGATCATTATTTGTGGGATAACATGAAGAGGGAGATTGCTTATTACACTACAAGGTGCCTGGTGTGTCAGCAAGTAAAGGCAGAATGACAACTTCCTAAGGGGGTATTACAACCGCTACCCATACCAGTATGGAAGTGGGATAATATCACTATGGACTTTGTAACTGGTCTCTCGAAAACATCCAAAGGAAACAATGTGATATGGGTTATTATGGACCGTCTCACCAAGACAGCCCATTTTATCTCTATTCGTGAAGATTTCTCTCTGGATCAGCTTGCCAATATATACGTGAAGGAAGTGGTAAGGCTGCATGGGGTACCACTATCCATCGTATCTGATCGTGACCCAAGATTCACATCAAAATTCTGGAGAAGTCTTCAACATGCTCTAAATACTGAATTGAATTTTAGTAGGGCCTATCATCCTCAAACTGATGGCCAATCTGAAAGGACTATTCAGACACTCGAAGATATGTTGAGATTATGATCAATGGAATTTAAAGGTGGATGGGATAAACACCTCCCATTAGTGGAGTTCTCCTATAACAACAACTTCCATGCGAGTATTCAGATGGCACCCTATGAAGCTCTGTATGGAAAGCGGTGTAGAACTCCTACTTGTTGGGATGAAACTGGTGAGAGGAAGCTTCTTGGGCCTGATCTTGTGCAAGAGATGACGGAACAGGTTCATGCCATCCAACAAAACATAAAAGCTGCTCAAAGTCGACAGAAGAGCTATGCTAACAATCGTCGAAGGGACTTGGAGTTTGGTGTTGGTGACAAAGTCTTACTTCGAATCTCTCCATGGAAGAGAGTCATGCGGTTTGGGAAGAAAGGGAAGCTCAGCCCTAGGTACATTGGTCCCTATGAAATCCTTGATCGCATAGGAGTAGTGGCCTATCATCTAGCACTTCCACCGAACCTAGCTCAAGTTCACAATTTCTTCCATGTATCTCTCTTGAGGAAGTACATACCTGACTCTTCGCATGTACTGAACCCAGAGGTGGTACAACTGGAACATGACCTCTCTTATGAGGAGCAGCCAGTAGAGATCTTGGACCGTAGAGACAAGGTCCTACGAAACAAGACTACCCACCTTGTGAAAGTGTTGTGGAGGAATCATAAATATGAAGAAGCGACTTGGGAGCCTGAGGAAACAATGAAGCAAAAGTACCCTCACCTTTTCGACTAGGCCTCAAGTATAAATTTCGGGGATGAAATTTCTTAAGGGGGGAAGAATGTAACGACCCAATCTTTTTGAGTAGTATATTAACTTACTCTTAATGATTTAATAAGATGTTAATGGTTAATGCAGAAAGAGGAGTCTATGGCTTCATCCAGTAGACTCGACCCTTATGAAGCCCACTTATCAGAGCTTGGGAAGGAGGTAGCATCTGTGGGATTCACTTTAGACCAAGCCCAAGCCGAACTCCAGTGTGTCAAGATTGAACGGAAACGCCTATGGGAGAAGTTCAAGTTAGTAGAGATTACTACTAGGGCAATGTTATTTGAGCCTCCCTCGGATTCTCTCACCATAGCACACCTTACACTTAGGTCTTGTGTCGGTGTTATAAGGGGCTATGTGATGAGACCCTAGCTTCCTTGTGTAATCCTTTCGGGTGAATAATTTGAGATTTCTTCCTTTAGTGATGTTTGTGAAATTTCAAATGTCCAGATAATTTTAGAATGCATTTTATTGATGAATTTTTTGGAAAAAGGATATTTTAAAATATTTATGAAAACCCTAAATAACTAATGATGTGTAATGATTTTCAAAAAATGGTCTTCTACAAAAGTGTTCAGTAAGGAATTTGGAGTCTAATAAGATCAACTTAATTTTTGATGAATAGTAAATTATGAATAGTGATTTTACGCTTAGGATTAGTAATGTGACTAAATGGATTAGTAATTTCACTCAAAGAAATTTTTAATATAATTTAGACACCTAGATTAAGTAATGTGATTCAATAAAATGGGTAAATAACGGTTTCATAAATTATTAGACAAGTATTAGTTTTTTCGGATGAATAGTGTTTTTTAATTAAAAATTTAATTAAAAATTATTAGAAAATTATTTTTATAAAAAGGACTTTATTTTTGAACTCAGAGCATCGATATTATGTTAAGGTAATTTTTGGGGATTTTTCTGAAAAAAATGAATTTTCGATGAATAGTGTTTTTATTTAAAAATTAAATTAAAAATATTTAGAAAATTATTTTTATAAAATGGATTTCATTTTTTAACTCAAATCATTGATATTTGGTTAAGGTGAAATTTTGGGATTATTCTGAGAAAGTTGGATTTTTGATGAATAGTGAAAATATAGTTTTTAAGTTATGGGTGTTTAATGACATCATTAAATGATATATTAAGTATATATTCAGTATGGTCGAATTATGAATAGTAAGATAAGGTATGAGGTGTCCCAAGTGGACAATACCATGGGCAAATACCATGGGCAAGCCCATGGTTTTGCCAAAACCACTAGTGAGGTGTCCCTTGGCCATTATTGCCTTGTCTCCTCACTTTCCCTATAAATACCCACCCTTTACTCCTTTAGTTTTCACTCCCAACTCTCCCCCAACGAATTTCTAGTCTCTTTACCTCCCAAGGAGTCCTCCCAAGGTGCCCCCAACCCCTAAAGGTCCAAACCTTTGAGTTTTAAGAGTTACGTTTTAAGGTAAGGGATCCGACCTCTCTCTTTCTTTTCATGTAATCCTTTTTATGTCATTCCTTTTATGCTCCATGTTCTTATGTGAGAGGATGTTCTTTTATATTCCTCTTACTTCCCTTTTCATGTTTATATGATGAGATATCCCCTCTTACTCTCATTATTTCGTTTTATGAATGTTTAAGTGACGCCGTTAGGCTGCCGAATTTTTAAGGGATTCTTTCACCCTTCTCATTTTTCAAGTTCGATTTTCATGTCAAGTCTTTAAAGTTCCTTTTTTATGATGGGGTATGATCTCTATATCTATAATAATGATCTATTATGATCATATTATTAGGGACCCTATTTTATCTTGTCAAATCATTTTTTTATTGAAGTTAAGTGACGCCGTTAGGCTGCCGAATTTTCATAAGAGAAATCTTGTTTTGTCTCACTTCCAGGTTTTTCATTTCATATGGTATATCTTTCAAATTTCATTACCATGTTCTTAAATCCCTTATATTATGTCCCCCTACTGTTTTATGGATCATTTATGAGTGGGTGACCCATGTCCCCTCTCTTTTCAATGTTTTCTAAAACCTTGTAACATAGCCGTTATGCTGCAGAATTTTCGTCTCAAAATGCCTCTCTCTTTTCTCAAAATTATTTTATGTTATAAAGTGAATACTCAAAGCTCTTATTTCTACAAGGGTATTAACATATATATCAAAATGTTCTATTTTAAATTCTGGTATTTACATACATGAGACCCGCTTTCCCTTTCCGTGGGTTTAAAGTGACGTAAAGATCATGTCTTTAAAGCAGTTTTTAAAATGTTATGATTATGAAATGAAACTCATTTATTTTATGCTATATGGGTTATTTATGAAATGTTTGATGATGATATATGTGGATCACATGATAATAAAGGCAAATTTAAGGGTGTGCCCTGATAGCGCTCCAATGCATTGGGTAATGATGTAACAACTAGAGATTACAATTTTCACGATACCTTGGTGAATAACCTTGGTAATTTTCAAATGACACCTTGGGGATGGACCTTGGTGATATGTTCATGATTGTCTATGTTAAATGATGTAGAAACATCTTCAAGTATTGGAAAATGTTATTTTTATTATGAAATGCCTCATGATTTCTTTCTCATGCCTTAAAGTTCTTTTCATGTCCTTATTGAAGTATCTCAAGTTTACATGTAAAATGTTCCTCTTGTTTCCCTTACTGGGCCTTCTGCTCACCCTTTCTTTTGATGTATGTCCCCAGGTTATGAGATGTAGTAATGAACCTAGGATGAACTTAAGTAGAATCCTTTCAAGTGTTTAAGAAGAATGTTTTATGTTGTTTTCATGTTTTATGTTCCTGGTTTCCAAGACACTAGACCTTAAAGATCCTCAGTTTTGTGTAATGTAATGAAAGTTTATGTTATAAAATGGTAGGATTCTATAGGTACTTTCTTGAAACACCCTTGGTGGTGAGTTATATTAGATTCTTTGGGTTTTGACCTTAGCATGCCTGATGAAATGTTCAATGAATTGAATGATTAAATGGTAATTAGCCTTGGGTGAATCATGGATTCAGTTTAGAATGCCATGGATAGGCTCATAAACTATTGTACCTTATTCCCTGAGTGAACCTTGGATTCAGATTAAAATTCCAAGGATGGGCTCAAAGGGTTTATTATGTTTAAGTGATGAGTGAACCATGGATTCCATCGATGGAATCATAGAGGTTGTACTTAAATTCCAATTGAATCATGGATACATTAAGGGATTCCATGTACGAGATAAAGAGGCATTAACTATATGTCATGGGTGACATTTGGGTATTCCCTATAGGACCACCAAGGATGGGCTCAGTTGACAAAGAATTATACCACACCTAGAGTGATATCGGGTTCCTGAGAGGATTTTTGGGATGGGATTATAGGGTGTTGGTGGAATTTCACCTGGAGTGATACCTAAATTCTAGCTTAGGAATGCCAAGGAAAAGCTCGGGTTATAAATTAAATATTGAAATGAAATGATTTATGATGCATCTTCCAAGACAAATCACAATATTTTATTTGGTATTCACTTGTTATTGATTAGATGGCCTTATGAGGCATCTGTTGTGCTTACAGTTATACAGGGGATGTTGAGATTGAGTAGGATCTTGAGACTTATTAATTCAATGTAATTGAAATATTAAATGAGTGATGAAATGAAATGTAAATGGAAACCAATGCTTTTAGGTTGTTTACTTTTGAGTACTTCCTAGCTTACTTATTTCATTATTGCAAACTGAATGTTATATATATTCATTGAAAGATCGAAAAAAACCTTGGGTGGTTGCCTATTGAGATTTAGCCTTACACCCTATTTGGGTCATGTTTTGGACCCAAATATATTATATGATTATAGGTGTTGATAAGGGAAAGCTCCCTATAATAGGTACTTGATATGCTACTTAGGAGGAGGATAACATGGGACTAAGCTAAGGCTTGAGATGCTTCTAAGATTCTTTTTGGCCCTTTTTGTACTTTTGGTACTTGTATTGTATATGACTCTAGTGTAACCTGTTTTTTCTAACATATAGCATCATGTTTTTTATAATATGAAATATAGATTATTTATACTATTGGTCTTCCATTGTTTACTTCTATTATATGGTATTACTGATTCTTCTATTGAATTGTTATTGTTTACACTGTGTTACACTATTCTAATGAGGGCATAGTCTCCCCACTATGAAACCTTGTTCCTGACTACTAATCGGAAGCCTCTGACTTTTGGGAATATGTTCTTGAAGCTATGTGGCCAACTGGGCTCAGAGAAAAGTTTGGTGGCATCCAGGTCCGGGATGTTACATATTCTGATATATGTTTTTCCTTAATAGGAATTTGATCTAACCCTTCTTATTTTTCCATTTCATCAAGTTATGGAGAAAATTATTACACATGATATTCCTAAAAGATTATAATGTATGGATAATTTTATGAGAGATGTTTTTTTTCAAGAAATTTTGTGAGAGATGTTGAAGATGTATTATGAATTAAGTAGTTTCTTATATAGTTGAAAAATGTTCATTTCATGAGAAATTCACAGGATTTATTAGTTAAATTTTCTTCTTAGTTATCTAAAACATTAAACCTAAATATTACTTCAAATGTAAGTGACTCACTATTTTTATTGATATTTTAATGGTTAAAATTGAGTCTCTCTATTTCATTTCAAATTCAGTATGTTAATAATGTGTTTATTTGCACCGGATTTTGGGAGTATGGGTATGGAGAATCACAAGTGTTATGAAATGTGGGTTTAGATAAATTTAGAGATTAGGATGTTATTGGTTGAAAATAATTTATGATTTATAAATTTCATCAGGGGTTGATAAATTATGGTTGATCATAATTTCAAAGGTATAGATAACACTTCAGGTTGGTTGAGGTAATATTGATTATTTTATGTTATTTAAGGATTTGGATAAGATAAATTAGTGAAAACCCTATGGATAATTATAAGGGATAAGTCGAAGTGTAGGAAAACATACCAAAGTTTTGTTAAAGTAAAAATTTTGTGGTTTACCTGGAAATTACATCCCTATCTAGATATTGGCTGGTGGATGCGGCTATGGAAGATATGCACCTTGGGGTAATCATCCTGGAAAAGTATATTTGAGTATTGAATCAATATTCACTTAGTGAACGATGAGTGTGCCTAAGAATTTATACCTGGAGAGACACTCCTAATGGATATGATTTGGTTAGCCACATTTAATTTATAACCCACAATGAAGGATCTATTAAATTAAGGAATTAGGTTAAGGAATATGAGAGATCCCAACCTAAAGAAACCGTGATTAAACCAAGAGTGATTTAAGTTAAACTTAAAGAAAATGTAATATTTTTAAAGATTAAGACATATTTAGGTTGAATTTGTCTTGTAATTATCTTAGAACAATTATATTATTTTTTAAATCACCCATGAATAACTCCTTTTGGTTTTTGTAATTGTTGAAGCCCAATGGAACCAAGTTTATAATGGATTCCATGGATAATGTAGAGGTTATCCCAATGAGAAACCTAATGGGATAAAAGTTATAGTGAGAAATGTTGTGGTTATTTCAAATCAACTATCATGAATTATGATTAACAATATAAACTTATTTGATTTTCCAAACACATAAAAAAAAGAGAAGGATGGAGTATCAGGGAAGTTCAGGTGATGAATAAGATGAAGGAAATAAGATTTAATTTCCTTATATAAAAATGTGGTAAGAATCACCAAGGGGAATTTATCAAATTATTTGAAAGATGATTCATGTTTTGAAAAAGAGGGAATATATCAACAAGTTTCAAAGAAAATATGAAGTGATCGATTAACAGGATGAGGGTAAAATCTATGTTTCATAGTCATACCTAATATATTATGGTAGAAAAATCTTTTGATATTATATCATGAGTTATGCCTATATTTTAGAAACCATTATCTAATTTTATTAGTAAGTGATAATTAGAATTTTTAGGATGTAATTTATTTAAGTATGGGAGAATGTAACAGCCTGATATTTTAATCTATATATTCCTTTAATACATAACATGTTTGATAGCATGTGACACACACAACTCTGAACCACAACAAATAACATAACAGTATACAACTGATAAAATGTAGCTGTAAAATTACTGTGTAAACATAGATATAATAAAATTATGAAATATATGTATAAATAAAAATAAATACTATTATTAATACTAATTAATTTATAAAATTTAATTAGTGTAGTTAAATGACTAGAAGGCTGCATTATGATTTAAAATGTATCCTTTCCAAAAAAAATCCTTTTATGCCCTTAATTTTAAGATACTAAATATATTATGTATACAAGATATTATTTGTAGGAATAATATTTCAACACCAAATTTGATTAGTGAAATATAAGAGATAAGAATAAGAATAGTTAATATTTAAAATAGTTATTTTCTTACGATAAATTTTTTAATTATATATATTTATGTTTTTATTTAAAAGTAAATTCTCAGATATTAGAATTTTAATTTTAAAAAAAATTATATAATTTTTTTAATTTATGAGGACAATAATAGATTAATATGTTTTTTTGTGATTTTTTCTGAAATAATTGATATTTATGAAAATAGGGAAAAAAATAATTTTTACTAAAACCATAACATTTTTGACTATATCAAGAAGTAAATTTAACATAAAAAAAGTAAAAAAGTTTTAAATTATAAAATATGTATTTAATGAGTAAAAATATACATTTCAAATTATTATTATGAATTTATAAAACCTATTTTTAACATTTTATAAACTTAAGTAATATTTTCCAATAAAATAAACACTTTTTGGTCTTTTCCTTTAATTAGATTTAACTTCAGTAATTTTTAGTTTTGGATTTGTTTGAAAGACACATAACTCTTATTTTTTTTATAATAAACCATTTTATTTCATGAAAATATAAAATGTTGATAATTGTCCCGACCCGTCCTCCTGGGCTCGTGTCGTGACTACCCCAAGCCCACCTTCTATAGGCTAGGGGCTAGAGACTAGCACTGAAGGCATATTCCCTAAAACTGGGAAGGCATTACCTTTATAACCTGTAATCACACATAACCAAGCACACAGTAAGATAAGATCACAAGTAAACTGAACTGTAAACAGTGTGAGTGCAATAAGTAAAAGGGGATGGAATACAAGCCCAACTGGAAAGTATAAGTACAATTATGATACAACACAACTTAAGAAAGGGTAAAGTCAAATGCTGGGTTGTCCTTTGAGGATCCTACCTGAAGGGTAGGTATAGATCGCCTCCTCAGCACACCATGTCCTTCCGTCTCCTCCGTGTATCGACATGTTGTATGATCCACCTCCAGGTACCGTCCAGTCCTAGTACTCTTAGCCTCAGTCACCATTGTCCGTCGTCTGCATCCAACACAACAAGGTGCGGGCATAGCCCATGCAGGGTGAGTATAACGATACTCATTAGGGACCCCAAGACCCTCTAGGTCTCACAAAATCCATCAATGATAAATCACAAAGTATGAAATCAACAGATAACCTTACTTAGGTATATTCTCATACATATACCTAAGTTATCAAGTAATCCAACTCAATCATGAGAAAAACACAGAGGTACTGACTCAGCTCACACTAGGATTTATTCTAGGGGTAGTATTAAGTAGTATCTCCAGTCACAACGTCGAACACCTCAGCTGCTGGAGAACTCCTCCTCTATCGAGTACAGTGGGCCTGCCGTGTCACACAGATGCACTTCCCACTATCCTTGGACTGCTGAGGTACTCCTCTTGTTAGTACCATAGGTCTGCCACATCACACAGAGGCACTCCCCAATGTGGGTCTGCCACGTCACATAGAGGCACTCCCCCTTGTGGCCTGCTGAGGTACTCCTCCTGTCGAGTACTGTGGGTCTGCCACGTCACCAAGGCACTCCCCACTATGGGTCTTCCATGTCACCAAGGCACTCCCCACTAGGCCTGTCAAGTCACTCTGAGTCAAAACGGTCAGCAGTCATCAAGTCTCATCTAGCCATTGGGTTCTCTTACTATGCTCGCTCATCTTAGGGAGGATCCATTCCACAAGCTATTGTTTAATACTCCAACTTCCATGAAGTCCCATCAATAATTATATCAAAGTTTTTCCATATCATAGGGGTCTCAACGTAATAGACGACGTGTCAATCGGATGCCCGATATGTGAGTTATTAGCCTTTTAGTCCCGGGGGCCCCGTTGGATTTGTGATCGATCCAACCTAAACATTCCCCATATTAATCCAAAACACTATGGGGTATCACTCAAAGGAACCAACTCGCTCCAAGGTTCCCAACTCCACTGACGGTTCGTCTAACGGACTTTCGGTGCCAAAGTTATGGCCAAAAGAAAATAATTGGGTCATAGTGGGCCTGAGTCTGGTCCGAGCCGGTCAGACCGACTCGACCCGATCCAGCCTGGGCCGACCTAGTTCGGGTCAACCCATACTGAGTTGTTGGGTCCGGACCATTGGTTTTGGTAGGCCGTGAGGGCCGTGGTAGCCGCGAAGGCCACGAGGCGGCTCATCTCGGCTCGGCCGCGAAGGCCACAGGGGGGGTGGGGGGGGGGGTCGGCCGTGGGGCGGCAGTCCAGCTGTGGGAGGGCAGTCTGGTCGTGGGGCGGTGGTATGGCCATGTGTCGGCCGCATGAGGGTGGTCCGGCCGGGGGAGGGAGGTCCGGCCGTGGGGCGGTGGTCCGGCCGTGGTTCGGCGGTCCGACCCTGGGTCGGCGGTTCGGCCACGGGGCGACGCCTTGGTTGCGGGGTGGTGCCTCGGCCGTGAGGTGGTGTAGATCCGTGGACAGCGGCGGTGGCCGTGGTCGGCGTGGAGGCCGCGGGGTGGTGGTGGTGTCCGTGGGGCGGCGCCGTTGCACCTTTATTGTGCCCCAACCATGGATGGTTGCCGTCTTCCTCCATCACGAAGAACACCACAAGATTTGCGGATGGGTCAGACCATGTTTTCTTGGGCCACACCCTCCGCGTTAGGGTGGTAGAAAGTGTCTCATAATAAAATGATTCAATGCGAGAGGTAATTGACATTGATAAATTTTTAAACACACCCCTACCTTGGATGGTTCGTTGACATCGATGAGGAGGGCAGATGGAGAAGTTGTTGAAGTTCATCTCATCCGCCACACACCTCCAATCCCGGGATCGTGCATCAGTTTGTCGAAGTCGAAGACGTTCCTCCTTGAAGGGTGTCCCGTGGAAGAAGTCGAAGTTGGCGTTCTTCATTGGTGGAGAGTTCTTCATTAGAGAGATTTCTCCCAAGTTCCTCCTCTCCCCAATTCCACCAAAATGAATTCATAGCCCAAAAGAAAATATTATGTGTTCTATTATGTTTGTTGGCATAAATTCAAATAGTTAAATTAATTAATTGATGTGTTGGATTAATTAATTAAAGGGGAGGGTTGGCATAATTAATATGGAGGAAGCTCAAGAGGCTCCTCCACATTAATGAGGAAGTTGAAGAGGTTTAGGTCTCGGGTGGTCCCCACCACCATAACCTCTCAGGAGAGGTTATGCTCGGGTGGTCCTCACCACCATAACCTCTCATGGGAGGTTAAGGTCTGGCAGTCCCCACTTCCCAACTTCCACATGGAGTTTTTAAAAAATAAAATAAAAATAAAATATTGTACAATTTTATTTTTATTCTATTCTTTCATGAAAAACCCAAAACCTAACTTCCACCCTCAACCAACTTCCATCGAGGTGAAGGTCTCTTTAAGTTAATACTAGCACTACGAGTTCAACGGTGCCCTCAGATTTCAATTCCGAGCATCGGTTAAAAAGTTAGAAAAAACATCTTGCACGTTTATTGAACGTACCTGAAATAAAGTTCAGAAATTCATTTTGGGCACTTCAGGCCTCAGAATCATGTGCCATCAATTTTCACAGACTCGTAAAATTATTATTTATTTTAAAAAAAAATTCATGGAAATTCAGGATCTTTACAATAATATTATCCTATACATAAATTGTAATCTTGAAATTACACTTTTTTTAAATAGTTTTTAATGCATTAATTTCACTTATGATATTTTTTTTATTACACCTAGAAATTTTATTTTAAAAAATTGAATTTACATTTTTAATCAGTAGTTTTAGATTTTATAAAAATTTCATTTTTTATTCGTCAAAATAATATTATTAGGATTAAATTTAATTAATGTGATAAGGGTAAAGCTATTATTTCAAAATAATTGTTTTGTTAACATTGTTTAATTTTTATATTATCCTGTAAATTAGTATATTTTCAAAAATTAATTTAATATAAAATTTAAACCTATATATAAATATATCAACAATCCTTAAATTGGTAATCAACACAAAATAATATTAATTACACTAATAATGAAAATAATATTTTTCTTCAAAACGTTTTTTCTATATATTAAATGTTTTCATTTAAAAATTAATTTTATATAATTTATAAATTGAACTAAATTATTAGGATCATAATTTATGTTCATAATAAAAATTTTGGTAATATGGGTTACCTTATCTTTTGAAAAAAATATAAATTATTTTGGAAAAAACTAGTTACCAAGGTAAAAACAAAAAAGGTAAAATATAAGAATATAGTTATAAAAAACTTGAAACTTGTTTAAAAAATGTGTAAAAATTAATGGTAAGTGATTTAATAACATTATCTCATCCAAAATACTATTATTTTTTGCTTTTTGACCCTTTTACCATTTACTAGTAACATACCATTATTTAAATGTAATGGGTACTCCTAAAATTACCCTTCTCTTCACTTATAAAAGGACAACACTACCACTACTTCATGCAAAATGTATCCATTTGAATTTTATCCTGAAACTATGATATTTTTCTTCTTAAAGTATCCTCTCTAAATTTTATAAGCCTATATTATTAATTAGAAATCCTAATACCTATATTTCCAAGGATATTTCCATGAGAAATATAATGTTCTCAACATGAATATTTCTTACTCCTTACCCATTTATTCTTAATACATATCTTCAAAAATTCTTATTTAAACAATACTATTAATATAATTTAATGTAATTATATTAATAGATAAACTATTATTCAATTACTTCCATCCACTAAGAAAAACAAAACAACATTGATCATATGCACGTGTAGACTACCCCTCCATGAAATGATGTGGTTCATTTTTTATAAACACCTATCGATTACAGTAAAAAGGATGAATTTTATGATTAAGTATGTTTAATAAGTCAAAATTATAATTCTTAAATGATAATTTATCATATAATTTTATGACATCCTATTTGTTTAGAAATGGAATCGTTAATCGTGCGTACATGCAGACTACCGCCTCCACGAATGACAAATTGCAATTTTCATCACCACCTTGCATGGATGGTTATAAGAACGAATTTAATGAATTTAAATTATATTTAGTAAATTTTTAAGCTTCTTTAAAAGTTATATTAACATTTTATAAAAACATGTCATTACTTTTAAAATCATTATAACAAACTCTCGTTTGAGTCAGTTTTACCACCAAAGTGAATGGTGATATAACGTTTATATCAAGAATGATTAAGTAATGTTATAACATGTAATAATAATTTATCTAATATTTTTTAATGATTATTTAAATGTTATATATATATTTAACATATTTACTAATATATCACATTTCGATCGTTAAACATGACGAAACTAGTTCTTCACAAAAGCTATATTCACAAACCATACATTTATCATTCACTAAATGAAAATGGGATATCATTAATAATTAAAAAAAATTATTCTAATATCCTAGATAATATTATGGTGATGGAATTTTTAAATAAACAAGAATCGATAATTCCAATACAAAACTAGTATGAAACATGAAATTAGAGTTTCTAGCACCTGGTGAAGAAAATGAACTTTGACTGACTAATTTATTTGTAATAAATTTTTATAAATAAACTGTATAAAGGTAAATATATATGAATAAATTTTTCAGATAAGTGTTTTAGATATTTATTTTTTATAGGAGGTTAGAGTGAATTTCAACTAAGAAGGAATTATGGTATGAGGTTATTATCTCAAATCAATTTACTGAGACATATATCATATTATGGACCATACTATCATTGATATAGTGTTATTACTTCCTATTGTATGAATTTTAACATATTAAAATAATTAATGTATCTTGAATAGATTTATCATGTTATTTATTTAAATGGATTTTGATTCAAAGGATACCAACTTTATGAGGTTTATTTATCACTATTTTCAATTCCACGAGACATGTTTGATATATGTTGTACTCACTACCCTATTTCCTTTATGTATAATAAATATATTTCATCTCATTATATTTTAATTTCATGGTATCCCTATCATGGTCTTTTTATTCTTAAATTACCATTACTGTTAGGATTTTCTCATCTCAATTTATATTCATTCAGATATGATTCATATTTACCGCTTGTTTCCCTTCTGTGGTGTATATATTGTTCATGGAGTACCTTCTAAATCCTCTAATACTATTTTATTTTGGGGGATTAAAGTATCCAAAATCCACCACCTTCTTGGTCATTCCAAATCAACCTATTTTATAGGTATATTTTTTTTCCAATGACATTCCTCTATTAACACTCTATATTTGTTTCCTTTTATTGAAGGATGTTCACCTATACTCCTTACATCGACTGATTGAATAAATTATTAACTTATCCTTACTACTATTACTATATAAAATATTAGTTTGATGGATTATTACATATAAAAATCTTCCCTTTATCAATTAGGTAAATATTGAATATTGATAAACATTTTTATTCTAATAGGTATGTTTATTTATTTGTAACACCCCAAGATTACATAGTGTGTTATTTATTAAAAATAATTCAATAACTTGCACTACATGCAACACCGAGTTAAAGCACACCATGACTTACCAAACTAGCCGTTATGAATAGTAATACCTACTTTTTAAAATTTTATAAATTATATCTCTCAAAATAGACTTCATTATTGGATTTGGAATATCAAAATTAGCCTAGGGTAAAATTTTGGTACTTTTCGGATAACTTTAATATTTTGATGAATAGTGAAAATTACTAAATTTTAATTTAAAACAACTTTTTTAATCAAAATAATTAATGGTGATAAATTATGAATTTGAGTGGTTTTAAAGTATAATTAGAATATATTTTTACCATTTTATCCAATGGTGTTCATTAGAATTAATTTCACTTCGAAATTGGACCTAAACAATTGTCAATCTTTTGATATATATTGTTTCTTAAAAACACGCTATTTGTTGTGAGAACGGGAATTAATTATAAAATTAATTAATGCAACTTATATGTTTGGAATTTTGTAAAATATATATCATTTTTGAATTTGGAATATCAATTATAGATTAGGGTGAAATTTTGGCATTGTTCTAAAAAACTTCAATTTTTGATGAATAGTGAAACTACTAAGTGGTAGTTAAAAAAACTGAATTTTTCATAAAACTTAATTTTACCGCTTCTGTGAATGGAATTTCGAAAATCCGAGAGACACAGTTAATATCAAGAAGTAAAATGTGGTTCAATGAGATGAAAATAATTTTTGGTGAATAGTAACTTTTTACTTTTATTTACCACAATTAAAAGTAAATAGGGTAATTAAGGGTAAAAATGATATTAATATTAACCTAACACATGTACTAATTCTATTGGACAAGTTTATCTCGACAAAAAACAACCTTAGGAATAAAATATTATCATTTATGTCCACTTGGATTAGATTAGGACATTTATTATTATTTAATTCAAAGAAGAGTTAAAAGAGTTAAATTCAAAGTTTATTTACTAAAACATTTTTAATATAGGGTTATACATAAGATAAATTCGATTGTAAATATTCATTAGAAATATAAAAATATTTCCTATATAATGATATTTTATTTATAATTTTTATACATTAAAACATTTAATTTATTTATGACACAATGATGATGCAGTAATTACCTAATTAATGAAAAATTGGAATAATTGATATTATAAATACCCAAATAAATAAAATTTGAGACTTTTTATGAATTAAACTAATTTTCTAGGTTAATATGAAATGTTAGTATTTATTTAATTAACTTTGGTCGAAGTAATAATTCTGTTATGAGTTTCAAAAAAATAAACTATTGAATAGTGTCAAAATTGACATAAAAGAGTTTTTTTAAAAAAATATTATATTATTAATTGATATTAAATTCTTATAAATCTAAGGTTTGGCCAAGAGACTTATATCATGATAAGTGTATCATTAATGGACCACTTGGGGGTATCTTGGATGTATATAGTACGTTTATTAACTATATAATATAAAAATACAAAGTGACATGGTAAATGTCAAACTAATTAACTAAGAGTTAAAACTAAAAGATAAGGTTAATATAGTAACCCAAACCTGTCTAAATTCTATTGGTTGAATGGTTTTGGACTTATCCCCATTTTTACCTTTTAATAATCAACTTTGGATCCATTAGAAACCGAATATGAATTTATTATAAATTAATATTTCTAGCTTTTCCAAAGGTGCCCCTCACCCCTCTTATAAAAGGGCACTCCCCCTTCTCATTACTTCACACCTTCATAGCCTTTTGGTTCGGCTAACCCCTACCCAAATACTCTCTCAAATTCCCTCACTACAACCTAGAGGCCTTAGTTTGATCAGAAAGCCAACCTAAGGAGCCCTTTTGATCAAATCAAAAGGAAGAACCCGAAGAAGAGGAGGTTAACCTACCCCAAACCAAGGAAAAGTACAAGGATTCCAAGGAGTATATTGTGATTGATAAGAAGGGTTAAGACAAGGGAATAATGGCATTCATAAAAGATTATTTATGTTGTTTTTTATGCTATGAAGTGTAATGTAACATTCATGTATGTAATCTATTTTCCAAGACTGCTAAACTAATCGGTCCTTTGGGACTTGATTCCTTGTAATCATGCCAATGTATTAAAATAATGCACCGACTCTGGGTAACTGGGGTCGGGGCGTTACAGTTGGTATCAGAGGAAGTTTAGAAATAACCTTGGAAACTAGATTTAGATAAACTTTGATTAGAGCACATATCCCTAAGATAGACTTTGAGGATTAGTATAGAAGAACTTCCTAGAATTTTGGTATTGTAGAGATTTTGTGAGTTTTTCGGGCAATACATCCCTGTCTGGATACGAGTAGGTAGAGGCGGCTCTGGCACAGATGTACCTAGGGGTAAAACCCAAAAACAACGCTTTGAGCTAGACTCGAACGGGAACTGGTGCACGACAACAGGCCTTGCTACACTCTTGGTTACGACACTCCCGGGGGATATGATTAGGATAATTCTCATTTTATTTACAAACCATTATGAAGGGCTCATGAGTATATACTTACTCAAAGAAAACATTTTTTATGATTATGGATTATATTAATAAACTGTTCAATTTTCATTAGGAATTATTTATTGCAATTCATAAACTGACCTAGTTTATGCTATTGTATAGAAATGACGCCCAGTAGAAGGAATGTGAACTCCAGTAATACGTATGATCCAAAGAGTAAGAAGGATCGTATCTTTCATGGTACTAAGACATCATTTAGAAGGGAAATAGTCTCCCATGTATTATCATCATATGAAGAAATAATATCATGTGTTGATAAGATAAGTAAAGAGTTTACTGAGTCATATGGCTTTGAAGGGAAGAAAGAGAAGAAAAGGATGGAAGAGAGAAAGATGGATAAAGGGAAGAGGGAAAAGAAGAATTTTCCCATATGTGATAACTGTGGAAAGAAACACCCTGGAACTTTCCTGAAAGGAATGAGAGTTTGTTATAAGTGTGGAGGAAAAGGGAACAAAGTACGTGACTGTAAGGGTAAGAAAATGGTTTCAAATGTACAATGCTTCATTTCCAAGGAGTTTGGACACTACACGAACCTATATCCCAGTCATCAAACTATGCCGCAAATGATGCTATTGGATAATAATCAAGTTATGATACTACCACAGATGAAGAGGAATGATTAGAGTTCTTATGTTGATTATGTCATTTGAGTGTTGTGTCAACAATGTACTTGTTATAATAATTATGGAGTATATAAGGATTGTACTGTAGTACTATTTCATTAAGGACTTGAGATTGTGTGGAAAAAAGAAAAGTGACTCAATAGCAGGTTAAATTTTTGGAAAATATATGGTTGAGAGAAAGATAAACCATAATATGGTTCTGATACCGAGGTAGTGATTTTAGAATAATACATGATTGATTTGGATAAATTATATTGGATATTCTTGACTACCTTGAAGCTGATTAATGATTTGTATATTCCATCATTGTTGGGGTTTAAAACATTTTTGGATTGATGAAGTATATCCAGCATTCTATATGGAATAAGGGAGCATGAATGTAATCAATAAGGATTATGGTAATTTAGGATGTTTCAGTGTTTTAAAAGAATACATGATGAAGGTATTCATATGCTATTGCGGGGTAAAAAGGATCTACATTATGTTTACCTTCCTTATAAATGTTGGACTGTGATTTTGGACAGAAGTATTTTGGATAAATTCTAGTTTGAGATTAATTTTGGATTGCCATAAAAGGACAACCCGAAGGTCGGGTGGCAACCCGTCGCGACCGGCAAGGCCGCGAGACTTGAACCCGAAACCGAAGGGAGACAAGGGTGTATCACCTACCACTGGCCCACGAGATGTCCTGGATTAAATAATGTAGTTTTTTTTAAAAGATCTAGCAGATGAATTATAAATTACTTAATTTTGGAACCCTGTACGAATAGTATAAATAGATTTTTTTTACGTTCTACTATCTTTTAGATTGAAAGATGAGTTTGTGGTAGAAATTTATTAATGGATAAAACTCTAATTATAAAGTAATTATATCTCCTTATGATCTTAGCCAATATCATTAATAAATTCCTCAACATTAAGAAAAGGAACTTAGAACAAAAATGTTGTCCTAGATGGTACCTTAAATCATCACTAATTTATGGCTTTTGGATTGTTGGCCTTTTCATAGCCATGTTCTCTACCACTCTCCATCAGATAATTGATGGTTAGCTTTCTCTTCCATATCCATATTTTCCTACATGGAACCCTAGTATGTGTTATTTTCGGTAATCTTCATACTTTCCACTCTTTATTTTAAATGGAGGCCTCATTAATTCATTTTTCGATGTGGGATTTCAACTAAGATATTTTGAAACTTCAAAAATGTGTTATCCTAATACCTTATGATTTGTTGAATCGATGGTATTTTAAATCATCATAGATTGATGAATTTAAGGACCTCAATTTTAAACTTGTTTGTGATTGATGACCTCAATAACTACCTATAAATATTTACGTTTTTCCTCCAATTATATGTCTATAATTTCCACCAATTTTCTCCTAATCTAGATCATAATTTGGTGGTAACCCTTTCATTTCTCTTTTCCTCATATTAATACTAAATTTTAGTAAAAAAATTTCCGATGTGGGTTTTCCCACAAAGATATTTTTTATTTTCAAAATTTTATTTTCGAAGAACAATTTCAAATTACGAGGATGAAATTTATTGAAGGAGGGGATAATGTAACACCCCAACATTACATAGTGTGTTATTTCTTCAAAATAATTCAATAACTTGCACTACACGCAACACCGAGTTAAAGCGCACCATGACTTACCAAACTAGCCGTTATGAATAGTAATACCTACTTTTTAAAATTTTATAAATTCTATCTCTCAAAATGGACTTCATTATTGGATTTGGAATATCAAAATTAGCCTAGGGTGAAATTTTGGTACTTTTCGGATAACTTTAATATTTTTATGAATAGTGAAAATTACTAAATTTTAATTAAAAACAACTTTTTTAATAAAAATAATTAATGGTGATAAATTATGAATTTGAGTGGTTTTAAAGTATAATTAGAATATATTTTTACCATTTTATCCAATGGTGTTCATTAGAATTAATTTCACTTCGAAATTGGACCTAAACAATTGTCAATCTTTTGATATATATCGTTTCTTAAAAAGACGCTATTTGTTGTGAGAACAGGAATTAATTATAAAATTAATTAATGAAACTTATATGTTTGGAATTTTTTAAAATTGATATCATTTTTTAATTTGGAATATCAATTATAGCTTAGGCTGAAATTTTGGCATTGTTCTGAAAAACTTCAATTTTTGATGAATAGTGAAACTACTAAGTGGTAGTTAAAAAAACTGAATTTTTCATAAAACTTAATTTTACCGCTTCTGTGAATGGAATTTCAAAAATCCTAGAGACACGATTAATATCAACAAGTAAAATGTGGTTCAATGAGATGAAAATAATTTTTGGTGAATAGTAACTTTTTACTTTTATTTACCACAGTTAAAAGTAAATAGGGTAATTAAGGGTAAAAATGATATTAATATTAACCTAACACATGTCCTAATTCTATTGGAAAAGTTTATCTCGACAAAAAACAACCTTAGGAATAAAATATTATCATTTAGGTCCACTTGGATTAGATTAGGACATTTATTATTATTTAATTCAAAGAAGAGTTAAAAGAGTTAAAATCAAAGTTTATTTACTAAAACATTTTTAATATAGGGTTATACATAATATAAATTAGATTGTAAATATTCATTATAAAGATAAAACGATTTCCTACATAATGATATTTTATTTATGATTTTTATACATTAAAACATTTAATTTATTTATGACCCAATGATGATGCAGTAATTACCTAATTAATGAAAAATTGGAATAATTGATATTATAAATACCCAAATAAATATAATTTGAGACTTTTTATGAATTAAACTAATTTTATAGGTTAATATGACATGTTATTATTTATTTAATTAACTTTGGTCGAATTAATCATTCTGTTATGAGTTTTACAAAAATCAACTATTGAATAGTGTCAAAATTGACATAAAAGAGTTTTTAAAACCAATATTATATTATTAATTGATATTAAATTCTTAAAAATATAAGGTTCGTCCAAGAGACTTATATCATGATAAGTGTATCATTAATGGACCACTTGGGGGTCTCTTGGATGTATATAGTAAGTTTATTAACTATATAATATAAAAATACAAAGTGACATGGTAAATGTCAAACTAATTAACTAAGAGTTAAAAATAAAAGATAAGGTTAATATAGTAACCCAAACCTGTATAAATTCTATTGGTTGAATGGTTTTAGACCTATCCCCACCTTGACCGTTGAATAATCAACTTTGGAGCCATTAGAAACCGAATATGAATTTATTATAAATTAATATTTCTAGCTTTTCCAAAGGTGCCCCTCACCCCTCTTATAAAAGGGCACTCCACCTTCTCATTACTTCACACCTTCATAGCCTTTTGGTTCGGCTAACCCCTACCCAAATACTCTCTCAACTTCCCTCACTACAACCTAGAGGCCTTAGTTTGATTAGAAAGCCAACCTAAGGAGCCCTTTTGATCAAATCAAAAGGAAGAACCCGAAGAAGAGGAGGTTAACCTACCCCCAACCAAGGAAAAGTACAAGGATTCCAAGAAGTATGTTGTGATTGATAAGAAGGGTTAAGACAAGGGAATAATGGCATTCATAAAGGATTATTTATGTTGTTTTGTATGTTATTAAGTGTAATGTAACATTCATGTATGTAATCTATTTTCCAAGACGACTAAACTAATCGGTCCTTTGGGACTTGATTCCTTGTAATCATGCCAATGTATTAAAATAATGCACCGAATCTGGGTAACTGGGGTCGGGTTGTTACATTATTACTCTGAAAATTTGATTATATATTGTTTAAAATCAATATTATTCCTTTGTATGGATTATATTCATTTACTAAATGAAAATTTATTGATATTCTGTATGTTTTTTTCTCAATATGATGCTTATTAATTACTAAGGAAAGTTTATTATGAATTGATTTGATATTCATATCACTCACATGGTGAATGCACTAGACATAAAGATGTTATGGGTGGGGCCTAGTATTATATATCCTATCAATGAATTAGTTGTTTTCATGAGACAAAATCTTTTGTTATTTGGTGTATACCAACCCAATGCAAGCATGATGTCTTGGTTGTGACCTTGATGGAAATAATTATGTCCTAACTATGACCCTGATTGAGAGAATAATATATTGGTTGGGGTTTTGATAGTAAATATCATGATTTTTGATCTTATTTAATCCATCACCATGAATTTATTTGTTATTAAAAATGTAATTATTTATATTTCAATGTCATCCATGTATTTTTTTAATCTCATATGATCAATTATATGACATTATTTTATTATCATTTTTTCCTACCATATTATTCATGAAAAGTTTATGCCTTGATATATTTTAATATATGTTATTCCTTACTAAGAGTTTAATATTGCCATTTTTATTATTCTATTTCCTATATTTATGAATATAATTATTACGAATGATATTTCTAGAAGAGAAGTTTGTGTGTAGAATTTTTTGGGAGATGATAAATACTTACTTTGGATTAAGTAACATCTTATGTAGTGGAAAGAAAATCTATTTGATGAATACATGGGATTTATTAGTTAATGTTTTGTCCCAAATCTCTAAAACAATAAGCCTAATAGGTCTTCCAAATATTGGTGACTCAATTTTTTTTGAAATATTGTAGTTATTGATGGATAAAATTAGCCCACTTCTATTCATTTGAATTACAATATGTAAAGAATGTGCTTAATTTCACCGAATTCTGGGAATATGGGTATGAGACATCAGATATACAGTTTAGGATTTCAACCTAATACATAATGGAATGATTGTTCACATTTATTCTCAGAATAAATAGTAATATTATAATGATCATAATCCATTAATTTCATCATTTTCGTTTTAAGTGATCCACTCTACCATATATAGCAGTTCCCTTTTGATTCTTCCAGTCACCACTACCATCTAATATTCAAGGGTTGAAGTTCACCTCCTCTTAGATACATGGAAAAACCCTATATTTTATCAAATAACTTCACTAACTTAATGTTCTCAAATAGTTTACTATTCCTCTTCTAAAGATATCATATATATGGATTCCTTTACATCTCCCAGTAAAATATCATCATATGGAATGAATCCTAATACACCATCCTATATATTTTAATGATATAAAACCCAACCACTACCACTCCATCCTCATACAGTCATTGTAAATAAGGCCACCATGTTTTCTCTTTATGGTGATATTACATTCCATCCTTTTTATTAAATAAATCTAAGACGTCAATAATCTCCCACTTGAGATTCATTTTTTCCTTCACAGCTAAGCACTTTTCTATCTCCCAAATAAACTTCCTCCTTTTATTTTTTGTAAATTTGTTTTATTTTTCCCCACCATTCTTTTATTACGGTCATACTAGACTCATTGAGGCATAACATCACCTCAAAAATTCTAAAGTCATGAAATTCATCAACATGTTATATGGATTCCACACACCTTTGATCTCACACATGTCTAACAATCCTTCCTCCAATAACATTAAAATTAAGTGTCACTTCAGTTGAATGTGCTTTATTTGAGAATGAAATATTGAATTTATACCTATGTGAAACATTCTTTGTGAATCAAAATACATAGTACCAATATTTATTAAAAAAAATTTCAACCACACCATCTCCTTACCTTACTTCTAGAAAGATGATGCACTTTGTTATCATTTCTAAAAATACGACAACCAGTTGAAGTTTTGATATCTAACATACCACCATTCTTCCAAAAGTAAATACATACTTGGTAGTTCCCTTTTATGAATCTAAATATCCACCAAAGTCATAGTATGTAAAACCTTGCAGATGATCATATATTCCAAAGAAAAGTATCATGTATTTGGAACCCTTCAAGTACCATATGATATGTTTCAAAGCTTCCTTGTATTATCTTATGTGGTATGACATAAACATGTCAACAAATTCTACAACATGTACAATGTTCGGATTATTACAAACCATGTTGTACATGAAACTTTTGACTACTGATTTATTGAATCCTTATCTATATACTTGACATTAGCTCCTATTTGAGGTGAATTATTATTACTTATCTTGAAATGCCATCCATGGGTGTGGTCATAGGCTTTTCTTTCAATAAACATGAATTTGGGACCATATTTATGATGTAGTCAACCTACATATGGTATAATTTATTGAAACTTTAGCATTGTATAATCCATATACCCAAAATTCCCTTGGCCGGATTGAAGTCCATCATGTCAAATCTTCTATTTTTTTTTCTAATCGATACTTTAGTTCACTAGACTCGCTATCAGTATGTGATCCACATAAACTAGAAGGATAGAAAAACTCCCATCATTAAACACCTCCTTGTAATAGAAATGGTTAACAATGCTCTATACAAACTTCCATTCCATCATGAAATCGTAGAAATATAGATTTTAGAACCTTGGTTCTTGATTCTAACTTAAAAGTCTATGTTTGATCTTATACACAAGTTCCTTGTTTCATTGATCCTTGAAACCAGCTAGCTAATCCATATAAATATCTTCACATGAGTCTCATTGAAGGAATGTTGTCTTCATGTACATATAATCTAGATAAATATTTTCTTATGAAACCATACTTAATAATGTTCTAATAATCATATACTTAACTAAAAAAGAGAATATGTCAGATAAATTCACTCCTCTCATTAATTGAAAACCCTTCACAATTACCCAAGATTTGTACTCACACTTACCATATTTTTATTCCTTTAGGTGATAAAACCATTTTTATTCTTCTCACTAGGTCTCCTTGTCAGCTAAAATGTTCTGAAAATTATTAGGGACTTAAGTTCATCCATAATATATTACTCCAACTATTTTAAATCCTTAAAACTTATTTCCCCTCTAGGAATTCATTATCTCCATCATCCATTACAAGTAGATAATAAAAATTACTCCCATACCTTTGCACTTGGAAATTTTCCCTGGTATACCTTCATAATTTTTCCTGAAGTTTAGCTCTTAATAATAGTTCATTTAATGCTCTTTTTGGTACTTGACCTCCTTCTTTTGATAACTCCACCAAATGGTCTAGTGATTATCTAACTATCGCACTACTTAATTTTTTTGAAAGAAGTGTGTCTTATAATATTATATATAGTTAAACCCCAACATCCACTAATAATTTACTTTCATTATAATTTCCCTTCATATTCTAATCATTCCACAGAATTCCTTTATTAAAGATAAAAATTCTACATCTGATGAAATTCTAAAGTAATTATCCTAGAGTTGAAATATAAATTCATCATTTCTTTACCCAAAAATGTAATAGGATCAAGACTTAGTATCCATCTTATCTACTTTCTTGGTCTCAATGTGGGAATATGAGAGTGCACCAAATTATTTAATGTGGTTCAAATAAACCTTTTTTCTAGACCAAAATTTCTTTAGAAGTTACTTCCCAATGGGTGATTATGGACTCTGATCGACTAAGTAAGAAAAATAGTTCACAAAATCCTCCCAAAACACATTGAGATAATAATACATGAATCCTCGTACTTATAGACTTATCCTTTACAATCATATCCATAATATTTTAAACTCCATTTTACTCTTGAGTCACCGAAACAATTTTCTTGATTATAACCCCCTTCTTCTAATAGAACCTCAGGAACTGCTTGGTTTCATAATCACCATCATTATCTGATTGTAAAAAATTCAACATAATGAATTACACCCACATTTTCATGTATAATCATCAATGAAGACACTTAGTAAAGAGAAACTCAATAACAATTCACCATATATATCCCCTAAACATCTATGTGAACCGACTCCAACTTTTAGTTATTTGACCTTTACCCTTCTATTTAGAAGGTAACATTTATGTTGGATGGATTGAGTAACTCAAGAGGGAGTGGGGGGGGGGTGAATTGAGTTCTTAATAAATTTTGTTAAAACAAGTTTAAATAAAATCCCTCAATATAAAATAAAAATGCTCTGTTAATCAAAAGAGTAATTTAATTTAATTTTTGTTTTTAAAATATTTCTCAAAGATTAATCAATGGTAAGTTAAGAACAAAATGAATATTATTATAAAATTTTAAATCAATTTATTTAATAAAATAATTATAAAAAAACTATTTAGGATTAAAAATTAAATTAGTGGTTTTGTTTACATTTTAAAACAGATTCAGTTTAATTCTTTTATATAAAAAAACAAACAAACAATAGAATTAAAACAAGGGGTCTGGTCTCAAGCCAAGACCTAACCCCATCTACTTGGAAATAAACTGTTTCCAAGAAAATTATATAAATATAATCTTGATCCAAAAAATTTATTGGGTAAACAAACAAAAACTAAATAGCTATCTAGGCCATGTAGGGAACTCTTCCATAATAACCATGGGAAGAAAACAAAAAAATGCCACACAAGGATCTCTTCCAAAAAAACAATGTTATACAAATGAAAATAGAGAGAAGAAGATATCTTGTATCTTCTAGTTATGGAACAGGAGATAGTGTGTGTTAATAAACAGGTTTAACAACACACTACTCAATAATAAAAACAAAAACATAGAAAGAGAAAGTATATTGATATAGAGAATATAGTGTTTCTTGGTTTGATGTGATCTGAAATCTTTATTCTCATCAGATATAGCTTGGAGAGGATATCAAGCCAATTCTATAAAAAAATGTAGTAAAATAGAGCATCATAAGATCTATTTGTTCTAATTGTAGGAAAGGTTCTGGATGCCTAGAATATTCTACTCTTCCACAGTAGAGTGTAGGTAAGATATACCTTGTAAGATCTTAAGAGATGATCCTATATTATTTTGGAAGTGTATGATTTATTTTTTCCTAGAACATATTTACTCTTATGTTCATGAGGGAGACTTCTCTTAATATATACCACAATGGGAAAGAGATACCATTTATGAAATAATCATCACAATATTCTACTTGTAATGATCTATGAAATAGAATTTAATGTTCCCTACAATAGTTTAATGATAATCATTAAAATAATCCTAATCATTAAAATTAATAATATAGTCGTTGGGGTAATTTAATTTAAATATCCCAAAATAGTGACAGCGAGTCAGGTTGGTGGTGACTCATGACTGGAGGCGAGTCAAGCTCAATGGTGAGTCAGGCTGGTGGTAGATCATCTAGCGGTAGGTCAAGTTCATCAGTGACTTGTCTCTATAGTGACTCATTTCAGTGGTGAATCATCTCAATAGTGACTCATCTGACGGTAGGCTATCTTCAATAGTGACTCGTTTGATGGTTGGTCATCTTCAATGGTGAATCATGTTGAATGGTAGGTTATCATCTATGGTGAATCATTTTGAATGGTGACTTGTTTCAGTAATGAGTTGATTCTGGTAGTGTCTCTTTTCTAATGGTAGGTAAAGTCTGATGGTGACTTATTCACAATGGTGAGTCATGTCTACCAGTGAGACATTCCTGGCAGTAACTCATTTTCAATGATGAGTCTTTTCAAGAGGTGACTCAACTTCAATGGTGAGTATTTTATGGTGGCGACTCATGTCGAATGGTGACTTATCTTTAGTGGTGAATCTTTTCAAATATTATCCAGATTTCTTCAAAATTAATTATATTATAAAAATATATCCTAAAATAGTAACACCATTAAAAAATAATTAACAATATTTGAGATTACTAAAATAAGGAGGTGCTAAGAATCTCTCCCATTTTGAGGATAAAAAATCATGGCATTTCAGAAATCATGTATAAAATATACTTTGACATAAAATAATTGTATTTGAAAAAGTAATTATATCTACTTAATACTTTAAAAATCTACTGTGAAAGTTTTAAACATAAAGTATAAAAAATTTAAAACAGAATACAAAATTGAAGAAGGCATCAAAAATATTAAGTAACAAACAGTATCAATGGTATGTCAAAGATATGGTATGATAGAATAAAATAATCATAAAAGTAAATACCCATAATTAATAAAGATGGAATAATAGGTATAAAGTAAATACTTATGGAATCAAAGGTATAGTATCAGATAAATTTTATATCCATTCTGCACCTTTTGTGATTATAAAAAAGTTAAGTAAAGGAGTAAATGGGAAATATACAAGAGGTGAATAAAGTAATTGAAATATATTCAAAAAGTGATACAAAAATTCACACATCAGTCCCTATAAAAAATACTACTTTTAACAATTCTCATCCTGAGTGCTAGGAACAAAAATCTCTTCTCCCTTGTTAGAGGCAAAGGGAATAGTGGTAGAGGCTGAGTTAGTTGTGGTTGAAGTTGTAGGGACTTCAGGGAGAGAAGGAGGAAATTATATGATAATAGTCTATAGACAATGGAAAAATTATTTGGGAGTCATGATGAAAGGATAAAACTAAGTAGGTAAAGGAGCATTAAGATCCTAGGTAACATTAGGTCTTAAAAACTCTAGAGCAATGGCTGGAGGAGTGAGATGAGTAGTCACTGGAATGGAATCTTGAGCTACTACAGTTGTATCAGAAACATGGAGAAAAGGATTTATGAGATTAATTAAGGCCATAATAATATTTCCTCCCCGCTCTATGTCACTGAAAAATTCATTTTTCTCCTCCATAAAAAACATAAGCACCAGATTCATCACTTTCAGTTTATTAACCAATTCCTTGAAGGCTTATGTGACTGGAGGCATCATGAGGTTCTCAGTAAGAAACTTCAAGTGACAGTTTAGCTTATGATTAGTGTAGATACTTTAAGATAATACTTAATTTCTTTTGTTATGGTTTCATGGTCAACATTTACTTCATTTAGGATTCTATTAACATCTTATACACATGGTCACTATTATTCTTAATCTACCTCAAACTCTCCCAAGGGATATTAGGAACATGTCCTGAAATATAATGAATCTCCTCTTTAACGACTGATCTAATCAACTCAATATACAAGGAAGGAGGGGTATCAATATATGTAGAATCCATGGAAGATATATTTCCCATCCTCTCTAATAAAGTTTCTAGAGAATTAGAAAAAGAAGATTTCATCTCCTTCATAATAGTCCTCAAGGACTCTAATTCACTATCCAACCTTCGGTTCTCTATCTCTACTTCTTTAATATAGTGAAAAATATTGGGATGAATATGATGTATCACAATCTAAAATAAAAATCTATCACCTCTCTCACTGATATTTGTGACCAAAGGAGGTTGATTACTTAGAATCCCATAACATTTAGAAAGAAGTATTTCCCTAAAAGACTCCAGGTTATCTCTAGAAACAATATCAATAGGAACTAAGGAAACAATATGAAAATGAATAGAAAATATCTTAGAAGTAGACTCCACTGGCTCAAATATGGAAGGCATATCTGAAGGAAACCTATAATGTAATCCTACATAATCTAATTTCTCAACCATAGTTCCCTTATGATCAACCTAATCACATGAATTGGGATAATCTAATCCAAGTATCACATATCCTGGATACCTATCCCATTATTCAAGAGATTATACACCTACTTCTATAGAGGATATAATATTAGGATCAATAATTTACGGCTCAATAGATTCATTATCAGTATGTTCTACATTTTTAGGGTCAACTCTATGGATCTAAAAACTAGGATTTTCCTCCCCCTCAGTAGATGATCTCAACATATATCCAATAGATTCATCAACATCTCAAACAAGGCTTAGTATTTCATTAGACCTAGAATAATGAGATAAAACTGGAGAAGGTGAATGTGCTTGATGCATCTCATGATCATTTGCACCATCATGTTCAGATCCACCATCACCACTATTTCTATCATCATTTCCCTCATCTTTACCATCTCAATCTTCTTTATCTTTTTCACTTCCATCATCTTCTTCCTCTCCTTCTTCATCTCCATTATAATCACCTTTATCACTTCCATTTTCACCATCAGAGATATATACAAATTCTTTAATAACTCTTATAATTTTCTTCTCATAAAAACTTAGTTTCCTATTCATCAATCCATTATATTTAAAGAGTCTCTATAACAATTAGAGACCTAGAAGTACTAACTGGACCATAAGTGAAATATTGGATTTTAGGTAAGTCTGGGTTACTACCCTCTTCAATTAAACACTCTTGCTCCTCATTACCTAAAGCATCAGCCTCATCTTCTTCCTACTTATCATATGAGTACTATACCACTTTATCCATTTACAAACCAAGATCAATAAGATCCTTCATTATTTTAGGTTGATCAACAAGATTGAAATCCTCATAAAAAATTTCAAAATCATCAACCCATTTTCTCAGCCATGGGTTCCAACTAATTTTCATTATCTTACAAATGAATTTGGCTAGAAAAAACCTCCACACTTTACCTTAGTTTCTTTTCCCCATAAACAAAACCCTTGGCCTCCATAATGACTGAAATTTTCTTAGGGTAAATTAAAGAGTTTGAATTGGAAGATGGTTTTCACATTTCCATCATATGAACCATCAAATACCTACACATGTTGATTTTTATCCTATTTTTATAATATAGATTAGGTACACATATTGATATCTCATTTTACTAAAATATATTTTTTTAGGCACAAAATGTGATGGATAAACTCAAAGAGTAGTCAACACTCACTATACAACTCAGTTTCAGCTGTTCATATTAAGGTTCCATCTCTAGTTATCTCATACAAGGAATTATCATATTTAAAAGGATAAATATCACTTGGAATTGATCATTGATAATAATTTGAGAATCCTTCATTAGAAAAATTAATACATCTATCCCACATAATTAAAGAGAAAAAAAACTTTCCTCCCATTTATCCTGCTTCAAACCCAGTATTTATCTTCCCAAATGCTAAAATAAACATTTTGATAAAACTAATGAACTAAAATTGGATATAATGACCTCTAATTATTTTGGGACCACTATAACCATCCCTAGTATTCAATCACTTTAAGCACCAAATATTTTATTAACAACAACCAATCAACATTTACTTCTTTCTTAGGTACCATTGTTCGATTTTCAAGCTACAAGTTTCATGGATTTATTTTAGATCTTATCGAATCTCCTCTTTTCTTATTTTAAAGACATGACTCCTCAAGATATGAATCAGTGGGTTGCTTCACTCTAACCATTTTGAAAAATGTGAAATATTCAGGTGAGGTTCAAGTAAGGTGAGAGGTCGAGAGAGAAGAGGTTGTAAAGAAGTTCAAAGGGTAAGGTGTGAGGAAGAGAGAATCAAAATTAGAATAAGGGTATAATTTATATCATTTAGGGATTTGAAAATAAAACATTTAAATCATAAAGAAATAAACAAATTAACCCAAAAATAAAAATTGTCAATGAAGACTTAACTCCTACTAAGGGTCATTATCAATGGTGGGTTATTCTAATGGTGAGTAATTTCCAATGGTGGGTAATTTCCAATGGTGGGTAATTTCCAATGGTGGGTAATTTCTAATGGTAGGTAATTTCCAATGGTGGGTACCCAAAATTAATGTCTACCCAAAATTTATCATTACTAATTCTTGTTTGATGTAGTTTAATCTCTAAGAATTCAATAGATTTGTGAAAATATCAGTAAGATGATGTTTAGTTCTAATGTATTAAAGATTTATATCATCCTTTTGGAAATGGTATCTTAAAAATTGATGTCTTACAACAATATTTTTTTATAGAGTGATATAACATGATTTTTAGAGATTTTTATAACACTTGTGTTGTCTTAATTTATAAGGACATATCTAAATTGATATCTATAGTCTAATAGAGTATGTTTCACCTACAAAATTTAAGCACAACAACTACCTTAATATATGTATTCAGATTCTATAGTATACAATGAAACCAAATTTTGTTTCTTACTACACCAAGATACTAGGGACTTTCCCAAATGATGATGTGTTCTAGAGACGATTTTTCTATCTATCTTTCAACCACCAAAATCAGTATCTGAATAACTCACTATGTAAAACACTTGTCCTCTAGGATATAAAAATACTAAATTGGTTAAATATTTGAGGTATTTGAAAATTGCTTTAACATATAGTAAATGTGACTCTTTTGGGTTTACTTTATAAATATCACATATATAATTACTAAAAATAATGTTAAGTTTGTTAGAAGTTAAGTATATAATACTTCCAATAATACCTCAAAAATTGGTTTGATCTAATGGTTTCCCCAATTCTTCAAGATCTAAATTATAGGTGGTACTCAAAGGAGTTTCACTACACTTAGTTCTATCCAAACCAAAATTTTTAAGATGATCTTTGGTGGACTTTTATTTAAAATAATTCCTTTTTTATTTTGAAAAATATGAAAACCAAGAAAGAATTTCATTTCACCCATTAAACTCATTTCAAAATAATTTTGTATCATCTTTGAAAAATCAGTACATAAGGAATTTTTAGAAGATACAAAGATAATATCAACTACATACACTACTGGAAATAGAGGATTTCCCAACGGTTTAGAACCGTTGGGAAAGGCTGCAGAACCGTTGGTGTATGTTATACCAACGGTTCTGAAAACTGTAGGGAAGTAAGCCGTTGGGAAAGCTTTTCTGAATGGTTTATAGTGAACCATTGGGATAGGGTGGAGAAAAATTACCCTATCCCAATGGTTCTGAAAAACCGTTGGGAAAGCTTTTTCCCAACGGTTTGCAATCGTTGGAACAATGTGCTGAAAATTACCAGGTTTTTCCCAACGGTTTGGCCAAACCGTTGGAAAAAACCCAAGATCTCCTCTTTACCAATAGTTTCTAAACCGTTGGGAAAAGTGTTTTACCAACGGTTCCATGAACTGTTGGTAAAACAGAACACAGAATGCTATGCCAATGGTTTAAAACCGTTGGCATAGCCTATGCTGGGAAAATTGCACAGCAGCTCTGCAATTTGCCATCAGCTCTCCAATTTGCCCACCAGGTCTCATTTTGTGGGTTCCCCCTCATTTTAAATCCAATTATTATACCTGCAATAAACTAACATACATATACAATTATTGTACCTACAATAACCAACTAACACATATATATAGATAACAAATTCATACACATTTAACATATAATGCTAGAACTATACACATCCATAATTAAATTAGAATTCATAATGTAATTAGAAACATACATAATTCATTTAGAATTAAATTTAAAATTTAAATGACAATTATATGTGGAATCCGAAAGTCAATTCATAATTTGATCGGTTTTTTGTATACCACATATTTTTACCTGAAATGATGTCCATTTTAAACAAAATACATACACATGGAGTGATACTGGCCACACCACACCTCGGATTGAGGAGATATTGACTCGTACACGTCACATATGACCCATGTATCGTTCTCCTAAAGTTTCAACGGAAACCGAATGCGTTTGGTCGGTTTTCCGTATGCTAGTTGATTTTTTTCAATTAAAATGACGTCTTTTTGAAACAAAAGGCAGACACTTTGAGTGGTGCCGGCCACACTGCACCTCATATTGAGGCAGGTTTGACTCGTACACATCACATATGACCATGAATCTTTCTCCTAAAGTTTCAATGGAAACCGAATGCGTTTGGTCAGTTTTCTGTATGTACTTAAAATGTTGTCCATTTTAAACAAAAGAGAGCCACTTAGAGTGATTACGGACACACCTTGCCTCCGATTAAGATGTAGTTGACTCATACATGTCACATTTGACCCATAGATTGTTGTGCTAAAGTATCGACACAATCTGAATGTGTTTGGTCACTTTTCCGTATGTCAGTTGATGTTTTTCAATTAAAATGACATCCTTTTGAAACAAAAGGCAGACACATTGAGTGGTGGTGGCAACACCACGCCTTGTATTCAGGTGGGGTTGACTCTTACACGTCACATATGACCCATGGATCATTGTTCTAAAGTATAGACACAATCCGAATGCGTTTGGTCGCTTTTCCATATGCCAGCTGATGTTTTACAATTAAAATGATGTCCTTTTGAAACAAAAGGCAGACACTTTGAGTGGTGTTAGCCACACCGCACCTCGGATTGAGGAGGGTTTGATTCGTACATGTCACATATGACCCATGGATCGTTCTCCTAAAGTTTCAATGGAAACCGAATGCGTTTGGTCGGTTTTCCGTATGTACTTAAAATGTTGTCCATTTTAAACAAAAGAGAGCCACTTGGAGTGATTCTGGCCACACCGTGCCTCTGATTAAGGAGGGGTTGACTAGTACATGTCACATATGACCCATGGATTGTTGTGCTAAAGTATCGACACAATCCGAATGCGTTTGGTTGGTTTTCTGTATTCCAGTTGATGTTTTTCACTTAAAATGACGTCCTTTTGAAACAAAAGACAGAAACTTTGAGTGGTGGTGGCCACACCGCGTCTTGGATTGAGGCGGGGTTGACTCGTACATGTCACATATAACCCATGGATTGTTGTGCTAAAGTATCGACACAATCCGAATGCGTTTGTCGGTTTTCCGTATGCCAGTTGATGTTTTTCAATTAAAATGACGTCTTTTTGAAACAAAAGGAAGACACTTTGAGTGTTGGTGGCCACACCGCGCCTCAGATTGAGGCAGGGTAGACTCATACACATCACATATGACCCATGGATCGTTGTGATAAAGTATCGACACAATCCGAATGCGTTTGGTCACTTTTCCATATGCCAGCTGATGTTTTACAATTAAAATGACGTCCTTTTGAAACAAAAGGCAGACACTTTGAGTGGTGCCGACCACACCACGCCTCGGATTGAGGCGGGGTTGACTCGTACACATCACAAATGACCCATGGATCATTCTCCTAAAGTTTCAACGGAAACCGAATGCGTTGTGTCGGTTTTCCATATGTACTTAAAATGTTGTCCATTTTAAACAAAAGAGAGCCAGTTAGAGTGATTCTGGCCACACCGTGCCTCCGATTAAGACGGGGTTGACTTGTACACATCACATTTGACCCATGTATTGTTATTCTAAAGTATCGACACAATACGAATGCGTTTGGTCCCATTTCCATATGTCAGTTGATATTTTTCAATTAAAATGATGTCCTTTTGAAACAAAAGGCAGACACATTGAGTGGTGGCGGCCACACCGCGCCTCAGATTGAGGCGGGGTTGACTCATACACATCATATATAACCCATGGATCGTTGTTATAAAGTATCGACACAATAAAAATGCATTTGGTCACTTTTCCGTATGCCATCTGAAGTTTTACAATTAAAATGACATCTTTTTGAAACAAAAGGCAGACACTTTGAGTGGTGCTGGCCACACCGCACCTCAGATTGAGGCGGGGTTGACTCGTACATTTCACATATGACCCATGGATCATTCTCCTAAAGTTTCAACGGAAACCGAATGCGTTGGGTCAGTTTTCCGTATATACTTAAAATGTTGTCCATTTTAAACAAAAGAGAGCCACTTAGAGTGATTCCGGCCACACCGTGCCTCCGATTAAGATGGGGTTGACTCGTACACATCAAATTTGACCCATGGATCGTTTTGCTAAAGTATCAACACAATACGAATGCGTTTGGACTCATTTTTATATGCCAGTTGATGTTGTTCAATTAAAATGACGTCCTTTTGAAACAAAAGGCAGAAACTTTGAGTGGTGGCGGCCACACCGCGCCTCAGATTGAGGCGCGGTTTACTCGTACATGTCACATATGACCCATGGATCGTTGTGCTAAAGTATCTACACAATCCGAATGTGTTTGGTCACTTTTCCGTATGCCAGTTGATGTTTTTCAATTAAAATGACGTTCTTTTGAAACAAAAGGCAGACACTTTGAGTTGTGCCGGCCACACCGCGCCTCGAATTAAGGCGGGGTTGACTCTTACACGTCACATACGACCCATGAATCATTCTACTAACGTTTCAACGGATACCGAATGCGTTTGGTCTGTTTTCCGTATGTACTTAAAATGTTGTCCATTTTAAACAAAAGAGAGCCACTTAGAGTGATTCCGGCCACACCGTACCTCTGATTAAGGCGGGGTTGAATCATACACGTCACATTTGACCCATGGATTGTTGTGATAAAGTATCGACACAATCCGAATGCGTTTGGTCACTTTTCCGTATGCCAGTTGATGTTTTTCAATTAAAATGACGTTCTTTTGAAACAAAAGGCAGAAACTTTGAGTGGTGGCGGCCACACCGTGCCTCGGATTGAGGCGAGGTAGACTCGTACACGTCACATATGACCCATGGATTGTTTTGATAAATTATCGACACAATCCGAATGCGTTTGGTCGCTTTTACGTATGCCAGCTGATGTTTTACAATTAAAATGATGTCCTTTTGAAACAAAAGGCAGACACTTTGAGTGGTGCCAGCCACACCGTGCCTTGGATTGAGGAGGTGTTGACTCGTACACGTCACATATGACCCATGGATCGTTCTCCTAAAGTTTCAACGGAAACCGAATGCGTTGGGTCGGTTTTCCATATGTACTTGAAATGTTGTCCATTTTTTGAGAATCCTCATGTGTCTATTAGTGGAATGGTATTTAATTAAAATCTTGTGGATATTTATATAAAATATTTTTATATCATTCTTAGTATGGATTAGATTTTAGTTTATAATGCTATGAAACATTTCGGAGCTAACAATGTCATGCCCAATGAATACATCTCTTTTATAACATACCAAGAATCTATGATATTTATTAGATGTGTAAATGTGATTTACATTGATTATCATGATGAAAATAAATAAAATATATATTATAGATTTTCTAGTATTAAATGAAATCAAGGAGGGTGGGGGGGCTGTCCGGGGGGCTGTCCGGTGGGTGTCTGGGGGGCTGTCTGGGGACCAAGGAGGAGGGTGGGGGGGGGCTGTGCGGGGGGTTGTCTGGGGTCCAAGGAAGAGGGTGGGGGGGCTGTCCGGGGGGCTATCTGGGGGCAGTCCAAGGGGGATGTCCGTGGTCTGAGGAGGAGGGTGGGGGCTGTGCGGGCGGGGGGGGGGGGGGGGGGTGTTCGGGGGGTTGTCCGGGGTCCAAGGTGGAGGGTGGGGGGGGGGGCTGTCCGGGGTGCTGTTTGGGGTCCAGGGAGGAGGGTGGGGGGGCTGTCCGGGGGGCTGTTCAGGGGGCTATCCGGGGGCTGTCCGAGGGGTGTTTTGGGGGGTTTTCCAGGGTCCAAGGAAGAGGGTGGGGGGGGGGGATGTCCGGGGGGCTGTCTGGGGGGCTGTTCGGAGGGGCTGTCCGGGGTCCAGGGAGGAGGGTGGGGGGTTGTCCAGTGTCTAGGAAGGAGGGGGGTTCCCAAACACACAACCACTAAAAGACAACAAAATCCATAAAAATAGATAATATATAAAAATAACTCAACTCCAATATTATACTACGAGTCTAGATAAAACCAACAACTAGAATAGATTAAATATCAAATCTCAGTAATATCAGTCAAAAATGTAATGGATCAACTTGTCCCATATCACCATGACCATCATCACCATCATCATCACCCTCGTCCTCATCCCCATCATCGTCCTCACTCTCCTTTCCCTCGCCTTCCTCCTCGTCCTCGCCCTCCTCCTCGCCCTCGCCACCCGCCTCGCCCTCTTCCTCTCCCTCCTCTTCCGCATATGACTCCTCACCATCATCATCATCAAGCTGGACCTCATCCTGACCACCACTAGAACTTCCACCTGGTGCACCGTATATAGAACGTATCGACGACATATACTCATCAAAAGCTGGGCTGGCCTCTGCTGGAAGTGTAGGACGTAGAACTTCAATAAATTTCATAAATGCACGGTTTGCCCTAGAAGACTGTTCTACCATCTCTGTGGCCCTTTTCTCAGCCTGTTCTGCCTGTGACCTAACTTTCTGCAGCTCGGTGGCACTACATCTCATACCTGAGGATGGCCAATACCTCGTCGGGGCTATCCTAGGTTGGCAGTGTACTCTTCCAGAATGCTCCTCTCCCAAGACCTGATGTAAGTGATCTGTTGGCCCTAAATTGTCTGGTTCTTGGGCATCGAGGGCCTCTAAAGTAGCCTGTTACGAATATAAATATATCATTAAGTTACAAAATAGATATTAAAATATAAATTCAACATATTAAAACTTACAATCTACGGCCGAGTCGCTTCATTGATGGTACTTCCATCCTTTTTCTGTCTACTCGAGCAAAACAGTTTTGCTCGAGGCACACATCCTTCAATATTTTGTATTTGCCTCTACAATGACATTGAAAACTAAAGTTATATGAAAAATTTAGCAAACTATTAAGTAATTGAGGAAACAAAAGAAATTATAAGGCGTAAAGAAAACTTATAAACAATTTTCATACCTTCTTCCTCTCATGACCAGGCATCGTAGTGCATCCCAGTGTGTGGAGGTATTTTTTTGCATCAATGTTCTTTTTATTTTTTCCAGATGATTCCAAAATAAAATTTGAAAATGCAACAGATAGTATTAATTCAAAACATGAAAGTTATTATTTAAATACCTCAAATGTTATTAATACCTTAAACTGGGTACTCATCTAATGAGTAATCATCTGAAGATACTGCTCTATAGGACAATCATCCACCACTGGTACCGCCTCTAACTCAGTTCCAACTCTAGAAACCCAGCCAATATAGAACTCATGCTTGTAGGCTCTCCAAAGCTCTCCTAAATCCTTTAGATGTTCCGGTCGTGCACCCTCACCATCGGGAAAATTAAATCGAAGCTGAAATCAAAATATTAATTCATCTAAATACAAAAATAATTCATGGCATTAAATAGAACAGATTTTTTTACCCATATCTCTACCCAAGATCTATCCTTGACCTCATGTGGCAAATGTATCCATGATAGTGGGCTGAAAGGAATGATATCGGAGTATTTGGAATCGCCAAAAAACTCCGACATTGCTACCCTGTTTTCTCAACCATTTGGTTGTCTTCATTATAATCCACCATAACTTGTGTGCGGAGGTTCCACACCGAACGCATGCCTCATATTAGTATATGTATCTTTCATGAAATAAAAACAAATATTTTATCAAAACATGTTATAATGAAAATAAATATTGCTATAAAAATTTGTTAGGGTTCTATAAATACGCATGTGCCGGTCTGATCGCTGAGCGCCGCTGCATCCACAGAAACTGATGAAACACCCTGTGGTGGAACAGGAGTCGAAGATGATGAAATATAGAAGCTCAGAGAGACAGAAGTAGAAGGAAAAGAAGATGGGACAACTATCTGACCGGATGCTGACTGGGGAGTGGGAATCATCATGGGATGTGAAAATTATGGGCCAAAAGATGAAGAAGGTAGCAAAAACATGGGAGGCCTAAATATCCCGTGTGTCCCTAACGACACACCGAGATCAGAATATGGGAAGGATGACATGTCAGTGGGAGGGGCAGGGTCTAGTCGCGTATGCGCAGCTGCTCGTCCACCTCTGGTACGAACCCTCATCGTACCACCGGCCTAAGTACTAGGACCAGTACTAGGCTCCTTGTCGAATAACTGTCGACGTATAGGTGGATCCTACAAAAATGTTTACAAAAAAATTAATCAAATGACATTATATATTCTTTAAATATATCAATTTGAAATAAAGTACTCACTACATGCACTAATGATGGAATTCCCAACTCCTTCATTCAATGATTGTTATCCATCATTTTTTCCTTCGTCTCTCTTCAATTGGCTTCATTTCCTGCTTTTGAAAACAAATATGTAATTAATTAGAAAAAGAAAACTAATGTGTAACCCAAAAAACTAAATATATGAGGGAATATGGGGATTCATTGGTAATTTAACTATCAATTGTTTTAGAAGAGATTGAATGGATTTAATAAATCATACAAGTTGTAATGTTCACCAAGTTAGAAATATTGTTTAACTAAGTTTGAATACAGTTCAATTCCAAATTAGAAAATGCAATTCAAATAAAACTGCAACCAATAAACATTGAAAATTCACATAAAGGTCAAGTCAGCTATCAATTGTTTTAGAAGAGCTTGAATGGATTTAATAAATCATACAAGTTGTAATGTTCGCCAAGTTAGAAATATTGTTTGACTATTTTTGAATACAATTCAATTCTAAATTAGAAAATGCAATTCAAATAAAATTGCAACCAATAAACATTGAAAATTCACATAATGGTCAAGTCATATAAAACATATTTGTGATCAATACTAAATAAATTTGAATATTACCAACCTTAACAACCCAACTCGAGGTAAACCAAAAGAATTGAGAACATGGATGAATGATTCTATATATTTTCAACCACAACTTCAGGTTCACAATCAACTCTGACAATTGAGCTATTTGAGTCATCAAAAGAAATAAATGGATTGGTTCCAATGGCACTAGGGACAGAGTCAATTCCATCATCACCATCATCAAAAATATGTCTTGGAATTACTTCAACTATGACACCAAATTCAGGCCGAAGTTGGTCTTTGACATAAAAAACTTGTTTAGCCATTGATGCCAACACATATGGTTCTTCAGTAGCAAGAGTGCGAGTCATATTAATTACTCAAAATACAAAATCATCAATAAATGTGCCATGTCTCTTCATCGAATCAAACCAGTGGAATTTCATCATTGTGACTCGTCCATGAGAGTAATAATCCAATATTATTATTTTCTCAACAACTCCATAATAACCCACATTTTCAAATCGCGGTATACTATCTGATGAAATGGCATAACAATCTGTTGTGGCAGCAACCATAACACCATCATGTTGTGTTCTCATTTTTTTCTCGTTCAGTGACAATAAATTTGTACCCATTGATAAAAATTGATTTACAGTCACGAACCACGGTATTAGGACAAAAAGCCAAAGCTCTTATTTCCTCAGAGACAGAGTCAGCAGACAAACTCAATACCTGCAATATAAATGACTATTAAACTTAATTAAATATTGATATAATTATTTTAAACATTAATTTTTTATACCTTCAATTTTAACCAAGCTGAAAACTCTTTGCTATGCAAAGTCTCTCTTCTTATCAAAGATAAAGAACGATACTTCCTATTTATCATTGTTTTATGTTCCCTGTAGATAAAAAATATCAATAGTTTAACAGATATATATGTAAGATATACATAATAAATTTAGTTACCTGATATAGTCATCGAACAAATCACAGTTGAACATAACTGTGTGATGTGCCATCTCCTGCTCTTCATGGCATAATGTCTTCAATGTATATGATCCAGGAATTCCTCCTATTTGAAGAAGTGATGGAAAACTGGGTTCAATTTTCTCATACTATTCTTCTTCATTTATCATTGGTCTGTTCAATCTTGTAGTAAGATCAGACAAATACATCGAGCAGAAATCCATACATTCTTGATCCAAGTAACTGTTCACGATAGAACCTTCAGGATGATTTCTATTTCAGACATAAGACTTTAATGTGAACATATTTATTTCTGTTGGATACATCCGACGAAAAGAAACAGGTTCTCCGAGAAGTATTTCAGTGGGAATATGGACAGTCAGATGCAGCATGCATGTGAAAAATGGAGGAAGTATTTTCTCTAACTCACACAAAATTAATGGGGCATCTGTCAACATTTTTTGCAAGAAAGACTTGGACAACTTCTTAGCACAAAGATCTCTAAACAAATGGCACAACCGAATAATAGCCACCCTTACATTATTGGAAAAAAGATGGAATATTGCTATTGGAAGCAACTCATGCAGTAGAATGTGATAATCATGAGTATTCAAAGATTTTAGCTTCAACTCTCTTCTATTGACCCATTTAGATATGTTGTTTGAATAGCCATCAAGAACTCTAATAGTATCTAATACTTCCAGAAATTGTTTTTTTCGTAGGTGTCATCACATAAGAAGCACATGGAAGTTGCCATTTATTTTCACTGATACGCACAGGATGTAATTCTGGTCTGATACCCCAATCCACCAAGTCATGCCGAGATCGTAAATCATCTTTTGTCTTCCCCTTGACATTTAGAAGAACCAAAAGCAAAATTTCGCATATATTCTTTTCAATATGAATTACGTCTAAGCAATGACATAACAAATTGGTTGACCAATAAGGAAAATAAAAAAAGATACTCCTCTTCCTCCAATTGTAACAAGTTTCAGTGGAAACATTCTTTCTCTTTCTAGATTTCATTTGACCCTTCCCGAAAAAAAACTGAAATATTTCAATTCATTAAGCACGTCAGTTCCAGACATACGCTGAGGTGGATCATCGGTCTCTATGGTATTATCAAATATTCGATGATTCATTCTATATGGATGATCCTTTGGCAAGAATCGTCGATGTCCCATAAAACTGAAACTACAATGATGTTTCAGTCTTCTGGATCGTGTATTCTTCATACAAACTAGACATGACAATTTTTCCTTCGTGCTCCATCTAGACATCATTGCATAAGTTGGAAAATCATTGATCTTCCACATAAGCGCAACACACATCTGAAATATGTCTTTCGAACATGCATCGTATGTGCGCACACCCACATCCAAAAGAAGTTTCAACTCTTTTATTAAAGGTTGAATGTAGACATCAATATCAATGCTGGGATCAAAAGGACCAGATATGAGTATACTCATTAAAGTGAAAGGTTTTTTCATACACAACCATGGGGGAAGATTATAAATGTGTATAAAAACTGGCCATGTGCTGTGCGAAGTAAGCATCTTCCCAAACGGATTAAAACCGTCACATGAAAGACCCAGCCTCACATTACGCACGTCAGCTGCAAAATCAGGATGGCAACCATCAAATATCTGCCATGAAAATCCATTTGTAGGATGAACCAACTCAGCATTAGTCTTCTTTCTCTTGGTATCATGCCATCTCATTTTTATTGATATGCCATCAGACATAAAAATATTCTGGAGTATGGGGATTAATGGAAAGTGCCACATTACTTTCTGTGGAATGCGGGATGGTGTTCCATAAGATTTTGACTTCCAGCGGGATGTGCCAAATTTAATACAATCATTTCATTCAGAAATTTCCTCCCAGAATAAACTGTAATCTTTCAAGCAAACATGAATTTTGTTTCTTGAAAATCCAAGTTCCTCAACTAACTTCCATGCCATATAGTGGTTTGAGGGAATATCTGCATCATCTGGAAGTAAATCCTTCAAGAGGGTAAGAATGTAATCGATTTTTGTATTAGAAATCCCATACATAGTTTTCCCATGAAACAATCAGATTAAAAATTACAGCTTTTTTATTTTATCACATTGTCGATATACTGGAGTTGTGGCAGCATAATTCAATTTTTTCACCCTATCAATATCATAATTTTTACTAGAAGCATCAGCTGTGCTCATATCGAAGTCTTCTTGAGTTGAAATCCTTTCTTTTTCATGATGATGAATAAACAGAAATCGATCATCTAAAAATTCTCCATTCCAGTCTTTTCATTTCGATCATCACCAATTTGAGATTTCATTTTCTTCCCATTGTGATACCACACAAAGTAGTTTGCTTGAAAACCATTTTTGCTTATGTGGTAGCTGACTTCTTCACGGCTCAACCAAGGTCTACCAACACAATTGGAACATGGGAAGTGTATGTGACCACTATCAGAAGCATTGTGAAATGAAAAATCTATAAAGCTCTCCAAATTTTTTTAAAAATCACTTGACATCTGATCGGTTTCATACATCCAACTTCTGTCCATTCTGTAAAAAGAATTTATATAAGTCATTTTTTCATAAACAATTAAATAGGATTGAACTTTAATAGAAAATACATTTAAGTAAACGATAAAGGAAGAAGTTTCTATTTGATTTAGTGAAAATCACCCACCCTCATAAAAGTGAGTATTGGACAAGAAGGAGACATAATATACAACATACAATGAGAACCATATTTAGTTGACCCTAAAGTTATATTAGTACAGTCATCTTGGGGGAAATGGAATATATGATCCTGGTTAACTAATGAATTAAAAAGCTCGTATTCCATATGTTGGACCCTATCTAAGGTAATAAATCATGTGAGGATGGGTTTACATCATTCAATTTCTTACATGCTAGTGAGAATGAAGACTTATATTAATGACTTGAGTTCACTGATACCATGTCAACCGTTATACACACCATGTGAACCCTTATACACACCATATGAACCCTTATACCATATAATCATTATTACAACCATTAATAACAACTTATTAAATAACATCACTTATTACAGATAATTAAATTGAACATAAATCAATAATAATATTGGATATATCAAGTAAAATGAAGTTATACTATCTTACATCATAAATGACCACCCACAACCATGATTAATGACCACAAAGCTCCCCTTTTGGCCAAATCAAAAGTGAAAATAAAAACACATAGTTGTATAAAGAAACTTCATTTGTGTGAAGAATAATAATCTCATGGTCCTCATGATATTTGAACCACGCAGTCATGATTTTCGAGATAAACTTGTATCCATGAAACCATATGGGAAACACGATTCAATACATGCATTTTTCTGAATTTCCCAAGAATTTTGAGGAACCCCAAATCATTGAAAATGGTCATTGTGTTTTAAATAGGTGATTGAATAACACATGTACGATGTCGAAGGCAGAATGATTAATGGTTATATTTGAAAAACTAATATTCACTAACATTGCGAATTTGACATTCTGTGAATTAGTTTCATGAAGAAGGAAGAAGTACTAATTAGGGACCACATTCTATTTGGCAAAGTTCAAGAAGATACTCCATATGTTCTATTGTGTAAAGGATAAGTGAACAATGTGTCATTATATATATATATATATATATTTTGATAGAAACATGATACATAATTGTTATGTAATACACATAGTGTACAAAAATTAAGATGAACAAGATCTTCATGTTTGTCATGATCCTAATGAAAGAGTGATTTTCATGAAATAATATCAATAAATATTACAAAAAATTTCTTATTAGTTCCTATACATGAACCTATAATATTTGAACTAGATTAAAAAAAACCACGAATCTTCAAAATTAGAACACAATAAAGAGATATCATGCCCTTATAAATGTAAATGTGTAATGAAAACATTAATTGGACATACACCGATATAGGGATTTGAGTACACAATTCGTGGAACAATCATAAAATTTAACAAAAACCCTAAAAATTGGGAATAACGAAATCGTTGAGAATAGAAGGATATGATTTATAAGAGGTGTAACTATATCCTTGATAAAATATATAAGGAGTCTAACATGCTGCTAATCCAATGGAAGATGTGGGGATTGGGAACTGCTTCTGCCAAGGAATCACGTCTGGAGATGAGCGGAAGGCTTCTGGAATCGTGGGGAGGCCGCTGCCTGCATTTAGGTATTTGGGGATTTTTTTCCCAACGGTTCTTAAAAATTGTTGGGAAAACCCAATATTTCCCAACTGTTTCATAAAACTGTTGGGAAAACTATGTTTTTCCCCACTTTTCCCAACGGTTTCACAAAACCATTGGGAAAACTAAGTTTTTCCCCACTTTTCCCAATGGTTTTATGAAACTGTTGGGAAAAGTGAGTTCTTCAAGGTCTTTACCAACAGTTTATATAAACTGTTGGGAACGACAACATATACCAATGGTTCAAAGAACCGTTGGTATACAAGTGTTGGGAAAACTCCCTTTCCCAGTAGTGATAGATTTCAACAACTAAAAAATCATTTGAAATTACTTTTAAAAAGTTAGGATAATCTATAATTTTTAAAAATATTTTTGAAATTTGAAAAGAGTTGAGCCTATCATACCAAGATATCAGAGATTGTTTTAAACCATATAGAGTTTTTTTTAGTTTTAAAACATTAATTGGAAAATAATTATTTTTAAAACTGTGGGTTTGTTCAAAAAAAACATACTCAATTATTTAACCATTTAAGAATGAAAATTTTACATCCCTTTGATATAGTTTGAAATCCAAATGCGCTTCATAGGAAATAAATATTCTTATGTATTCAAGTATTGATACATGTGATAAGGCTTACTCATAGTATATAAAATCTTCTTGAATATACCCTTGTGCAACTAGTTTAGCCTTATTTCTTACTATTGGGCCATATTCATCAACCTTTTTTCAAAATACCCATTTATTTCTAATATTAAAGGTGTCTTTAAGTCTATAAAAAAGTTACAAAACATAATTTCATTCAAATTAGTTAAGATCTTATTACATATCCATTACCTAGAATTCATCAGTAATTACATCAGTGATGTTCTTAGGTTTAGCTATGATAAGAATGCTTGATGTTCAACCTAGTTCCTTAGAGAAGATCTAGTCTATGTACCTCTATCTAGGTATCCTAATATAGAATCTAGAGGGTTGTATTTTTTAGTCCTAATAGATATTTGAAAATAAGGACTAGTCACTTCATGGTCTTCTATAGGTTTAGGTTTAGGTTTATGTTCTAGAAGTTTCTCATAACTAGATGATTTTTCTTCATATTTTATAACACTATCATAGGGTTTATAATTGATGTTAAGAGTGGATAAATCACCCTAAAGTTTTTATAAAATTTTATTAGGATCATTTAGATATGTATCATAAAACTTTACATGGAAAATATATTCCACATTCTTGGTTATTTTGTTAAACACTCTATAGGATTTACTAAAAGTTTAATAACCAAGGAAAATTCATGCATCTCACTTGGAGGAAAAAATTTCATGATTATCCTTTGTGTTAAGAAAAATGACTTTTAAAAAAAATAAAGTAATTAACCTTAGGATTTATATTATTTCAAATTTCATAAGGGGTTTTATTTAAAATAGGTATAATTAAAACTCTATTAATTATGTAGCAAGCTGTATTCATAGCCTCTTACCAAAATTAGACATGTAAGTCATATTAATTGAGAATAGTCATAGAAATTTATTGAATGATTCTATTTATTATTTATATAAATCCATTCTCTTTGGGGTACTAGGAGAAGGAAATTTATGATTATAGCCATTATGTGAGAAAAAGGATTCAAAATCTTGACTTTCAAACTCAAAACCATGATTAATTATTAGGGTCTTAATCCCAAGTCCACATAGGTTTTCAAAGATCTATCATACATGGAAAAGTAATAGTAGGATTCAATTTTGTGAGATAAAAAGAATACACAAGTATATCTTGAGAATTAATCTACAAGTACATAGGCACAATGCTTCCCATTTAAACTAGAAACTCTAAATGGTCCAAAAAAATCTATGTAAAATAATTCCAGGGGTTGAGTAGTTGAATATTTTTTATTTTATTTGAAAGATATTTTTTGTTGTTTCCATTTTTTGACATGGGTTACACACTTTATAATTTGTGAATTCAAGTTTAGGTAGATCTGTAAAGACCCGCAAATTTCAAGGAAATTTTTTTCTTAATTTTCTTTGGAATTTTACAAGAGCGCAGCTTCAGACGGCACCTGATTCCGAGGCCCGGTGTGCCCGGAATCAATTTCCGAAGTTTGGCTCGGGTACGTTCAGTGAACGGACGAGCGGGTTTTTCTATCTTTTGAACCGATGCCCGGAATCGAATTCTGAGGGCACCGATGAAATCGCAGCGCCGGTATTTGCTTAGAAACGCCTCTTCCGGAGTTGCGTTTGCTCAGACGTGGTTTTTAAAATTTTGGGATTTAAGTCGGAAATAAAATAAAGGTTGTGCGACAACTTTATTTTATTTCACTTAAGCCGCTTGGAAGTCACTTGGAAGCCACTTGAACTGAGTTAAAGCGGATAGGGTGCTATCCGGAAATATCCTACCCCTTGTTAGGATATTTGTGCGGTGGGGCCCGCACGAGCCCCGCCGTTTCTTTCGCTAAGTAACGCACCCGCGAAAACCCATCAAAGTAACTGAAAAGTCAACCGGCGCGTTTTCTTTAATTCTTAACAGACCATTTAATTGAGCGGTTTATTTCGTGTATTAAATGGGCTGTTTCGTTCGTTGAATTAATTCAACGAACTGATGGGTCGTTACTTACGCGTTTTGCGTTTGTTGGCAAAATAATAAAATAGACAAACTTGTCTATTTTGGAGGATCCTCCTGTTGTGCGAGATCCTCTAAACCTCCACCCTCCTCGCGAAGAACGCGAAGAACGCGAAGAACGCGAAGAACGCGAAGAACGCCGGCGACCGGAATTCGACGACGCACACCGTGATCTGCGACGTCGACGAGCTCTACCCGCGACGTTCTTCGGCGACGCCTCTTCTTCCGCGGCCGATCCTCGTTCGGCAACTAAGGTGAGAATCAGATCGTTTATTTCTCCCTTTTTAATTTCAATGACAACGGATTTAATTAATTAAATCCGTTTGTTCTAGATCCGGAGATCGTCGGCGCGACGCTTTTTCCGCGGTGCGACGAACGTCTCTTCCGCGACGACGCGACGATCCCCTTCTTCCGCGACGAGCGATTCCGCGACGACCTCACGTCCGACGGCGACATCGAGGTAGGGGTTGTTGGAATATTTTATTTCCCGTGGTTATTCTTTTGAAATAAAGAACCCGATCTCGGAACAATTTTAATTTGTTTAAAATTGTTGTTGGTTATTTCTTTTCCTCCCATTGATTTTTATGACTAACGCGGAGGGTGCGGATCTAACGAACAAGACCCGGCAACCCTCCGCCGATCTTTTGTTGTGCGGATTTGGCGGACGATGACGAATCGTGCGGCAGGAGCGATCCGTTGATCCCGCAGTGAAGATCGGCCCCCGGGAGGAGCAACGGCGCAGACGGGAGAGGAAACGGGACACCGGAGCAACTCCGGCGGCCCGCGGAAGGCGGCGGCGCCCGGCGCGCTGCCGTGGAGGAATCCGCCGCGGCTGAAGCCGCGGCGGCGGTGGCCGGTTCCGCAGCCGCGCGGAACCGGGGAGGGACGCGGCGGCCCGGCCGCGTCCGTGTGACCGGCGGCCCCCCGCGGGGCCGCGTTTTCCACCGAGCCGCGGGGGCGGCGCCCCGCGGCAGCTCCCTTCGGCCGCTCGGCCGAAGCAGAGCCGCGCCCAGGCCGGACCGGACCCGGCCTAGCCGGGTCGGGTCGACCCGGTTCGGCCGACCCAGGGGGGGTTCGGGCCGGGTCGCCCCGGGCCCAGAACCCCCGTTTTCGGGCCCTCTTCGGTCTTTTGCCCATATCTTGGGCCTGGGACCTCCGATTGACGAACCGTCAGCGGCTACGCGATCCTTGGATCGAGACGGTCATTTCGGTATATTACACTCAAGGTTTCTGAAGACTTTGGGTTCGGCCGGGTTGGTTCGTACACGAAACCAACCGGGCCCTCGGAGTGGAAACGCTCATAACTTGAGCTACGGACGTCCGATCGACGTACCGTCAGCTGTGGTGGTTTCCTCTAAGTGAGACGGAACTTTTGGCATACTCCGCCCGAGGATCGGACACAGGCGGAGTACGGTCGGGTTGGTTTTTCCCTAAAAACCAACCGGGCCCCTGGGACGAAAATGCCAATAACTCTCAGACCGGGCGTCCGATTGACGCGCCGTCTGTTGCGTTGAGATCCTGTTGTCGATACGGAACTTTTGGATACATCAACTTCAGACTACGTGTCAGTTGATGTATCAGCCTCTCGGCTCGTGGAGCGGACCCTCCTAAACGAGCTCGCTGTGTGCGGGAACCCTAGCGCTGGCTGTGACTTCGACGACAGAGCAGAGATCCTCCGTGGACTGCGACGACGACAGAGCAGAGATCCTTCGTGGACTGCGGCGACGACTGTGCAGAGATCCTCAGTGGACTGCGTCGACTACTGCACTCAGTGATCCTACATGGATCTGTGCTACCGATCCTGTGTGGGTCCTTACTACCGGTTCTGTGTGAGCCACTGCCTACAGGTTCTGTGTGAGCCCGATCCTGTGTGGGTCTTTTGCGGGGGTTAGTACCTATCGATCCTTCGTGGGTCCGACGACTTAGATGGATCAGTGATCATCTTTGACGTCATCTGAAAAAGTATACCTGGTTGAGCTGAATCTTATGTTACTCTCCTTTGTGGATTGTGTCGAACTATCCTTTGTGGATTTACTGTTCACTCTCCGTTGTGGATTTGAGTCTTGCTTTCCTGCGTGGATTGAGTTGTTCTTGAGCTCGTGAGCAGAGCTAGAATTGGGGACTTAGGTATATGTATGGGCATATACCTAAGTCGAGTCAGATGTTACTTCGTGATTGCATCTTTCTTTTGTGCTATATCCTTTGTGGATTTCGGGAGACCTTCGGGGGTCTCGGGGTCCTTACTGAGTAGCTTATACTCACCCCTGCACGGGCTATGCCCGCACCTTGTTGTGTTGGATGCAGACGACGGACAGCGCTGATCACGGTTGGGGCGTGGAGCAGGACGGTACCTGGAGGTGGACCACTGGGCGGGACGAGCTCGGAGCGGACGTGGGACCCGAGGAGCCTGGAGGCTATCTGTACCCACCCTTCAGGTGGGATTGCCAGTGGACGACACGAGGCCGCCGTCTTTTCTTCAGTTGCTGTTCTTTTCCTTTTTCAGTTGTACTTTCAGTTGGGCTTGTATTCCGGCCCCCTTTACTTTTCTGCACTTTGTAGTTACTTTCCGCTTGCTGACTCTGTGGTGGTTGTTACTTATAAAGGTAATGCCTTCCCTGTTTACCAGGATTTTACGCCTTGGTGCTAGTCGCCAGCCCCTGGCCTATGGAAGGCGGGCTTGGGGTAGTCACGGCACGGGCCCCGAGGTCGGGTCGTGACAAATTGGTATCAGAGGTGGTCGGTTCTACCGCAGACTCTGATCGTCTTTTCTTTCTATATGAAGCAATAGTGTTTAGTGTATTGAGTGTGGTTATCAGTTCAGGGAGCCCAGTGTTGGTGCGGCGGCCGACGTATCCGTACACCAAGACCCTGACTCCTGATTTCCGACTTAATGCATGAAAACATTGATTGCGTGTGTGTTTCAAGTTTTCTTTATGATTACTTGTGTCAGATCACCGGGTATACTGATCTGCTTCATGAAAGTCTCAAGTTTTCCTTGTGATTACTTGTGCCAGCTCACCAGGTATACTGTTCTGACTATGGTGCTCTTGTTCTCCTTTTCAGGATGGCCCCGCGACGACAGCCAGCTAGGGTTCCGAGTGTAGGGCGCGACGGCAGCCCACCGAGCGACGAGGCCTCGGTGCAGGGCCCTTTGCCAGCAGTGGCACCAGCGGTAGCTTTACCCGCCGAGCCATCGATGCTACCAGTACCAGACGCTGACGATGCACGTCGCCTCAGGGCACTGCATGAGTTTCAGAGCCAGCGACCGCCCAGGTTTCGCGGTGAGGCGGACCCCCAGGCCGCCGAGGACTGGCTAGAGGCGGTGGTACGGATCTTTAGGCTAGTGAGGACACCAGTGGATCTCATGGTGATTCTCGCGGCGAGCCTCCTGCAGGAGGCGGCAGGACGATGGTGGAGCTTGATGCTCCAGGTTCACGATGAGGCATCCTTGCTCTGGACGGACTTCGAGAGCCTCTTCCGCTCTGAGTTCGTCCCGGCCACCCTCCGAGCGGTGCGCATCCAGGAGCTTCTCCAGCTGCGCCAGGGCAGCATGACGATCGCTCAGTACGCGGCAAGGTTCACTGACCTATCTCGCTACTCGACCGACATGGTACGGGACCCCTTCTTCCGGGCCCGGACCTTCGAGCAGGGCTTGCGACAGGAGATTCGGGCGTCGCTGATCTCCCTCAGCATTCCGACCCAGGAGGGAGTGCTGGAGTGAGCCCTCCTGATCGAGAGCTTCCTGGCAGAGCCTTCTTCAGCGGCGAGACCTAGCGCAGGGCGGCAGGTAGCTGAGTCTTCGGCAGCAGGTAGCCGACGGATGACTCTCGGGTCCAGGCAGACCAGACCCCCACGCAGACGGCCTCAGGACACCGGCTCAGCGGTGCGGGGCATACAGCGGAGTGCCAGCCTTCCAAGAGGCAGGATGTGCTACTCCTGCGGCGGGCAGGGTCACATGGCTCGTGACTGCCCGACTCGCCGACCATAGGAGCAGCAGACGGTGGAGGGGCCACCCAGGCAGAGGCAGAGGGTCGACCGTGGCGGTCTGCAGGGAGGAGGCGGACGAGGCAGAGGAGCTGGCCGAGCAGCGGGTGGTGGGCGACGCTTCCAGGCTCTACCCCCACCACCACCAGGAGGGACACCTCGACCACAGGGAGCTGGCGGGGAGGGACAGGCCCAGCTCCAGGCAGTGGAGGCCTACGACCCCGACATGCCAGAGATGATTCGAGGTACGATCTGTGTCTATTCCACCCTTGCTGCAGTACTTATAGACACAGGAGCGAGTCACTCTTTCATAGCCTCTGCCCTTGTTCGGAGCTCGGAGATTCCGACTGAGCCGTTGGCTCGATCCTTACGGCTAGAGACTCCTACGGGAGCAGACTCGACGATTACGCACTGGTGCCGGCAGTGTGAGCTTACTCTAGGAGGCGAGAGCTTCGGCTGGGATCTCCTTGTAGCGGCATCGAGGCCTTACGACGTCATCTTGGGCATGGATTGGCTATCCATGGTTCATGCCCAGATCGACTGTTTTAGGCGCAAGGTGCGATGTGTTCGCACCGACGGGAGCAGGTTTACCTTCACCGGCGAGAAGGGAACCTTTGCAGCACAGGATGGACTTCCGCGGAGGAGAGTGCAGCCCATCTCTCATCAGTTGGCTAGCCTCATCCTAGGAGCAGAGGACGTGCAGAGCCCAGTTTTTCTTGCAGTGGTGGACCAGTACGTGGACGTCTTTCCCGACGACGTTCCAGGGCTACCTCCTCGTAGAGAGGTAGACTTTTACATCGACTTGTACCCCGGGACAGCCCCGATATCTACTCCAGCATATCGGATGGCCCCCGCCGAGCTTCGAGAGCTGCGGGTACAGTTGGAGGACTTGCAGAGCAAGGGGTTTATCCGACCCAGTGTTTCACCCTGGGCTTCCCCGATTTTGTTCGCCAAGAAGGCGGACGGGAGCTTGCGACTGTGTGTCGACTATCGTCGCCTGAACCAGGTGACAGTGAGAAACAAGTATCCGCTGCCACGGATTGATGACCTCTTCGATCAGCTCAAGGGAGCGCGGTGGTTCTCGAAGATAGACCTCCGGTCAGGCTATCATCAGCTCAGAGTTCGAGACGAGGACGTGCAGAAGACGGCCTTCAGGTGTCGGTATGGACATTATGAGTTCTTGGTTATGCCGTTCGGCGTAACCAATGCTCCAGCAGTGTTCATGAGCCTCATGAACAGGATCTTCCAGCCATACCTCGACCGATTTGTCGTGGTCTTCATTGACGACATTTTGGTATACTCGACGACTGAGGAGGAGCATGCCTACCACCTGCGAGTTGTGCTAGACACACTCCGAGAGCACCAGCTTTATGGAAAGCTCTCGAAATGCCAGTTCTGGTTACGTGAGGTCCATTTCTTGGGGCACGTCATCTCTGAGGCGGGAGTTGCAGTGGATCCCGCGAAGATCGAGGCAGTGCTAGCTTGGGAGCCGCCCAGGAGCGTGACGGAGGTGCAGAGCTTCTTGGGCCTAGCCGGATACTATCGGAGATTCGTGCCAGACTTCTCCAGAGTTGCGGCACCACTCTCAGCTTTGACAAAGAAGGGGAAACCCTTTGTGTGGTCAGACAGATGTCAGCAGAGCTTCCAGGAGCTGAGACAGAGATTGACCAGCGCACCTATCTTGAGGTTGCCTAAGGAGGGAGTTGGATACGTAGTTTACTGCGATGCATCAGGGACTGGATTCGGGTGCGTCCTGATGCAGGAGCGGGCCGTGATCGCCTACGGATCACGTCAGTTGAGGCCGCATGAGCAGAACTATGCCACTCATGACCTGGAGTTAGCAGCAGTGGTCTTCGCTCTGAAGACTTGGCGGCACTATCTGATGGGCGAGCGCTTCACAGTCTTTTCTGACCACCAGAGTCTCAGGTATATCTTCTCTCAGAAGGACCTGAACCTGAGACAGCGGAGATGGCTTGAGTTCCTCCAGGACTATGACTTTGAGATAGTCTATACTCCTGGGAAGGGGAACGTGGTAGCCGATGCCCTCAGCAGGAGGACGGGCATTCAGCTACTTGAGGAGGCGACGGAGCAGCTAGCCTCCTTACAGATATCCTTCGTGGATAGAGACGGAGCAGCCTTTCTTCAGTCTCTCACAGTCTCTCCTCCACTTCTACAGCGGGTCAGAGAGGCTCAGCGTGGGGACGCTGACTGTGAGACCCGGCGTGCACTGATATCCTCAGGTCAGGCGCCTGATGGCTTCTCCCTTGGAGCAGAGCACGACATCCTTTTCAGAGGACGTACCTTCGTACCAGTCGCTTTACGAGAGGAGGTGCTGAGAGAGTTTCACACTTCTCCCTTGGCGATGCATCCCGGAGTGGCGAAGATGTACCAGGATCTCAGACGACAGCACTGGTGGCCGGGCATGAAGAAAGTTGTGGCAGAGTTCGTCTCACGATGCCTCACCTGCCAGCAGGTGAAGGCAGAGCATCAGGTACCAGCAAGCTTGGTACAGCCCTTGGAGGTCCCGGAGTGGAAGTGGGACGGGATATCTATGGACTTCGTGACTGGACTTCCACGCACTTCCAGAGGTCACGACTCCATTTGGGTGATTGTCGACCGACTCACCAAGTCGTCACACTTCTTACCCATCAGAGAGCAGGGCTCAGTGGAGAGCTTGGGACGTCTTTACGTCCAGGAGATCGTACGGCTTCACGGTGTGCCATCGTCTATCGTCTCCGATCGAGATGCTCGTTTCACTTCCCGGCTTTGGAAGGGGTTGCAGGAGGCGTTCGGGACGCGGCTCCATCTGAGCACAGCCTTCCACCCTCAGACGGATGGTCAGACTGAGAGGACCATACAGACACTCGAGGACATGCTCCGTGCATGTGTTCTCGACTTTGGTCGCAGCTGGGAGGACCACCTACCCTTGGTGGAGTTCGCGTACAACAACAGCTACCACTCCACCATCGGGATGGCACCATACGAGGCGTTGTACGGCAGACCTTGCAGATCACCGTTGTGCTGGACAGACCCTGGGGAGTCAGCACTCGTGGGACCAGAGATGGTCCGAGCCACGACAGAGAAGGTCCAGATCATCCAGGAGAGGATGAGGACAGCTCAGAGCCGGCAGAAGTCATATGGTGACAGGAGGCGGAGGCCACTAGAGTTCGAGGATGGCGACCACGTCTTTTTGCGTGTCTCACCTCGACGTGGTTTACGGAGATTTGGCCGAGGCGGCAAGTTGTCTCCACGCTTCATCGGGCCTTTCCAGGTCCTCAGCAGGATAGGAGAGGTGGCTTATCGCCTGGCTCTACCACCTCAGTTGCACCGGGTGCACGACGTCTTTCACGTGTCTCAGCTGAGGAGATACGTGCACGACCCGACACACATCATCGACTTTGGGGAGCTGGACGTGGACGATGGGGAGACTTTTGCGGAGGTCCCAGTGGAGATCGAGGATCGACAGGAGCGGGTCCTACGTGGGTGGTCGATTCCTCTTGTGCGCGTCAGATGGCAGCACGGGAACCTCCAGGAGATCACTTGGGAGCGGGAGGCTCAGATGCGTGCTCAGTACCCCCATTTGTTCCCCTAGTTTTTGATGTATCTTTACGGGGACGTAAAGCCCTGAGGTGGGAGTAATGTAAAGACCCGCAAATTTCAAGGAAATTTTTTTCTTAATTTTCTTTGGAATTTTACAAGAGCGCAGCTTCAGACGGCACCTGATTCCGAGGCCCGGTGTGCCCGGAATCAATTTCCGAAGTTTGGCTCGGGTACGTTCAGTGAACGGACGAGCGGGTTTTTCTATCTTTTGAACCGATGCCCGGAATCGAATTCTGAGGGCATCGATGAAATCGCAGCGCCGGTATTTGCTTAGAAACGCCTCTTCCGGAGTTGCGTTTGCTCAGACGTGGTTTTTAAAATTTTGGGTTTTAAGTCGGAAATAAAATAAAGGTTGTGCGACAACTTTATTTTATTTCACTTTAGCCGCTTGGAAGTCACTTGGAAGCCACTTGAACTGAGTTAAAGCGGATAGGGTGCTATCCGGAAATATCCTACCCCTTGTTAGGATATTTGTGCGGTGGGGCCCGCACGAGCCCCGCCGTTTCTTTCGCTAAGTAACGCACCCGCGAAAACCCGTCAAAGTAACTGAAAAGTCAACCGGCGCGTTTTCTTTAATTCTTAACAGACCATTTAATTGAGCGGTTTATTTCGTGTATTAAATGAGCTGTTTCGTTCGTTGAATTAATTCAACGAACTGATGGGTCGTTACTTACGCGTTTTGCGTTTGTTGGGAAAATAATAAAATAGACAAACTTGTCTATTTTGGAGGATCCTCCTGTTGTGCGAGATCCTCTAAACCTCCACCCTCCTCGCGAAGAACGCGAAGAACGCGAAGAACGCGAAGAACGCGAAGAACGCCGGCGACCGGAATTCGACGACGCACACCGTGATCTGCGACGTCGACGAGCTCTACCCGCGACGTTCTTCGGCGACGCCTCTTCTTCCGCGGCCGATCCTCGTTCGACAACTAAGGTGAGAATCGGATCGTTTATTTCTCCCTTTTTAATTTCAATGACAACGGATTTAATTAATTAAATCCGTTTGTTCTAGATCCGGAGATCGTCGGCGCGACGCTTTTTCCGCGGTGCGACGAACGTCTCTTCCGCGACGACGCGACGATCCCCTTCTTCCGCGACGAGCGATTCCGCGACGACCTCACGTCCGACGGAGACATCGAGGTAGGGGTTGTTGGAATATTTTATTTCCCGTGTTTATTCTTTTGAAATAAAGAACCCGATCTCGGAACAATTTTAATTTGTTTAAAATTGTTGTTGGTTATTTCTTTTCCTCACATTGATTTTTATGACTAACGCGGAGGGTGCGGATCTAACGAACAAGACCCGGCAACCCTCCGCCGATCTTTTGTTGTGCGGATTTGGCGGACGACGACGAATCGTGCGGCAGGAGCGATCCGTTGATCCCGCAGTGAAGATCGGCCCCCGGGAGGAGCAACGACGCAGACGGGAGAGGAAACGGGCCACCGGAGCAACTCTGGCGGCCCGCGGAAGGCGGCGGCGGCGCGGGTCGCCGGCGGCCGGAGGCGGCGGCGCCCGGCGCGCCGCCGTGGAGGAATCCGCCGCGGCTGAAGCCGCGGCGGCGGCGGCCGGTTCCGCGGCCGCGCGGAACCGGGGAGGGACGCGGCGGCCCGGCCGCGTCCGCGTGACAGGCGGCCCCCCGCGGGGCCGCGTTTTCCACCGAGCCGCGGGGGCGGCGCCCCGCGGCAGCTCCCTTCGGCCGCTCGGCCGAAGCCGAGCCGGCCGGTCCAGTCGGGCCGGGTCGGGTCGACCCGGTTCGGGTCGACCCGGTTCGGCCGACCCAGGGGGGGGGGGGGGGTTCGGGCCGGGTCGCCTCGGGCCCAGAACCCCCGTTTTCGGGCCCTCTTCGGTCTTTTGCCCATATCTTGGGCCTGGGACCTCCGATTGACGAACCGTCAGCGGCTACACGATCCTTGGATCAAGACGGTCATTTCGGTATATTACACTCAAGGTTTCGGAAGACTTTGGGTTCGGCCGGGTTGGTTCGTACACAAAACCAACCGGGCCCTCGGAGCGGAAACGCTCATAACTTGAGCTACGGACGTCCGATCGACGTACCGTCAGCTGTGGTGGTTTCCTCTAAGTGAGACGGAACTTTTGGCATACTCCGCCCGAGGATCGGACACAGGCGGAGTACGGTCGGGTTGGTTTTTCCCTAAAAACCAACCGGGCCCCTGGGACGAAAATGCCAATAACTCTCAGACCGGGCGTCCGATTGACGCGCCGTCTGTTGCGTTGAGATCCTGTTGTCGATACGGAACTTTTGGATACATCAACTTTGGACTACGTGTCAGTTGATGTATCAGCCTCTCGGCTCGTGGAGCGGACCCTCCTAAACGAGCTCGCTGTGTGCGGGAACCCTAGCGCTGGCTGTGACTTCGACGACAGAGCAGAGATCCTCCGTGGACTGCGACGACGACAGAGCAGAGATCCTTCGTGGGCTGCGGCGACGACTGTGCAGAGATCCTCAGTGGACTGCGTCGACTACTGCACTCAGCGATCCTACGTGGATCAGTGCTACCGATCCTGTGTGGGTCCTTACTACCGGTTCTGTGTGAGCCACTGCCTACAGGTTCTGTGTGAGCCCGATCCTGTGTGGGTCTTTTGCGGGGGTTAGTACCTATCGATCCTTCGTGGGTCCGACGACTTAGATAGATCAGTGATCATCTTTGACGTCATCTGAAAAAGTATACCTAGTTGAGCTGAATCTTATGTTACTCTCCTTTGTGGATTGTGTCGAACTATCCTTTGTGGATTTACTGTTCACTCTCCGTTGTGGATTTGAGTCTTGCTTTCCTGCGTGGATTGAGTTGTTCTTGAGCTCGTGAGCAGAGCTAGAATTGGGGACTTAGGTATATGTATGGGCATATACCTAAGTCGAGTCAGATGTTACTTCGTGATTGCATCTTTCTTTTGTGCTATATCCTTTGTGGATTTCGGGAGACCTTCGGGGGTCTCGGGGTCCTTACTGAGTAGCTTATACTCACCCCTGCACGGGCTATGCCCGCACCTTGTTGTGTTGGATGCAGACGACGGACAGCGCTGATCACGGTTGGGGCGTGGAGCAGGACGGTACCTGGAGGTGGACCACTGGGCAGGACGAGCTCGGAGCGGACGTGGGACCCGAGGAGCCTGGAGGCTATCTGTACCCACCCTTCAGGTGGGATTGCCAGTGGACGACACGAGGCCGCCGTCTTTTCTTCAGTTGCTGTTCTTTTCCTTTTTCAGTTGTACTTTCGGTTGGGCTTGTATTCCGGCCCCCTTTACTTTTCTGCACTTTGTAGTTACTTTCCGCTTGCTGACTCTGTGGTGGTTGTTACTTATAAAGGCAATGCCTTCCCTGTTTACCGGGATTTTACGCCTTGGTTGTAGTCGCCAGCCCCTGGCCTATGGAAGGCGGGCTTGGGGTAGTCACGGCACGGGCCCCGAGGTCGGGTCGTGACAAGATCCCTAACTAACCATTTCCTAGTTATCTTTATAAGTGAGTAAATATGACAATATCCTAGTCTTCTATGCCAAATAAATGATTCCTTATGAAAGGAACTTTAGAAAGATTTTTTTTGGAAAATAAATAATCTAAACTAATAGCATAAACATTTTAATTTGTCAATGAAAAATATACTCAAGAATTTTTAGAGTAAAAAACATTACAATCATTTTTTTCAAATTTCACACGAAAACCATCATCACATAGCTGTGATATGCTAAGTAGATTATATTTTAAAACATCAACAAATAAATCTTTAGAAATTAAAACTGATGTAGAGTTATCAATTTGGCCAAGGCCAAATATTTTTCTAATACCATTGTCACCAAAGTTGAAATTTACACCATCAAACTTTATCAAGTTCTTAAATATTGATTAATCCCCAGTCATATGTCAGGAATAACCACTGTCTAGGTACCATAGATTTCTACTTGAGGTCTTAAAGTAGGTTCTATATAAAATAGTTTTATACCAAAAATTATTTTGGTACCTAAATATTATTGGGTCTAGAAATGTTAGTGATTAGGGCTTTAGGAACCCAATTTTTCTTAATGGGTTTCCTATAGACTAATTTCAAACTTTTTAAAGTAAAATTTTTATTTGGTCCAATCAAATAATAACTTTTAGAAACCTTGGAACTAGGTATAAATTTATTCCTAATAATTATTCTTTTCCCAAGATCATATCCAATACCAGTGGTTCATTTTGAATAAAATTTCTTTCCTAACATCTAAGTGAGAGTGTTTCTACTGTTAGTAAACCTCTCTAAGTATTTCTTTAACTGATCATTATAAAATTTTAGTTCTGTATTTTCATTCAATAATTTATCATTCTTTTCTTTTTCTATAGAAATTCTTTATTTAATATTTGTAGATAAAGCATGATATTTATTCAAGATTTTGTATTTATATTCAAGATAATTGATGGTATCTTCATGAATATTATATTATTCATTCATTTCTTAAATTTTAATATTTTCAACATTATGTTCATCTCCAGAATAATTTGAATTATGTACAGAAAGGATATTAGGTACCTTAGATATTTTTGTCATGAAGTGAATATTTTTTTGTCATGATTTTCTTTATGAGTCAAGTCTAAGTCACTGGATATTTTCTTAGAGTCACTCTAGGTGTATTTCATCAATTTTTTATATTTTTTATCCTTATAATCATACTTATTTTTGTATTTTAACATGGGACAATATTCCTTAACATTTACTTTTCTTTTACACTCATAACAGATAATCTTATTTGAATTATCATCTCTTTTCCCATATTTCTTTCAATTCCATCTATTATCATAATTTCTATTGTAGCTCAATTTATTGAAGATTTTATTATTCTTATATAATTTCTTGAACCTTCTAGCTAGATATTCCATCTCCTCATCACTGTCGGCTAGTGATTCCTCATCATTAGAACTTTCATTATGCACTTTTCATTTTTCTTTTAAGTAGTATACTTGAAGGATAAAGACTTCCTCTTTGTTTCATATTCTTATTCTCGATTTACTTTAAGATCCTCCTCATACATAATCACCTTTCCAATTATATCTTTTATAGAAATCTAAATGATGTCACAATATTCTCTTATTGACACTAATTTTCCCCTCCATATGCCTGGAAGACACCTCAATAGTTTCATGATTTTATCTATGTCTATTGCTAAATTTCTCAAAGAACTCATTGTGTTTACTATCTCATTGAACCCGAGATACATATCCGAAATAATCTCACCAAGTTTCATCTTAAATTTATCATATTTGAATGTATAAGTATTTAATCTCTTTTCTTTTAAATTAGTTATTACTTCATGAGAAATATCTAATGTATCTCATATTTCATATGCAGTTTTAATAGAAGATACCGTATTAAACTCTTACTCACCTAAAGTATAGTAAAAGACATTCATGTATTTACAGTTATTATTATAGGCTATTTTAGTTGCATCATCACAATCCTTTATAACAGTCATCATCATTACGTATTTATCTTCTATGATTGTACATATTTCAAATCCCATGCCTTCAATATGCGCTTTCATATTAATTTTACATTTAACATAGTTATCTCAATTAAATAAGGGTGTTCTTTTGGTAAAAAAACCTTCTTGGTTATTATTCATTTAATAAACTAAATTTAGAACTAACATAAATTTAGGATCTTTAAAACACTACTAAAATCATAATTGAAAATATTTTGAAAAATCCTTGATACCAAATGTTGGTTAGATTGAGTAACTTAAGAGGGTAGAGATGAATTGGGTACTCAATAAAATTTATGTTAAAAAACGTTTAAATAAAATCCCCTAATTTAAATTAAAAATGCCCAGTAAATCAAAATATTATTTTAATATAATTTTGATCTCTTAAAAGATTTATCAAAGATTTATCACTGCTTAGTTAAAAACAATATAAATATTATTCCATCTTTTGAAATCAATTTAATCAATAAAATAATTATATAAAAACTAGTTATGATTAACTACCAATGTAGTAGTTTTTTTTAGAGTTTAAAATAGATTCAGTTTAATACTTTGAAATAAAAAAACACACAACAAAATTAAAACAAGGGGTTCAGTATCAAGCCAAGACCCAATCCCCTTTACTTGGAAACCACATGCTATCAAGAATATTATATAAATATACCATTTATCCATAACCTGGATCTGTTAATAGACAACTAATAACTATCTATCCAAGCCACATAGGGTCCTCTTACACAATAACCATGGGAAGAAAACAAAAACATGCCACACAAGGACCTCTTCCACAAAAACGTGTGGTATACATAAGAAAAAAGAGAGAAGAATATATCTTGTATCTTTTAGTTATAGAAAATGAGATAGTGTGTGTTGATAAATAGGTCGAACAATACACTGCTCAATAATAACAACAAAAAAAAACAGAAAAATAAAGTATATATATGTAGATAATAGAGTGTTTCTCAGTTTAATGCGCTCTAAAAGCATTAGTCTCCTCAGATGTAGCTTGGAGAGGATCTTGATCCAATTATCTGAAAAACATATTAAAATAGAGTTTCATAGGCTCTATTTGTTCTGACTATAGGAAAGGTTCCAGATTTCCAGTATGTTCTACTCTTCCACAATTGAGTGTAGGTAAGATGCACCTTGTAAGATCTTGAGATATGATCCTCTTTTATTTAAGAATTTTATGATTTATTTTGGGCCATAACATTTGTCATCTTACATAGAATAGGGAGACTTCTTTGACTATATATCACAATAAGAGGGAGAGTCCCTTTGAAAAATATTCTTCACAATCTTCTCTTCTTAATGAGCTCTGACATAGAATTTAATGTTCTCTTAAATAGTTTAATATTAATCATTAAAATAGTCCTCATCATTAAATTCAATAATATAGCTATTGGGATCATCTAATTTAAATGTACCAGAATAGAAATGGTGAGTCAGACTAGGGGTGACTCATGTCTGGTGGCGAGTCAGGCTCAACAGTGAGTCAAGATGGTGGTAGGTCATCTAGCAGTAGGTTATGCTCAATGGTGACTTATCTTAGTAGTGACTCATCTCAGTGGTGACTCATCTCAGCAGTGACTCATCTCAATAGTGACTCATATCAATGGTGACTCATCTCAGTGGCGACTCATCTCATGGTATCTCATCTTCAATGGTGACCCATGTGATGGTTGTCCATCTTCAGTGGTGACACATGTTGAACAGTAGGTCATCTTCAGTGATGAATCATGCTAAATAGTGGTTCATTTTAGTGGTGAGTCAATTATTGCATTGAATCTTTTTTAACTATAGGGAAAGACTAACATTGACTTATTATCAATGTTTAGTGATTTTTGGTGGTGGTACCTTCCTATTGGTGACTCATCTTCAATGGTGAGTCTTTTCTAGTGGTGACTCAACTTTAATGGCGAGTCTTTTATAGTGGTGACTTGTGTTTAATGATGACTTATATCTAGTGGTGAATATTTTCAACACTTAACCATATTTATTCAAAATTACCTATATTATAAAATTTAATTATAAAATAGTAACACCATTAAAAATATAATTAACATGTTTTTTAATTATTAAAATAGGGAGGTGCCAACACATTCACTACTATCTAAATACACAATCCTCACACATTCCATAATCCATGCCTCCAGTTTTTAATAATCACTTAGTATCTAGAACCATTATTCACTTCTCACTGAGACAATATAGATGGTTATGAAATAGTTTAGTGGAAGTAACTTCTCCTACATAAATCACTCTTTCTGATGACCCTGAAAGATATATGGTCCCATATTTCACTCTCTTTATTACAGCTATGGAGCCACATGAAATATTCCACATTATGTCCAAGAACATTATATATAAGCTATATTTATCAAGTTATCCCTTGGGATTTATGGACTTCCTTAATTCAGGGATATTTTGCACACCTTACATGTTCAATTTTTTTTATATTCTCCAAATGAAGACATCTACCATTTCAACAACCTCAAGAGATTTCCCATCCAAAAAATGAACTCTATAATATATTATGGTGATTTTATTTTTCATACACCCTCTCATATATTGAATGGAATGAAGCTCTAGAGTCTACCATGAAAGACCCATGTGAGCTAGCAGTATTTAAGAGAAAGCCACTCCATTCCTTTGATATAGGGTTTTCAGAACCTATAATGAACCAATCCTTTTTACACATATTATTTCATGTTTTTAACATAAATACCCATTTATAAAAAATAAAAATTGAGAATTCCTAGTTTCATTGGAAGACTAGGTATGTAAAATATCAACATGAAAATAAAGAATCTTTATTTTAATATCTAAATGAGATCCCAAATCCCTTTGACACCCTAAAACTACAAGGGAAGACCTAGGGAATACATAGACAAAAAGGGTGATCTAAAAATCCTAGTAAGGGAATAAACATGATAAGAAAACATAACACATGAGTCTAAAAGATATAACATGTTATCATAAAAGAGAGGAATCACGAGTAATCACATAGAAGAATAATATAAAGAACATAGTATCTCAATAGAATAGAATTATAAGAAATATTATAGAAATATAAAACATGACATAAGTATATGTCAAGGATAACTACCAAGACAACATCACATGGTGTAAAAAGTCACATAGTGGATTAGGCTTACTTCTTAATCCCATACATAACATATCATGAGACAAAAGCTTTACCTAATTCATTAGATTACTATCTAGGTTCAACCATAATAACATGTTTATAATTATGTGTGACACAAAAAAGAAAATCAATCATAAGGAATAAACATAAGAATTACCCATAGAAGTAAATGGGTTTCGTAATGTTGCCTCATATCATAATCAAAGAAAATTTTGTAATGAAGGAATTTGAGAAATGAACATAAGGAATGTATTACCCCATCAAATAAAGGGATAATAAGATAGGAATATACATGATATACATATATACATAATTTAGAATCATTACATAACATTAAAGAGGGAGATAAAATGAGTTAAATCGAGAATAGTCATAACCTGAAGAAAATGGTGGTTTAGAGAGATCCTTTACACCTATAAGAAAAATATTTCTAGATATCAAAATATCCATTACATTTTAAACCATTTTATAAAATAATTAAAACAAATGGAAATATAGTTTTTATTTAAAGAAAATCGTAAATATTATAAAGAAATTAAAATATCAAAAAATGGTTTTGGCAGTAGGAAAAGTAATTCATGCTATATACATTAAAATAAAACATTCCTTTTGTCTTTTGTAAATAAAGTAAAAATATTATATATAAAATATATAAAAATATTCCTTTTGAAAACCTTTACAATAATGTGAAAGAGACAAAAAATATCTTTTATAATCCATTTATGTCCATATAAATGCATTAATAAAATAATTTTAAGAATATGGACATGGAAGAGAAAGATATAGAAAATAAATCCTTTAAACCTTTAAAATGATGTTTTTAAAGTAAATTTTTCTTTAAATAAATTCTTAATACATTCCTTTTTAAAAAAAAATTGTAAATAATGTCAAATATGGTAAAAAATGACCTTTAACATCCATTGAATCATAAACAAAAAATTTCCAAAAAAACTTAGAAGAACATCGATATCTATGAAAAAGAGTTATAAGGGAAGATTCAAAAATTAGTTTTAAAATAAATTTCATTATATTTTGGTTTTAATCCATGTTAACTTATTTTTATGATTACCTCTATAAAAACATTTTTTTAACTCTTTTTGGGTCAATAAAATTACTATAGAAAATAAATTGGCCCATAAATGAACCATGGTTGATATTTTAAACCATATCCAAATCACTGGTCCAAAGATAGTATTTTTAGGAATTTTAAATCATTTAATAAAACATTATTTATTATAAAATAACTTTAATGTCATTTTTTGAACTATTCAATTATTTTAAATTTGAAAATTACATGAAAACAAAGGAATTGGAATATAATACTTTCAAACATAAGTAATACGTTATATTTATCTACAATTTTTTTGAAACATAATAATTATTTCAAATTATGTTACTTTTAATATTTTTAAAATTTTTTATTATATTTTTCTATGAATTAAATAAATTTTGTGTCGGCATTGCACAATAATTTAAGATAATTATTTCATCACAAATTTTATAAATAATCTACCATAATAAAAAATATTTATATTTAAAATGAATATTTATAACAAAAAATCAGATGTCTTTATCCCTGTCGACAAATATTATAGATATTAAAAGTAGGAAAATGACATTTTTGTCTTTATCTTTTACTTAAATATTATAAGGGTCAAAATCAAAGAAATATGGAACAAAGTTGACATGTATTTGAGAATTGGAAGAAAATATATGAAATAAAATCATCTAATAGAATAATGTCAATTTTAGGGTTAATTTTTAGTTCTTATCATATTATTTTTAACTATAATTACCCTATTTACCCTTAAAGCAGTGATAATTATTTACTTTATTACTATTCATAATGAATAAAAATTAAAGGGACTTATTTAATAAATTTAGACATCCTAATTAAAAATATGGAAATAATTTTTCAATATTAAATTCATATAAGTGGCAGAATTTAATTTAAAATTAGACTTGTGAGTTGCGATGTAAAACAATTTTTCAGAAAAATGCCTTTTTAATTCCAAAAATAAACATACACCAAAATCTGTTATACAAATGATTAAAATGTAATTAATTGGAATACATCTAACAAAATTATAAATACGTTAATTTTAAGTAAAATTAAAATAATAATGTGACTTTTAAATTAATTAATTTATTGAAAAGAAATGATAGTTTTACAAAAAGAAATGTTTTCACTATTTATTGAAAAATCACTCTTTTCATAGAAATCCAAAAATTTCACCCTAAGATAATTTTTGGTATGATGATTTCAAGAATGATATATATTTTTTATATAATACCATCTATAAAGGTTCAAAAAATTAATTATAATATTCACTTATAAAGTCAATAAAAATCATTTTTGAAGAAGACATATTTTTGAAGAATAAAATGAATTTCCTTAAAAGTGTGTGATTATTTACTAAGAAGTTATCAATTATGAGTAGGAACATTATATATATTTCATAAATTAGTTAGTTCTATTCATAAAATCCATTTTAATATATAGTTTATAATTTTCATATTGAAATAATAATATTTCATGGCTTGTTTAGGCTTGGTGTTTCATGTTGTGTACACTCTCAAATATAGTTTTATTTTTAAAAAACACAAAGTATTACATTATTAACCTATTAATAAATTTCACCCTGAAAATTTCATATTCCATACTAAAGTGAAAATAGGGTAGGTTACTTCTGCTTCATGGATTCCTTTGGTTCCCAGGTTTCCTCTTCATATTTATGGTTCCTCCATACTACTTTGACTAGGTGATTTTTATTTTTACATATAACTTTATCTCTACAGTCAAAGATCATCACTAACTGTTCCTCATAAGAGATCATTTACCAACTATACCACCTATGAATTCTGTACATGTGAGGGATCTAGTATGAACTTCCTCAATTGGGATATATGTAATACATCATATACTTGAGATAAGGTTGGTGGGAGTATTAGTCGATGATCCAAAACTCCAATTTGATCGAGAATCTAAATGGGGATGATGTACATCGAGATTGAATTTATCTTCTTCCCAAATATCATATCTTTCTTCCATTGATATATTTAGAGAAACACTTTATCCCTAACCTCAAAATCTATGTCTCATTGATGATTATCAGCATAACTCTTATATCAATGCTGATAATACCTAACAATTTGTTGAATAATATTAAACTTTTCAACCATTTCCTCAATAATTTTAGGTTCCAGTAGCTGTAATTCACCAAATTCATCCCAAAACATAGGTGCTATACTTTTCTTTCCATAAATGTATTTATAAATATATATTTCTATGTATAAGTGAAATCTATTATTGTACGATAACTTGACTAAAAGAATATATTGATCCCATACTACTTTGAATTCCATATAACATGGTATCAACATGTATTCCAATGTCTCAATATCCACTCAAATTTTCCATCAATTTGTGGGTGATAAGATGTAAAAAAATTTTACTCAATATCTAGATCAGGTTCGATACTCTTCTATAACTTAGAGGAAAATATTGGATATTAGTTAGATAGAATTTATAGTGGAGTTCTATAAAACCTCAACACCTCTATGATGTATATACTTGCATGTTTATTGAGTAATAATTCCTATATAATTGTAATAAAGTTATAAATCTTTGTAATATGATCCACCACAACCCATATGACATTATTTCTTCTATATATATTTAGAATACTAGTGAAAATTCCTGGGTGATGTTTTCATATTTCCATGTAGGTATGGGTAATGGTTACATAATCCCCTTATATTTTTTCCATTTAGCCTTCACTTGATGACATACAAGACACTTTGATGTATATTCCATGATCTCCCTTTTCATATAGTCCCATAAATAGTTCTCTAGAAGATCTCAATACATCTTTGTGCTCCATGGGTGTATGGAGAATGGGAATCTATGTGCATAATTTAATAACACTTTATTTATTTCATGATTTGTTGGTACACATATTTGTGACCCAAATATTACAACTCCTTTATAAATTTTGAGCTCTGAGGATTTCCCTATTCTTATAGCTTTTAAAATATTTTTAATTTCCAAATTATATCTTTTATCATTCTTTATCTTCTATAGAAGGGATTATTGAGAAATAACTTGAGAAAGGGATGATGATGTTTCTACCTTTATGATTATCATGTCTATCCCTTTGATGTATAAGAATATTAGATCCTTATCAATTCTTATCATTGATAATATTTTTGTATCCTTTCTACTTAGAGCATATATCACTTTGTTTTGTTTCTTTATATGGTAATAGATTGAGTAGTCATAGTACTTGATCATCTATAACCATCTCTCTAGTTCATATTAATCTCCTTCTATGTGAATATATATTTTAGGCTCTTATGATATGTATATATTTCATACTTATCCCTATAGAGATAATGTCACCAGATTTTCAATGTAAAGATCCCTGCATCCAACTCTAGATCATGTCTTAGATAGTTATACTCATAAAATTTCAACTACCTTGAGGTATAAACTATCAATTTTTTATTTTTTATTAGTAAAAATAAAAAATTATTCATTAAATAATATCTATATACCACAAAAGTTCCCAACTTGAGGGAATCATGGGGGTTGGTGAATTAATAAACCTATTTTTCAATACCTTAAAGATCTCTTCACATTCACTGGTCTAGAAAAACATCCCCCTCTATGTCAAATTGGTTAGTGTGTTTGAAAATAATCATATGTTTCTCACAAATATTTGGTATTATCTAGCTAGTATAAGAAAACACATATCTCTATTATAGATGTTGGTCTATGCCACTTCTGAATTGCCTTTTTCTCAGAAGGGTCCACAGATATCCCTTTTCTGGTGATAACATGCCACTAAGAATGATACTTCCTATATCCAAAACTCAAATTTACTATAATTTTCATATATTTTCTCTTTTGAAAATACATTATCACAGTATTGAAATGATTATCATGCTCCCAATTACTTTTGGAGTATACCAGAATATCATTTATAAAGACTGAAACAATTTTTTTGAGGTAATCTCTAAATACTCTATTCATTAAGTCCATAAAGATTATTGGAGTATTAGTGAGTCCAAAGGGAATCACTATCAACTCATAGTGTCTATACATTGTTTGAATTGCATTTTTTGGAACACATCCCTTCTTCAACTTTAATTGGTGATATCCCAACTGAAGGTCCACCTTAGAGATATACTAGTCCCCACATAGTTGATTGAAAAAATTTTCTATACATGGTAGGGGATACTTGATCTTTATCATGATTTTATTTAGTTCCCAATTTTAAATACAGAGGCGTATTGACCCATCCTTCTTCCTAATGAAGTGGACCAGTGTAATTTATAGATAAGCACTTGAGTGTTTGAAAACCTTTTTTAGATTCTCTTGTAACTATATTTTCAATTATTCAAACTCAATAGTGGAATTTCTATAAGGAGTATTGGATATGGCAATAGATCCAAGTATATGCTTGATTGATAATTCAATCTATCAATCCAGAGGAAGAACAAGAAACTCTTTATAAAATACATCAGTATAATACCTCACAACAAGAATGTATTTATGCACGACTCACTCATTTGTATCAATCATTTGGGCTAGATATTCTTGATCATAAGGTAATAATATTTGTACTTGATTAGAAGATTCTAGGGGAGATTCATCCTCCTCCATACACTTTTACATAATTAGAGGATGAATTGTAAGGTAAAGAGTGGAAAACCTCTCTCAATAGTTTATTTAGAATTATATAAGGATATCCAATACATTCTTAATATAGAATAAAACTCTACTAAATGATGAAATATGATATTTTATGGAATATTAATTTCAGAAACATTGATTGGGAAGGATTTATATACTTGGAATAAAACAACTACTACATTTTATATTTTCATAGATATCTCAACCCCCATTTTTGAGGTGGTTTTTGAATAGTTTTACTAAACTTTATTGACATGAAATAGTTCATAGAACTTGAATAAAAAATATCATGTTATATTCTTTAATGAATAACCAGTGTACATGTCACCACATCATTGTCAGGATCCACCTTAACAGTAGTGATAAAATATTCCTTTCCTTACTCTCTAGGCCTTAGATATTGTTTTCATTGATCATTCTAACAACCCTTGTCTTAGGTAATTGTCTTAAAAATTTCCCATGTTCCTTGTAGTTGAAAAATTTTACTGCTTGCTGAGTGATAATGTAATCCTTATTTATCTCTATCACTTTAGTGGGATTCTTTATATACCTCCATCATTTATTGTCTTGGTGCCCCTCTTTTCCACATTTAAAGCATCCTCCAGTTACCCTTAGGAAAATTATTGGGTGATTCTTCCAAAAAATTTGGAACATGTGATATTGGGTTTTCCTTACTCCATTATATTTATTTGTTGATCCTCCAAAATATAAATTCATTTTATGATTTTTATCTCTTATCCCTTGTGACCATTAAGAGTCATTTATTTCCATATAAACATTGATGGAATAACAGAAAGTATCTTTATAATTGTTAAAGTATCAAATCGCTAAATAATTTCATAGAATTGGATTTAACCCACTAAATAGAAAACCACCTTAATTTTGGTGTTGATGATAAGGACATAGGCATACTGTAAAATATTTTTTAAATTTGACTCATATGACCTTATAGAATCATCTTCCTTTTATTGGAGTTTGACTAACTCTCTCTATTTTAATACATATAGTTTATGGAAAATATTTATTGAAAAATGTTTTCTTGAATTCTTCCTATTTTATGGAATCAAAGATCTATTTGGAATTTATGTCTCTGTTCAACATCCACCATTGATCAGATTCCCCCTCCATATGAAAAACTACCAATACAACTTTCTATTTGTATAATAATTATTGAAAATAGAATATCTTCTCAATTGATTTAATCAATTGTTCTTCAATGAGGGGATCATAAGATCCACTAAAGGCAGGAGGCCTTTGTTTAATAAAATAATCAATTGAAACTTTCTATTTCTTTAGAGAAGTATGAAATTTTGTATGATTCATGTTATTATTCATAACATGATCCAGTTGAGCCAGTACTTAAATGAAGTTCCCAAATATTGATCTCATAATATTAGGCATATCATTGGGGAAATCATCACATTTCTTATCAAATTGGTTTTTGACATAATTTATCATATTTCTTATGGTTAACTAAAATAGAAAAAACAATATGAGAATACATTAACTAATAAACATAAAAAAGGGAAACATATAAACATAGAATAAATAAATTATAAATGATAAGTATATCCTAACATATGAGTCTCTAGGTTTCAATCTAGGTTATCCATGGTAATGTTTCCTATTAGGTTTTATAACCTAATAAGTTTTTCATGTCCTTCATAATGTTTCATAAAACATTTATGAATTTATAAAGCATATCCCCTAGAATTTTCATAAATTTTTTGAAAAAATACCCCTTTTGATGCCCTAGTATATGATCAAGTCAATTTATAATGCACCCTTTTTAGGGTTATTACCCCTAGGTAGAAATTTTAGGAGCCGCATCCACTTGTAGTATCCAAACTGGGATGTAATTTTTTAGAATCACTCACTCTATACTTCTCCAAAATTCCAATAAATTTTCCTATACATAGACTTATCCCTATTATTTTCATTAAATTATTCTAGTATTAATCATCAAAAACAACTATACTATCCTATGATACTAACTATAGTGACCCATTACTTTTTACACATGTTATTAATTGTTTTTTAACATAAATATCTATTAATAAAAAACAAGGTTTGATGATTCCTGGTGTCTTTGTAAGACTAAATACATAAAACATTAACATGAAAATAAATCACCTTTATTTTAATCTCAATAATTATCTTTTAAATAAATTTGAGCTCTTAAAACTGCATGGGATAACCTGGGGAATACATAGAGAAATAGGTGAGCTAAAAAGCCCTATAAGGGAATAAACATGATAAATAAATATAACACATGAGTCAAAAAATTATAACATGATATCATAAAAGATCAGGATCAGACGTAATCACATGGGAGGATAACATGATGAACACGGTATCACAAGATCATGGAAATATAGGAAATGGGGTAGGAGCACAAAAAATGACATAAGAATAAGTAAATTCTAAATGTCATGAAAAAATCTCAATATGGATGAAGTCCCATAGTGGATTAGGTTTAATCATTAATCATATAAATAATGTATCATGAGACAAAATCTTTACCCAATTCATTAGAGTGCTATTTGGGCACAACCATCATAACATGTTCATGATTATGTGCTCCAAAAAATGGAATCAATCATACAAAATAAACATGATAATTACCCATAAAAAGTGATGGGTTGCCTAATATTTCCTTATATCATAATTGAAGGAAATTTCATAAATAATGAATTTGATAAATGAATATAAGTATTGTATTACCCCCTCAAAGGAAGGTAGAATAATATAGGTATATATGCGAGAGACATATATATAGAATTTAGAATAATTCTATAACATTAAAGAGAGAGATAATTTCAGTTATATGGAGAATGGTCATAACCCGAAGAAAATGTTGGTTTAGAGAGATCTCTTACACCCATAAGAAAAAAATTTATAGATATCAAAATATCCATTCCATTTAAAACCCTTTTTAAAAATAATTATAACACACTACCATAAAACAGGGAAAGGGAAGTGCTTTCCTTTATCAGCACTAAACAGAAAGTGCTGATAAAGGGCTTTGGCCTTTATCAGTGCTAGCTAAAAGCACTGATAAAGGTAACCTTTATCAGTGCTAAAACAAGCACTGATAAAGGTGTACCCTTTATCGGCATTTTTTTAGCGCTGATAAAAGTTTTTATTATTAATTTATATAAAATTATTATATTTATATTCAAAAATAATGTTTATTTGTATAAATTAAATAAAAAACAATTGTTTATATTTAATATATATTTTTTAATAATTCAAATATATATATATTTATATAATGTTTTAATTGAAAAATTATTTCTAAGATTATAATTAAATATATATATATAATTAAGTAATGATAAGATTATAATAAATTATATTAAATAATAAATATATTTATAAATATACACTATTTATAGTTATAATTATTAATAAATAAATATATATTTATACTATATATCATTTTAAATAAATATATAGGAATATATATAAATTATTAAAATTATACTTTTATAAAATAAGTATTTATCAGCACTATATTTTAGTGCTGATAAATAGCTGTTTTATCAACGCTTTTTTAGTGCTGATAAAGATAGACCTTTATCAGTGCTAAAAAAGCCCTGATAAAATAGCTATTTATCATCTCTTTTAGCTAGTGCTAAGTGGTTTTTATAAAATAACCCTAACAAGACCCTCCTCTCTCGCACTCGTTCAAGCCTTCGTGAAATCTAAACACGAACCCTCCTCCACCACGACCATCCTTCTCCTCCTCTGCCACCACTGCTACCTCCGCTGCCACTACCTCCTCCACCACAATCCCTCCTCCACCGCGATCCCTCCTACATGGTAACCCTTAATAATTTATAAGGACATATTGTGGCATGGTTTACTAGTTTTCATTAATGGAAGAATCATCCATATTGTTTATATGTATGTGCCATATGATAAAATAATGTGGATTTCTAGGAGGTTTTTAAGCCTTATTATGGAATAGGTTATGTACTAATTATATAGGAAAATTCCCAAGTGGCCTTCAAAGAATGAAAATATTTAAAAAATTAAAATTCCGTACTATATAAAGGTTTTTAAATGGGAGTTTTACACCTATTGATTTCTAAATAATGTGTTTGGGGAGTGTAATGTTCTTGAAGTTTCCTAAAGGGGTTGTTAGATTTTACAAGGGTGTGTTAACCCATATGAGTTATAATGTAACATTGTGATAGACTTTTACTATTAAAAATTTTATTATTTTGGATGTTTGTATGACATGTGGTTTTATAAAATTATATTCATAATATTGGTCCTAAGAGTTGATTTGAAAGATATTTTAAATCATTTTATTCGTATTCACACCCTTAAAATGTTTTTTATACATTTGGGACATTATGAGAAATGGTTTTTTATAAAATCCTTATGATCAAATTATTCCCATTTTTTTTCTAACTAATGGGTGGTTCTCTACATATGTGGTGTTCTTGTTATAGAGAAAGTTGATGTTTCTTTCTAGGGAATTTGATATTGCGTGATCATTTATTTATAAATGTATTCAATTTGGATGATTCTTGATGCATTGAATTTATTGATTTCTAACCACCTTGTTTGATGTCTTAGGACTCTTATGAGACTAGGTATTGATCTGAATATGTATAAAACATTGTATAGGATGTCTATAATATTTGGAGGGTGGCCCACTAGATCGAGTGAGATAATAGATTAGAGAGTGATCATTAGATCATAAAAGGTAAGGAGATAGAATCTTATGTTCCATGGTATTTGTGTTTTCCTAAGATATTTATCCCTCGACCATTCGATTAGGGGGATGCCTTGGTGGGTACTAGTGATGGAATAACCAGTGGGTAGGTTGTTGTGTGAGATATATCAAGGATTATTTCAAATCTTATATCATATTGAGTACATGTCTTGTATTGATTATCCAACAGAGAATATTTATCATGGATATATGAAATTGTGACATCTCCCTTAGAACCCTTATATGTACAATACATGGAGTGGGGTTGATTATGATGTTAGTGGAAATGATAATGTGGATTCCTTATGACCTTAAGGGTAGGGAAATACACACATGGGGTGGTATAGGTTGGTAACTAAATATGAATAAAGATATTTATTGTTGATATATTTTTACCTATAGGTCTTGGGATCATCTTGATATATTTTTGAACTATAGGATATACTAATGATGGATACATTTAGTGAGGCTGCTTAGGATGTGTCATGTATGAGCTTCTTATGTAATAGACTCTTGCTCGATGCTAGGTATCAATCATTGGCTAGCTAAGATATAGGATGAGGCTTATCTTCCATGATTGTTCATTATATCTTAATCATTATTATATATCTATGATGAGGATGAGGCCTAGAGACCTTAGGATTGAAATGTAGAGATACTCAACCAAGGTTAACATTCTTTAAAATTTTTTAAAGTTTGCATTTGGCTATACATCATGGGGTATATGTGGTTTTCCACAAGAAATAAATTATTTTAGTGGTTCAGATCATGTTGAAGGTTAGATTGGTTATTCCTATTTAGGTCCTCCTTTATGTATGTGAGTTTATCCATGAGACCCACCTTATGTTAATGGTTTGGATCATGTGGGAGGTTGGCTATGTTATTCCCTCCATACTATTTTTTTGGGGGTGGATGTTATTCCATGAGGCATATAATCACATCATAATTCATGATCAAGATTTAATGGTTCTGCCTAGGAGATGAGTGTTGCAGTGTATACCTTGTAGTAATTCAACAATGTGACATCATAGGGTGCACTATGCAATAGACTCTTAGGCTACACCAAATGTACCATATTCTTGAAATTAAAAGAGATTTTTTAGTCTTTTTAATGAGGTTCCCCTATTACTCATTTGCCACTTGACCCCATCACCAAAACCCCTCTTCCCCATATTTTCTCCCTCTAATAATTCACTCTTTAGTATCCCTAATGGTCGTTTCATAGTGGATAACCCACCCCCCTGGACAGCCCACACCCACACACCTATACCCCCCACCCCACCCCACCTAGGCAGCCCACCCCCCTCCCTGGACAACCCACACCCCTACAACCCCCTAACCCCCAGACAAACCACCCCTTCCCCTTTGAACCATTTATGTTTTACTAGATTTTCCCCTTTTCTTGTTAAGAAACCCACCGCACTACGCCACCCTCCACTTCCTCTCCTCTTGGGTGGTTCTCCCTCACCCGGTGTATATTTCATCTTTCATCACTTTTATTAGAGAGTCTAGGATAATTTTTACCTCTCTTAATCCTTTTATATATTAGTTTCTACCCCCTCCCCAAATCCTATATTTAAATGGACATGGGTCAATTACAATTGAAAAATGTAATGATACGACTCAAGCCGGTATCATAACCAATAACTGACCTGACTTTCCACTAACCTAAGAGGCGTTCATGAAACCTATGAGATAACCATGATCCCCTGGGAAAAAGATAAAATTAATGTGGAATATTTTAACCCTAAATTAGAGTAAATTTAAAATGATATTTCTCCTAAAAATAAGACATGTCCCATTAATAAGTTGAACATCTAGGAAAATAGTAGACACACAAAAAATAAATAAACAGGAAGAAGATATCATAAATGAGAAATAAAATCCCACTATTGACCAATAAAATTGTTTACCTAGACATGTACCATTATTAAATCTCATTGGACCTATTTTGTATAGGTATAAAATATGAGTTCTCATTTTATGTTTTCTTTTTAGTTGGAAATCTCTTATGCCGCGCGCCTCTCCTCTATCATGAACACACCTCTGACGCGCGCTGGACGACACCTTCATGGTGAGTTTTCTCCTCTTACTCATTGGTTTCCTATTGTTATCATGTTATTAATATTTTATATTGATGGATATAATGTGAAATGTATGGGCTAAACGCCCCACTGAAAATCATGGCCATTGGTGGTCCTTGTTTGTGCACTAAATGAATTTCATGTTGGTTTTTTCCTGTAGAACATTTGAATATAAATATTCGTAATTTATGTATACTTGACTAATGAATGAATGCCCCAGGATGATAAAAATTCTATGATAACCCCTGAATTAACAAATTTAATTGAATAAGGGATGCTTTGTAAAATATGAAATTGTGATTGTTTCGTTTGTATGGTGTTGCGATTTTGAGCACGATTGTGTGTTTGTATGGTGTTGCGGTTGTTTGAATGATTGGTATGACATTTGTTTTCCATGTAGTAGTTCTTACACTATTTAATATCAATCTAAACTTTATCCATTTCAATGGAACTACCACTTTGTTACTAGTGCAATTCCACTGAATCCTAGAAAACCACTTCACTAGAGGACTCTATGAGACACTTTATGGACACCCTAGTCAAATAATCACAAAAACACTTGTAATGAATCCTTACACACATATAAACTCTATTGAAAATCATACCATATATTAGTTTAGTACCATAGTTCTTAACAAGAGACATTATGTTTCTAGAGAAACGCTAAAAACCCGGTTTACAGCAGTGCATATAGATCACATGTGAGATACTAAATAATTTTAGTGAAAGGGATTATCATAAATTTTTGAACATCTTTTGTGTAATTATTTTGTTAAATATTAATATTACTGTATCAAATAGGATTAATATGAATATATAATGGATGAATGCCAATTGTTTGACAAAAGAGTATGAAGATGTCATGAAAGAGTTTATCAAGTTTTCAAAATATCATGCATGTGACCCTTCTAAAATTCTTTGTCCATGTTTACGCTATTGTTATTAAAGAAAAATTAGTCTAGAGGAGTTTTAAGAACACCCGATCTGTCACAAAATAGATCGAAGTTATTTATGTTGGAATAAACATGGGGAAAAAACAAATGTAGGTAGTGGCTCAGATAACACGGTGTTTTATGGATCATCTGATATGATTACAAGCATGAATAATGAAGACGATCGTATGGAGGATGTGATTACATATGTGAATGATGATGAAGATCGTATTGAGAAAATGATAAGGAAATTTGAAGATGAACTTCATGATTGCCCAAAATTGTTTTAAAAGTTAAAGAGTTATGCAAAAACACTATTGTATGATGGTTTCACTAAATATACAGCATTGTTAGCTGTACTGGAGCTATATAATTTGAGAGAAGGAAATGGGTGGAGTGACACTACTTTTACGAAACTACTTGCTCTCTTGAATGACATGATCCCAGAAGATAATGAGCTCCCAATCCAAAAACATGATGCCAAACGAATGCTATGCTCGATGGGTATGATCTCTGAAAGAATAAAAACCTACCTGAATGACTATATATTGCTTCAAAAGGACCAAAAATTACTTAAATAATTCCCAAAGTGTGGTGCTTCTCGATACAAGAAAGATGATCCCAGCACTACAAAAGTTGTATGGTACTTTCCAATCATTCCAAGGTTTATGTGCCTATATAGAAGTGAGCAGACTGTAAGAAAATTGACATGGTATGCAGATACAAGAATTAAATATGGTAAACTAAATCACCCGACAGACTCTCCTTAGTGGAAGAGAATTGATCATGAGTATCCTGAAATTGGAAATGAGCCGAGAAACCTTCGTACTGCGTTATCTACAGATGGGGTGAATCCTTTTGGTTTTCAAAGCAACAATCACAATACATGGTCAGTTATGTTGGTAAATTATAACTTTCTACCATGGTTATGAATGAAATGAAAATATATCATGTTATCTCTGCTTATATTAGTACTAAACCAACCGAGTAATGATATTGATGTTTATTTGGATCCATTGATTGAGGATTTGAAATTATTGTGGGATTCAGGTGTTACGTTGTATGATGCTTACAAAAATGAATATTTCACTTTTAAAGCCATGTTGTATGGGATGATAAATGACTTTCCTTCTTATATAAATTTTTTAGGATATAACATTAAAAAAAACAAGGGTTTCCTGTTTGAGAACAAGGTACACAGTCAATTAGGTTGAAACATTCCTTGAAAACCATGTTTCTAGGACATCACAGATTTCTACCCCGACTGCATAAGTACTGATCTTGGAAGACATCATTTGACAGAAGTTTACAAGAATATACAGCACAATCCCCACTAACAGGTGATCAATTGTTTGAGAAATTAATATATATGGACACTACTTTTTGTAAACTATTTTAAAAAAAACTTAAGAAAATTGGTTGGAAAAAGTGATCAGTTTTTTAATTACCATACTGGAATTTTATGTATGTAAAATATTTTCTTGATTTTATGCATGTTGAAAAAAATGTATGTGATAGTGTCATCAGAACATTGAAAAATACACCTAGAAAAAGAAAGGATGGAATTAAGGCTTGATTGGACATAGTTGATATGGGAATATGAGAAGAGTTGGCACCGGTGAAGGGTGAAAAAAGAACATTTCTTCCCCCTGCTACTTACACTCTTTCTAGGTAAGAGTGATATGAATTTTACAACTTCTTGAATGATGTAAAGGTTCTATAGGGATATTCATCAAATTTCAAGAACATTGTTTCAATGAGAGATTTAAAATTAAAGGGTTTGAAATCACATGACTGCTATGTTTTGATGCAAGATCTAATTCCTATAGATTTACGTTGCATTTTTCCCAAGAATGTCCACCATACATTAATAAAGCTCTATTTATTTTTCAAAGCTATATACAACAAAGTTATAGACCCGACAAAATTTCCAACTATGGAAAGAGAAATTGCATTCATATTATGTGAATTGGAAATATTCTTCCCGTCGACATTCTTTGATATGATGTTTCATTTGATGGTTCATTTGGTGAGAGAGATTAGACTATGTGGTCCTATACATTATAGATGGATGTACCCCATTGAATGGTATATGAAGATTTTGAAAGGGTATGTCAAAAATAAAAGTCGGTCAGAGGGTTGTATTGAGGAGAAATATATTATTAAGGAAGATTTTGAATTCTATATCGAATACCTATCTGGTGTGGAAAACACTGGACTACCAAAATATCATCACACTGGATGGCTTGAGGGTGAAGGAATTTATGGAAGAGAGTTTGTCACAACCAATATTACAGACCGGGAGCAATCCCACCTTTATGTTTTGTATAACAGTTTCGACGTTGACCAATATGTTCAAACCCATAAAGAAATTCTTAGGCATTTGAATCCATCTAGGGATGAAAAATGGATATTAGATACAAATATTTGATAGTTTATAGGATGGTTTCAATAACATATTTTTAAGAAGTTAGATGAAAATCTGGACTCAGTTTCCGAACGACTTCGATAGCTAGCTGGAGGATAAAGTGTGTATGTATTATCTTACAATGATTATAAGTTAATGGTTATACATTCTATACTAATGAACATGTTGAAGACAGTACCATGAAGAATAGTGGGGTTTCACTTGTGGCTGAAGGGATGCATGTTTCTGGTGTTAAGGAAAAAAATCCAATTTATGAGAATATGTCATAATTTTTCATCATCAAACAAATATGGGAGTTGGATTATACGAAATTCCAAGTGCCGATTTTTTAATGCAAGTGGGTCGATAACAGAAGTGTTGTTAAAATAGATGAATTGAGATTCGTGAAAGTTGATTTAAGTAAGGAATGGGAGAAATATGAACCACTTATAATGGCATCACATGCAGTACAAGTATTTTATGTTCCAGACCCCGCAAACCAAAACTGGTCAATTGTTCTATTATCGACCAAAACAACTGAAGGGTCAGATAAAAGTTCAATGGAGGATGACCCTTTCATAAAGACTTTGCAAACATTTCACAGTGGTCCCAATGTAGATGGAATTTTTTATGTCAGAGGAGACCACAATGAATGGATTTACATAGTCGATAGAGGGGTCAAACCTCTTCAGCCTTAAAAAAAGAGTTTAATAATAAGGTTATTTTTTATTGTAATATACATTGTGTTACATTATGTTATTATCTATTCGCTTACACTTTTATGTAATCTAAATTAATTGTTAAACCACTTTTGCAGACAATGAATTATTCACCTGCTGATGCGCCCAATCCCAAGGCACAATAGGTCTCTCAACCTACTACTGCTGGTCCCAGTGCAGAGCAACAACATGTTTCTCAATCTGTTACTGTTGGTTCCAGTGCAGAGCAACAACATGTTTCTCAACCTGTTGCTGCTAGTCCTAGTGCTGAGGTACAACATGTTTCTCAACCTATTTCTTCTTGTCCCAGTGCCGATGCTAGCGCTCTGGAGGAACATAATGATGATGCTTCTGAGGAAATGGTAGGAAATGAAACCCTGGCAGCGCAAAAAGAAAAACAAGAGTGATGTAGTTTGACAGTGTTACCCAAAATCCTTAAGGAAAAAGAAAAAGGCATCAAATTTTAGGCGGGATGGAATAAGCGAGACCAACATGTTAACCCAAAAAAAGCCATATTTAGTAGCCACATTGGAATTGTCACTCAGAAATGTGCGCCGATTGATGTACAGTCGTAGAACCATGTTGTCACTGGGCTTAAGACACTAATGTGGGAAGAGATTACAGTAACACTATGATATCATTTTTTTAATTTATTAAAATTAAATAAAATACTAAAACATTGACTTACTCTTCATTATCCATTTTAGAGTGCATTTATAGTATGTGCCTCACACAAAGAATTTGTATTAAGAGTTGAAGGAAGGATTCATAGAGGCTTCTACACAATTTTATTGAAATATCATCTTAAAGACACTGAAGGAAAAATAAAGCCACAACCACCACCTCTTTATGAACACTTAATATCCCAAGGAGAGTGGGATGTGTTTAGAAATGATTGTGTGGAGCAAACATTTCAGGTACATTATGTGTTGTAATACGTTGTTTGATGTTGATTGTATTCATCACTTTGATTGACAGTTTTTTATTTATGAAACAACAACTAAGTGTTGAAGATAAAGAACATGAAACAAAACAAGCATACCCCTACTATAAAGTAAGGATAAGGTACACTTCACTTGAGAAAAAATTGGTACATATTTTAAAACTACTCTAATACTTTTATGTGACATAAAACAACACCATAACCATGTTTTTCTATTTATATTCATATTGATGAATCAAAATATAAATCCATATCCATACCATGCCATGTGCTATGGAATGAGGCTCATGTAAATAAATAGGGGATACTAATAGATGAAAACACACAAAAATTTTGGGAAACATGTGTAAGTATAAAATAATAAAAATTTTATTTTCTTTAAATTGCTATTACATAACAATGACTATTTATTTTCCTATATTTTCTATCTGAAATAGTCACATGAATCAACAACACTCGCACCAGATGTAGACATAATTTCAGTGGACTTGAAGCATCCGGAACAGTATGGCCATGTCAGAGGTGTGGGTTTTGGGGTGACACCCCGAACATATTTTTAGAAACAAAAACAAACAAAGGATCAAACTGAGGAAATAAAAAAGATGCAATAAAAATTAGCCATTTTCAAGATGATTTACAATACTAGAGAGAGATGATAACACTTTTGATGGGGGAGAGGCAAAGAGAAGAAACAACTCAATAACAATCCGTGCACGAAGATCACACCCCACCCCCACCAGCTTTGAGGTGAGCCATTCCCCTAAAAAATCTGACGTAGATGAGGTAATCAATGTTCTAATAATTGTTTATATGAAATGTGAATCACATAAACACCGATAAATTTCTTATAATAATATTATAAAGGGTGATAATGACTGTGATTTATATCTATCAACTCCCACCTATCGCCTTGTAGTGAGGGCTACGGTGTTCAATATGCAGAACGACATGCTACACAACATACAACTTCCAACAGATCATGTCAGAGTGTCAATTAATGCAGCTAAGGAGCTGAGTGCTGAGCTAACTATTCCAAATGATGATGATTACATTCATACAGTTTAACAAGCTATTGGAACATTCATCACATGATTGTCAATTCTTTTAAAAAAACATATCAACAAGGAGGTATCCATTTCCAATTTATTTGTTAAGATGGACCTTTAACATTTAATGAAAAAAGGTCTAAACCGATGAATGTTATTATAGAATGACAAAGAGAAGGGGGGTGACATGAAATATCACCTAAAAACTATCTCAAGGATCAACCAACCGATTGAAACGGTCTACTGAGAGAACATTCACCCCACCCGATCTATATCCACAGTTAATATTATTGTAGGCTCATGCAGATACAAAGTTGATAGATGACAATACTCACATAGTTGATTTTGAAAAAAATATGTACGGAGAGGAAAAATCAGATTTCATTAGTGCTAAAAATGTAAATGAAATCCTCAAGTATGAATGGTTAGGAGCCTAAATTATAAATGTATATGTGAGGTATGTTTTCATGATTTGATTTTAGAAATTCTGATATGCAATGATAATTATGACTAAATACATTTCATATTTTTCACAAGTGTATATATGAATTTTTTTTGAAGGGATTTACCCACGAACAAAAATTTAGACTCGTTAGTCCTCACATCACCTCTTCAAAAGAAGAAATAAATTCTGATAAAGGGGCTGCAATAATGTCATCCCTGCTCAAATAGTTTGAAAACAAAATTACAGATGACAGACTCTTTTTAATACCAACGATGTAGGGGTAAAACACTAAAATTTAATCATATCAACTATATTTTCATTTCTTTAATTACTTATTATTTTTTAGGAAGTTTTGGATGCTTATTGCAGTTAATTTGGATACTCCAAAGATTTATTTTCTATATTCAATGCATAGATATGCAACAAAACGACCACGCATAATGGCGTTTGTTAATTTTTAATACACTAGATCCAACATTTTAGAACTAAACATCTAGTTATATAATTTATATTATCCTTTAATGAATATTCTGTTATGATAGGGAGGTGTATCAATATCGTCTACTTCATGGAATGAATCTAGGGACTAAGGAAAATAACTCCTACAAGATCTACAACTATAAAAGTATCCTGGTATATATAATAACATTGCACTATCCAAACACATATCCAAACAAATTACTTATTTTTCTTGATGTTTCTACAGTGTCCAAAACAAAAAAACAGAAAGGACTATGGTTATTATGTTTGTAAATTTATGAAAGAGATCATATTTCATCAACAGACTAGCATCCCTGAAGAGGTATTTTTGAAAATAATTGCAAGTTAATTTAAAATATTTATTAATTCTTTGTGTATTTATATTTTTTTAGTACTAACGTGACTGTCGCAAAAACTCATATTCACAAGATGATATAGATGTGTTTAGAAATGAATGGGCAACATACCTGATGGAAGATTGTACACAAATAAGATGAAGGTGAATTCCTACTACTTATGTTATCCTTATATGATTATTGATATCTCCCTTTTTTACACTTATTGAGCATATATGATCACCCTTTATTATGTTTTATATCCTTAGGTTATGAAGAATGGTTTTAGAAATTATTTTTCTTTCTAGTAAAGCATAATTTAATGGGAGACTCTTAATAACTAGTTCTTTATGTTTATATGTTTCCAAAATCACTAGACCTAAACTATTATGGCATGGATTATTTATATTCTGTATTTTGGTCATTTATCCAGCTGTTTCTACTGATGTAGTGTGTTAGAAGAATTTTGGTTGTGCATCACTCACAAATTTAATAACAAAACTAAGTATTCTTTACTACTATTGGTTAACTACCGCTTAGCATAACATCTGATATGAACTTCTGATCTGGCGTCCCTGTGATGCTCTCATCCGAGACCATCTCTATGATATCATCATTCACCATTCACTTTTCCTTCTCTTCTTTCACCCATTTACTAGGTAAATGGGTGAAGGAAGAGAAGGAAAAGTGAATACTGAATGATGATATCATAGAGATGGTGTTGGAAGAGAGGATCACGGGGACGTCGGATCAGAAGTTTAGATGAGATGTTATGGTAAGCGGTAGTTAACCAACATTAGTAAAGTGAAAAAAGAATAATTTGTTTTTTTATTAGCTTATATCTGGACCAAAGAAACCATTTGGAAAGACGTAAAGGTAATGTTACGATATAATATGTTTATTTTAATGAAAAATTATATAATGAAACCTTGAATTGATTTTCATTATTCCTTGCAGGGTTAGTTTATTTTAGAAGATTTCTGTCCATGTGACATGCCTTTCCAGGAAGAGCAACTATGTTATGTCTTCTCAATCACAGAGGTAATGGGAAATATTTTCAATAATGAATTAATATTTCATATCTCCATGGGAACTCTTAGGTTTTTTCTCTACTTCACATAATATTATTCATGTGATCATGTCACATAAGCTCCTTTGTATGAATGCTTCATGCGAACTGATCGTGTGATCTCATCACATGATCAAATCACATAAAAAATCACATAATCAATTAAGGTCATTCACTTGAACCATGATTAGTGTATTCTTGTCGTATTTACATGATCACATAAAGCTTCAAGGGTCGCGTAATTGTATAAATCTCCCAAGTTCATTTGATCACATGATCCTATTATGGTCATGTGATCACATGACTTTGAACATGTCATGCACTTAATATGATATTTCTAATTAGTCATGTGCCCCTTTCTTACTCAAGTCCATTTTTTTATCCCAAAATTCTCCATTTTCATAATTAATATAAATTTTCTCTTTCTTATGATACAAATGAATTCAAGAATTGAAGCTAAGGAGGCTATAGTTCATTGGACTATAATGGTCGATAGTGTGAAAGTCGACCAATGCATAGTCATTCAGTCCACTCACGAGCATCTTAAAAGCTTTATGGGAACCAATATCTTTCATTTTCAATTTTCTAATTAGTTTCCCTTATATGTGGGTGGGGGTGTCTAAAGGGAGGAGGTGTGCAAGAGTAGGGGGTGTCTAGGATGGGAGAGAGGTGTCCAAGAGGGAGAGAGTGTCTAGAAGGGAGGGGTTCTCTAGGTGGGAGGGTGGGTGGGGGTGTCCAGGAAGGAGGGGGTGTCTAGGAGGGAGGGGGGGGGGGTGTCTAGGGGGTGTCTAGGAGTGGGGGTGTCCAAAAGGGAGGGGGTGTCCAGGTAGGTTTCCATGAGCAGGGTGTCTAGGAGGGGAGGGAGGGGGTGTGTTCAGAAGGGTGGGGGTTTCCAGGAGGGAGGGGGTGTCTAGGTGTGAGGGTGGGTGGAGGGTGTCCAGGAGTGGGGGGGGGTGTCCAGGAGGGGAGGTAGGTGTCCAAGAGGGAGGGAATGTTCAGGAGGGAGGGGGTTCTCCATGTGGGTGGGGGTGTCCAAAAGGGAGGGGGGGGGGGTCTAGGGGGGTGCCCATGAGTGGGGTGTCTAGGAGGGGAGGGAGGGTGTGTCCGGGAGGGAGGGGTTTCCAGGTAGAGATCCATTCAATATTGATAATATACAATGGGTATATCACTTCTAGAGTAGCCTGAAGTAGGTCCGTAGTGAGGCATCAAAAGTTACAACCAACCAAACCAATTCCAAGCCCATGTAATGGCCCAAGAATTATATTTTAGTTCAATTTGAGGCCCAATATATCTCATTTAATGTCATAAAGACCCAACATATGCATCATTTACCTTTCTCACATTAGATTTCTAAGAAACACACTTTTTCTCTACACCAACATTGTAGTAGAATACATCTGCTAGAAAAATTAATGATGATATATGAGTTTTATGGAAGGAATAATTTTTGATCTAGAAGAGTTGTGAGGACACTCTCAACTAAATCAATTTTGACCCTCAATCCTGGCTTGTAGATGAAATCTACGAAATGAGATGTTTTTTTACCAGAAACCAAATTCTAGAAAATGAGTCCCTTATACTTATATATATATATATATATCCCTTATCCCACTTTCCATAGGATTGGATTCTGCCAGTTGTGTCATAGGATCTCTATGTTTCAGCTTTATGTGTTTTTAAATTATATTTTTTTAATATTATGTGAAATTTCATTTCTATTCCTCCAATATATTATTTGTTTGGGGTTTTTCCTTGATTTGATGAACTGTATCTCTTCAAAAATAATGAAATTGGAGTACTAATCCAAGTTCATGAATTCCTAGGGGAGGACACTAAGTACTCCAATCACTTTTTCTAATTTTGAATATCTTATTAGATTGAGAGGAGGAAGAAAAGTGAATTCATGTTTGGTTTGGAGAGAAATAAATTTCTCTAATGATCTTCATGTCTCTTTATAACCTCATAAAATCTATTATCTACCCCTTGTTCTAGCTCTCATTATACCCAATGTGATGGAGGAAGTTAGTTATATGAAAAAAAGACGATGGAGTTGGGTGGAGTTTGATTATTTGTCTATGATTATGGAATAATCAATATTCAAAATCATGTAGGATTCGAAATATAGTACACTTAGGATATTTCTAAAATTATATATGATTTTATAATTCATATTAGCGAAGGATGATGTATGAATAATATTTATTCCATTATCAAATAGATGATGAAAATATAGCTTGATAAAGAAGGTTATTAATGGGTATACACTGGATTCATCCCTTTTGTACTAACATCATTTTAGGATTGTTTGATACTTTATTTTAATTATATGATACTTTATTTACAGGGGTGGGAGGGGGAGGGGGTTGTCTAGGGAAAGGGAGGGTGCTGCAGGAGGAGTGGTGGGGGGGGGGGGGGGGTGTCTAGGGAAAGAGAGGGGGCTGCAGGGAGAGGGAGGGGTGTTCGGGAGGGAGGGGGTGTCTAGGTGGGAGGGTGGGTGGGGGTGTCCAGGAAGGAGGGGGTGTATAGAAGGAAAGGGGTGTCCAGGAGTGGGGGGGGGGTGTCCAAGAGTGGGGGGGGGGGTGTTCAGGAGGGGAGGGGGGCTGTTCAGGGGGTGGGAAGGGGGATGTCCAAGGGGTGGGAAGGGGGCTGTTTAGGGAAAGGGATGGGGTTACCGGGGGAGAGAGGGGGTTGTCGAGGAGTAGGGAGAGGGATGTCCAAGGGTAGGGAGGGGGTTGTCTAGGGGTAGGGGGTGTTCAGGAGGGATGAGGGTGTCTAGGTGGGAGGGTGGGTGGGGGGTGTCCAGGAAGGAGAGGGTTGTCCAGGGATAGGGGTGTTTAGGAGGGAGGGGGGTGTCCAGGTGGGAGGGTGGGAGGGGGTGTCCAGGAGTGGGGGGGGGGGCTATCCAGGGGGTGAGAAGGGGGATGTAAAAGGGGTGGGAAGGGGGATGTCTAGGGAAAGGGAGGGGGTTGCAGGAGGAGGGGGGTTGTCCAGGAGGAGGGAGGGGGATGTAGGTGGAGTGGGGGGGGGGGTGTCCAAGGGTAGGGAGGGGGCTGTCCAGGGGTAGGGAGGGGGATGTCCAGGGGGGCTGTCTTGGGGAGGGGAGGGAGGGGGGTCTGGGTAATCATACTAAAGACCTAGGAGATCAAAAGAAAAGTGAATTAGTATGATCATGGACTATCTAATTGTGTAGGTTCTCATTAGTCCCTCTCTAAAACTGAGAAATACATTCCTTACTATCCTTCAATGGGACCTTAGATATTGTATGGGGTCTTTGGAGAGGCATAAGTGGTCAGGGTCCAATCCGGGTTGGACCTGATGTCTGATGAGGATGCGCTAACACTCATTCCCTTTGAACTGGCATGGGAGAGTACACTCTTAGAGGATCATAATATATGTAACTATTAGGTTTATAACCTATCTAGGATGGTGGTATCACTAAGAAAATTTTATAATTTATTATAAAATTGAATAATCATTTGAAATTGAATACACCATCATGTATGTGTCATATTGTATAACCTGTGGAGATTCCTCCCTTTTTTTATTGTCAATAAATGAAACCTTTTGGATTCCATGTTGTTGTTAAAATTTCTTCCTCTTATTTTCTCATCCATTTAATCTTAACAAAAAAATATTTTTAAGCCAACGAATCATGTTGAGCCTCTTTTAAAATATTAATTCAATCCAAGGAAATATAGACATGTAAAAGTTGTAACATGTAATAATTGAAATTTTATTAATGTATTATTTCATATTAATGTTTAATTTATTTCATTGTTGTATTACTAACATAATATCTGTTTTATTATATAGGTAAAAAAAATACGGAGTTCGAATGTTTTTTTCAGGAACTAATACCATGGATGATAATTTTGGAGAGCAGATCACAGATGCAAAAAGGATGAAACATTAATGTTTTTATCTATTTGTTGGATAATTATAATTGTAACCATGTCAAACATTGTTTGAAGTGTATATAATAGTGTGTTTTGTTTTGTATTCATGATTTGAAGTAAATGTATATATCATTTTTTGGGAAACTCTTATGCGTGCTATTTTTTTCTTCTATGCTTTGTTTGTGTGTAGGTGTTGTTTGTGCTATGTGTGTAGGTACTATCTCAGGTGTGTAGGTGTTGTGAAGGTGCTGGGTTTTCTCAATAAACTTGTCTTTTATTAGCGTTAATTAAGCACTGATAAATGTGTATTATATAAACGCTCAAAATAGCGCTGATAAAGGGGGTCTTTATGAGCGCTGATATATTATCCATTTATCAGTGCTCAAAATAGCGCTGATAAAGATGGCCCTTTATCAGTGCTAAACAAGCACTGGCAAAGGGGGACCTTTATCAATGCTTTTTTAGCACTGATAAAGGTGACCCTTTATTAATTCTATTTTGAGTGCTAATAAAGGGGACCCCTTTATCTCCACCACAATTAACAATGCTTTTCTAGAACTGTTAAAGGAAGTTTTTAGTGCTATTAAAAGCCCTATTTGTAGTAGTGATAAAGGGAAAGATGAGTTTTCTTTTAAGAAAACAATGAATATTTTAAATAAATCCAAAAAATAAAACATGTCTATGGTGGTGGGAAAATTCATTGACACCGTATATGTTAAAATAAAATATTCTTTTTTTAATTTATAATGAAAATCAAGCCATTATGTATAAAATATGTAAGAAATTTCCTTTTTAAAATCTATAAAATAAAGTTGAAAGAGACATAAAATTTTCTTTATAATTCATTTATGTTCATATAAATTCATTAGTAAAATAATTTTAATAATATGGACATCGACGAGAAAGATTTAGAAAATCAATCTTCGAAACCATTAAAATAATGTTTTTAAAGTAAAGTGTCCCTTATGTAAAACCTTAAAAAGATTCATTTTTAAAAACATTTTAAATAAAGTAAAATATGGTAAAAAATGACCTTTAACATCCACTGAATCATAAATAATTTTTTTTGAAAAATTTAGAATAACATGGAAATGGAAGAGAATTATTTTTAAGGGGAACTTTAAAATATGATTTTTAAATAATGTTCCTTATCTTTTAGTTTTAACCCATGTTAACCCTTTTTTATGATTACCTCTATAACAAAGCTTATTTTACTCTTTAGGAGTCAAGATAGTTACTATAAAATAAAAATTGGCCCATAAATGGACCATGGTTGATATTTTCAACCATATCCAAATAACTTGGACAACGATAGGATTTTTAAGAATTTTAAATCATTTAATAAAATATTTTATATTGTAGAATAATATTAATGTCATTTTTGAACTATTCATTTATTTTGAATTTGAAAATGAAATAAAGACAAAGGAATTAGAATATAATACTTTAAAATACCCCATATTAGGTTATATTTATCTGATTTTTTAAACATAATAATTATTTCAAATTATGTTACTTTTAAATTTTTTAAAATCATTTATTATATTTTCTATGAATTAAATAAATATTTTGTTAGCATTGCGCACACACTTATGGTGATTATTTCATTACAAAAAATTAGAAATAAATTACCATGATAAAAAAATAATTTATATTTCAAATTTTTATTTAGAACTGGACATAAGTTTTTTTATCCCTATCATAGAATATTTTAGATATTAAAAGTAAGAAAGTTACATTTTTGAATTTTTCTTTTACTTAAATATTATAGATGAAAAAATCAAATAAATATGGAATCAAGTGGCCATATATTAAATACATGGATGTAAATTACCGAAATTCACTCATAAAATTAGATAAATTCATATTTTAGGGTTAATTTTTCAGTCCTTATCATATTATTTTTAACAATAAATACATGATTTACCCTTTTTGTAGTGAAAAATATTTACTATAGTTACCATTCATAATGACTAAAAATAAAAGGGTTGTATATACAAAATTTTTACCTACAAATTAAAAATATGTATTTCATTTTTCAAGAATCAATTCATATAAGTGGCATAATTTATTTAAAAATTATACCCATGAGACTCAATGAAAAATATTTTTCAGAAAAATGTCTTTTTAAGTCCAAAAATGAACTTATACAAAAAATATAATATAAATATTATTCCAATGTAATTTATTAGATTAAATATAACTAAATTATATTTTTTTATCTTTGAAATAAAATTCAAATAATAATGGAACTTTTAAATTACCCAATTTATTGATAAGAAATGACGATTTTACAAAAATGATATTTTCACTATTCACTAAAAAATGACCTTTTTAGAAATATCCCAAAATCTAAACCTAAGATAATTATTTTATGATGATTTAAAAAATGATATCCTTTTTATAAAATACCACTTCTAAATGAGTGAAGAAAACATATTTTGGAAGAAAATATATTTTTGAAGAATAAAATGAATTTACTAAAAAATGAGTGATTATTTACTAAGTAGTTATCAACACTAAGTAAGACATATATATATATATATACATATGTATATTTTATAATATAATTAATACTATTCATACCCATAAATTTAATATATAAGTTATAACATTCATATTTATGTAATAATATTTCATAGTTTATATAGGCTCGATGTTGTGTGTTGTATACATTATCAAAAACAAATTTATTTTTAAAAAACTTACAATGTTACAGAACTAATTCTGGAAGTTTATCTTCTAGAATTATCTCTCAAATCACCAAAATCCTCATTAAGTTTTCATTTCTTCCTAAAATTAAAATATATGGGAGTACCTTCAGCCAAGATACTGCTGATTCAGATCCTCCAACCTTTCCCTTTTCAGTGAAATTTCCATCCGACATTGAATCCTCTTCCTTCTGTACTGTATGCATTACCAGAAGATAATTGAATTTAATTTTGATGAATTTATTCATTCAATATATGGTCACAAAAATTCAGGACATTTAAATATATCTTTCCACTGTAATTACTCACAGCCATCACCATCACATCCCTTGATTTTTGGGGTGAGGAAAGTAACAAAAACACCAAAATTAGGTCTTTGAAGTTTAACTTTACAGATTCTATCTAACATTAAATTACATTGATGTCATTCTGATGATTAGTTTTAGAACTTACCTTTGAAATTCTCATGTTGAATAGTCTCTTTAGAAATAATACCTTATTCACCACTGTGAGATTATTATATATATCATTTAAGGTCTTCATGAGTATTGATGTGGTCTTTACTTCTGGTATGTTGAATTCCACATTATGGGAAAGTGACATTAAAACCATCCCATGTGATTTCTTATTTAATCCTTTCCCATTATTTGTTTTTCATTATTTACAACTTAGATCTAGTCAACGAAATATCAAGGTATATTTATAGAATGAAATCTTTTATTAAAATTTTCCAAAACCCTGAATTCATTCTATCAAATTTTTACTGTTGGAACCTACTCTCAACCGATTCGATCCCACTATAAATTGTGAGCTCCCACTACTTCTGATAAGTGTAAATAAAGAGGCCTTGGAATGCTTACAAATTGTTGAACTCTCTGTGGAATGGTTATTTTAATAATCACAAATATTAGTTTTATTTATTTCCTTTCAGTCTCTGGTTGAACTTGTTCTAAATGTGTTTAAATCATATCTACAATTGTTTATCTATGATCAATGTATGGTTATGGTTGACCTGGATGTATTCTGGATTGAACAGACACTTTGTAAGAATTCCATGTCTTGACTCACCGATAGTCATTTTCCTGTCGCACCGATGATGAACGGTCGCACTGATGATGAATGGTCGCACCGATAACTATCAAAGGTCCAAAGTGACACCGATGCTAAGACACCGATGATAAGACACTGATGCTAAGACACTGATTCTAAGACACCGATGCTAAGACACTGATGCTAAGACACCGATGCTAAGATACTGATGCTAAGACACCGATACTAAGCTACCGATACTAAGTTACCAATGCTAAGACACAGATGTTAAGACACCGATGATGTTGAGACACCGATGCTGATGCAACCGAAACTGATGCAGATTCAAAATGTCTCACCGATCTCATAACTCACCAATAGTCATGAAAACTGTTTGAACCTCTATAAATTCGTATTTAATTCTAACGGTCATAATTGATGTTTTTAATGAAGTTAATGACATTTAATGTTAGTTGATGGCATGTTAGGATACCGTACCTTATATCTATGAAAAGTTAATCATTTCCATTGCCAGAGCTCATGGAATAAAAGAAGGAAGACCGAGCTACAAGAAATGATGGATGCGTGAAAAGGCATAGAGAAAAAATTCTTCCTAGATCATACATACGAGACTGAAGAATACACAGAAAAGTGGAAAACGGGGAATTTTTGAATGATCTAAAGAAAACTCTTATGCACGCAATCCAGCACTACTGAAGAACATACGAAGAACAATGGAAATCAGAGAACACACTTTCTTGTGAAGAACATCAAGCTGAAACACGATACTCTTTTTTTAACAGCAAAACCACAGAAGGACTCAGAATCATCTCTGCTAAATCCAACGAGTCCAGAGCTACACTACCAATCACTAGAGCATTCTAAACTCTGATACATTCTCTCTTAGTGATTATTTTACTTACATTTTTGAGCAGTGTGTGTACTCTGTTCATCATACTCACACACTGACTCCTGTGCTGAACTGGAGGATATCAAAATCCTCAAACCAAAATTGTTTACTCTTTTTTACCCATGAAAACTGTGTAAGAGGTCCTTGTTTGGACTGGTCATTGTTTTTATTTCCCACAAAGAACTGTGGTAGAGGTCCCTGTGTGGCCTGGACAGTCGTTCAATGTTGTTAACCCCGATCTAGGGTGTGGATCAATTTATATAAATTTTTGAGAGGACTAAGTCTCGGCTTGAGGCTGAACCTCTTGGTTAACTCTGCTGTTCATTTTAATTTAAGTCTATAAGTAAACTATATATTTATTCCACTGCAATTACTTTGAAATACAAAACTATTTTAAAGCTACCTTGATAGTTAAATTAGAAAGTATTTATACTTATTGTAAATCAGTAAGTCAGTTTCAAAAGTTAATTTAATCTTTAGATTAATTTAACTGAGACCTAATCAATCTTTGAGAAACTGATTAAACCTTTACACTCTGTATAGATTCACTACAGTTTATCTTTGTTTTTAAATTGGGGGATTTTAAGAGAAATATTTTTAACCGAAATTTTAATTGTAACTCAATTCACCCCCCCTCTTGAGTATCCACTCCAACTAACATTTGGTATCAGAGGTGTTGTTTTTGTTAAAGGATTTTTGAAATACTCTGTTTTTGTTTCAACTGTGATTTTAGTTGCATCTTTAAAGATCTTAAATTTCTGTTAGTTCTAAATATTTATCTCTTTAAATTTATTTTCTAAAATCTAGTTATGGATAATAGACTAGAGGGTGCTGCTACTAACATGCCACCTTTCTTTAATGGTAAAAACTATGCTCAGTGGAAACTGAAAATGAAAATACATTTAGAGAGTATGGGTTTTGATATCTGGACTGCTATAGAGTCTCAATATAAAATTCCAAAAACTGAAAGAAAAACTTGGGATGAACCTACAAAGACTGCTTAAAATAATAATTGTAAAGCTATGAATGCCCTGTACCGTGCTTTAGGAGATGAGGAATTTAATAGAATATCTGCTTTCAAAACTGCTTATGGAATTTGGGATACTTTAGGTGTTTCTCATGAAGGAACAACTAATGTTAAAGAAATGCGATTGAATAATTATACTATTAAATATGAGAATTTTAAAATGAAAACTGATGAACCCATTTCTGATATGTATCTCAGGTTCAATGAGATAGTCAACACAAAGAATTCACTTAGTAAAGCTGTTACAGCAAAGGAAAAAATCATGAGAATCTTGAGATGTCTACCAGACCGATGGAGAGGCACATCTGTTTCAATCAGAGAATCATGTGATATTGGAGCTCTGCGTGTCAAAGAACTTATTGGAAAACTATTGATGTATGAGTAAGAACTCAAGGTAAATAAAGAGGAATATGATGAACCAAAAAGGAAATCAGTGGCTTTCAAGACTACTGCTTCAAAGAGAAAGGTCAAAGAAAAATCTCAAATACAAACTGACAATCCAACAAGTGAAAGTTCAGACTCTGATAGTGATGCTGAAATGGCTCAGATATCCATAAGGTTTAAGAAATTCTATAGGAAGAATAAATTTTTCAAAAAATCAAATTACAAAGGAAAGTATGACAATAAGGGACATTGGAAGAAAGACTGAAAAAAGCCAGATAAAAGTGATGAAGTTGTTTGATATGAGTGCAAAAGAAAAGGACACATTAAAGCAGACTTCCCAAAGTTAAAATTCAAGAAGAAATATGATTACAAATACAGTAAGTACAAGAAAGCTATGAAGGATTGCTGGAGTGAATATGAAGATAGTACAAGTGAATCTGAAATGTCTGATTCTGATAAGAATCACGCCAACATGTGTTTCATGACCAACACATCCGAGGTAACCTTAGATACTCCTGTTTTAAAATCTTATTATTATGGAGATGATGCAAAATCTGATTCTGATTCTGAAAACATGACTTGTGATGAATTATTTGAATATTATAATATGCTGGAAGAGACATGCAATGAACTTAAGGATAAATACAAATCATTGAAGAAACAACATGCTCTCACTACTACTAATAAAACTGAACATACTATTGAAAAAGGGAAAAATACTCATCTGTTAAAGGAAAACACTGAACTGAAAATGTCTAATGAGAATCTTAGAAAAGACTTAGAGAAGTTTACAAATGGAAAGGATACACTAACTCAAATTATAGGAAAGAAAGTGGAACCTAAATACACTACTATAATAGGCTACAAACCTGGACATATACATATTACTAAGAATATATTTATTCCTAAATCTAGACAAAATACTGGTAGTTTTAGTTCTGGACATTCATATGCTTCAACTAATGATTCACATAGTTATAGATCAAATAAAGTTTATCTTTCAAAATATTTTGATTTTTTAATTTGTATGAAACCCATAATAAAAATTTGGGTACCAAAATCTTTGATTGCTAACCTTTCTGGACCCAAGAAGATCTAGGTACCAAAGTCATTTTACATCTAAATATATTTTGTAGGAAATCTGTTTGAAGAGTTCTCACAAGAAGGTATGGTACTTGTAAAGTGGATGTTCAAGACATATGTCTGGAGATTATTAATGTTTCAAAAGTTTAATCAATATTGATGGAGGCCATGTCACCTTTGGTGATGATTCTAAAGCAAAAATCATCGGCCTAGGCCAAATCGGTAACACTGATTCAGTTTTAATTTCCAAAGTTTTATTTGTTGATGGAATGAAATATAATCTGTTAAGTATTTCTCAATTGTGTGATGATGGTTTTAATGTCAAATTTGAAAATGATTTTTGTAATGTTTTTAATTCTAAAAATGCTTTAGTCTTTTCTGCCTTAAGAAATGAAAATGTTTATGCAGTTTATTTAAATTCTTTAGCTAAGAAAAATGTTACTTGCCTAAATGCTTTTCATAAAGAGTCTTGTCTTTGGAACAAAAGATTAGGAAAATGCAACATCCATTCACTTAGAAAAATAACTAGGAAGAACCTGGTTAGAGACCTAACTAAACTTTAATTCCCAATTGAAAAAGTTTGTAATCCCTGTCAAAAGGTAAAGAAACATAAAGTTTCTTTTAAATCAAAGAAAGAAGTATCAACTTCTCAACCTCTCGAGTTGGTTCACATGGACTTGTTTGGACCATCAAGAGTTTCTAGTTTAAATTGGAAGCACTATGTATATGTTCTAGTAGATGACTTTTCTAGATATACTTGGGTATACTTCTTAGCTCACAAAAGTGAAGCTTGTTCTTACTTTGTTAGATACTCCAAATCTGTAGAAAATCTTAGTGGACTTAAGATTAAAAATCTAAGAAGTGATCATGGCCATGAGTTTGAAAATCAAGATTTTGAATCATATTGCTCACACAATGTCTATAGTCACAACTTTTCTGCTCCTAGAACACCTCAGCAGAATGGTGTAGTAGAAAGAAGAAATAGAACCCTTCAAGAAATACCTAGAACCATGATTAATGAGTATGACCTGCCTATTTAATTTTGGGATGAAGCTGTAAATATATCTTGTTATATCATTAATAGAGTCTTAATTATACTAGTTCTTAAGAAGACCCCATATGAGTTGTGGAATTATAGAAAACCCAAAGTTAGTTACTTTAGAGTCTTTGGCTGCAAAGTTTTTATTCTTAATACAAAGGATAATTTGGACAAGTTTGATTCTAAAAGTGATGAGGGAATATTTCTTGGTTATTCTTTAACTAGAAAATCCTCTAGAGTCTTTAATAAGAGAACCAAATGTGTGGAAGAATCTGTTCACATCAAGTTTGATGAAACTGATCCACATGAGCTTAAAACCTCTCTTGAAAATCTTGAAGAAGATTTATCTATTATGGACCTTAATGAAAAATCTAAAGAACCTGCTATAAAAACATACAGTTCTGGACATATTCAAGAATCTACTTCTATTGAACCCGAACCTATAGATGAACCTGAAATTTCTAGTCTTACCTTTACTAGATCGACAAGGATTTTAAAGAATCATCCTTTGGATGCTGTTGTAGGTAATCTTGATAGAGGGACACCGACTAGAGATTCTCTAAGAAACTAGGTTGAACATCAAGCCTTTCTTTCACATCTAGAACCTAAAAATGTCAATGATGCTATCAATGATGAATTTTGGGTAATGGCTATGCAAGAAGAGTTAAATCAATTTGAAAGAAACAATGTCTGGGAATTAGTTGACAGACCTAAGGACACTTTAACAATAGGCACAAAATGGGTCTTTAGAAACAAAGTTGATGAGTCTGGAAACATAGTTAGAAACAAATCTAGGCTAGTTGCACAAGTATATAGTCAAGAATAATGTATAGACTATGAAGAAACCTTTGCATATGTAGCTATATTAGAAGCCATTAGGATCTTACTTGCATATGCTACTCATCTGAATTTCAAGTTATATCAAATGGATGTCAAAAGTGCTTTTCTAAATGGTTTTATTGTTAAATATGTTTTTGTTGAACAACCACCTGGATTTATTAATCCTCATTTTCCAAATCAAGTTTTTAAACTTTCTAAATCTTTATATGTCTTAAAACAGGCTCCAAGAGCTTGGTATAATAGACTTAGTAATTTTCTTATTTCAAAAAGTTTTACTGAAGGGATTTCTGATCCAACTCTTTTTATTAAATGAATTTCTAAATATGTTTTAGTAGTACAAATCTATGTTGATGATATTATTTTTGGATCTTCTAAACTTTCTTTATGTACTTAATTTTCAAAGAGTATGCAAAATGAATTTGAAATGAGTTTAATGAGAGAACTTAAATATTTTCTTGGTTTTCATGTTTTTCAAAATGAAAATGGTATTATTTTGAATCAAAGTAAATACAAAAAGGATCTTCTAAAAAGTTTTGGTTTGGATAGTAATAAGGAAAGTGATACTCCTATGAGTACAGTCTGTAAATTGGATGCAGATGAAACTGGGAAACCAGTGGATCAAACCAATTACAGAGGTATGATTGGAAGCTTACTTTACCTTACTGCTAGTTGACCAGATATTATGTTTAGTGTGTGTATGTGTGCAAGATTTCAAGCTAACCCGAAAGAATCTCATTTACTTGATGTTAAACGAATTTTTAAGTATCTTAAATATAATGTAAACTTAGGCTTGTTTTATCCAAAAAGACAATATTTTGAGCTAATCAATTATTCAGATGCTGACTTTGCTGGTTGCAAGTTAGATAGGAAGATCACATCTGGGACATGTAATTTATTGGGAAAATCTTTATTATCTTGGTGTAGTAAGAAAAAAAACTTTATTGCATTATCTACTACTGAATCAGAATACATTGTTGCTGCTAGTTGTTGTGCACAAATTCTGTGGATGAAACACACTCTTTTGGACTATGGATATGATTTTAAGCATATTTCAATCAACTGTGATAACACTAGTGAAATTAAAATTTCAAAGAACCCTGTGTCTCACTCTAGAACCAAACACATTGATGTCAGAAATCACTTTTTGAGAGATAACTACCAAAAAGGTGACATTACTCTTGAGTTTATAGGTACTGAACATCAATTAGACGATATTTTCACCAATCCCTTAATTTGTGAAAGGTTAAACTCGATTAAACAAGAGTTAGGTATGAAAGATCTGTGAAACTGATTTATCAAACCGATCTATGAAACTGATCTGTGAAACCGATCTGTGAAACCAATCTGTGAAACCGATCTGTGAAACTGATCTGTGAAACTGATCTGTCAAACCGATCCATCTTGTCGATTAGTGCTACCGATTGGGTCGTACTATTTTTTTTCAAAATCTTTTTTTTGTCTGTTTAAAATGACACTGTTTTACTTAATTGATATTTTATTATTTATAACCCTAAATGATACAAATAATGACACGTGACTATTCCATTATCTAAAGACTATTGACCTTCCATTTCTCGCCGAACTCCCTCCTCTCTTCTCTGTAACCCGAGACTTTTTAATCTTTCCAAGCCTCTTGATTGTATCAAAAACTCCAAATGGACAAGCAAAAGAGACAGAGCAAGGAATCTGAAGGAACTTCACCTGTCAAGCATGCTCGAGGTGAGTCGAGCAGTACAACGCAGAGGTCTGTGAACCCGGAGCTAGAAAAACGAGAAGTTATAGCTGAAAAGGAAATTTGTTCAGAATGGGTTTTATCTAGAAAGTCCGTTCTCTTGAAAGTGTTGGAAACTCAAGGATGGAAGGAGTGGTTCTATAATAATGATAGAGTATTTTACCCAAAGATGGTGCCTGAGTTCTATTTGGACCTGGATATAGATTTGGATGGAGTAGAGGCTGCGAGATTGTCTTCCATATTAAAAGGGAAAAAGATTACGTTTTCATCAAAACAATGGGTTGAATGTTTAGGAGTACCTCACAATGGAAGATACGAGTGCTATTCTGGTAATATTCCTCCCACAACTAATTAATTTTCTTATGAGCTAGCCCTAGAGTTTTTGACTGGGAATTCTGAATTGCGAAGGATAATTTCTGCTGAGTTGGATGGTGAGAACCGAATCCTGTTCAAATTTATTCAATATCAGGTATGTCTGAGAAAAGGTGATTTTGCTACAGTAAAGTATCAAGATGTTTTTCTGCTATTTCTTGTGCTGAATGGTGAAAAGATCAATCTATGTAGATATTTTTCCGAGAATATTGTTGAGATGATAAAAACTTCAAAGAAAGCTACTACTCTATTTTATTCTAAATAGATTTCTACCATGCTGAAATTCTTAGGCTGTGTGGATGATGAAGATGAGTTTATCTCATCGGTTAACTTTTGTTTCAACAAAGTTATTTTTAAGAGAATGAAAATAAATTGGAACCCATGGAAGAAAACTTGGGTTGCTGATGAAGAAAAGTTATATGAGTCCTTCAATCATACTGATCATCCAAGGAGACCAAGGGAAGTAAGAGATCCTAGCTTAAAACCTGGTGATGAAGTGATCTATTCGAATTAAGTAGAGGAAGTGGATGTTCCTAAAGAAACTGGTGAATCTAGTAAGAAAGGAATAGAAGAAGAAGAAGCTGATGAGAATCTAAATGCTGAAGAAGAGGCTGAATCATTTCTTGATGAAAGGAGTGATCCTAATACTGTTATCCCAAAGAGAAGAAGGATGGAATTTGGTTCAGCAAGTCCTCCTCTCAATTTACCAGATATTGAACCGCTTTTAGATGATGAAGAAGAAGGTGAGACTACTGAATCAACTTCTAAGGAGTATGAATCCGGAAATAGAGACAGTTCTAGTGAGAGATCAGTTAATGATGATGATGATGATGAAGATGGTGATGGTGATAAGGGTGATGCAGATGGTGATGGTGGTAGCGGTGACCGTGAAAGTAATGGTGATGATGCTGATGCTTGACCTATTGAAGGTAAGAATGTGATTCTAGATGATCCTCAACCCCAACCTTTTGAGTAAGAAAATGTCCCTGAGGCTAAGAGGACAGAACAGTTGGAGAGTGATGAGGATGGAGAAGTCCTTCCTGAAAATTCTGGACGAGCTCAGTTTTTCAAACCTATATACCCTTCATGCAAAGTGGCATGGGAAGAGCATCCAGGTATTTCTGCTCTAGGATTAGACTACCCAGAGGAAGAGGAAGGTATAGAAGTGGATATTGTAGGCATACGTGATTATGTTAAGGCTCAATTCATTGCTGAGTATTTGCAAAGAACAGATGTCAGACCTGATCCTTCAGTATCTCAAGGTAGACCAGATCTGGAAGTTGCTCAATCAGATTTTGATAATTTCAAGGTTGAATTGATTCAAGCTGTTAGGGAGACTATGAAAAGTGAGTTATCTCATATTCCTACTCCCACTCCTTTGACTTTATCTGATGCTGCTATGAATGATTTGGCTCAAAGAGTAGAAAGCCTTATCAAACCAGACCTGTGCAATTACAGTGAACCGATTGGCAGGAATATTACCTCTTTGAATCAAACACTTACGGAGTTAGGCAACAATCTTTTTTCTATATCAGGAGAGTTCAGAACAACCATCTCTGGTATGATGGATGTTTTAAGAAATCTGATAGAGAATTTGAAGAAAGCAGATTTGAGGAAGTTAAAATCTGAGATTACTCAGGTTATTGCTCAGGCTGGCAATGCCAAGGTGACCAAGATCACTGGTAATGAATTAGATACCTTAAGATATGTTGTTAGAGAAGATCTGGAAGCTCTTGGGAAGATTTTAGATTTAGATTCTTTGAAGAAAATGAAAGAGCATAGTGATCATGTGCATAAAATTGTACAGTTGTATTCGGATGATGCTACAAAAGCTCAAAAAGAGATTAAGGAGAAAGTAGATCATTATTTCTCTAAGATCTACACAAAGCATGAGTTGAGTCATCATTTTAAAGTTCTGACTGATAATTTGAGACTCCCTCCAATGAATTAAGCTTTTAAGGCTCAAGTTCAGCAGTTAAAAGATTTTACCCCCACTTTAGAAAATTTCATGCAAAATAAGGATGATTTTGAAAAAGCCATGAAGTATGGTGGAGAAGTTATTCAGGACTTCATCAACTTTCTAAAAACCTACCTTCATGTGAAAACAAAAGCCATTGTTTTTCCTACAGCTGAGACTCTACAATCATCAGATGTTGCTCCCAGCAAGATGTTTGTTTTTCAAGCTCTTTCCAGTATTAGACCAGTCATTCAACAACAACCTTCAGAACGACCTTCTTCACAGCAAGTGACCTTGGAACCCACGGTTCATCCAACTCGGGTTGTCCTACCTCCTTTCTCCATAAGGCCAGTTCCACATTCTACCCAAAAACCTTATGGACCTTCAATTCCTCCTACTGCTAAAGGGAAAGCTCCCTTGATAGGGTGTTTGTTTTCATGAACTATTCCCTCTTGTCTGTAATATGTGTACTCATTGTTGGTATGAAATATTCTTTCTTATCTTCTTTATCTCTTCTTTTTGATAATCCCAAAGGGGGAGAGAAATCATGTATCTGGATGAATCATGTATCTGGATGGGTGAACTGAATGTCCATACGCGCCCATGCTGGCTATTTATCACATGCATGTATACATAGGGGGAGAAATATTGAAAGAGGAGAATGCCTCAGTTATATATATGTTCTGATTTCTATTCTAACCATGTTTTATCTTTTGGCATATATTCTTTTTTATAGGGGGAGCATAATTAATGACATACTATATTCTCTATTCATTTAAGCCATTGATTTGTGATTATCAAAAAGGGGGAGATTGTTGAACTCTCTGTGGAATAGTTATTTTAATAATAAAAAATCTTAGTTTTATTTATTTCCTTTTAGTCTCTTGTTCAACTTGTTCTAAATGTGTTTAAATCATATCTATAATTGTTTATCTATGATCAATGTATGGTTATGGTTGACCTAGATGTATTCTGGATTGAACAGACACTTTGTAAGAATTCCATGTCCTGACTCACCGATAGTCATTTTCCTGTCACACCGATGATGAATGGTCACACTGATGATGAATGGTCGCACCGATAACTATCAAAGGTCCAAAGTGACATCGATGCTAAGACACCGATGCTAAGACACCGATGCAAAGACACTGATGCAAAGACACCGATGCCAAGACTCCGATACTAAGCTACCGATACTAAGGTACCAATGATAAGACATCGATGTTAAGACACCGAAGATGTTGAGACACCGATGCTGATGCAACCGAAACTGATGCAGATTCAAAATGTCTCACTGATAGTCATGAAAACTGTTTGAACCTCTATAAATTTGTATTTAATTCTAATAGTCATAATTTATGTTTTTAATGCAATTAATGATATTTAATGTTAGTTTTTAGAATGTCGAGATACCATACCTTATATCTATGGAAAGGTAATCATTCCCATTACCGGAGCTCGTGGAATAAAAGAAGGAAGATAGAGCTGAAAGAAATCATGGATGTGTGAAAAGGCATAGAGAAAAAATTCTTCCTAGAGCATACATATGAGACTGAAGAATACACGACAAAGTGGAAAAAGGGGCATTTTTGCAAGATCTAATGAAAACTCTTATGAACGCAATCCAGCACTGTTGAAGAACATACGAAGAACATTAGAAATTAGAGAACACACTTGCTTGTGATGAACATCAAGCTGAAACACGATACACTTTTTTTAACAGCAAAACCACAGAAGGGCTGAGAGGCATATCTGCTAAATCCAACGAGTCCAGAGCTTCACTACCAATCAATATAGAATTCTAAACTCTGATACATTCTCTCTTAGTGATTATTTTACTTACATTTTTGAGCAGTGTGTGTACTCTGTTCATCATACTCACACACTAACTCCTGTGCTGAACTGTAGGATATCAAAATCCTCAAACCGAAATTTTTTACACATGTTTACCCATGAAAACTGTGGAAGAGGTCATTGTGTGGCCTGGTCATTGTTTTTGTTTCCCACAAAGAACTGTGGTAGAGGTCCCTGTGTGGCCTGGACAGTCATTCACTGTTGTTAACCCTGATCCAGGGTGTGGATCAATTTATATAAATTGTTGAGAGGACTAAGTCTCGGCTTGAGACTGAACCTCTTGGTTAACTCTGCTGTGCATTTTAATTTTATTCTATAAGTAAACTATATATTTATTCTGCTGCTATTACTTTGAAATACAAAACTATTTTAAAGATACTTTGATAGTTAAATTATCAAGTGTTTATACTTATTGTAAATCAGTAAGTCAGTTTCAAAAGTTAATTTAATCTTCAGATTAAGTTAACTGAGACCTAATCAATCTTTGAGAAACTGATTGAACCTTTACACTGTATAGATTCACTACAGTTTAACTTTGTTTTTAAATTGGGGGATTTTAAGAGAAATATTTTTAACAGAAATTTTAAATGGAACTCAATTCACCCCCCCTCTTGAGTATCCACTCCGACCAACACTAATATTATTTTATAAATAAACATGCCGAATCTTACTACTGAATAGATATCTAAAACACATTCACCAGTTAATAATCCTCTAGAATCACTCTAAATAAGATATATGATACAAACTTTTGGTTCCATGACCACGTTCTAATTAAAAAAATAAAAAGATAACCACCTATAACTTCACATGAAAAATAAAAATCTCTATAATTAATCCAACATGTGATGCTTATAACTTGGAAGACAAGTGCAATCGAGTCACTACACCATAACATAAAACCATTTGAATAATGCATATAAGAACCATCAAAAACAAATATTAGAAGAAAAAATGAAAGAAAAAAACCAAAAAATGTGTTTGTAGTTTAGGTTTTCACACTAATCTATGGGGTAATGGAACTTCAATTTTATATTTATAATTATGTGGAATATAAAAATGATATCAATATATAAATCAAATTATTTCCATAACATGTGATTTAACCTACCTTATATTTCAGTTATGTAACATCTCAAACCGATTTACCACTAAACTAATAGCTAAATCGGTGGGTCACATGGCCATAGGCATGCCTCTCCATATTCTAGAGGTTTTCAATTAGCAGTGAGGGTCTAAAGAGGTAATCACAGGGAGACTATACCCTCATGTTAGTGTGGCATAATGGTATAACATAAATAAATAGTAGACAATAGAGTAAGTAGTAATAATAAATGAAAAAATAAAATAATAGAAATATTATAATAACTGAATAAAAATGGCCAATAACAATTTATAAGAATTAATGTATGACATATGATGCTATATAAACTAAAAAAATACATATAAAAATAAGTGTTACAATACAATACTTGAATAAAGAAAAGAAAAAAAAATCCTAAAAGGAAATATTCATGAGAATATTGAGATCCAGATCGGTCCTATACTCCTAAATCCTAGGTAAAAGAAAGACATATCAAACAATAGTCCACGGTCCTGCAAACATAAGGTCTACTCAGGTACCCCAGTGTAATAGCAGCCCGAGAAGGGTGTGAGATATAAATCTCAATAGGATGACACCCATAATGTCTAGACTAATCCATTATATGCAATATAAATTAAGAAGTATTTAGGTAATATGAATCAAGTAAAGGAATTTCTCAAAAGTATTCATCCTATAAATTCAGGTTCCTATTTATAACCAAATACGTTTAATCAATTTGATTTAAGTAATAATTCTTAGATTTAACAGTCAATCCTGTGTCCTTATAATCAATTTAAAATGATGATTAAAATCATAAAATTAATAAGTCTTAAACATCCACACATGTCACATCAAAAAAATCCTTGTCATACAACCCAAAGTGTAAGAACTTCCATGGACGAGTTGTTCAACCAAGCATTTCATAGTTCTCACGGTCGTGCTGTGTAATCCAAGTTCCAGACCATGAAGGGATAGATACCAAGTGTAGAAGGGGATGGAATCCTCATTGAGTCCCAGGAGAATCTGAATGGAAAATCAGTTAGTCATTGGTTAGATTCTTAGGAGTATGTCATATTAAACATGTCTTACACGAGTACAAGCACACCAAATCCAAGGGGTAGAAAATCCCATGGAATCCCACAGAATCAAGACCTAAGGAGTATAATCTATCTAAGGCATCTACTACTACGTTAAATATCCAAGGAGAACCATCTAAGTAATATATGGAATCATTTAAAATTTCATACCATATGAGTCTACCCACTCATATAACCATTCACATATCAAAATAATCACATGAGTATACCTACTCATATATCACAATTTAATAAAAAAGGAAACCAATGAGTATACCCACTAATTGTTAAAAATTCACATTTAAAAATATCACATGAGTTTACCCACTCATTTTCACAATTTATAAATTAACCATTTAATCAAAATCAGTTAATCAGAACGATTTAATAAGTCAAGGTTAACACCAAGAACAATTCATTTACACCTCACCCAAAAAGGTAGCTAAAGGCCTGGGATATTCTAACAAGGCATGGCTCACAATTACGCACATGGGAAAAATAAATATAACAAGAATATCATGATTAAAAACTATTACATGGAAAATAAATTATTTAACTCAAATATCAACAAGGTAATTTCCTACTTGGGAAATTCCAACTACAAGATTACTAAACACCTAAGAGGTGTCTCGGTTCATTTAACACTTATATACGAAGAGGAAATATCATTTATGAATAAAAAGAGAGGCCATGTACAACATTCCACTTATTAAATTCTAACATGAAGGCATAAGAAAACTCCAAGCCATAAACCAAGTATGATATAAATAATTAATCATTACTTTTTATCTTAGAATACAATGCACCTCATTTGGGGGGTTTTATTATGAAATCAAGACATTGTTCTTCAAAAAATTCTTTTATAATATTAGAAATTATTTCAAGAGGCATACTAAATTCATGATAAATAATAATTTAATGCAATATTAAATTTAAAGGGTAAATGGAAAGAGATCCTACCTCAATAAGAAGAAGGCCAAGCCAAACACTTTGTCTCTTGACACTTTCATCGACGACCAATCAAAGTTGATCCTTCCCACCCTGAGTATATTCACCTTCACATATACATAAGGACACCTTGACCCTCTGTACATATTTTCATGTCCATGGATATGTACAAGGTAATACTTACACATATTATTATATATGCATACACCCATATCCACTTACACCCATATGAATTTTTCATATTATACGTAAGCACACCCAGACCCATATATATTTATTCTCTACCATGGGTGAATATACATATAACATGAGAAATTATATATATATATATTTCTACCTATTCATATGAGGTAAGTCACCTTTGACTTTGAAAACTTGAACACGCATCAATGGTGATCAAAACTCACTATAGATAAATCTAGGAATTCAAACTCATAAAAATCCCCAAATAATATTACACTACACCAAGAAGTGGGAGAAGAAATTACCTCAAGTGGAGAAGACAAACCAAAATGGATCTGAAAAGTCTCACCTTCAGTAGAGAACATAAAAGCATAAACAAAGGAGTCCCGAGAGACCCACTGCACACCCTAAAACTAGAAGAAAAACAAAAAATGTGGTTATACCTAGCCCTAGGGTTCGTCCGAATGGTGCAGGGAAATGTGAGAGAGAAAAAACCATCCAAAATAAAGGATAATATGAAGCTAAGATCATACCACAAATAATTGAAGGGAAATGTGAATAAATATGAGGGAACAACGATCGAAGAGGGATCCAAAAAGGAGGTGCATCACACACGACCTAACCATGCACCCACCATGCAACACCCCCTACCTAAGAAACCACCTTCCATGGTTTTTACCGCATGGATAACTAAACTGTGCACAAACCATGCAATAGATAGTGTCTAGGTACTGCCTAAGTGGAACTACCTATGTAGGATAGGCACATGGATTGGAAAACCACGTGTATCCTATGTACAATAACTTTTAACACCTACTAAAGGTAGCCGTTTTGCTGATGAGGGCCATACGGTTTCAAACAAACCATGCACCCTGTTCAAAGCACCCAAACCTTGAATTTTTGAAGACCAACACTCCCAAAACTCAATGAGTACTCTGAGGAACCTATCACGACTTCATCCATGTTAAAAAACAAAATGTTGAAGTGTTCTAACTCTCATAATTTGGGTTCGATGCTTGGTTTGTAAAACAACCCATCTAGTAAATGCAAAAATTTAAATTCCCTTGGAATTCCATCATGTTAAAAAATAAAGGACTCTAAAATCTCCCTACCTTAGAAATTATCATCCATGAGAAATCTTGGAAAAACAACAAAGATATCACTTGACCTATAAGGGTCGTGAAGTTTTATTCAAACGGTCGTGTCGCGTTTCCAAATTCCCAACACACCTCAAAGTACCTCATAAGAATACAAAACTTAAGCCATCAAAACCTGAGACATTTCTCTATTTAAACTGAAACATAAAAATAGTGCCTACCAAAGAAATGATCACATCATCATCCCCTTAAACATTTGGCTGATGGTGCTCTCTACCTTAGGCTTTAATATTAGAAAGGGCATAATTCCTAACCACAATTTCCCCCCACCGTTGGAATTTCATTACAAGGAATTCCCATAAGTGTTATAACAATGATCTAGCTGTGTTTTCCCCAAATTAGTGAACCCAATTGCATACAAGGCCATATCAGGGACCTAAATTTAAAGGAATAGTCAAATCTCGATCAAATAGACTAAAACTGGTCTCAAAATCTTTCCAAAAAATACTTATGAACCTACAACCAAACCCGACTTAACTTGAAGGCATTCTTTAAAACAATTTCTAATCAACCACTTACATTTAATAAGAAGGAAACACGTATAGCCACTATGGACAATTATTCAAAACCACTCGACATAGAAGACCATCATATTTCAACAAAACTATAATGCCTCTTTCCAAGGTATTCTACATTTACAAAAAATGCATCCAATGAAGTCCATACCTAAATTCCAGTGATATTAACCTCTAAAACCATCTCATGGTTATTTAAATTTTCACACCTCATCACAAAAAAAGGTGTATCCCAGATCCATCCCACTAAAATTCTTAACCCCTTTAAATATCACCTCCAAGATCGACAACCAGTCTAGGATAACCTTATATCCATTAAGCAAAAGTCCATGGAAGTAACACAGGGTAGCCCATAATCAATATTTACAAGTGATACATTGGTAAAAGGCCAAAATGTCAACAACGGATCATTGAATGAGCGTAGAGCGACATCTGGATGGCTGTCACATCAGAAGAAAATGACTGGCATCCAAGATCCCATCTAATCCATTCCTACATGGGAACCCAGGCGTCACTCAGGGATAACCTTGCCTCAATAAGAACTAGGTGTTAGCATAAAACAAAGATAAAGACCACTTATCAGTCCCATAGACTTTTAAAACTTAGAACGGTATAAGACTGATGCTCTCTTAGTGAATCAAGGACGACATCAGGATATGGTACATCCTCATATCTTTCAGAGGAGTACACTAAGAGGAAACCAAGGGAACCAAAAAGTAAAACGTTCAATCTACTACTAGTCAACCTTTTAAAATAATATTGGCTTCACCCTGCTAAAATATTAACATTAACCGATCACATTGCCTTTACAATTGGATTCATACCATGATCATTAAAGATTTACCATTGAAGCTCATACAAGACCAATGTTGTTCCTTAAAGGTTGAATACACATCCAACCACATTAATGGAGTGCTTCTGAGAAAGCACTGAAATGACTCAAAACTTGAAATTATCAAAGGAATTTGAAAACAAAAGTAACCATTTTAATGGTATTCCTTAACTATGTTCCTTCCAACTGGAAGGAAAAATTTAACAGAACTGATGCAATTCTCCCCACTTAAGAGTTTTCTAGTCATCAAAAAGGAGAGACCATCCACTCACAAGAGTGATAGTTCATGAAAACCTCAAACAAATGTGTGACACCCCTCTGAGTCATGATCACAATTCCAAAGAATTTGTCATGAAAGCCAAAACCAATACGACCAACGTGTAAAAACATGAGAGTCTTTGTAAATTCCTCCCAAGCATTTGGAATAACATTATTCCATTAAATATAAGATAAATTTACTCTAAATATGACCTAATAATTCCCTAAATAGTAAACAACTAAACGATTTCACTAAACCCAGATAGTCTATTTTAGAATTTAGCAACTCGACGGGCACAACTTATATCGACACATAATACCACGAGATTTATAAGTGAGGAAAAAAACCCTAGATGCTATCCATAGAAATTTTTCCCTATGCATCCAAGTATCTGGTGCTTCACATAGAAAACTATCTCAAGTCACACCATCATATGACTATAAAACAACTAACGAACTCCTGGTTCAACCAAGGAAAGAAACAGGGTCATGAGACCTACTAAGCTACCGAACATTCCCAAGACATTTCTAACCTATTAAAACCGAGCATCACTGAATGATCACGACCATAACAAGGGAGAAACATACAACAACCACCCATCCAAACAAGGGTGTATTTTAAGAGGTAAGCATCCTGAAAGGGACAACAACATCCGAAAGACACCATGTGGCATAAAGATCATGACATTATAAATGCATTTAATATGTAAGGGTACTACCTACCATTTTCTAGCCCCTTATGAAGTATAAGTGTCAAACCTATCACTAGGTCACACAAAACCGATTTCACTAGGAACAAGATCCTTTCATTTAACCCATTGATAAAGAGAATCAGCCTATAGATAAACATTCATGTCTTTATTACAAGTCATACTACAAGAAACATTTAAAATACCCTTATATGAGGTTTTAAGAAAATTAAACCACTTTAGGTTCGATTTTTAAGATCATTACATTGATTTACATTCAATCTTTAAACATTTTAAGGCTTTTAAACAAACCATCAAAAACCAATTTATAAGGCATAAACACCAGGTAACTTATTGAATTAATATCTCAAATAAAAACATGTAAGTCTTATCAAACTTACTTTTTAAACAATTAAACATTTTTAAAAATCCTATCATAATTATGAAATTTATAAGATAAATTCTTTTAAAATCTTAGCAGATATGGCAAACTATGAGGTCCCCATTAATCTAACTTGGGTTCTTCATAAAGCAACCCAATATCATTTGTTAAAATTTAAAATATTTAAAACACCCTTATAAGGGTATCTCATAAAAAAATTCCCTAACCGACCTACTTAGGTCTAGTTGTTCATTTATAAAAGTAATAACAAGTCATTATAAAGGCAACCATCCATTCAGATCAAATTTAAATGACTTTCTCACTTTAACCACTTCAAACATATACCACATGTCCATATATGTAATGGTTCAATTCTATTGGTGGACATCTACCAATCAATAAAGCATCCATACACTCTAAATGTTGGAATTTGGTTCCCATTTTAATAAAAAAAATCACTTTAATACATGATCTCTATTAGTATTTTACATTTTAACAAGGGTCTGTAAACATTTATAAAGGTTTAGAGATGGTTTGAGTATACAGGTTACCGTTTCCAAATTATAAGGTTCCCATACAACTTATAATTGAAAACCAGATCCTGTATAAATCACAACCAAATGGTTCAACCAATGTAATCATTTACATATATCAAAAACACTATCATGTTATCCAATGTAGTAACATAGTGAAACATGCTAAACAACAGGGAGTATGGCATATAACTACCTAAACATGGAAAACATTTAACATGCTAAATAAATCACCCAAGCATGTAACATTATCGGTAATGCTAAAGAAATTAAAAATCATGGATTAACAATAGAGGCACATAATAAAATCAGAGGTCAACATACTAATCTAACTACATGTCATGGAATAAGCATGAAATGTGAAGTACTATGTGCTTATAATATTATGCATGAAAATTTCCATCATTTCCATAATAGGTAAAGGGAAAAAATACCATAAATACTATAAATCAATAAGCAGTAGAAAAAACACCAATCACTCGAGGTGAAATAATATCAACTGAAACATTGAATAGTAATCCCAGCCCTGACAACTTGGTCATTTCCTTATGGATGGGGTGATCAGTCCTAGACACAGCTATTTACCAAGTTCCGACACATTCCTAGTCTTCTATCTACTAGCTCAAAATAGTAAGAAAAAATGAAAAATAATCTATGATACCAATTTGTAATGTCCCTAATCAACTTAACACTAAATTGGTAGTCGAACTGGTGGGTCACATGGCCTCAAGCGCGCCTCCCCATACGCTAGAGGCTACCGACTATCAATAAGGGTCTAAAGAGGTAATAGTGGGGAAAATATACCCTCATGTCATAGTATCACAAAAATATAATAGAAATAAATAGTAGACAACATCAGAATAAGTAATAATAACTGAAAATGTAGAAGAAGACGTATATTACAATAACTGAATAAAAATAGCCAATGCCAATTTACAAAAATGCATGTATGACAGATGATTCTATATAAACTAAACATAATACATACAACATGTACTGTTACGACACAATACATGAATAAATAAAAAAAAGAAAATCCTCAAAGGAAATATCCATGAGCATCCTGAACTCTATCTCGGTCCATTGCTCCTTACTCCTAGGTACAAACAAGACAAATCGAGCAATAATCAATGCTCATGAAAACATAAAGTTTACTCGAGTACCCCAATGAAATGGAGGCTTAAGCAGGGTGAGAGATATAAATCTCAGTAGTCCAGCACCCATAGTGTCTAGACCAATCCATTCTATACAATATAAATTAAGCAGTATGCGAGTAATATGAAATAAGTAAAGGAAGTACTCAAAAGTAAGAATCCTATAAATCCAGGTTCCCATTTATAACCAAATACGTTTAATCAATTTGATTTAAGTAATAAGTCTCTGATTTAATAGTTAATACTGTATCATTCTAACTGAGTTCAAATGATGATGCAACTCATTAAATTAATAAGTCTCAAACATCCACACATGTCACATCAAACAAAACATTACTGTAGAACCCAAAGTGTCAGAACATCCATGGTTGAGCTATTAATCCAAGCATTTCATAGTTCTCATAGTCGTTCCATGTAATCAAAGAGTCAAACCATGAAGGTACAAATACAAGGTGAAAAACACCAAGGAATCCTCATTAATTCTTAATAGAATCGCAATGGAAAATTAGTTAGGAATTGGTTGTATTACTAAAATCATGTCATACAGAACATGTCCTACATGATTCCAAGCAAGTCAGATCCAAGGGGTAGTAAATCCCTTTTAATACCATGGAATGAAGACCCAAGGAGCATACTATATCCAAGGAAAACACTACTATATTCAAGATACAAGGATAACCATCGAAGGAATCTATGGAATCATTTACCATTTCATACCATATGAGTCTACCAACTCATATAAATTTTCACATATCAAAACCATCTCATGATATACCCACTCGTATATAAAAATTCAATAAAAAGGAAACCAATGAGAATACCCACTCATGATTCACAATTCACATTTAAAAATATCACATGAGTTTACCCACTCATTTTCATAATTTCCAAATAAAAAAATTAATCAAAATATTTTAATCAAAATAATTTATTAAGAAAGATTTAATAAGTCAAGGTCAACACCAATAACAATTCATTTACACCTCACACAAAAAGGTGGCTAAAAGAATGGGGAAAGCTAAAAAGGTTTGGATTAAAATTACTCACATGGGAAAAAATAAATATAACAAGAATATCATACTTATCAACTATTACATGGAAAAGACATCATTTAACTCACATAGGCAACAAGGCAATTGACTAATTGGGAAATTCCAACTATAAGAGGACTAAATACCTAAGAGCTATCTTGCTTCATTTAACACTTATATAAAAAGGGGAAACATCATTTAAGTGTAAAAATAGAGGACATGTACAACATGCCAATTATTAAATTCTAACATGAAGGCATAATAAAAATTCAAACCATAAACCAAGCACGATATAAACAACCAATCATTAATTTTAGCTTAGAAGACAACAAACCTCATTTGAGGGGTTTTATTATGAAATCATGACATTTTTATTCAAAAAATTTATTTAGAATATTATACATTATTTCAAGAGGCATACTAAATTCTCGATAAAGAAACATTTAATGAAATCTTAAATTTAAAGGGAAAAAGGAAAGGGATCCTACCTCAAGAAGAAGAAGTCCATGATGAAAACATTATATCTTGAATTTTTCATTGGAGACCTCTCGAATCCACTCCTTTCCACCCTCATCCATCCACAGTCTCGAAGGACTTCAATTTTTTTTATTTTAATAAGACCCCCTTTAAAGGGAGGAAAGGTAAAACCCAACAAGACTTCATGACATAGGACAATTCATGACCCGAAGGTCTAAGAGAGTCAAATCAGAATGACAACATGAAACACGCCACCCCAGCATTTGATCATGATGAGACTCTTCACCATTGCAAAGCGATTCAGTAAGTAAATGTCTCATGTCAAAGCACATACCTGATCCAATGGCTGATTCCATACCCTCTCAATAACCAAATCCGAAAAACTATGAAAAGATGAACCGAAAGCTCTATAACCTTTTCTAGGAATGCTTGATGTGCTCGAGTCCAACACTACAAATTCATTTCTCAAATACCAGAAAATCCACACAATAACATAGAATAGAACAGAACAACGTACACCATAAAAAACCATTACCTTTCCTGCATTCCAGATGCCGAATCAATACCATACCAAACCCACAAAGCTCGTCACCACCAATCATCTCGTGTTGACCACAGAAACCCCCCAAAACACTCACAGACAACAAATCAAAGTAGCAACACTTAAAACCAGAGAAGAACAGATTGAACCCACTGCGAGCGACTAAACGCCGCAGAGAATCAGGTGGAACTCTCCACAACGAACTTCAAAAACCCGCACTCCGCCACAACAGGCCACAAACCCGCTGCTCTTCCACAGCAGACCATGAACCCCTGAAGTCGCCACAGAAAGACAAACCACAATGAAACCCGTGGACCCGCTGCACTACCACAGTAGACCACGAACCCGCTACACTGCCAAGGGAGACCCCAAACCACAAAGTCTCCACAGAAGATCGCACTGTGACCCCGAACCCACAACTCGACGAGAAGAAGCCAGAAAAGGCCAGGAACCTCACCGCTGTGAGAGACAGCAGGGATCGACCACCAGACCTCTGCTGACCACAAGGACAACACCACAAAGAGACAGCTGAGTGGATCTTTCCCTGAAGAACCAAATCAGACTCACACCACCACCACAACGCATCGAAAATACACAACGCCACCAAAGAGACAGCCAGGCAGAGCACCGCCACAGGAAGCACTCCGTGAACCCAAAACGTCGCCACAACACTGAGAAACCACACCGCCACCCCAACAAGACACACCTTGACCCACAAATCTACCACTAGAAGAGGAAATGCACACCGCAAGACTACCGGGAGGAAGCACCGAGGAGGATAGCCGACTCCAACATGAGGAAAAGAGGAGATGGCGGCGACATGGAAACCCTAATCGGCACTACGCCCATTATGGGCTCATCAACCCTTTCCCACCCTCAAGAATATGCACCTTCGCACTTACATAAAGACACCTACCCCTATGTACATATTCTCATGACCATGAATATGTATAAAGGGATCCTTATATATATGATTATATATTTATACACCCATTTCCACTTATACATCTATAAATTTTTCATATTATACATAAGCACACCTATCCCCTTATATATTTATATTTTTGAATGGTTTTATGGGTTTTTTGATATTTTTGGGTACTTGAAGGTTTTTAGGCATTTTTAATTGTTTTTAGAGGCTTTAGGGTCTTTTATGTTTTAATGTTTTTAATGTTTTTTATTTTTTACAGGTTTTAAGTGTTTTTTAGTTTTAAGGTTTTTAGAGTATTTTAGGGTTTTTATGGGTTTTTATGTTTTTTTGGGATTTTTAGGTATTTTTATTGGTTTATTGGTTTTTTTTATTTTTTAGCCTTTTTATGGTTTATATATATTTTAATGTTTTTAGGGTTTTAATGGGTTTTTAAAATTTTTAATGGTTTTTTTAAAATTTTATGGGGTTTTAGGGTTTTTAATGTTTTTGGGGGGTTTTTTGGTTTTTAGCATTTTTATGGTTTTTTAGATTTTTAGGGGTTTTAAGTTTTTTTTATTTTTATATGGTTCTTACAAGTTTTTTACTTTTCTTGTAATTTTACGGGATTTTTAGGATTCTTATTATTTTTAGTGTTTCTAGGTATTTTGACGGTTTTATGGTTTTTAGGGTTTTAAGGGTTATTTAGGGTTTTAGTTTCTTTTATGTTTTTATGGCCTTAAAGAGTTTTTTAGGTTTTTATGGGTTTCTTTGGGATTTTCATGGTTTTTTACATTTTTTTTGTTTTTTCTGGATTTTTAGGTTTTTTTGTTTTTAGGTTTTTTATGGTTGTTATTGATTTTTAGGGTTTTTAGTGTTTTTAGTAGGTTTTTAGTATTTCTATGGGATTTTAGGGTTTTTAAATGTTTTTAGGGATTTTATGGTTTTAAAGGTTTTATGGGTTTTTAGGGGTTTTAAGTATTTTTTAGGTTTTTAGGGGTTTTAATTGTTTTAAGGTTTTTATGGTTTTCTTTGTGTTTTTTAGGGTTTTATGATATTTTATACTTTTAGGGTTTTAAAGTATTTTTTTTAGGTTTTTTATGATTTTTATGTGTTTTAGGGATTTTGATGTTTTTTGGAGTCTTTTAAGGTTATTTGTTTTCTTCAGTTTTTGGGGTTATTTGATTTTTATGATTTTTAGGGTTATAAGGTTATTTAGAGTGTTTTATTGTTTTAGGGGTTTAAATGGGTTTTTAGAGTTTTAGTGGTTTTTAGGGGTTTTCAGGGATTTTATGGTTTTTATGGTTTTAGTATTTTTAGGGGTTTTCATGTTTTTTGTGTTTTTAGGGTTTTATGGATTTTATATATTTTTTGTTTTTAATGTTCTATTAGTATATTTAGGGGGTTTGGGGGGGGGGGGGGTAATTTAATGGATTTTTAGGGATTTTGAGGGAATTTTAGGATTTGGAGGGATTTGGAGGGGTTTTTTGGGGTTTTCAGGGTTCTTTTGAGTTTTTATATGTTTTAGGTTTTTTATAGTTATTTAATATTTTTAGAGGTTTAATGGGTTTTTAGAGTTTTTATTGGTTATTAGGGGTTTAGGGGTTTTAAGGTTATTGTGTATTTCATGATTTTTAGGGTTTTTAGCGTTTTTAGGTTTTGTATGATTTTTAATTTTTTTAGGTTTTTATGGTTTTGTTAGGGTTTTATAGTGTTTTTTTGTTTTTTATGTTTTTATGTATTTTTTTTGATTTTTTTGGATTTTTTTGGGTTTTAGAGTTTTTAGGTATTTCTAGGTTTTTAAAGGGGGGGGGTGGGGTTTGTTTTTTTGGGTTTTGGGTTTTTTTTAGTTTTATAGGGTTTCAATATTTTTAAGAATTTTTTATCATTTTTATGGTGTTAAATGGTTTTAGAGTTTCTATTGGGTTTTTAGGGATCTTTTTGGTTTTTAAGGTTTTTAGGGTATTTATGTTTTTAGGGTTTTTAGGGGTTTTAGGTTTTTTTATGGTTTTTTACATTTTTATGCTTTTAGTGGTTTTATTTTTTTTATGTTTTAAGGTTTTATTATAGTTTTTAGGTTTTTTTAATTTTATAGTGTTTTTAGGGATTTCTTAGGTTTTTAGGTTTTTAGGGTTTTTAGGGATTTTTAGGGTTTTATGGTTTTTTGAGGTTTTAATGGGGTTTATGGGTTTTTTAGGGTTTTAGGGTTTTTTTCCTTTTTTTTGAGTTTTTGTTGTTTTTATGGTTTTAATGTGTTTTTAGTGTTTTTCATTGTTTTTAGGGTTTTTATGGTTTTTAGGGGTTTTTATGGTTTTAGGGTTTTTTAATATTTTTACCATTTTTATGTTTTTATGGATTTTAAGTGTTTATAAGTTTTTAATGGTTTATTAGAAGGTTTTAGAGTTTTTAGGGTTTTTTTGTTTTTTGTTTTTTTATGATTTTTTAGGATTTTCATGACTTTTTGGGTGTTTAGGGAATTTGAGGATTTTAGGGGTTTTTTGGTTTTTTGGGGTTTTAGTGTTTTTTTTGAGTTTTTAGGGTTTTATGTTGTTTTAGAGTTTTTAAAGTTTTTAGGTTTTTATAGAGTTTTTAGAGTTTTTAGTGGTTTTTAGGATTTTTATGGGATTTTAGGGGTTGTTAAAGTCTTCAAGCACTTTAAGGATGTTTTTTTTGGTTTTTATGGGTTTTATGGTTTTTTCCTTTTTAGGTGTTTTATGTGTTTTAAGTGTTTCTAGGTTTTTAAGTTTTTAGGGGTTTTCTTAGTTTTTTTATTTTTTAGAGATTTTTATGGATTTTTAGAATTTTTATATTTTTTTGTGTTTTTATAGTTTTTAGGGGTTTTTATGGGTTTTAGGGTTTTTTTGGGTTTTTTAGTTTCTTTTGGGTTTTATGGGTTTTTTATTTTTTAGGGGTTTAAGTTTTTTTGAGTTTTTAACATTTTTAGGGTTTTAAAGGATTTTTGGAGTTTTTAGTGGTTTTTAGGTTTTTTATTAGTATTTTGGGGTGTTAAGGGTTTTAGAGATTTTTATGGGTTTTAGTGTTTTTTAGAATTTTTATGTTTTTAGGAGTTTTAAGTGTTTTTAGTTTTCTTCTATTTTGTTAGGGGATTTCAGGGTGTTTAAGTTTTTTATGATTTTATGGATTTTTATGTATTTTTAATAATTTTTATAGTTTTTTTGGAATTTTAGGGATTTTGAGGTGTTTAGGGTTTTTAGGGTTGGGGGGGGGGTAGTTTTTTTCAGTTTTTATAGGTTTTAAGGTTTTTAGAGTTGTTTAACATTTTAGACGATTAAACGGTTTTTAAAGATTTTATTGTGTTTTAGGGTTTAAAGGTTTTTTTGGAGGTTTTAAGGGTTTTAGTGTTTTTTAGTGTTTTTGATCTTTAGGGGTGTTAGGTGTTTTAAGGGTGTTTAGGTTTTTAAGGTTTTCTTAGGGATTTTCTTGGTTTTTAGGGTTTTTTCGTTTTTTGGGATTTTATGGATTTTTTAGTATTTTTATGATTTTTTAGAGTTTTTATTGGTTTGAGGGTTTTTAGGGGTTTTATGGGTTTTTAAGGGTTTTTTGGGTTTTAGTATTTTTTGATGTTTTTAGTATTTTTATGTATTTTTGAGTTTTTTAATAGTTTTATGGGTTTAAAGGGTTTTTAGAGTTTTTAGTGGTTTTTAGGGTTTTTACAATTTTTAGGGTTTTTAGGGGATTTTGGGTTTTATGGTTTTTCAGTGTTTTTAGGTTTTTAGGGGTTTTAAATGTTTTTAGGTTTTCACTATTTTCTTAGGGTTTTTTTCTAGGGATTTGAAGGTTCTTAGTTTTTTTCATATTTTTAGGGATTTATTTTTTACTTTTATGGGTTCTTAGGGTTTTTAGGGATTTTTATGATTTTTAGGTTTTCTCAGTTCTAGGGTTTTTATGTTTTTTTTCGTTTTTTTAGTTTTTAGGGTTTTTATGGTTTTTAAATTTGTTTAATTTTTTAAGGTTTTCAAGGGATATTTTGGGTTTTTAGTGGTTTTTAGGGATATTATGTATTTTGGGAGTTTTTTGGTTTTAGGCGTCTTTAGGGTTTTTAGGGTTTTTATGGATTTTAGCATTTTTATGTTTTTAAGGGTTTAAGTGTATTTAGCTTTTTAAGGTTTTATTAGGACATTTCAGGGTTTTTATGTTTTTATAAAAAATTTGCGGGTTTTATGATTTTTATGGTTCATTAGGGTTTTTAGGTATTTTTTGGGATTTTAGGGGTTTTAGGGTTTATAGGGTTTTTTTCATTTTTTAGGGTTTTTAGGGCTTTTAAGTGTTTCTAGGTTTTTATGCTTTTCTAAGGGGTTTTTAGGGGTTTTATAGGTTTTATATGTTTTTAGAGAAATTTAGGGATTTCTTTGGATTTTTAATATTTTTAGTGTTTTTAGGGGCAAGAAAGATGTGAGGGTTAGGCTATTCCTGACCCCCCCCAAAAAAAAAAATTTATTAGAAAAAAATGAAATAGACAAGGGAGGGGATGGGTCAAACGACCCGCACCCAAAAACCCTTCACAACTCCAAACCCAAAAGACCCCAAAAAAGAAAAACACAAAAAAATCACACAAAACCAAACAAATCAAAAAAACTAAATTTTCCCTAACAGCACCTCCCATCCAATCAGTAACCAACATCCAGCAGTATCAAAACCATTGGCAGAAAATTCAACAACCCAACTTCAGCACCTCCCAACTAAGCTAGAACCAACATCCAACAATGCAATTTCCAGCATCCATTAACTTTAGCATCATCATCTCCTTCAACACATTTCAGGGGTGGGGTTTTCCTCCCATCCAAGCGGAAAATAGCATCCAGTAGCTCAAATTCCAGCATCAAGAACCACCTAGACAGACATCCCCTAGCATACCACTTCTCATTTTCCAGCAACCGTCATAACCATCACGACTTAACCAACCATCCAGCACCTCCCGACCAGTCATATTGAGTAGACCAATAACAACCAATAACCACCACCACCACCAATTCCCAACTGATTCATCCACACACACCAACCAACACTAGGACCATGCAGCAACACCACGTCTTACACCACCTCTATAAGCAGCAAACAACAACTAGTAGCCCAATATCCACCATCCATCCCCTTCAAACCAATCAATACCCAACATCCAACAATTTTCATCCAGCATTTCACATCTAACTTTTTATAGTTTTATGGGTTTTAGGGTATTTAACCTTTTAGTGGATTATATGTTTTCTAGGGGTTTTTAGGGTTTTGAAGGTTTTTAAATAATTTTAGAGTTTTTATGTTTTTTAGGAGGTTTAAGTGTTTTTTGGTTTTTAAGATTTTCTTAAGGGTTTTCAAGGATTTCAGGGTGTTTTACATTTTTTTTGGATTTTTAGGGAATATTTAGGATATTTATGGGTTTTTAGGGTTTTTAGGGATTTTGAGGGTTTTTAGGGTTTTTAGGGTTTTTAGGAGTTTTATGGTTTTTTGGGGGTTTTATGGTTTTTTTGGAGATTGTTATGGTTTTAAAGGGTTTTTAGAGTTTCGTAACATTTTTTATGGGTTTAAAGGGTTCTTAGAGATTTTATTTATTTTTTAAGGGTTTTATGTGTTTTTAGGTTTTTTAATGTTTTTAGGAAACTTTATGGGTTTTTGGGGGTTTTAGGGGTTTTAGGGTATTTTGGTGTTTTAGTGTGTTTTTGGTTTTTTCAAGGATTAAAGTATTTTTGGGTTTTTAAGGTTTTATTATGGGTTTTTTGGGTTTTTTAACATTTTAGGGACTTTTATGGATTTTTTTTGTATTTTTTTTGGTTTTTAGGGTTTTTGGAATTTTGTGGGTTTTAGCTTTTTAGAGTATTTCGGGTTTTTAGGGGTCATAGTGTTTTTAGGTTTTTATGTGTATTTATATTTTTAAATTTTTCTTAGGGTTTTTAGGGTTTTATGATTTTTTTATGATTTTAGGTGTTTTTAGGACTTTTTATGATTTTAATGGGTTTTTAGTGCTTTTAGGGATTTTGAGGATTTTTCAGGTTTTTATTGTTTTTTGTTTTTTTATGTTTTTATAATATTTTTATGGGTTTTATGGTTTTTAGAGTTTTTTTAATCATTTTTGGGGGTTTAAAAGGTTTATAGAGTTTCTAATGGGATTTTTGGTTTCTATGGTTTTTAGAGTTTTAAAGGTTTTTTGGGGTTCTTATGGGTTTTAGGGATTTTTTGGGGGTTTTTTAGGGTTTTATCCTATTATAGTGTTTTAGGGGTTTTAAGTGTTTTTAGTTTTTTATGGTTTTCTTAAGTATTTTTAGAGTTTTTAGGTAGTTTTAGTGCCTTTTTAGGATTTTATGGTATTTTAAGGTTTTTAGGGATTTGAGGGTTTTATTGTTTTTAGGGTTTTAGGGGTCTTTTGGTTTTTTTGGGATTTTAGTGGTTTTTGAATAATTTAGTGTTTTTAATTTTTTTAGATTTTTTAACATTTTTATTGTTTTAAAGAGTTTTTAGTGGGTTTTATGGTTTTTAGTATTTTTTAGGGTTTTTAAAGGTTTTAGGGATTTTTATGGGTTTTAGGGGTATTTATGGTTTTTATGGTTTTTAGGGTTTTTATGAGTTTTAGATTTTTTAGGGGTTTTAAGTGTTTTTAGGTTTTTACGGTTTTCTTATGAGTTTTCAGGGGTTTTGTGGGATTTTATATTTTTGGTTTTTTTTGGATTTTTTTGGATTTTTATGGTTTTTAGTTTTTTTTGGATTTTTGATGTTTTTTGGGTTATTAGGTTTTTTTGAGTTTTTATTGGTCTTCAGTTTTTTTTGAGTTTTTAATGTTTTCAAGGGTTTAATGATTTTTATAGCTTTTAGTTTTTTTAGGGTTTTATAGGTATTTTATGGTGGTTAGGGGTCTTATGTTTTTTAGAGTTTTAGGGTTTTTAGTTTTTTTATCATTTTTAGTGTTTTTTGGTTATTTAGGGGGTCTATGTGTTTTTAGGTTTTTAATGTTTTCTTAGGGGTTTCCAGGGTGATTATTTTTTTTATGTTTTTAGGGATTTTTTTGGGTTTTTTAGGATTTGTATGGATTTTTTGGGTTTTTATAGATTTTGATGGATTTCAGTGTTTTTAAGGTTTTTATTGTTTTATGGTTTTCTTGGTTCATTAGGGTTTTTTGAGTTTTTCAGGTATTTAAGGGGTTTTATAGTTTTTTAATGTTTTAATGGTTTCAAGGGTTTTTAATGTTTTTAGTGGTTTTTAGGGTTTTTATTGGTTTTTAGGTTTTTATAGTTTTTAGGGGTTGTTATGATTTTTAGAGGTTTTTAGGGTATTTTAACATTTTTATAGGTTTTATAATTTTTAGGTTTTTTAGGGTTTTTGAGTGTTTTTAGGTTTTTAAGGGTTTCTTATAAATTTTAAGGGTTTTTAGAGGATATTATGTTATTAGGTTTTTTAGATTTTTTTTGTGATTTTAATGGGTTTTTATGGATTTTGAGGGTTTTAAGGGATTTTATGGATTTTAGTGTTTTTATGGTTCTTTTAGTTTTTTGGTGTTTTTTTAGATTTTTAGGGGATTTAAGGGTTTTTGGAGTTTTTAATGTTATTATGGGTTAAATGTATTTTTAGAGTTTTTATTGGTTTTTAGGGGATTTATGTGTTTTTAGGGGTTTTATGGTTTTTAGATATTTTTAAGGTATTTAGGGGTTTCTAGGGGTTTTACCTTTTTAGGTTCTTTAGGGGGTTTAAGTGTTTTTATGTTTTAAGGTTTTTTAAGTGTTTTTAGGATTTTAATGTTTTTTAGGGTTTTCTAGGGTCTTTAGGTTCCAATGTTTTTAGGGATTTTTTTATGATTTTTATGGTTTTTTGGGTTTTTAGGGATTTTTTGGTTTTCAATGTTTTTAAGTTTTTTTAGATTTTTTAATATTTTTGGGGGTTTTAAGGGTTTTCAATTTTTTTGGTCGTTTTTTATCATTTTGATGAGTTTTTGGGTTACAAGGTTTTTTTGGGGTTTTATAGATTTTAGGGACTTTAGTGTTTTTGTGTATTTTAGGTTTTTAGGGGTTTTATGTGTTTTGAGGTTTTTAAGGTTTTCTTAGGGATGTTTTGGTAGTTTTATGGATTTTAATTTTTTATGGATTTTTATTGTTTTTTATTTTTACGGTATTTTTTGGTTTTTAGGGTAATTGAGGGGGTTTATGGGTTTTTCTTCTAATTTTTAGGGTTTTAGTGTTTTTTATGTTTTTAGGGGTTTTAATTATATTTATGTTTTTAAGGTTTTATTAAGGGTTTTCATGGCTTTTAGTGTTTTCCTTTTTGGTATTTTTAGAGATTTTTTAGGATTTTAAGGTTTTCAGCATTTTTAGGGATTTTGAGGGCTTTAGGATTTTTAAGGTTTTTTTGGGTTTTTCATTTTTTGGGTTGTTAGGAGTTTTTTTGAGTTTGTTAGTAGTTTGAATGTTATAAATAGTTTTTTAATGTTTTTAAGTTTAAAGGAAATTTTGAGTTTTATTTTTTTTTTATGGTTTTTAGGGTTTATAAGGGTTTTAAGGGTTTTTATGGTTATTATGTTTTTAGGTTTTTTAGGGTTTTTAGGTTTTTAAGTGTTTTAATTTTTTTTATATTTTTAAGGAAAAGAAGGTGTAGAGCTAGGCCATTTCTGACTCCCCCAAAATTTATTAAGAAAAGGGACACAACAGACCCAGGGAGGGCAAGGATCAAATGACCCACACCCAAAAACCCTTAACAAACCCAAAAAAGAAAAACCAAAAAGTGCATCCCCAAAAAAGCAAAAAAGTCAGTCAATATCATAACCAAAGTCATAAATAGAATCCTCACCAAAAGGGTCAATGTTTTTAGATATTTTTAGTGATTTTTTTAGGAATTTTATTATTTTTAAGGGTTTAAGTTATTTTGAGGGTTCTTATGGTTTTTCAATATTTCTAACATTTTTATATTTATAGGGGTTTTTTGATTTTTTTTTGATTTTTTTATGTTTTTAATATTTTTTAGAGTTTTTAATAGTTTTATGGGTTTAAATGGGTTTTAGAGTTTTTATTGGGTCCTTAGGTTTTTATGGGTTTTTACACTTTTAAGGGTTTTATGGGTTTTTAGGGTTTTATGGTCTTTTTGTGTTTTTTTTTTCATTTTTAGGTTTTTAGGGGTTTTAAGATTTTTCATGATTTTAAGGTTTTATTAGGGGGTTTCATGGTATTCAAGGTTTTTTTGGGGTTTAGTTATTTTTGGGATTTTTAGGATTTTTATGGTTTTTTAATAATTTTAAGGATTTCAAGGATTTTTTGGTTTTTTAGAAATTTTTAGTTTTTAGGGGTTTTAAGTGTTTTTTTGGTTTTTGTGGTTTTCTTAATGTTTATTAAGGTTTTAGGTGTTTTATGTTTTTAGATATTTTTGGAATTTTATATTATTTTTATGCGTTTTTAGGATTTTTGGGATTTTTATGGGTTTTATGGGTTTTTAGTGTATTTATGTGGTTTTAGGGGTTTTTTTTGAGTTTTTAGGTCTTTTAATGGTTTTTAGAGTTTTTAAAGTTTTAGGGGTTTTAGTGTTTCTAGTGGGTTTTAGAGTTTTTATAGGTTTTTATGGTTTTTATGTATTTTAGGGTTTTTTTTGGTTTTTCGGGTTCTTATGGTTTTTAGGGTTTTTATGGTTTTAGGGTTTTTAGCAGTTTTTTAATATTTTTAGGGTTTTAAGAGTTTTATGGTTTTATTATGGGTTTTCAAAGTTTTGAGGGTTTTTAATGTTTTAAGGGAAATTTATTGATTTTTTAAAATTATTATCATTTTGTGGTTTATAGGTATTTTTTTGGGTTTTGGGGTTTTTAGGGTTTTTATGTTTTTTTTTGAGTTTAGGGTTTTTTTTGAGTTTTTATGTTTTTTATGTTTTTAGAGTTTTTAACATATTTCGGGGTTTAAAGGGGTTTTAGAGTTTTTTTTTATTTTAGGGTTTTTATGGTTTTTAGGGGTTTTAAAAGTTTTTATGAGTTTTCATCGTTTGTTTTTTTGGGTTTTAGGACCCTTTTAGGGTTTTTAGGGGTTTTAACATTTTTGGGGTTTTTAATGGTTTAATTGTTTTAGGTTTTTATGTTTTTGTTTTCATTTTTCATATTCTTTTGGGGTTTGTACATTTTTAGTTCTTTTTAGGGATTTTTATGGATGTTTAGGGTTTTTAGGGATATTGGGAGGTTTTAGGCGTATTTAGGTTATTTAAGGTTTTTAGGGTATTTATGGTTTTTTGGGAGTTTTTTTTATGGTTTCTAAGGTTTTTATAGTTTTAAAATTTTTTGGGGTTTAAATGGTTTTTAGAGTTTTTAGTTGTTTTTAGGGTTTTAGGTTTTTTATCGGGTTTTGTGGTTTTTATCGATTTTAGTTTTTCGAGGTTTTTAGTATTGTTTACTTTTCTTAGAGTTTTTTGGTTTTTAGAGGTTTAAAGTGTTTTTAGACTTTAAATATTTTATTAGTGGTTTTTAGGGTTTTTAGGGGTTTTTTTATTTTTATGGATTTTTAGAAATTTTGTAGGATTTTTATGATTTTTAGGGTTTTTAGAGATTTTGAGAGGTTTTAGGGATTTTTAGGGTTTTTAAGATTTTCAGGGGTTTTGTGGTTTTCTTGGGTTTCTAGGGTTTTTTAAATTTTTTCAGTGTTTTAAATATTTTTAGAGTTTTTATTGGTTTTAGGGGTTTAAAGGGTTTTAGAATTTTTAGGGTGTTTTGGGCAAGGAAGATGCGAGGGTCGGGCTATTCCCGGACCGCAAATTTATTAGAAAGAAAAAAAGATACACCACAGACAAGGGAGGGGAGGGGTCAAACGACCCACACCCAAAAAGCCCCTTACAACCCACGCCAAAAAAAAGAAAAACAAATAGAGAAAAAGAATAAAAAACAGACACACCAACACCATCATCACGTCACATACAGCCAGTACTAGCCTCCAGCAGCACCACATCCAATCATCATAGCAACACAGCAGCAGCACATCCAAGCTAACCAGCCCCAACAACCAACAACACCAAATCCGACATCATAGCCAATCACAGCCAGCAGCATCAAACCACAACACAAGCACCACAACCAGACGCAACCATCTTCACATCCTAACAAACAGAAACCAGCAACACACAGAACAACATCCAACACACTCAACAGAACAAAAAATCCCACACCCATAGCTATTCAGAACCAAACCAGCACCACAGCCAACAACCTCCATCTCATCCTGCCTCAAATCCAGCTTTCGCAACGACTCATAACCAAACCAGCAACAACTCAAAAGACCAAAATCCACCATAATATCTAGGAAACAGATCAAGTTGACCATAACTTCATCAGTAGCATAAACCAAAGGCGAAACTAAGTAACTAAAAGCACAAACCTGCACCTTCACTTTCCGCAGCCACCAGAACCCATCTAAAATCCAAGAGATCCAACAAATCCCTCCCAGACTTAGATCTGGAAAACCAGATCCAAGCATGGAAGCAGGAATGTCACTTCCAGAGCTTTTCGGATCACAACGCACCCACCATTCAGCATCATGGATCCAGAGAGGCTAGGCCGCCGTTTGGAGAAGACCAGACCGCCGAAGACATTGGGAGAACCCAACCGCCAAGAAGCCGAAAGAGGCCACCAGAGACCAGCACGATAGAGATCTGCAAGGTAACTTACCATATTGCCCAGATCTTACCCGCACCTCCCTGGAACCGAAGCACCGCACGATGGAAAGTTCAGATCTGAACGGCTCCACCGTTGACCTGGAACGATGCGCCGAAGATGGACCATAGCTCCACACCTCCAATAATCGTCGATGAGACCAGAAACCACACCGCCGTGGAACCTCCCCCCACCACTGAAGACGTCGAAGCCGTTGACCCAGTCGTGGAGGCCCCATCACTCTTGCTGAATAGATCTGGTTCATGTCTTGCCCGAACATGAGTCTGGGTCGGTCCTCAACTGCCCAGACAAGTCCCTCCAAAGCCAGATGCACCCAGATCCCAGACATCGCCGAAGATCTACATGAGATACCATCTCGATCCGCAAAAAACCATATCGCTTCCGAAGATCGGTGCCGTCAAAAGTCGCCTAAAGCCGCCACCGCCAAGGGCCAACACCACCAAGAACCACCAATACAAGCCGCGACCACCATGGGGAGATTCCGATCTGCCGAGGCTCCATGAGGGGAGCACCACGACGGGAGAGGACCACCGGGAGAGCAAGCCACCATCTCTTTTCTTCTTAGGGTGTTTTGGGGTTTTATGGGTTTCAACATTTTTAGGTTTTTAGGGGTTTTAAGAGTTTTTAGGTTTTAAGGGTTTCATTGTTTTTTTCATGTTTTTTTAAGATTTCTAGATTTTTATATATTTTTAGGGATTTTTTAGGATTTTTATGGGTTTTATGGTTTTTATGGATTTTGAAGGCTTTTAGTGTTTTTTGTTTTTATGGTTTTTTTTGTTTTTAGGGTTTTTATAGTTTTTATGGGTTTTATGAATTTTAATTGTTTTTAACATTTTTGTGGGTTTAAAGAGTTTTTAGAGTTTTTAGTTCTTTTTAGGGTTTTTAAGGTGTTTAAGATTTTTTATTATTTTTATGATTTTTTAGAGTTTTTAGGGACTTTATCACTTTAATGTTTTTAGGGATTTTAAGAGTTTTTATGATTTTATGGTATTATTAGGGATTTTTAGGGTTTTTAATATTTTTTATGTTTTTAGGGATTGTTAGGATTTTTATGATTTTTTGGGTTTTTAGAGTTTTGAGGGTTTTTAAAAATTTTAGGGGTTTAGGGGTTTTAGGGGTTTTTACAGTATTTTAGGATCATAAGGTTATAAAGATTTTTTATTCATTTTTAAGGGTTTAAAGGGTTTTTAGAGTTTTTATTGGGTGTTTTTAGGGGTTTTAAGGTTCTCAGGTATTTTATGGTTTTTGGGTTTTTAGAGGTTTTTATAATTTTTTAGGATTTTTAGGTGTTTTATGTGTTTTTTGGTTTTTATGGTTTTCTTATGGTTTTTTTGTTTTCTTAGGTTTCTTGGAATTTTAGGGGATTTTTTTATTTTTTTATGGTTTTTTGGATTTTTAGGGATTTTGAGGGTTTTGAGGGCTTTCTATTGTTTTAATGGGGTTTAGGGTTTTTTGGCGTTTTAGAGTTTTTTTGAGTTATTTAGTGTTTTTTAGGTTTCTAGAGTTTTTAACATTTTTTAGGGTTTAAATGGTTTTTATAGTTTCTAATGAATTTTTATTGTTTTTATTGGTTTTAATGATTTTTAGGGGATTTATGGTTTTTGGGGTTTCTAGGGGTTTTATTGGTTTCATGTTTTTTAGGTTTTTAAGGTTTTTATAGGATGTTTTAGGGCTTTTAGGGTTTTTTACGTTATTAGGAATTTTTTAGGATTTTATGGTTTTTAAAGTTTTTAGGGTTCTTTAGGGTTTTAATTTGTTTTATAGTTTTTAAATTTTTATAGGGGTATAGTATTTTTATAGGTTTTTGTGGTTTTGGGTGTTTTTATGGGGTTTTAGTGTTTTTAAGGTTTTAGTTGTTTATATGGTTTTTAGGGATTTTAGTGGTATTTAGAGTATTAAAGGTTTTTAGCATTTTTAGGTTTTTAGGGATTTAATAGTTTTTAGGTTTTTATGGTATTCTTGGGGGTTTTAAATATTTTTCTGGTTTTTTACATTTTTAAGTATTTTTTGGAATTTTTCAGAATTTACATTTTTTTAAAGATTTTCAAGGTTTTTATGGTTTTTTTATTTTTTTGGGTTTTTTTGAATTTTTTAGGGTTTTTGATTTTTTTAGAGTTTTCTACTATTTTATTGGTTTAATGGATTTTTAGAGTTTTTAGTGGGTTTTGTGGTTTTTTTGTTTTTATGGATTTTTATGGTGTTTAGTGTTTTTAGTGCTCTTATTGTTTTTTAGTTTTATAAGGGGTTTAAGTGTTTTTAGGGTTATAATGTTTTCATAGGGGTTTTTAGGTTTGGAAGTGTTTTTTACATTTTTATAGATTTTTAGGACTTTTTAAGAATTTTTATGGTCTCTTGGGTTTTTAGGGACTTCTAGTGGTTTATGGGTTTTTAGGTTTTTTAGGGTTTTAATGGTTTTTTGGGTTTTTAGGGAATTTTTGAGTTTTTTGGGTTTTTATGGGGTTTTAGGGTTTTTTAATGTTTGTAGTTGTTTAAATGGGTTTTAGGGTTTTTAGTGTTTTTAGGGTTTTTATGGATTTTTAGGGGTTTTAAGTATTTTTATGGTTTTTTGTGTTTCCAGGGTTTTTAGGGTGTTTATAATTTTTTGTGTTTTTAGGGGTTTTATGTGTGCTCAGGTTTTTAAGGTTTTCTAAGGGTTTTATATGGTTTTAGGGTTTTTAGAACTTTTTTAGAATTCTTATGGTTTTAGAGTTTTCATTGTTTTTGAGGGTTTTTACTAGTTTTTACTATTTTTAGGGTTTTTATGTTTTTTTGTGTTTTATGGTTTTTTATGTTTTTTATAATTTTATAGGTTTTTAGAGTTTTTAAAGTTTTTAAGGGTTTGAAGGGTTTTTAGAGTTTTTAGTGTTTTTTTGTTTCTATGGGGTTTTAGGGGTTTTAAGGTTATTAGGGGTTTTTATGGTTTTTTATTTTTTTATTGTTTTTAGGTTTTTAGTGGATTTAAGTGTTTTTAGGGTTTTAAGGTTTTCCTAAGGGTTTTCATGTTTTTATTGGTTTTTATGTTTTTTTGGGTTTTTATTTATTTTTTGGATTTTTTGGGTTTTGAGGATTTTTACAAATTTTGGGTTTTTATGGATTTTAAGGTTATATTAATGTTTTATTTTTTTTAGGTTTTTAAGGTTATTAATTTTTTTTAGTTTTTAGGGTTTTAAAGGGGTTTTGAAGTTTTTATTGGTTTTATTGGTTTTTAATGTTTTTATGGTTTTATATATTTTTAGGTTTTTAGGGTTTTTATGGTTTTATGTATTTTTAATGATTATTAGGGGTTGTAATTTTGTTTAGGTTTTTAAGGTTTTCTTAGGGGATTTCAGGTTTTTTAGGGTTTTTACATTTTTAGAAAATTTTATGTATTTTTTTGGTTTTTAGGGTTTTAGGGATTTTTTGGGTTTTAGGGTTTTTAAGGTTTTTAAGGGTTTTCATAATTTTTATAGATTTCTTCGGGGTTTTAAGTGTTTTTTTGTTTTTAATATTTTCTTATGTTTTCAGGGGTTTTAGGGTTTATACATTTTTAGGGATTTTTGGGGATTATTTAATATTTTTATGGGTTTTAGGGTTTTGAGGGTTTCTTAGGGTTTCAAGGGTTTTAGGGTTATTTAGGTTTTATGGTCTTTCTGAGTTTTTTTAGGGGTTTGAAGGTTTTTAATAGTTTTTAATGTTTTAGGGGTTTAAATGGGTTTTAGATTTTTTAGTGCGTTTTTGGGATTTTATGGATTTTTAGGGTCTTTTAAGCTTTTTTTGGAGTTTTTTTATGCTTTTTATGGTTTTATGGTTTTGGGGATTTTTAGGGTTTTTTTTTTCATTTTTAGGGTTTTTAAGGTTTTTAATTGTTTTTAGGTTTTTATTTTTTTCATTAGGCTTTCGGGGTTTTTAGGTACTTTTAGATATTTCAATATTTTTTTGGTTTTAGGGGTTGAAGGGACTTTTAGGGTTTCTAAAATATGCAGTGTTTTTGTGGTTTTTTATTTTTGTATGTGTTTTTTGAGTTTTAGGGGTTTTTAGAGTTTTTTAATGTTTTAGGGTTTTAATGGTGTTTTAGAGTTTTAGTGGGTTTTATGATTTTAATGGTTTTAGGGTTTTAAGTGTTTTGGGTTTTTTTTGGTATTTTGGGGTTTTAGGTTTTTTTGGGTTTTAGGGTTTTTAGTGTTTTTAGGGTTGTAGGAGTTTTAAATGTTTTGGGATTTTAAAGGTTTTTTTAGGTTTTTTTAGGGTTTTCAGGGTTTTTATGTTTTTAGGGATTTTGAGGGATTTTTTAGGATTTTTATGGTTTTTTATGGTTTAGGGATTTTGAAGGTTTTTAGGGATTTTTTTTTATTTTTTGGGTCTTAGTTTTTTTTAATATTTTTAGTTTTTTTAGATTTTTTAGTTTTGTAGGTTCTTAATGGGTTTTTAGATTTTTTATTGATTTTTAAAGTTTTTATGGGTTTTAGGGTTTTTTAAAATTTTAGGGGTTTTATGATTTTTAGGGTTTTGGGTATTTTTGGTTTTTATCATTTTTAGGTTTTTAGGGGGTTTAAGTGTTTTTATGTTTTAAGGTTTTCAAAGGGGATTTCAGGGTTTTTTGGGTGTTTTATGTTTTTTTGGAATTTTTAGGGATTGTTTTTTGGATTTTTATTGTTTTTAAGGGTTTTAAGGATTTTGAGGGTTTTTAAGTTTTTATGGGTTTTTGGGGTTTTTTTTGTTTCTTAGGTCTTTTAAGGGTTTTTATAGTTTTTTCCTATTTTTAGGATTTTAAAAGTTTTTAGAGTTTTTAGAGGGTTTTAAGGGATTTTTATGGTTTTTGGGGTTTTGGGGTCTTTTTTTGGTTTTTATCATTTTTTAGGTTTTTAGGGATTTTATGTGTTTTCAGGTTTATAAGGTTTTGTTAGGGGGTTCATGGTTTTTTATGTTTTAGTGGTTTTTAGTGATTTTTAGGATTTTTATGGTTTTTAGGGTTTTTTTTGAGTTTTTAGGGGTTTTATGGTTTTAGAGTTCATTATCATTTTTATGTGTTTAAAGGGATTTGAAATTTTACTGTTTTTAGGGTTTTTATGGGGTTTTTAGGTTTTTAGTGGTTTTCAAGGGTTTTTGTGGTTTTTATGGTTTTTTGGGGTTTTCAGGGTTTCAACATTTTTGTGGTTTTTATTTGTTTTATGTGTTTTTAGGTTTTTAATGTTCTCCTATGGGTTTTCAAGTTTTAAGGTATTTTCTAGTCTTTTTTAGGGTTTTTTTGGATATTTTAATGTTTTTAGAGATGTTGAGTGTTTTAGTGAATTTTAGGGTTTTATGGTGTTTTTGGATTTTAGGTATTTTTTACTATTTCAGGGATTTTGAGGTTTTTTGTGTTTTTAATTATTTTCAAGTTTTAAAGGGTTTTTAGTTGTTTTATAGTTTTTATTGGTTTTTAGGGTTTTTAAGGTTTTAGGGGTTTTTATTATTTTTAGGGGTTTTAGTGATTTTAGTTTTTTTGGGTTTTATTTTTTTATGTTTTAAGGTCTTATGAGGGGTTTCCAATGTTTTTGGGGTCTTTTATATTTGAGAGATTTTTATGGGTTTTTATAATTTTTAAGACTTTTAGGGTTTTTACGAATTTTGAGGGCTTTTAGGGTTTTTAGCAGTTTAGGTGTTTTATGGTTTTTTTGTTTTTATGGTTTTTTTAATTTTTTAGGATTTTTTGGGTTGTTATAGTTTCGTAGCATTTTTAGGGGCTTAATTTTTTTTTGGATTTTTTAGTGGGTTAATGTTTTTTTGGGTATTTAGGATTTTTAATTTTTTAGGGGTTTTTAGGGTTTATTAAACTTTTTATCAATTTTTGTGTCTTTAGGGGTTTTATGTGTTTTTAAGGGTTTTTCAAGGTTTCTTAAGGATTTCTATAGGTTTTAGGATTTTTTAAATTTTTAGGTATTTTAGGGATTTTTATTTTTTTGGATTTTATCGTTTTTATGGTCTTTTGTGTTTTTATTATTTTTTATGATTTTTATAGTTTTTTAATGTTTTTTTGGGTTTAAATGGATTTAAGTGTGTTTAGTTTTTTATGGGTTTTATTGGGTTTTTTGGGTTTTATGTTTCTTAGCATTTTTACGATTTTTAGGGTTTTTAAGGTTTTTTGGAATTTTTTAGGTTTTGTAAGAAATTTATATTTTTTTAGTGTTTTTAGGTTTCTTCAGAGGGTTTTTTGGTTTTTTTGTTTGTAGGGATTTTTAGATCATTTTTTGGGTTTTTAGGGTTTTTAGTATTTTCTGGGATTTTGAAAAGTTTTTTTTTGGGTTTTTGGGTTTTTAGTGCTTTTATGTTTTTTTTATTTTTTGGGTTTAATTGATATTTTTAGGGTTTTTAAGATTTTTAGAGTTTCTAATGTTTTTAGGGGATTAAAGGGTTGTTATAGTTTTTAGTGGCTTTTTAGGATTTTTAGGGTTTTATGGTTTTTAGGGGTTTTAAGTGTTTTTATGTTTTTATGGTTTTTATAGTTTTTTATAGTTTTTAGGGTTTTCATTTTTTTAGAGATATTTTTAGGCAAGGAAGATGCTAGAGTCAGGCTATTCCCGGCCCCCCCAAATTTATTAAAAAAACAAAAGAGACATAGAAGACAAGGGAGGGGAGGGGTCAATCAACCCACACCCCAAAACCCTTAACGACCCAAGACAAAAACCCAAAAAAAAGGAAAATCAAGAACGAAAAAGAAAACACACAAAGAAAAGCATCCACCACCATTATCCAGTGGGTTTTTAGGTGTTTTTGGTGTTTTTGGGTTTTTTAAGGTTTATGGGTTTTTACGGATTTTAGGGTATTTTAAGCTTATTGAATTTTATAGGTTTTAGGGGATTTCACTGCTTTTATGTTTATAAGGTTTGCTTAGGGGTTTTTAGGGTTTTAAGGTTTTTAACATTTTTAGGGATTTTAGGTATTTTTAGGGATTTTATTGTTTTTATTATCTTAGGGATCTTAAGGGTTTATAGGTTTTTAGTCATTTTAGGGTTTTTAGAAAATTTTAGTTTTTAGGGTTTTTAAGTGTTTTCTGGATTTTATGATTTTTTTGGGTTTTTAGAATTTTTTTAATTTTTATGATTTTTAGTGCTTTTTAGGATTTTTAGGGTTTTTAGGCTTTTTGAGGGTTTTTTGGTTTTTTGGGGGTTTCAAGGGTTATTTTTGAGATTTTAGGGTTTTTAATGTTTCTAAGACTTTTTAACATTTTAGGGGTATAAAGGGGTTTTAGAGTTGTTAGTGCTTTTTAGAGTTTTTAGGGTTTCTTAAGGGTTTTATTTGCTTTTAAAATTTTTAGGGTTTTAAAGGTTTTTTGGATTTTAATTTTTTTTAGGGTTTTTTAGTGTTTTAATTTTTTTTATATTTTTAAGTTTATATTATTTGTTTTTAGGGTTTTCAAGGTATTTATGTTTTTAGGTATTTTTTGGGATTTTAATAATTTTTATTATTTTTAAGGTTTTTAAGGATTTTGAAGGTTTTTATGATTTTTAGGGTTTTTTATGATTTCTTTTGTTTTTTGGGGTTATTTGAGGTTTTAGAGTTTTTAATGTGTTTTGGAGTTTTTTAACATTTTTAGGGGTCTAAAGGGTATTTATAGTTTTTTTGTTGGATTTTGAGTTTTTATGGGGGTTTTGGGATTTTTAATGTTTTTAAGGGTTTTTATTTTTTGTTGGGTTTATAGGTTTTATGGTGTTTTAGGGTTTTTAGTGTTATATTTTTTAGGGGTTTTAAATTTTTTTAGGCTATTTAGGTTTTCTTAGGGTTTTAATGGTTTTTAGGGATTTTACGTTTTCATCGATTTTTAGGCATTATTTATGATTTTTATGTTTTTTTTATTTTTTTTGGGGATTTTGAGGGTTTTAAGGGTTTTCCAAATTTTAGGGTTTCTTAGGGTTTACACATTTCTAGGTTTTTAGGGTTTTTAAATTTTATTAGGGGTTTTCATGGTTTTTAGGGGTTTTTATATTTTTAGGTATTTTTTGTGATTTTTTAGGATTTTTATCAGTTTTAGAGTATTTAGGGATTTGGATGGGTTTTAGTGGTTTTTAGACCTTTTGGGTTTTTAGGGTTTTCTATGATTTTTAGGGGTTTTAATTTTTTTAGAGTTTTTAACAATTTATGGGTTTAATTGGGTTTTGTGTTTTTAGTGGGGTTTTAGGGTTTTGTGGGTTATTAGGTTTTTTTAGGTTTTAGGTGGTTTTAAGGTTTTTAGTGTTTTTATGGTTTTTAGGGTTTGTAGTGTTTTTTAGGTATTTAGGGGTTTGAAGTGTTTTTAGGTTTTTAATATTTTCTTTGTGGTTTTCAGGAGTTTTAGGGGTTTTTATATTTTTTAGGTATTTTTAGGGAATTTTTAGAATCATTATAGTTTTAGGGTTTTTAGAGATTTGGAGGAGTTGTAATATTTTTTAGGGTTTTTAGGGTATTTATGTTTTTTGAGTTTTTTGAGTTTTTAGGGTTTATATGGCCTTTTAGAGTTTTTTAACATTTTTAGGGGTTTAAAGGTTTTTTTCTATTTTTAGTGGTTTTAGGGTTTTTATGGGTTTTTAAATATTTTTAGGGGTTTCATGGTTTTATGGTGTTTTAGGGTTCTTAGGACTTTTTAGAGATTTCAGTTTTTCTCTTTGTTTTAGGTTTCTAGGGTATTTAAGTGTTTTTAGGATTTGATTGTTTTATTAAGTGTTTTCAGGGTTGGTGTTTTTATGTTTCTATGAAGTTTTAGGTCTTTTTAGGATTTTTATATATTTTAGGGTTTTTAGGGATTTTTATGGTGATTATGGTTTTTAAGTTTTTATGGGTTTTTGGGATTTTAGGGTTTTTTGAGTTTTTAGGGGTTTAATGGTTTTAAGTGTATTTCATCCTTTTTAGGGGTTTAAAGGGTTTTTATGTTTTTAGTGATTTGTTATTTATTTTATGAGTGATTAGGGGTTTGATGGTTATTATGGGTTTTTAGGGTCAAGGAAGATGTGGGGTTAGGCTAATCCTGATGCCCCCCAATTTATTTGAAAAAAATACACAACAAACAAGGGAGGGGAGGAGTCAAACGACCAACACCCAAAAGCCCTTAGAAAACCAAAACACAAAAAACCCAAAAAACCAAAAAGCACACAAAAATAAACCATAAGGGGACACTAACAGCACCATTAAATGCAGCTTCATCACTTCCCATCCAAGTAGCCAGAGCTCACATTCAAGCAGCAACCATCATCCAATCTCAGAAAATCCAGCATCCAACGCCTCCCTACTAAGAAGGTCCACCACAAGAAGTACAGAACCATCAGCACCAAATTCCAACCCGCAAGATTCATTACATTCCAGCCAAATATCAACCATCCCATAACTGCGTTACCATCATCAATCGTCTCCTTACAAAGAAGATCAACCTTCAGTAGCATGAACCCATTAGCATTGGCAGCCTCCAGTAACTCCTCACCAAGAAGAGCCACCGCCAGTAACTCAGAACCACCACCAAAAAACTCATAACCAACAGATTCATCACATCCCCGCCCTATAACAAGCAGTAACCAACGCCACCATTTCTAGAAAATGATCTCTCCTTCCACACCATGAAAACCAACAATGACAAACAACCTATCTCTCGCATCAGCACACACCAATTGCCACAACAACATCAAAAACATAAAAAATTTATAACCATATTAACCATAGACTCAAAGAAACCCCTAAAAAAATGGGATGCCCATCCATCAAGGTTTTAAAGGGATTTTAGGTGTTTTTATATTTTTTTGGTATTTTTGGGGATTTTTTAGGATTATTATGGTTCTTTATGTTTTTAGTGATTTTGAGGGTTTTAAGGGGTTTCAAGGATTTTTTGGGTTTTAACATTTTAAAGTTTTTAGGGATATTGAGTGTTTTAAAGTTTTTAATGTTTATATAGTTTTATATTTTTTAGGTTTTAGGGATTGTTTTGGTAATTATAGATATTTAATGATTTTCTAGAGTTTTTAGTGATTTTTAGACTTTTTAGGGGTTTTTAGTAATTTTAGGGACTTTTTGGTTTTTATGGGGTTTTACTGTTTTTTTGAGTTTTTAGGGGTTTTAAGGTTTTGTATAGTTTTTAAACATTTTTAGGGGTTCAAAGAATTTTTAGAGTTTGTCTTGTTTTTTAGGATTTTTATGGGTTTTTAGGGTTTTTATATTTTTTAGGGGTTTTTTATGAGTTTTGAGTTTTTAGGGTTTTTATCATTTTTAGGTTTTTAGGGGTTTTAAGTGTTTTTTGGTTTTTAAGGTTTTCTTAGGTGTTTTTAGGTTTTTTTGTTTTGTAAAAATTTTAATGATTATTTGGATTTTAATAGGATTTTTTTTTGGGTTTTTTGGGTTTTAGGGATTTTTAGGGTTTTAGTGATTTTTTTTGTTTTTAGGTTTTGTAGAGATTTTTAACATTTTTGGTGTTTATAGGGGTTTTAGAGTGTTTTTATGGTTTTAATATGATTTTTTAGTTTTTAATATTGTAGGGGTTTTTATGGTTTTATGGTCTTTTCATGTTTTCAGTATTTTTAGGTTTTTAGGGGTTTTAAGTGTTTTTAGGATTTTAGTGTTTTTCTAGGGGATTTCAAGTTTGGGTTTTTATATTTTTAGGAATTTTACGGTATTTTTAGGGGTTTTTCGGGGGTTTTTTGGGGTTTTGGGATTTTTGAGGGGTTTTAGGTGTTTTTAGGGTTTTAGGGGATTTTTAGGATTTTTTCTTGATTTAGGTTTTTTGGGAAGATTAATTCCTTTTAGGTTTTTATATTTTTATTAGGGCTTTTTAGGGTTCTTAGGGTTTTTAAGTGTTCGTTGATTTTTTGTAACTTTTAGGGTTTTTAAGTATTTTTTTATTTTTAGAGATTTTGAGGTTTTGTAGGGTTTTTAGTAATATTATTAGGTATCTGGGTTTTTAGGTTTTTTACTTTTTAGTATTTCATAGGTTTTTTAGAGTTTTTTTTACCTTTTTTAGGGATTTAAAGTGTTTTTAGAGTTTTTAGTGTAATTTAGGGTTCTATGGGTTTTTTGGGTTTTAAATGTTTTTAAGGGTCTTCATGGTTTTTAGAGGTTTTTTTGGGTTTTTAGGGTTATTTAGGGTTTCTAAAATTTTTAGATTTTTAGGTGTCTTTAATGTTTTTAGTGTTTTTCAAGGGTTTAATGATTTTTTATGGTTTTATGTATTTTTATGGATTTTTTAGGATTTTTACAGATTTAAATATGTTTTATAGATCTTGAGGGTTTTTAGGGTTCTTTAGGGTTTTTAAAGTATTTAAGGGGTTTTTTGTGTTTTAGGTTTTAAGGGTTTCATAGGGTTTCTGAGTGTTTTTCAGGTTTTTTTTCATTTTTGGGGTTTTTAGGGATTTTGTGGGATTTTAATATTTTGGGGGGGTTTTAGCATTTTTAGGTTAATAGGGGTTTTAATTTTTCTTAGGTTTTGAATGGTTTCTTAGGTATTGTCAAGGTATTTAGGTTGTTTTATGTTTTTAGGTATTTTTTAGGATTTTCAGGGGTTTTTATTATTTTTAGGGGTTTTTAGGGTTTTAGGATTTTTTGGGTTTTTACGTTTTTTTTATGATTTTTAATTTATTTTTATGTTTATAATTTTTTTAACATTTTAGGTTTTTACGTTTTCTTAGGGGCTTTCATGTTTTTTAGGGTTTTTACTTTTTTAGGTATTTTTATGGCTTTATGGGTTTAGGGATTTTAGTGTTTTTAGGGATCTTAAGTGTTTTATTATTTTTAGGGTTTTCAGTATTTTCTCAGTTTTTTGGGGTTTTAAGTGTTTTTTGTTTTTTAAGTATTTATTAGGTATATTCATGGTTTTTTTGGTATTTTACATTTTTAATGATTTTTGGTCCTTTTTATGTTATTATATTTTTTTTTGGATTTTTAGGGAATTAGAGGGGTTTTAAAGTTGTTTAGGGTTTTAGCGGGTTTTTGGTTTTTTTTTGTGTTTTTACGGTTTTTAGGGTTTTTAGGTTTTTGGGGTTTTTTAGGATTTTACGGTTTATATGGTTTTTTACAGTTCTTAATGATTTATGAGTTTATTGTGTTTTTAGATTTTTTAGTGATTTTTTAGAAGTTTTAGTGTTTGAAGACTTTTATGGGGTTTTATGATTTTTTGGGTTTTTAGGATTTTCTTTTGTTTTTAGTGGTTTTAAGTGTTTTTATGTTTTTATGGTTTTATTAGGGGTTTTCAAGGATTTTTAGTTTTTTAAATTTCTAGGGATTTTTAAGGTGTTTTGGATTTTTAGGGCTTTTAGGGTTTTACAGATTTTGAGGGCTTTTAGTGTTTTTCTTGTGTTTTTATTGTTTTTGTGTATTTTTTGGGTTTATCGAGTTTTTTATTATTAATTTTTTTAATTTTTTGTATCATTTTTAGGGGTTTAGAGTGTTTTTATTGTTTTATTGGGTTTTAAGGGTTTTATGAGATTTATGGCATTTTTAAATATTTTTGGGTTTTTATGGTTTTTATGGGTTTTGGGGGTTTTAGGGTCTTTTAGAGTTTTTTTGATGTTAATTTCTTCATGTATTTTAATTGGCTTTATATATTCATGGTTTTATTAGGGGTTTTCAGGGTTTTAGGATTTTTTATGTTTTAAGTGATTTTTAGGAATTTTTTAGATTTTTATGATTTTTAGGTTTTTAAGGATTTTGAGAGTTTTGAGTGGTTTTTGGGGTTTTTATGGTTTTTATGGGTTTTTAGAATTTTATAGGTTTTAATGGGTTTATGTGTTTTTATAATTTTATCTTTTTCTAGGGGGTTTTCACGGTTTGTAGGTTTTTTTATTTTGTTTTAGGGAATTTTAGGTATTTTTTAGTATTTTATGGGTTTTTAGGTATTTTGAGAGTTTCTATGGTTTTTAGGTGTTTTAGGGTTTTTATTTTTTTTGGGATTTTAAGGGTTTTTGAGTTTTTTAGGGTTTTTATTGTTTTTAAAGTTTTTTAACAATTTTAACAATTTTAAGTTGTTTTAGTGTTTTTATTGTTCTTTTAGGGTTTAATAGTGTTTTATATATTTTTAGGTTTTTATTGGTTTTATGGTTTTTTGGGGGTTTTAGTGTTTTTTATATTTTAGGGGTTTTAAGTAATTTTAGGTTTTTATGATTTTCTTAGTGTTTTAATGTTTTTTATTTTTTATTTATTTTCAGGGTTTTTTATAATTTTTTTTGGTTTTTAGGGATTTTATGGATTTTGAAGGTTTTAGGGTTTTTTGGGTTTTATAGTTTTTATGGTTGTTTTGGTTTTTTGTGTTTTTGAGTTTTTAGGGGTTTTAATGGGATTTAGAGATTTTAAACATTTTTTGGGGTTTAATGGGTTTTAGTGATTTCATTAGTTCTTTAGGATTTTTATGGGGTTTTTGGGTGTTTTAGGGTTTTTAGCATTTTAAAATAATTTTACGGGTTTTAATTGTTTTTGGGGATTTTATGGGTTTTTATGTTTTTAGGGATTCTTAGTAATTTTTAGGATTTTAATGCATTATTGGAGATTTAAACTATTTTGAGGGTTTTTATGGTTTTTTGGGGTTTAGGTTTTTTCTAGGTTTTTTGGATTTTTAAGGTTCTTTAGAGTTTTTATATTTTTAGATATTTTAAATTTTTTTGGAGTTTTTAGTGGATTTTAGGGTTTTATAGGTTTTTAGGGTTTTAAATATTTTTAGGGGATTTATGTTTTTTTTGGTTTTAGGGTTTTTATCATCTTTATGTTTTTATGGGTTTTAAGTGTTTTTAGGTTTTTAAGGTTTTATTAGGGTTTTTATAATTATTTATGTTTTAAGGAATTTTTAGGGATTTTTTTTGGATTTTTATTGTTTTATGGTGTTAGAGGGTTTTAGGGTTTCTTAGGGTTTCTTAAGATTTTTATGGGTTTTTTTGGGGTTTTTTAATTTTTACGGTTTTTATGCGTTTTTATATTTTTTAACAATTTTAGGGGTTTTAGGGGTTTTTAGTGGTTTTTAGGGTATCGAGGGTTTTAGTGTTTTGTTATGTTTTTAGGGGTTTAAATGGTTTTTAAGGGAGTTAGGGATTTTATGGTTTTATGGTTTTTACCATTTTTAGATTTTTTGGGTGGGGGGGGGGGTTTAAGCGTTTTTAGATTTTTAAGGTTTTCTTAGGGGTTTTAAGGGGGTTTAGTGTTTTTTTTATGTTTTTAAGGATTTTTAAGAATTTTTAATTGTTTATGTTTTTATGTTTTTATGGATTTTGATGGGTTTTTATAGTTTTTTTTTGGTTTTTTATTGTTTTTTAGTTTTTAGGGTTTTAATTTTTTTTAGAGTTTTTTAATGTTTTGAGCTGTTACAAGGGATTTTAGAGTTTCTAGTGGGTTTTTAGGGTTTCATTGGGGTTTAGGGGTTTTAATGTTTTTATGTGTTTTTATGGGTTTTAGGGATTTTTAGATTTTTTATCATTTATTAGGTGTTATGTGTGTTAAAATGTTTTTTGATTTTTAAGGTTTTATTATGATTTTATTGGTTTTTTAGATTTTTTATGTTTTTATGGATATTTAGGTATTTTTAATGTTCTTCGTGATTTTGAGGGATTTTAGCAGTTTTCCGTGTTTTAAGGGGGTTTATGGTTTTTAGGGTTTTAGGGTTTCTAAGTGTTTTTAGGGTTTTAAGCTTTTCTTAGTGTCTTTCAAGGTTTTTAGGGTTTTTGAAATTTTTAGTGATTTTTAGTGATTTTTTAGGATTTTTATGGGTTTTAGTGATTTTTAGGGGTTTTAAAGTTTTTCATGTTTTTATGTTTTTTTTGGGTTTTAGGGGATTTTTGAGTTTTTAGGGGTTTTAAGGGTTTTAGAGTTATTAACATTTTTAGGGGTTAAAAGGGTTTTTAGAGTATTTAGTTGTTTTTAAGAGTTATATAGGATTTTATGTTTTTAGGTATTTTAGGTTTTTTAGGGTTATTTGGGCTTTATGGGTTTTAAGTGTTTTTATGTTTTTAAGGTTTTATTAGGGTTTTCAATGTTTTCAGTGTTTTTTATGTTTTTATGAAATTTTATGAATTTTTTGGGATTTTATAGTTTTTAGGGGTTTTAGGGGTATTGAATATTTTTATGTTTTTATGTTTTTTTTTGGATTTTTTGGGTTTTATAGTTTTTCATGGTGTTTATGGTTTTTTAGTTTTTTAGAGTTTGTAAGGTTTTATAGAATTATTTTAATGTTTTTTGGGTTTTAAAGGATTCTTTATGTTTTTAGTGGGTTTTAGGGTTTTTTAGGTTTTTTGGGGGTTTTAGGGTTTTAGGGTCTCTAGGGTTTTATAAGGGTTTTTAACATTTTTTGGTTTTTAGGGGTTTTAAGAGTTTTTTTGGTTTTTAAGGTTCTTAGGGTTTTTAGGTGTTTTAGGCTTATTAACATTTTTTGGGATTTTAGGGATTTTATGAACTTTTTAATATTCTTATGGTTTTTAGGGATATCAGGGATTTTGAGGGTTTTTTGGGTTTTTTTTGGGTTTTAGGTTTTATTTTTTAGTATTTTAAGGTTTCAATGTTTTTTAGGTATTTTTAATATTTTTATGGTCTTAAAAGGGTTTTATAATTTGTAGTGGTATTTTTTGGTTTTAATTAAATTCTAATGTTTTTTAAGAATTTTAGAGGGAGTTATGGGTTTTAGGGTATTTCAAGGATTTTAGGGTCATCAGGGTTTTTAGTGTTTTTAGGTTTTTTGGGGGGTTATAAGTGTCATAACATTTTAATATTTTCTTAGGGCTTTTAGAAATTTTAGGGTCTTTTAATTTTTTTATGGATTTTTAGGGATTTTTTTGTATTTTTATTGATTTTTATGGTTTTAGGGATTAATTGGGGTTTTACAGTTTTAGGGTTTTTAGTGTTTTTTAGGTTTTCTAGAGGTTTTAATTGTTTTTAGGTTTTTACGGTTTTCTTATAGGATTTCAAAGTTTTTATATTTGTCTTTGTTTTTTGGGATTTTTAGGGCCTTATAATGTTTTTTAATGTTTTTAGGGTTTTTAAGGATTTTCAGAGGTTTTAAGGTTTTTAAGGTCGTCGGGGATTTTAGGATTTTTTGGTTTTTAATGTTTTTTTTAATTTTTTAGTTATTTATGGTTTTTTATATTTTTTAACATTTTTAGGGGTTTAAAGGGGTTTTATAGTTATTACTTTTTAGGGTTTTATGGGTTTTAATATTTTTTAATAAATTTAGGGGTTTTTATGGTTTTTAATGAATTTAGGGTTTTTAATGGTGTTTAGTATTTTTATGTTTTTAGGGGATTTAAGTGTTTTTTGGTTTTTTAGGTTTCTTAGGTGTTTTTATGGGTTTTATTGTTTTTCACCTTTTTATATATTTTAGGACTTTTTAATAATTTTTATGGGTTTTTAGGGTTTTTTGGTATTTTGAGGTTTTATGGGTTTTTAGGCCTTTTAATGTTTTTATGGTATTTTGGATTTTTAGTGGTTTTTTGTAGTTTTAATTGTCTTTAAGGTTTTTATATTTTTTAACCTTTTCAGGGTTTTAAAGGGTTTTGAGAGTGTTTAGTGGGTTTTAGGGTTTTTATGGTTTATAATGTTTTAGGGGTATTTATGGGTTGTAGGGTATTTTAGGGTTTTTAGGATTTTTTAAAACTTTGAGTTTTTTAGAGGTTTTATTTGTTTTTATGTTTTAAGGTTTTATTAGGGTTTCGGTGGTTTTTTAGGGTTTTTTACCTTTGTAGGAATTTTTATGGAATTTTTATAATTTTATGGTTTTTTGGGTTTTTAGGGATTTTTAGTGTTTTTATGTTTTTAGGGATTTTATCGTTTTTTGGACTTTTAGGTTTTTTTTTTGAGTTTTTAGAGGTTTTACAATTTTAATATTTTTTATGTTTTTACAGGATTAAAGGGTTCTTAAATATTTTAGTTTCTTTTAGGGTTTTTAATGTTTTTTGGGGTTTTAAGGGGTTTTATGGGTTTTAGGGTTTTTACGGTTTTTAGGGTTTTTAGTGTTTTTATGTTTTAGGGGTTTTGAGTGTTTTTAGGTTTTTAAGGTTTTCTTAGGGGTTTTTTGGGTTTTCAATGTTTTTAGGGGTTTTAACATTTTAAGTGATTTTCTAGGTTTTTAAGCTTTTTAGGAATTTTGAGGGGTTTGGGTGTTTTTTATGGTTTTTTGGTTTTTATGGTTTTTTAGGTTTTTGGTTTTTTTTTTGTGTTTTTAGGGGTTTAAAGGTTTTTATAGTTTTTAACATTTTTAGGGGTTTAAAGTGTTTTTAGGGTTTCTAGTGGGGTTTTTTTGGTATTTATCGGTTTTATGGGTTTTTAAGGTTTTCATGGGGTTTTATGGTTTTTATTGGGTTTGGTGGTTTTTAAGGTCTTTTTTGGGTTTTTAGTGTTGTTAGGATTTTTAGGGGTTTTATGTGTTTTTAGGTTTTTAATATTTTTTATTGTTTTCAGGGTTTTTAGGGGTTATTATTTTTTTATGATTTTTTTTATTTTTTTGGATTTTTAAGTATTTAAGTGTTGTTATGGATTTTAAGGGTGTTTACGGGTTTTTAGGTTTGTTAGGGTTTTTAGGGGTTTTTTTGGGGTTGAGGGGGTTTTATGGTTTTTAGAATTTTTTAATGTTTTTAGGGTTTTAAAGGGATTTCATAATTTTTAGTGCCTTTTTAGTGATTTTATGGGTTTTATGGTGTTTTATGGTTTTAGGGGTTTTATGGGGTTTTAGGTCTCAATAGTAATTTTAGCATTTTTAGGTTTTTAGGGGTTTACATTTTTTTTATGTTTTTAATATTTTCTTAGGGTTTTTCTGTGTTTTTAGGGTTTTTTATGTTTTAGGGTTTTTTTGGGATTTTAAGGTTTAGGGGTTTTGAGGGGTTTTAGTGTATTTTAAGGTTGTTGTATTTTATAGGTTTTAGGGGGTTTAAGTGTTTTTATTTTTTTAAGGTTTTCTTAGCGGGTTTTAGGGTTTTTAGGTTTTTTTACAATTTTAGGGATTTTTAGGGATTTTTATTATTTTTAATGTTTCAGATATTTTAAGGGTTTATAGGTTTTAGAGTTTTTAGGATTTTTGAGGGTTTTTAGGTTTTTATGGGTTTTTGGGGTTTTCAAGGTTTTTTTTTGAGTTTTTAGGGTTTTCAAGGTTTCTATTAGTTTTTAAATTTTTATGGGTTTAAAGTGGTTTTAGATTTTTTAGTGATTTTTAGAGTTTTTAGGATTTTCAAACGTTTTTAAGTGTTTTTACAATTTTTAGGGTTTTAATGGTTTTGTAAGGTTTTTATTTTTTTAGGTTTTTAGGTGTTTTAATTATTTTTATGTTTTTAAGGTTATATTATGTTTTTTATGGTTTTTTGGGTTTTTAGGTATTTTTAGGGCTTTTAATAATTTTTATGATTTTTAGGGTTTTTAAGGATATTGAAGGTTTTTATGGTTTTTAGGGTTTTTATGATTTATTTAGTTTTTTGGTGTTATTTTAGGTTTTAGGGTTTTTAATGTCTTTTAGAGTTTTTTAACATTTTTAGGGCAGAAGAGGTTCAGGACTAGGCAAGCCTAACCACCAAAATAAAATGGGAAATAGGAGTATAAGACCAGGGGAGGGCCGGGTTAATCGACCCATACCCAAAAACAATAGCCAAAAAGGAAATAAACAAAGAAAACAAAGGAACAGAAAAAGACACAATAGAACGAACAACCCAGCACCGCATCATGCGTCCTCCCATCTATAGGGATCCCCTTCTGCACCATACCCAGAGGAGGAATCCGAGTCCACCGTTTCCCATTCAGATGACTCATACTGCTTGAGGAGGAAGTTAGTACAGTACCTCCTGAGTCGCTTCTTCTCTAGCTTCCTATCAGCTCGATCCTTGGAAAGAGCATCCTCCACAGATTTGGAGGCCTTCGAGGAGGCCATTGTTGCCATTTGTTTTGGAAGGGATGAATAGTATCTTCTTTCCCTCCTCTTGGTAGGGGAAGCAATCCCCCTTCTCCAGCTGTAAAGGACATCATCAGCACTCACCGCCTTGGGGCTCCCCTCCTGCCTGGAATCAACAACCGTGGGCTCATACCCTCCTCTTGGATCCGAGTCAGGATGAACTGAGCCATCCATCAAGGTCATCCTACTCCAATTCTTGGGCATGTTCACATCAATAAAGTCATTACGTTCCCCAAAGACAAAATCATATTTAACATCCTCATCAATGTTATCACAGTCAAACATCACCTTCAGTTTGGGCTGCAGCAGAATGTCACGTCGGTGTTGCTCAAGGGGGATTTCAGAACAATCCAGTATGATCATATCAGAAAGTTCAACACAGGGAGGTAGATTTTCAAATACCACAAGCTCCATTCCCGAACTCTGTTGCACCACAGTCTGCTCAACAGCAGAAGGGGCCGCATCACACAGATACGTTTCCAGCAAATGAACAGATGGGGCGGCCTTAGCACCACCTAAATCATCACCCGAGGTATTTAAGGCCATCTCTTCTAATTGGATTTCAGAGACCTACCGCTCCTCATAAGTCTGAGCATCAGCCAGTGACTCTGGACACTCCCCCTCCTCTGGATCAAGCATTGCAAATGGATTCAAAGTGAGAACCAGGTCCTGTTCTAACTTCTGACCATTTGCCTTGACATAAGCAACATTCTTCAGCAAACCCTCCATCCTCATCCCTCAGAACCTGGAATGGTAATGTCACTACACACCCCACTCGGAACCATCTACAAACAGTCATCAGCAGCCATATCTTTCTCAAGAGCCACCACCACCACCCCACTGGATGAAGGGGCAGTACCTTCCCATCCTAAATCAGCCTTCAACCGATTGAAAACATCCATTACCAAGACCCCAGGGTGTATCTTCCCCTCATTTTTATTAGGTAGTGGTCCATCCCCATGGTCAGAAGCCAGGTCCAGCCTTGGGGGGTGGCATAGACATCAAACTCAGAAACCAAGCGATCACTGCCCCCACAACGACACACCCATTTCACATGACCAAGAGTCAGAAAAGATTCACAGTAATTCACCCAGGATCCGAAAAACACAGGTTGCTTCCACCACAACTCTTCGCCAAACTCAATCTGGAAGAAATCAACTGGTTTCTTGGAAACATCAACCTCAATACAGACTCTCAGAGCAACCGGATGACAGAGGGCTCACGTTCAGCTATCCACACACAGAAATCTTCTAACCGGATGGTGTCTTAGGGTTCTTAGGACCTTTTAGGGGTTTTTAGTTTTTTTTTTCATATTTTAAGTTTTTAGGGGATTTAAGTGTTTTTAGGATTTTATTGTTTATTAAGTTTTTTCAGGGTTTTTAGGTGTTTTTATGTTTTATTAATTTTTAGGTATTTTTATGTTTTTTGGGGTTTAAGGGATTTTTAGGGTTATTATGGTTTTTAAGGTTTTTTATGGGTTTTTTGGTATTTTAGGTTTTTTTGTTGAGTTTTTAGGGGTTTAATGGTTTAAAGTGTATTTTATCATTTTTAGGTGTTTAAAGGGGTTTTTAGTTTTAAGTGAATTGTTATTCATTTTATGAGTGATTAGGTGTTTGATGTTTTTTTTGGGTTTTAGGGGTTATAATGTTTTTTAGGTTTTTAGGGGTTTTATGTGTTTTTAGGTTTCTAAGGTTTTCTTATGGGCATAAGCGGTGTGAGGAAATGCTATTCCCGACCCCTGTAAATTTTATTAGAGAAAAAAGATGTAGTAGACAAGGGAGGAGAGGGGTCAAATGACCCACACCCAAAAACCATTTACAACCCCAAACCTAAAGACTAAAAAAAAAAGATAAAAAATGACACACAAAAAAAGTCTAAAAGAAAAGACACACAAAAAATAAAGTCAATAAATATCACCACCAAAGTCATACAGCTCCACACCACAGAAACTGAAGCTCACACCAAGGCCAACACCCACACCAGTAAAGTAGTAGTCTGATTCAACACCCATATCCATAGAGTCCCATCCTGACTCGTAGTCCTCCTGCATTCTGAGCATCGACAAAAGCTTCTCTCTGGCCCTCTGTTGCTAAGCATTTTGTGAAAGTATTTCCTACTTATTGACTTTGATATTTAACTTGACCACCCTAGATGTGGCCTGGGTTGCCATAGGTCATGGGAGGGCAGAGTAATCCTTCCTCATCCTTCGCTTCGGGGGGGGGGGGGGAGGTGGAACCATCTTCATGTACTTCTTTCTCACGAATGACTCCATTGCTGGCCACACATGAGGCCTTTTTGTTCCCTTTATTGCTTCCTAATCCAAGAGTTTAGACACCCCTTTTTTGTATCTCATTATTTTCTTCCTTGGACCTGGACATAGTAGCATTTATCCTGCAGTCATCCTCAGCAAACCTCTCCCCATGTCTCTTAGCCTCACCCTTTAGGGGAAACCTTTCCCATTTTGCCATCATCATGTCATCCAGTAGCACACAATGGTCTCCAGCAGATGGAACCCCATAAAAAACCATGGCCCTCTGCAGATTTGAAACCAGCTCCCTTTCATCTATGTTGGTGTCCAATGTAGGAAACCCAACCAGATCCTTCACATAAACACTAGGTACTCTAGGACTCTGGGTTTGCTCCTCAACCACGATCAGCTCTTTCTCAGCCGAAGACAATTGCCACTCATCCCCTGCTCTCATATCTAGCTCATCCAAATCCCCCTACCCGATATCACCCGCTAGTACCTCAGCATCCCTAGCCTGCTCAGCCGAGGCTCGATCCTGGGACCTCTTTTGTAGAGTCACCACATTTTCGTCCTGTGGTAGGCTACTAATAGCACCCTCGCCACTGTTCCTGAATCCCACAGCCGCTCCTTCCAGGGGTAACATCAGGGGGGCCTCTAGATGTGTGTTCCCATGCCAAATTTCCTATATAGTGGCCTTCCCCTTTTATGGTTTTCTAGGGTTTTAGGGATTTTGAGACTTTTTAGGGGTTTTTTTGTAATTTTAGGGGCTTTATGGTTTTTTTGGGGTTATAGTTTTTTTTAGTTTTTAGGGGTTTTAAAGTTTTTTATAGTTTTTGAATGTTTTTTTAGGTTCAAATAATTTTTATAGGTTTCGTGATTTTTAGCATATTTATGGGTTTTTAGGGTTTTTATAGTTTTTAGGGTTTTTTTGTTTCTTGAGTTTTTAGGGTTTTTAGATTTTTTTATGTTTTTAGGGGTTTTAAGAATTTTTTGGTTTTTAAGGTTTTCTTAAGGGGTTTTTACGGTTTTTTGTTTTTTAATGATTTTTAATTATTTTTAGTGTTTTTATGCGAATTTTTTGGGTTTTAGGGATTTTTAGGGTTTTTAATGTTTTTTTATTTTTAGGTTTTTTAGAGTTTTTTAAATAAAATTTGGTTTTTATTGGGGTTTTAGAGTGTTCATTGTATTTTTAAGGTTTTAATATATATTTTTTGAGTTTTTAAGATTTTTAGGGGTTTTATGGGTTTTAGGGTTTTATGGTCTTTTCATGTTTTTAGTATTTTTAGATTTTTAGGGGTTTTAAGTGTTTTTAGGTTTTTATTGTTTTCTTAGGGGTTTTCCTGAATTGGGGGTTATGTTTTTAGGGATTTTAAGGGATTTTTTTGGGTTTATGGATTTTTTTTTGGGTTTTTTGGGATTTTGAAAGATTTTATGGTTTTTTGGGTTTTAGGGTTTTTTTGGTTTTTTTGCATGATTTAGGTTTTTTGGGAAGTTTAATTCCTTTTAGGTTTTTATAGTTTTATTAGGGGGTTTTAAGGTTCTTAGGGTTTTTTAAGTTTTCATTGATTTTTTGTGGCTTTTTGTGGTTTTAAGTATTTTTTTATTTTTTTGAGATTTTGAGATTCTGTAGGGTTTTTAGGAATATTATTGGGTATTTTGGTTTTTAGGTTTTTTAATTTTTAGGATTTAAAGGTTTTTTTGAGTTTTTTTACCCTTATTATGGGTTTAAAGTTTTTTTGAGTTTTTAGTGGGTTTTTTAAGATTCTATGTGTTTTTTGGGTTTTAAAGGTTTTAGGGGTCTTCGTGGTTTTTAGGGGTTTTTTGTTTTTATAGTTGTTTAGGATTTCTAAATTTTTTAGTTTTTTAATCATTTTGAATGTTTTTTAGTTTTTTTCATGGGTTTTATGATTTTTTATGGTTTTATGGATTTTTTGGGTTTTTTAGGATTTTTATGGTCTTTAATATGTTTTATGAATTTTGAGGGCTTTTATGGTTCTTTTGGGGTTTTAAAGTATTTATTTGTTTTTTGTGTCTTTATGTTTTTAAGGTTTTCATAGGGTTTCTGAGTGATGTTTGGGGTTTTTTACATTTGTCTGGGTTTTTAGTGATTTTTGAGGTTTTTTATTATTTTCTTGGGTTTTTATAGATTTTGAGGGTTTTTAGAGGTTTTACGGTTGTTTTAGTTTTAGGGGTTTTTTTTGAGTTTTTAAGGTTTTTACTTTTTTTATAGTTTTTTAACATTTTTTTGGGTTTAAATGGTTTTTATAGTTTTTAGTGGTTTTTTGGGTTTTATGGGTTTTTGGGTTTTTAAGATGTTCAGGGGTTTTATGGTTTTTAGGTTTTTAGGGTTTTTGGTGTTTTTGGGTTTTTTGGGGTTTTTAGGGTTTTAGGGGTTTTATGTGTTTCAATGTTTTAAGGTTTTATTAGGGGGTTTAAGGGTTTTTAGGATGTTTTACATTTTTTAAGATTTTTCGGGATTTTTAGGTTTTTATTGTTTTTATGGTTCTTAGGGATTTTGAATGTTTTTGGGGTTTTAAAGTTTTTAGGGTTTTATGTTTTTATATTTTTTTATATTTTTTAGAGTTTTAATGTTTTTTAGTGGTTTTTAGGGTTTTATGATTTTTTATGGGTTTTAAGGGATATTTGATTTTTATGGTTGTTTGTATTTTTTTTGGATTCTGTATGGTTTTTAGGGTTTTTTAGGTTTTCAAGAGTTTTAAGTGTTTTCGTTGGTTTTTTAGGGTTTTTTATATTTTTATCTATTTTTATGGATTTTAAAGAATTTAATTGATTTTTAGAAAATTTGAGGGGTTTTAGGTTTTTTATGTTTTATAATTTTAATTTTAATTTTTTTCAGGTTTTTGGGTTATTTTATGTTTTTACGGTTTTAAGGGTTTTTGTAGTTTTTAATTTTTATTAGTTTATAGTTTTTTTATAAATTTTAGTTGGATTTTAGGATTTTTATGGTATTTTATAGTTTTTAATATTTTTCATGATTTTTATGGGGGTTTCTGGTTTTTAGCATTTTTATGGGTTTTTAGAGTTTTCAACTTTTTTAGGTTTTTAAGGATTACTTAGTGGGTTTCATGTTTTTTAGGGTTTTTTATGTTGTTAGGGATTTTTAGTTCTTTTATGGATTTTTACGATTTTTGGGTTTTTTGGGTGTTTAGGGGTTCTTTTAGTTTTGTAAGGTTTTTAGGGGGTTTTAAAGTTTTTTTAACATATTTTTGGGGATTAACTGGATTTTAGACTTTTTGGTGTTTTTTTGGATTTTATGGGTTTTTAGGGTTATTTTTTTTATTTTTAGGTTTCTTATAGGATTTAAGTGATTTTATGTTTTTAAGGTTTTCTTAGGGGTTTTTAGTATTTTTTACATTTTTAGAAATTCTTAAGAATTTTTTATGTTTTTTTTGTATTCATGGTTTTTTGATATTTTGAGAGATTTTAGGGATATTTCTAGTTTTTTATTTTTTTTTCAGTTTGAAGGTTTTTTGAATTTTTTTGTGGTCATTAAGGTTTTTAGAGTTTTTTAACACTTTTATCAGTTTAAATGGTTTTTATAATTTTAGTGTTTTTATGGGATTTTAGTGGATTCTAGGATCTTTTAGTGTTTTTAGAGTTTTTATGGGTTTTAAGGATTTTTAGGTTTTCATGGTTTTCTTTGGGGTTTTCCTAATATTTTATGGTTTTTTAAGTTTTTAGGGATTTTTAGGGCTTTTTCTGATTTTTAAGGTTTTGTAGGGTTTTAAGGGATTTTGAGGATCTTAGGGTTTTAAGGGTTTTATGGTCTTTTTTTTGTTAGTTTTTTTTTATATTTTTAGGGTTTTATGATTATAACAAGTTTTTAAACATTTTTAGGGGTTTAAATGGATTTTATAGTTTTTAGATGTTTTTAGGGATTCTGAGGTTTTTATGGGTTTTTATGCATTTTAGTGGTTTTTAGGGTTTTATTTCTTTTAGGTTTTTTTTTCTAATTTTTATGTTTTAGGGGTTTTAAGAGTTTTTATGTTTCTAATGTTTTATTATGGGTTTTCAAGGTTTTTAGGGTTTTCTAATTATTTATGGAATTTTTTAGGATTTTTATTTTGTTTTCAGGTTTTTAGGGATTTTAGAGTGGGGGGGGGGGTAACATTTTTTAGGTTTTTAGGGGTTTTAAGTTTTTTTAGGTTTTGATGGTTTTCTTAGGTATTTTCAATTTATTTAGGTTTTTTTATGTTTTTAGGTATTTTTTTTGATTTTTTTTGGGATTTTTAGGGGGTTTACAGTTTTTAGGGGTTTTTAGGGTTTTATGATTTGTTGGGTTTTTATGTGTTTTTTTTGATTTTAAGGTATTTTTAATGTTTATAAGTTTTTTTTAACATTTTGGGTTTTTAGGTTTTCTTAGGGGTTTTCATGTTTTTTTAGGGTTTTTACTTTTTTTTGGATTTTTATGGCTTTATGGGTTTTGGGATTTTATGGTGTTTAGGGATCTTAAGGGTTTTAGTATTTTTAGGGTTTTCAGTATTCTCTTAGTTTTTTTGGGGTTTTAGGTTTATTTTAGATTTTTAAGTATTTATTAGGGATATTTAGGGTTTTTTGGGTATTTTATATCTTTAGATATTTTCTTCTATTTTTAGGTTTATATGGTTTTTAGTTTTTTAGGGATTTTGAGGGGTTTAAATGTTATCTAGGGTTTTTAGTGGGTTTATGGTTTTTTTTTGGGTTTTTAAGGTTTTTTTAGGTTTTTAGGGTTTTTATGGTTTTTTATAGTTTTTAATGTTTTAGGGGATTAATATGTTTTTAGTATTTTTAGTGAGTTTTTTTAGGGTTTTAGTGTTTTTGAGGTTTTTAGAGGGTTTTATGGTTTTTATGGTTCTTTGGGTTTTAAGCGTTTTTTTGGTTTTTAGTGGTTTTCAGTGTTTTTAAGTTTTTATGGTTTTCTTAGGGGTTTTCAAGGCTTTTAGAGTTTTTTACATATCTTGGATTTTTTTGGGTTTTTTGGATTTTTATGGATTTTTATTGTTTTACAGATTTTGAGGGATTTTAGGGGTTTTCTAGTGTTTTTGTTGTTTTTGTGTTTTTTGGGTTTTTTGAGTTTTTAATTATTAATGTTTTTTATATTTTTTTTTTCATTTTTCATGGTTTAGAAGGTTTTTATAGTTTTTATTAGGTTTTAAGGTTTCTATGGGAATTATTGCAATTTTAAAAAAATTTGGGTTTTTATTTTTTTATGGGGGTTTTGGTGTTTTAGGATCTTTTAGGGTTTTTATCTTTTTTAAGTTGTTTATGCATTTTATGTGGTTTTATATCTTTATGGTTTTCTTAGGGTTTTTCCAGGATTTTAGGGTTTTTTTTGTTTTTAGTGATTTTTAGGGTTTTTTTAGATTTTTAGGATTTTCAGGTTTTTAGGGATTTTGAGGGTTTTTATGGTTTTTAGGGGTTTTCAGTGTTTTTAGGGTTTTAACTTTTTCTAGGGGTTTTCATGGTTTGTATGGTTTTTCATTTTTTTAGGTTTTTTAGGTATTTTTTAGTATTTTATGGGTTTTTAGGGTTTTAGGGATTTAGATGGTTTCTATGGTTCTTAGGTGTTTTAGGGTTTTTATGTTTTTTTGGGTTTTAGGGATTTTTGAGTTTTTTAAGGTTTTGGATGTTTTTAGAGTTTTTTTTGACAATTTTATCATTTTAAGTGGTTTTAGTGTTTTTATTGTGGTTTTAGGGTTTTATGGGGTTTTAGAGGTATTTAAGTTTTTATTTTTTTTTATTTTTTGGGTTTTTAGTGTTTTTTAGATTTTTAGGGGTTTTAAGAGTTTTTATATTTTTATGGTTTTCTTATTGTTTTTAGGGTTTTAATGTTTTAATGTTTTATTTATTTTCTGGAATTTTTTAGGATTTTTATGTTTTTTAGGGATTTTATGGATTTTTTAGGGTTTTATAGTTTTTTGGGTTTATAGTGTTTATGGTTGTTTTTATTTTTTTTGTTTTTTAGTATTTTAGGGGTTTTAAAGGGGTTTTGAGTTTTTTTACATTTATTTGGGTTTAATGTGTTTTAGGTTTTTCATTGGTTCTTTAGGATTTTTATGGGTTTTTAGTGTGTTTAGGGTTTTTAGCATTTTTTAGAAATTTTAGGGGTTTTAATTATTTTTAGGTTTTAAGGTTTTCTTATCATTTTTGGGGAATTTAGGGTTTTTTACATTTTTTAGGAAAATTTAGGTATTTTCTAGTATTTTTTTGGTTTTTATGGTTTTCAAGGATTTTGAGGGCTTTTAGGGTTATTAAGGGTTTTCAGGGTTTTATTAGTTTTCTTGGTTATTTATGGTTTTTTAGTTGTTTAGGGGTTTTAATGTTTTTTTGAGTTTTTTAACATTTTTATGGGTTTAAGGGGTTTTAATAGTTTTTAGTATCTTCAGTGTTTTATGGGTATTTATGGTTTTTTAATATTTTAAGGGTTTTTTGGTTTTTAGGTTTTTAGGGTTTTAGGGTCTATTAGGGTTTTTAGAATTTTTATGGTTTTGAGGGGCTTTAAGTGTTTTTAGGTTTTTATTCTTTTCCTAGGGGTTTTAAGGATTTTACGGGTTTTTATGTTATTAGGGATTCTTAGTAATTTTTTAGGATTTTAATGTGTTTTTAGTGTCTTTAACAAATTTGATGGTTTTTATTGTTTTTTGGGGGTATAGGTTTCTTTTGAGTTTTTAGGATTTTTAAGGTTTTATAGAGTTTTTAACCTTTTTAGATGTTTCAACTTCTTTGGAGTTTTTAGTGGATTTTATTATTTTATAGGTTTTTAGGGTTTTAAATATTTTTAAGGGATTTATTATTTTTAAGGGTTTTAAGGTTTTTATCATTTTTATGTTTTTAGTGGTTTTAAGTGTTTTTAGGGTTTTAAGGTTTTCTTAGGGGTTTTTAGGGTTTTTATAATTATTTATGTTTTAAATGATTTTTAGTGATTTTTTTGACTTTTATCATTTTAGTGTGTTATTGTTTTGGGGTTTCTTAGGGTTTTTATGGTTTTTATGGGTTTTTTGGGGTTTTAGTGTTTTTTTTAGTTTTTTACAGTTTTTATGTTTTTTTAGAGTTTTTAAAAAATTTAGGGGTTTAAAGGATTTTTAGAGGGTTTTTATGGTATTAGGGGTTTTAGTGTTTTGTTAGGTTTTGAGGGATTTAAATGTTTTTTGGTGTTTGTTAAAGTTGTTTTATTGTTTTATGGTTTTATGGTTTTTATTATTTTTAGATTTTTTTGGGGATTTTAAGTGTTTTTAGATTTTTATGGTTTTCTTAGGGTTTTTTTATGTTTTTATGGATTTTTAAGGATTTTCAGTATGTTTATGTTTTACAGTTTTTAGGGATTTTGCGGGTTTTTATAGTTTTTTTGGGTTTTTAGGGTTTTTATCATTTATTAGGTATTCTGTGGGTTAAAATGTTATTCAAATTTTAAGGTTTTCTTATGATTTTTTTGGGATTTCAGTTTTTTATGTTTTTATGGATATTTTTGGATTTTTTTGAATTTTTAATGTTCTTAGTGATTTTGAGGGGTTTTAAAAGATTTCAGTATTTTTAGGAGGTTTTATGGTTTTTAGTGTTTTTATGGGTTTTAATATTTTTTAGGTTTTTAAGGTTTTATTAGTGGTTTTCAAGTTTTTTAGGGGTTTTGACATTTTTAGTGATTTTTATTGTTTTTTTTGGTTATTTTGGGTTTTAGTGATTTTTAGGGGTTTTAAAGTTTTTCATGTTTTTATGGGTTTTAATGTTTTTTGAGTTTTTTTGTGGCTTTTAAGGGTTTTAGTGTTATTAACATTTTTAGGTGTTAAAAGGGTTTTTAGAGTATTTAGTTGATTTTAAGAGTTATATGGAATTTTATGTTTGAAAGTTTTTTAGGTATTTTATTTTTTAGGGTTATTAGGGTTTTAAGGTATTTTATGGGTTTTAAGTATTTTTATGTTTTTATGGTTTTATTAGGGTTTTTAGTGTTTTTATGGTTTTTTATGTTTTTATTAAATGTTATGATTTATTTAGTATTTCATAGTTTTTAGGGTTTTGAGGGATATTGAAGGTTTATATTTTTTTTATTTTTTTGGGTTTTTTTGGTTTTATGGTTTTTCATGGTGTTTATGGTTTTTTATTTTTTTAGTTTTTTTATGGTTTTTAGAGTTATTTTAATATTTTCAGGGTTTTAAAGTATTCCTTATGTTTTTAGTGGGTTTTGGGGTTTTAAGGATTATTGGGGGTTTTAGGGTTTTAGGGTCTCTAGGGTTTTTAAGGTTTTTAACATTTTTTGGTTTTTAGGGGTTTTAAGAATTTATAGGTTTTTAAGGTTTTATTACGATTTTTAGGGGTTTTAGGGTTATTAAAATTTTTAGTGATTTTATGGATTTTAGGAACATTTTAGGATTCTTATAGTTTTTAAGGATATTATGGATTTTGAGGGGTTTTTTCAGTTTTAGGGTTTATTTTTGAGTTTTTTCCGGGTTTCAATATTTTTAGGGATTTTCAGTATTTTTAGGGTCTTAAAAGGGTTTTACAATTTATAGTTGTATTTTTGAGTTTTAATTTAAATTTTAACAGTTTAATGATTTTTAGAGGGTTTTACGGGTTTTTGGGTGTTTCAAAGATTTTAGTGTCATCAGGGTTTTTAGTGTTTTTAGGTTTTTTGTGGGTTATAAGTGTCATAACATTTTAATATTTTCTCAGGGGTTTTAGGGTTTTTAGGTTCTTTTATTTTTTTATGTATTTTTTGGTATTTTTTATTTTTATTGCTTTTTTAGGGTTTTTAGGGATTATTTGGGGTTTTTGAGTTTTAGGATTTTTAGCATTTTTTAGGTTTTCTAGAGGTTTTGTGTGTTTTTAGGTTTTTAAGGTTTTCTTATGGGATTTCAAAGTTTTTATATTTTTCTATGTTTTTATGGATTTTTAGGGCCTTATAAGGTTTTTTATGTTTTTAGGGATTTTAGGGATTTCTAGGGGTTTTATGGTTTTTAAGGTCATTAGGGCTTTTAGAATTTTTTGGTTTTTTAGGGTTTTTATGATTTTTTTTAAGATTTTGTATATTTGTTAACATTTTTAGGGGTTGAAGGGGGTTTTATATTTATTATTGGTTTTTATGGTTTTATGGGTTTTTAGTTTTTGTTAATATTTTTTGGTATTTTTATGGGTTTTAAGGGTTTTATGGTTTTTAAAGATGTTTAGTATTTTTAGGTTTTTAAGGGCATTAAGTATTTTTTAGTTTTTTCGGGTTTTTAAGTGTTTTTATGGGTTTTAGGGTTTCTCACGTTTTTATAGATTTTAGGACTTTTTTTATAATTTTTATGGTGTTTTAGGGTTTTTAGATATTTTGAGATTTTTATGGGTTTTTAGGACTTTTAATGTTTTTATGGTTTTTAGGATTTTTAGTGTTTTTTTGTGTTTTTAATTCCCTTTAAGGTTTTTATATTTCCAATCTTTTTTAGGGGTTTAAATAGTTTTGATATTTTTTGGTTGGTTTTAGGGTTTTTATGGGATTTTAGGGTTTATAATGTTTTTTGGGAAGAAGCGGTGTGAGGCCAGGATACTCACGACCCCCGTAAAATTTATTAGAGAAAAAATGCAGCAGACAAGGGAGGGGAGGGGTCAAATGACCCACACCCAAAAACCATTTACAACACCAAAACCAAATACCCAAAAAAATAAAGACCAAAAAAGACGCACAGAACAAGTCCAAAAGAGAAGACACAAAAAAAAGAAAGTCAGTCAATATCACCACCAAAGTCATCCAGCTCCACACCGCAGTAACTGAAGCTCGTACCAGGGCCCGCACCCACACTAGTAAAGTAGTAGTCTGATTCAACACCCATATCCATAGAGTCCCAGCCCAACTCTTAGTCCTCTTACATTCTAAGCATCGACAAAAGCTTCTCTCTGGCCCTCTCTTGCTCAGCATTTTGTGAAGCCCACTCCCGCTTATTGACTTTGAGATTTAACTTGACCACCCTGGAGGTGGCCTGGGACGCCATAGGTCGTGGGAGGCCAGATTAATCCTTAGCAATCTTTATGTAATCCTTTCACACCCTTCACTTAGGGGTTTTTATGGGTTTTCAGGTATTTTAGGGTTTTTAGGTTTTTTAAAATTTTGAGTTTTTTAGGGGTTTTATGTGTTTTTATGTTTTAAGGTTTCATTAGGGTTTTGGGGATTTTTTATGGGTTTTTACCTTTGTAGGGATTTTTAGGGAATTTTAGTATTTTATGGTTTTTTGGGTTTTTTAGGGATTTTGAGTGTTTTTATGTTTCGAGGGATTTTTTTTGGAATTTCATGTGTTTTTTTGAGTTTTTAGGGGTTTTACGAATATAATATTTTTTTAATGTTTTTAAGGGATTAAAGGGTTCTTAAATATTTAATTCTCTTATAGAATTTTTAATGTTTTTAGAGGGTTTTATGGGTTTTAGGGTTTTAGGGTTTTTAGTATTTTTATGTTTTAGGTATTTTATGTGTTTCTATGTTTTTAATATTTTATTAGGAGTTTTGGGGGTTTTCAAGGATTTTAGGGTTTTTAAAATTTTAAATTATTTTGTAGAATTTTTGTTTTTTATGATTTTTTGGAATTTTGAGGGGTTTTAATGTTTTTTTACAGTTTTTATGATTTTTACGATTTTTTGGGTTTTGTGTTTTTTAGGATTTTAAAGTTTTTTATAGTTTTTAACATTTTTAGGGGTTTAAATGTTTTTAGGGATTCTTATGGGGTTTTAAGGTATTTATTGGTTTTATAGGTTTTAAGGTTTTTATGGGGTTTTAGGATTTTTATGGGGTTTTTTGGGATTTTAGGGTCTTTTTGGGTTTTTAGTGTTCTTAGGATTTTAAGGGGTTTTAAATGTTTTTAGGGGTTATTAATTTTTTTATGATTTTTTATTTTTTCTTTGGATTTTTAAGGATTTAAGTGTTTTTATGGATTTTGAGGGTTTCTACGGTTTTAAGGGGTTTTTAGGGGTTTTAGGGTTTTAAGTGTTTTTATGGTTTTTTATATTTTTTAATTTTTTTAGGGGTTTTAAAGTATTTCATAGTTTTTAGTGGATTTTTAGTGATTTTATGGGTTTTTATTGTGTTTTCCAGTTTTATGGGTTTTTATGGTTTTTATGGGGTTTTAGGTCTTTTCAAGAATTTTACGTTTTTAGGTTTTTAGAGGTTTAAGTTTTTTTAGGTTTTTAATATTTTCATAGGGTTTTTCTATGTTTTGAGGGTTTTTTATGTTTTAGGTATTTTTTAGTATAAATATGGTTTTTACGGATTTTTAGGGGTTTAGGAGTTTTTAGGGTTTTAGTTTTTTTTGAGTTTTAGGGTTTTTAATGTTTTAGAGTTTTTAATGATTTTAGGGGTTTAATGGGGTTTTTTGAGTTTTTAGTGTTTTTGGACTTTTATGGGGTTTTAGGTGGTTTTAATACTTCTAGGGATTTTAATGATTTTTAGGGGTTTATGGATTTTTAAATTTTTTTAGGGATTTCTGGGTTTTTAGGTTTTTAGGGGTTTTAATTTTTTTTATGTTTTCAATGTTTTCTTCGGGGTTTTACATTTTTTTTTTCATTTTTATGAATTTTTTGGATTTTTATGGTTTTTTAGTATTTTTAAGATTTTTTATGTTTTTTTGGGATTTTAGGTTTTTTGGGGTTTTATGGAATTTTTGTGATTTTAGGGGCTATTTTAGTTTCTTCAGGTTTTACATTTTTTAGATATTTTAACTTATTTAGGTGTTTAGAGGGTCTTTATATTTTTTAGTGTTTTTTTGGTTTTTTAAAGGTTTGATGGTTTTTATGGTTTTTGGGGGGTTTATGGTTTTTATGGATTTAACATTTTTTTGGTATTTTAGGGGTTTAATTTTCTTTTGATTTTTGTGGTTTTATTAGGATTTTTTTTGGTTTTTGGGATTTTTTTACTTTTTATGTAATTTTAGATATTTTTAGGGCTTTTATGGTTTTTAGCATTTTTTTGAATTTTTTGGTTTTTATGTTTTTTAGGTTTTTATATGTTTTTTATGTTTTTAGTGTTCTTTTTTTAGTTTTTATTTTTTAAGGTTTTCATGTTTTTAAGGTTTTTAGTGTTTTTAACATTTTTAGTTCTTTAAAGTATTTTTAGAGTTTTAGTTGGTTTTTAATTTTTTTTCGGGTGTTTAGTATTTTTTACGATTTTAGGGTTTTTATGGTTTGTAGGGGTTTATAGGGTTTTTAGGGTATTTTAGGGGTTTTAGTTATTTATCATTTTTATGTTTTTAAGATTTTAAAGGTTTATTATGTTTTTATGGTTTCCTTATCATTTCACAAGGTTTTTAGGTGTTTTTTACATTTTTAAGAATTTTTAGGAAATTTTGAGGTTTTTAATATTTTTCAGATTTTTTATGTATTTTGAGGTTTTTGGGTATTTTTTAGGGTTTTTAGGGTCTTTGTGGTATTTATAGTTTTTTGGGAGTTTTAGTTTTTTGAGATTTTAGGGTTTTAATGTTTTCAGTGATTTCTTAATGTTTTTAGGGTTTTAAATAGTTTGTATAATTTTAGTGCTTTTACTGATTTTTATGGTTTTATAAGGTTTTTTATGATTTTTAGGGGTTTCTTTGGTTTTTTGAGGTTTTAAGGGTCTTTTAGGTTTTTTAGCATTTTTATGTTTTTAGGGATTTATGCTTTTTTATATTTTTATGGTTTTCCTACTATGAGGGTTTTTTGGGTTTCTTAGTTTTTAGGGATTTTTAGGGATTTTTAGGGTTTTAGGGTTTTTATGTTTTTTTGGGGGTTTAAGGATTTTTGGCATATTTAGAAAAAAATATCATTTTAAGGGTATTAAGTTATATTAATTTTTAAGGTTATCTTTGGATCTTTCAGGGCTTTTAAGGTTTTTTTACATTTTATAATCTTTTAGTGTTTTTTAGGTTTTTATGGTTTTTAGTGGTTTTAGGGATTTTGAGGGTTTTTAGTGTTTTAATGGTATTTTGGGTTTTTAGGGTTTTTTTTGAGTTTTTTAGGGTTTTCAATGTTTTTAGTGTTTTTAACGCTTTTTGGGGTTTAATGTAATTTTAGTGTTTTTAGTTGGTCTTTTAGGGTTTTATGGGGTCTAAAGGTTTTTAGGGGGTTTTAAGCTATTTTTTTTATTATTTTATGGTTTTTTAGGATTTTTAGTAATTTTTAGGTGTTTAAAGTGATTTATCATTTTTATGGTTTTTATTGGATTTTTTTTACGATTTTAGGGTTATTTTATATTTTTAGGGATTTACGGTTTTTTTAGTATTTTTAAGAGTTTTAGGGTTTTTTGGGTTTTTTTTATATTTTTAGGGTGCATTAGGGGTTTTTTGGGGTTTTAAGGGTTTTTAAGGTTTTTATGGTTTCATAGTTTTTACAACATTTTTGGTTTTAAGGGTCTTTTTTTGTTTTTAGCATCTTTAGTCTTTTTAGGGGTTTAAAGGGTTTTTATGTTTTAAGGTTTTCATGGGGCTCTTCAAGTTGTTTTGGGTTTTTACATTTTTCTGGGGTTTTAGGTATTTTTATGAATTTTTAGGGTTTAAAGGATTTTTAGGGTTTTAGGAATTTTTGAGGGTTTTAGCGATTTATAGGTATTTTAGGGTTTTTACATGTTTTTAGTTTTTTATGATTTTCAAAGGGGTTTTTAGGGGGTTTTGGGTTTTCTTACCTTTTAAATAATTTTAGGATTTTTATAGTTGTTTTGGGATTTAATGTATTTTTATGTGTTTTAGGGATTTTGATGGATTTTATGGATTTTTGTTTATTTGGGTTTTAGGGTTTTTTTCATTTTTAGTGGTTTTATGGTTTTTTAGAGGTTTCAAAATTTTTAGGCGTTTAATGGATTTTAGAGTTTTTTTGTTATTGTTAGAGTTTTCTGGGGTTTTAGGGTTTTTTTGGGTTTTAGTGGTTTTTTTTGTTTTTTTGGATTTTTGGGTTTTTTTATAATTTTTATAATTTTTTGTTTTTTAGGAATTTTATGTGTTTTGAGGTTGTCAAGGTTCTTTTAGGGGTTTTCAGGGTTTTTTTTATTTTTGACATTTTTAGGTATTTGTTGTGATATTTTCTTATTTTTATATTATTTAGGGATTTTGTGGGGTTTTGTGGGGTTTTAGAAGGTTTTTAGGAATTTTAAGTTTTTTTTTTTGTTTTTGGGTTTTTGGGTTTTTTGGAGTTTTTTAGGATTTTTATGGTTTTTTAGAGTTCGTAAATTTTTAATGGGTTTAGAGGATTTTTAGATATTTTTGCGGCTTTTTAGTTTTTTTGCAGTTTTAGGGGCTGTTATGGGTTTTTTTGGGTTTTTTTTGGGTTTTGGGTTTTTATGATTTTTAGGGGTTTATAGGGGTTTTAAGGTTTTTAGATTTTTAGGGGATTTAATTATTTTTATGATTTTATTGTTTTCTTAGGGGGTTTCAAGGTTTTAAGAGTTTTTACATTTTTAGGGATTTTTTGGACTTTTGTTTTTTTTTACTATTTTTAGGGATTTTGTGGGTTTCTATGATTTTTAAGGTTGTTATGAATTTTTGGGTTTTTATTGTTGTTTTTGAGTTTTTAGGGGGGTTTATGGTTTTTTAGATTTTAAAGAATTTTTAGGGGTTTAAAGGGTTTCTAGGGTTTTAGTGGTTTTTAGGGATATTATGGGGTTTTAGGGGTTTCTAAGGATTTTAGGTGTTTTATGGGATATAATGTTTCTTGAGTTTGAGTGATTTTAGGTTTTTTAGATTTTTTAGGTTTTTAGGGATTTTAAGTCTTTTTTGATTTTTAAGATTTTATTAGGGTTTTTATAGGTATTTAGAATTTTTATACTTTTAGGTATTTGTAGATATTTTTTTTTATTTTTATGGGGTTTTAGTCTTTTTAGATATTTTGAGGGTGTTTAGAGTTTTTTGGGGTTTTTATGTTGTTAAAATTCTTTAAATTTTTAGGGGTTTTAATTGTTTTTATGTTTTAAGGTTTTCTTATGGATTTTCAGGGTTTTTTATGTTCTATGGAATTTTAGATATTTTTTATGATTTTTATTGTTTTTAGTTTTTTAGGGGTTTTTTGGGGTCTGAGAATTCTTAGGGTTATTTTAGTTTTTTGGGGGTTGTAGGGTTTTTGTTTGAGTTTTTAGGTTTTTAAGGTTATTTAGAGGTTTTTTTAAAAATTTATAGGAATTTAAAGCATTTTTAGAGTTTTTATTGAGGTTTTAGTTTTTTATGGGGTTTTATGATTTTTAATGTTTTTATGGGTTTTATAGTTTTTATGATTTTTAGGGTTTTTAGTGTTTTATATATTTTTAGGGGTTTTTAGTGTTTTTAGATTTTTATAGTTTTCTTAGGGGTTTTCAAGGTTTTTAGGGTTTTTATGTTTTTACGTATTTTTAGGGATTTTTTTGGTTTTTTATTTTTTATGGATTTTAATGATTTTTAGGGGTTTTATGGTTTTGTTTAGTTTTTATATTTTTTTTAATTTTTTATGGTTTTAAAGGTTTTTATAATTTTTAACATTTTTATGGGTTTAATGGTATTTTAATGTTTTATGTGTTTTAGAGTTTTTATCAGTTTTTGTGGTTTTTATGTTTTTAAGGGTTTTTAGCATTTTTAGGGTATTTTTAGGTATTTATAATTTTTGAATTTTTTGAAGAGTTTTCAGTATTTTTAAGTTTTTATGGTTTCTTAAGGGGTTTTCATGGTTTTCATGATTTTAGGAATTCTTATGAATTTCTTATTATTTTAATGGGGTTTTATGTATTTTTTTTGGATTTTAGGGTTTTTTGGGGTTTTGTGTGTTTTTTACATTTTAAGGTTTTCTTAGGGGTTATCTAGGTTTTTAGGGGTTTTCATTTTTTAGGGATTTTTAGGGATTTTTAGGGATTTTTGGGATTTTATGGTTTTTAGGGTTTTAGGAATTTTTGGGGCAGTTAGGGTTTTTTTTGTTTATGTTTATTTTGTTTTTACTCTTTTTATTACCTTATAGTTTTAAAGGTTTTCAGAATTTTTTAATGTTTTTAGGGTTTTAAACGTTTTTTAGGGTTTTATAGATTTATAGAGGGTTTTCATGGGCTTTAGGTTTTTTTACGTTTTTAGGAATTTTGGGGGGATTTTCATCATTTTTATGATTAAGTGTTTTTAGGGATTTTAGGGGTTTTGGGGTTTTAGTTTCTTTTGGCTTTTTTGATTTTTTGGGTTTTGAGGTTTTTTTTTTGAGTTTTTAGAGTTTTTATGCATTTTTAGAGTTTTTATCTTTCTTAGGGGTTTCAACGGTTTTTATATTTTTAGTGGTTTTTGTTTGTTTTTAGGGTTTCTATGATTTTTAAGTGTTTTTATAGTTTTTAGGGTCTTTAGAGTTTTTAAGGGTTTTTAGTGTTTTTACATTTTTAGGAGTTTTAAGTGTTTTTAGTTTTATGTGGATTTCTTAGGGTTTTTTATGTTTTAATATATTTATAGGGATTTTAAGGTTTTTTTTGGTTTTTAGGGTTGTTATGTTTTTTTTGGGTTTTTAGGTTTTTTTTGTCTTTTTGGGGGTTTTAATGTTTTTAGAGTTTCTAACGTTTCTTGGGATTTAATGCGTTTTTAGAATTTTATTGTTTTTTTTGTTTTTATGGTTTTTAGTGTTTTTAACAGTTTTTGGGGATTTTTTTGGTTTTTTAGTTTTTTGGTATTTTATGGATTTTCGGGTATTACTGTGTTTTATGTTTAGGGGTTTTAAGTGTTTTTAGGATTTTAAGGTTTTCTTAGGGGTTTTGAAGGTTTTTAGGATTTTTTTACGTTTTTAGGTATCTTTAGGGATTCTGAGTACTTTTATGGTTTTTAGGGTTTTTAGGGTTTAGGAATTTAATAGGCTTTTAGAAATTTTTTATATTTTTAGGGGTTTTATGCGTTTTTAGGTTTTTAAATCTTTCTAAGTGGTTTTCATTATTTTTCAGGTTTTAACGCTTTTAGGTATTTTTGGGTTTTTTATATTTTTATGGGTTTTCATTGTTTTTATGGTTTTTGAGGGTTTTAGGGCAGAAGAGTTGTGAGGCCAGCCTATTCCCGACCCCCTAAGAATTTATTATGAAAAAAGGAACAACAAACAATGGAGGAGAGGGGTCAATCAACCCACACCCAAAAACACTTACAACCCAAGACACCAAAGACCCAAAAAATAGAAAAATCAAAAAAGAAAAAAAAACACAAATCTAAACACAGCAGCAGCTTTAGAACCACTAGCGTCATCACCTTCACCACCACGCAGAAAAACAGTAACCAACACCAAGCACCAGAAAATTTTATGACATTCCATCCAAGTAGCAGCCATCACCAAACAACTTAAGAACCGGAAATCAGTACCTCCTATCCAGTCAACTTCAAGCATTTCACCCCAAGTACCATAACCAAAAACATACATCCAACGCCCCTCATCATCACCAAAAGCTAGAACCCACAACGATTCACAACCAAACCCGCCATAACCCAGAGACCCAAAGTCCAACCTAGCAGCCAGAACACGACACAGCTTAGCAAGCCCACAATCAGCAAACAACGCTTCATCTCACGCATCAGATCCATCAATCAGCACAAGCAGCATCTCCCAACCAAACCAGCCATACACATAACCAAAAGTACCACAGACTGACAAATAACCCCGATCATAGCACACCTTAAACCATCACACATCAATAGCATTAAACAAAAACAAATCCGACGAACCAGGAAAACAGACCTGTATCATCAGAGCACCTAGTTGACCAACAGATCAGAGATCCGACACCACAGACAAACCGATGAAAATCCTTCCAAAACCAGCATCCTCCGTCATATAACTAAATAGAAACCAAAGCACTCCAGACCTCAGATCTGCGAGCATCCTCATCACCGAACACCAATAGGATGAAAGCATCACGTTTCCCCGCTACTGAAAACAAACTCTGCGGAAGCCCAAACCCCAGGAGGAAGTCATCAGAGAAGTCCAAACTCCAACCGTCAATGAGACCTTGTCCACCAATGATTCCCTTGCCGCCTTCATCCGGGCCACTGCAACCTTTTCTGATGAGTTACTTTTATGGGTTTTTGTGTGTTACTGTTTCTTTGGATTTTAAAGAGGTTTTAGATATTTTTAATAGTTTGAGGGATTTAAATGGTTTTTAGAGTTTTTTGTGGGTTTTATGGGTTTTATAGGTTTTTATGGTTTTTTTTATGGTTTTTTGGGTTTTTATGGTTTTAGGGTTTTTAGGGAAAGGAAGGTGCGAGGCCAGGCTATTCCTGACCCCCCAAAATTATTATAAAAAGGGACACGATAGACAATGGAGGGGCGGGGTCAAACAACCCACACCCAAAACCCTGGAAACCCCCACATAAAAAATTCCAAAAGGCCTAAAAAAACGTAGAGACAACTAAGGAACAAAATCACCATCCCCATAAGGGTCCCCATCAGCACCATAGACCGAGGAAGCATCTGATTCCACCAACTCCCATTTATAAGATTCATATTTCTTAAGGAAGGCTGCACAATACTTCATGAGTTCCACATCCATATTTTCTTTGGAAGCCCAGTCTTCCCTACCATGAGCATCTCCTTTACATTTTCTTGCCTTGGAGGAGGCCCTAGTAGCCATTGGCCTAGGTAGGGAGGAATAGTCCCTCATAGCCCTCTGTTTCACTGGAGGGTCACTTGTCACCTTAGCCTTTCTTTGGGATATGTCAGCAGGCACAACCATGTCACCCTGCCTACCTAATTCAGGATCAGACCACGACCTTATCTTTTGATTATAGCCATAGGAGCTAGAGAGACCCATCATCGCCTTCTCCCTCTTAATCCTATCCAAGATGGCATACATAAGGTCATCGCGGTCCCCAAAAATTTATCCAAGCCTTATGTGTTCATCATTCTCATCCCTAAGAAAGACCACTGGCTATAGGTCTGGATTTTGAAAGATATATTTTATATGTTTCTCAAGCAAGATTTCCGAATAGTCCAACATAATCGGATTAGATAGCTCAACACAGGGGGGAAACTTCTTGAACAGAACAAGATCCGAGTTCTTGTCAGACATCTCAATGCTCCTCTTATCAGCATGAAGGCTATCAAGTTCCTGCATGGGCTGCAGGGCATCACTTAGACAAAATCCTGGCATAGCAGAATCCAACAGCACTTGCTCCGAAAAATGCACAGTTTGTGGGGGGTGTTCCACACCCAAGACCCTTGAACAATAATTAGGGGAAGGTAGGTCCGAATCCTGGAGGACATCAACAGCCACCACCTCTTGCAGTTCCTGTCCCCCTAACCCCTTCCTCAGTTCCCACAGAGTCCAAAGGGTCCAGGACATTGAATTGAGTTGAGGATAAAACCAGCTCATAACCACGTCCAATAGCTTCTAGAGGGCTTGGAAAAATCACCCTATCTATCTCATGGAATTCTGGACTTAATTCCATGCTCATGTCCCTGCTAGGATCAAGTTGTAAGAGCACAACCCCAACGCCACCCGAAATGTCATCCCCCACTACAAAAGAGGCATCACCCCCAGTCCCAAATCACCCTTCATTAATTTAAAGATGTCCTTGACCAAGAGTTTCTCCTCAGAACCCTACCAGGGGGATGATCCCTCTCCCTCTATCTTGTCTCCCCTCCGAGCATCTAGTAGAGATACCCAAGGAGCATCATTCCTCACCTATAGGTCCCCTGTTGAGTTGAACATTGTGGAGATGGCCTCCTTGCCACACCTAACCACAATGACATCACTATGTCTGCATTCCCTTTTTATATGACCAAGAGTAAAGCACGAGACACAGTAAATCTCCCATGATTTTAACACCACCGACTACTTCCATCGAAGCTCTTCACCAATTTCAATCTAGAAGAAGTAATCTGGTTCTTTCGAGACATCAATTTCAACACAAACCCTTAGGGAAACTGAATGAAAAAGGGCCCTGGTTTGACTATCCACACACAGAAACCGTCCGACCAAATTTCCCAGCATAATAATAATGGACAAGTTTTTAAAGGGTAGGGGGAGATCAGGGAACGTTACTCAGATTGTCATCAGTGGGGAGTCATGATTTAAATGGAAGACAAAGTTCCACTAGAAGAGGGAGAAGCAAGCAACATCACACCTGCGAGGAGCTGTTGACCAGGCCCGGATAAGGTCTTCCTCCGATGAGAACCGAATAAAAATACGGCTGGAGTCAACCAAACCAACAGTGGCGTGGTCCCTGATATCCCAATGCTCGAATAAAAACCTATCAAAAACATCAACCGGGGGACGCCAGTTCAAAAAAATGGCTACTAGGGTTAGGCTATGGAGGTCAGAGGCCTTGTTGAACTCCGTAATTGATAGAAAAAGCTTCGACAGCCCTTTTTGAAAATCTATCACCTTAGGGAAGAGTTCAATCTGTGGGAAAGCAGGAAGCGAATTAGGATCTGAGAAAGATGAGAATCTGTCTTTAATAGGGGTAAAGGTGGCCCCGACCTTTTTGAGCGGGGAGGCCAGGGTGCAACCATGGAATCATCTTCAAGCCAGTGACGAAGTGGAAGGAGCGCCATCATAGGAACAGAGTGGACGACCTTGTAGATCACCTTTGTATTGGAAATACCCAGGGGAGTTAGTACTCATGGGACCAGAGATGGTATAGGCTACCACATAGAAGGTGTAGATCATCCAGGAGCGGATGAAGACTGCACAGATTAGGTAGAAGTCATATGCCGACAGGAGACAGAGACCTTTAGAGTTCGGGGATTGGGTGGCATTTTTGGAGGTTCCAGTGGAGATTGAGGATCGACAGGAGAGATTCCTTCATGGGAAATCAATACATTTGGTGCGTGTGCATTGGAAACACAAGAACCTCTAGGAGAGCACATGGGAGCGGGATGCTCAGATTTGTGATCAGTACCCCCACTTGTTTTTCCTAGTTTTTGTATTGTGGCTTTCGGGGATGCAAAGCCCTAATGTGGGGAGAATGTAAAGTCCCGGAAATTCTATGTAATTTTTTTAATTACATAAGAATTTTTCAAGACTTCAAAATCAGAAAGCGCTTGATTCCGAGGCCTCGAGTGCCCGGAATGATCTGTCGAAGTTTTGTTAAGCTTTAATTAGTGCGTGTAAGTAGTTTTCTAGAAAAATTGGAATAACTCTTAAAAGGTTACTCGGATCAAAAATCTAAGGGTGACTTTGCGCTCAGGATGGTGGTTTTACCTTAAGAGCGACTTAAGTTTAGTCGTTGCGGGCCTCCTGTGAGAAAACCCAAAAATGGCATAACCGTAAATAAAATAATCAAATAAATTATTTTATTTTTAAAATGCTTATAACTCACAAACGGTATATCAGATTAAAAATATGAGACCACCACTGAACTCATGAGGGCATGCTTTATTTAAGAAGACACTAACTTTGGCTGGTGCAAGCCACTAGTGAAAGTTAGTTTTTGGCCGTAAATAAAATAATTACGTGATAATTATTTTATTTTAAAATCCTAGTTGAGATGACTTAAATAAAACTTTTGAAAACACACACACAATCGGTGTTTTTGTGCACTGAGTCAGAAATCAGAAGTCGGGGTCCTGGTGTATGGATACGTCGATCGCCACACCAACACTGGACTCCCTAAACTGAGAACCACACTCACTACCCTTAACACTCTTGCTTCACAGAAATGAAAGATCAGAGTCCTATGTTCTGTGGTAGAAATGACTCCTCTATTACCAATTTGTCATGACCCGTCCCCCGGGGCCCGTGCTGTGACTACCCCAAGCCCGCCTTCCATAAGTCAGGGGATGGTGACTAGCACCAAAGGCATAATTCCCTAAAACTGGGAAGGCACAGACTTTATAATATGTAAACGCACACAACAGAACACACAACTGGATACAAAACACTAGGTAAACTGTATAAAAAAAGAGTGATGAAAAGTAAAAGGGGCCAGAAATACAAGCCCAACTGTAAAGTACAAGGAACTGGAAGTACAAGTACAACTAAAGAAAGGAAAAACAGCTATTGGGTCATCCTCCAGGATTACTACCTGAAGAGTAGGTACAGAAACCCTCCTCAGCACTCCACATCCATCAATCTCCTCCGTGTACCGAATCTTCGTAAGGTCCACCTCTGGGTACCATCCAGTCCTGGTACTCTCAGCCTCAGTCAGCACTGTCTGTCATCTGTATCCAATACAATAAGGTGCGAGCATAGCCCGTGCAGGGGTGGGTATAACGATACTCAGTAGGGACACCGATAACCTCAAGGTCTCCCAAATCCACCAAGGATAAACCAAAAAGTAAGGAAAGAACAGATAACCCTACTTAGGTATATGCCCATACACATACCTAATTTATTAAGTAATCCATCTCAAACATGAGTAAAAAACAAAATTATTAACTCAGCTCAAACAGTATTTTTTGACATTATCGAAACCTCAGATGCTGGAGAACTCCTACTCAATCGAGTACAGTGGGCCTCCCGCATCACACAGAGGTACTTCCCACTAACATTGGACTACTAAGGTACTCCTCCTTTCGAGTACCATGGCTCTCCTGCATCACACAGAGGTGCTCCCCACCGTGGGTTTGCTGCCACACCCAGGTGCTCCCCCTCATAGCCTACAGAGGTACTCCTCCTGTCGAGTACCGTGGGTCTGCCGCATCACCAAGCGCACTCCTCCACCATGGGTCTGCCGCCACAACCAGGTTCTCTCCACTGGGCCAGTCAAGTCACTCTGAGTCAAACGATCAATAGTCATCAAGTCTCATCTAGCTACTAGGTTCCCACAAAAAATCGTAGTGGTTTTAGAGTTTTTAGCATTTTTAGGGATTTTGTAGTTTTAAATTATTTTTATACTTTTAAGGTTTTTATTGGGTTTTCTTGGTTTTTATTATTCTCTACATTTTTAAAGATTTAGGTTTTTTAATATTTTTTTCTTTTTATGGTTTTTAGGGACATTGAGGGTTTTTTGGGTTTTTAAGGTTTTTTTGAGTTTGAAGTGTTTTAGAGGTCTTTAATAGTTTTTTTTTTGACAATTTTAGTGATTTAAAGGGGTTTTGTAGTTTTGAGTGTTTTGTGGTTTTTATGGGTATTAAGGGTTTTTAAGGTTTTTATATTTTTTCTTGGTTTTTAGTGTTTTTAGGGTTTTTATTACTTTTAGGTTTTTAGGGTTTTAAGTGTTTTTTTGGTGTTTAAGGATTTATCAGGGTCTTCAGGTTTTTAGGGTTTTTAATGTTTATAATAATTTTAAGGTTTTTATGGGTTTTTAGATTTTAGAGAATTCGAGGGGTTTTAGTGTTTTTAAGGATTTAGAGTTTTTTATTTTTTATTTGGTTTTACAAGTTTTTTTCTATTTTTTGGGTTCTTAAAGGTTTTTATACATTATAACGTTTTTAGGGTTTTAATGGGGTTGTAGAGTTTTTACGGGATTGTTAGGGTTTTATGGGTTTTAATGGGTTTTAAAGGTTTTTATGGGGTTTAAAGGTTTTAAGGGTTTTAGTATTTTTAGGGTCTCTAGGGGTTTTTAGGTTTTTAAGGGTTTTACGTGTTTTTAGGATTTAATGTTTTTCTAAGGGGTTTTAATATTTTTAGGTATTTTAGGTATTTTTTAGAATTTTTATGGGTTTTAAAGGATTTTGAGGGTTTTTATGTCATCTTAGTGTTTTTAGGTTTTTATGGTTTTTATGGTTTTTAGGTTTTTTTGTGTTTTATAGGGTTTTTAATATTTTTTAAGGGATTTTTACATTTTATAGCGCTAAAAGTGTTTTTAGAATTTTTTTTGGTATTTTACAATTTTTATGGGGTTTTAGAGTTTTATAGGTTTTCTGGGTTTTATGGGTTGTAATGCTTTTATGGGTTTTAAGGTTTTTAGGGTATTTTTGAGTTTTTAGTGGTTTTTAGTGGTTTTTAGTGTTATTTAGTTTTTGTGAGTTTCTTAGGGATTTTTATGGTTTGTATGTTTTTTACACTTTTTTGTATTTTTTAGGATATTTAGAATTTTTATTGGTTTTTAGTGTTTTTAGGGATTTTGGGTGTCTATGATTTTTATTGTTTTAGGGGTTTTAGAGTTTTTTTTAATTTTTTAGGATATTTAAATATTTTTAGGTTTTAAAGGTTCTCTAGGGGTCTTCAAGGGATTTGAGGGTATTTACGTTTTTATGGATTTTTTTAGATTTTTAGTATTTTTATGCATTTTACGGTTTTTAGGGATTTTGAGGGTTTGAAGGGTTTTTATGATTTTTTTGGGTTTTAGGGGTTTTTTGAGTTTGTATGATTCTATGGTTTATTAGAGTTTTTAATGTTTTAAGGCTTTAAATGGGTTTTAGAGTTTTTAGTGTTTTTTTGGGTTTTATTGGTTTTATGCATTTTAAGTTTTTTAGGATTTTAAATGGTTTTTAGGGTTTGTAGGGTTTTAGTGCTTTTAGGGGTTTTAGTGTTTTTTAGGTTTTTAGGGGTTCAAAGTGTTTTTATGTATTTAAAATTTTCCTAGTATTTTAGGTTTTTTAGAGGTTTTTATGTTTTCATATATATTTTTAGGATTTTTATGGTTTTGTAGGGTTTTAAGGGGTTTTGAGGTTTTTTAGGGTTATCTTGGGGTTTGGGGGTTTTTAGAATTTTTAGGTTTTTAGGGGTTTTAAGAGTTTTTAGGTTTTTATAGTTTCATTGGGTTTTAATATTTTTTTTTTCATTTTTAGGTAATTTTAATATTTTTATGTATTTTAGTGTTTTTATGGATTTTGATGGATTTTGGGGACTTTTAGGGTTTTACCATTTTTTGGGGGTTTTAGATTTTTCGGCTTTTTAGGGATTTTAAGGGGTTTCAGAGTTTTTTATGTTTTTAGGGGTTTAAAGGGGTTTTATAGTTTTTAGTGGTTTTTAGGGATTTCAAGGGTTTTTTATGGTTTGTAGTGGTTTTATGATTTTAGGGGTTTTTAAGTCTTTTAGGGTCTTTTAGGGTTTTAAAAATTTTAGGTTCTTTAGTGGTTTTAAGAAATTTTATGTTTTTAAGGTTTTCTTAGGGGTTTTAGGGTTTTTTGTGTTTTTTAATGTTTTTATGGATTTTTAGGGAATTTGAAATATTTTTTATGGGTTTTTAGAAGTTTTAGATATTTTGAGGTATTTTTACCGTTTCTTGGGTTTTATGATTTTTTTGGGATGTTAGCATTTTTTAGGTTTTTTGGGGATTTAAGTGTTTTAGGTTATTAAGGTTTTCTTATGGATTTTATGGTTTTTTATGTTTTTAGTGATTTTTATATGTTTTTTAATATTTTTATGGGTTTATAGGGTTTTTAATGGTTTTTAGGATTTTTATGGGTTTTTAGGATTTTTTTGAGTTTTTAAGGGTTGTTAAGATTTTTTTGATTTTTTAACTTTTTTAAGGTTTAAAGGATTTTTATAGTTTTAGGTGGTTTTTAACTTTTTCATGGTTTTTAGAGTTTTTATATTTTTAGGGGTTTATGTTTTTTAGGGGTTTTAGGATTTTTAATGATTTTTTGAATTTTAGGGGTTGTAAGTGTTTTTACTTTTTTTTGGTTTTTTTATGTTTTCAAGGTTTTTAAAGTTCTTTACATTTTCAGTATTTTTTAATTTTTTTAGAATTTTTATGGGTTTTAGGGTTTTTAGATATTTAGTGGGTTTGTAAGTTTTTTAGGGTTTTTTGAATTTTTAGGTTTTAAATGGGTTTTAGTTTTTTTAGGTTTCTCATTTTTTCTTAGTGATTTTCATGGTTTTAGGGTTTTTTATGATTTTATTTATTTTTAGAGATTTTAAATAATTTTTATAGTTTTAAAGTTTTTATGGATTTTGATGGTTTAAGGATTTTTAGTGATTTTAGGGGGTTTAGGAATTTTTTGATTTTTTAGGTTTTTCTGGGGTTTTTAGAGTTTTTAAGGAATTATCTTGTTTCTTAACATTATTTGGGTTTTAATTTTTTTTATTTTTTTATTCTACTTTTAGTGTTTTTATGGGTCTTAGGGGTTTTATGATTTATAGGGGTTTTATGGTTTGGGGGGGAGGTAAGGGGTTTTAGGTTCTTTTTAATGTTTTTAGGATTTTTAGTGTTTTTAGGTTTGTTAAGGGTTTTATGTATATTCAGGTTTTTAGAGTTTTCTTAGGGGTTTTTAGTGTTTTAATGTTTTTTATGTTTTGAGGGTTTTTAGGTTATTTTAATATTTTTATGTTTTAATGATTTTTATTTATTTTTAGGGGTTTTAGGGTTTTAGGTTTTTTAAAATTTTGATGTTCTTTAAGGGTTTTAATTATTTTTAGGTTTTGAAATTTTTCTTAGTGTTTTTATTGTTTTAATTTTTTTATGTTTTTAGGGATTTATAGGTATTTTTTAGAATTAATTATGGTTTTTAGAGTTTTTAGTGATTTGGAGGGGTTTTCTGGGTTTTAATGTTTTTTTGGATTTTTAGGGTTTTTATGAGTTTTTAGGGGCAGAAGATGTGTAAGGCCAATTTTATGAGTTTTTAGGGTTTTAAGGTTTTTAAAGTTTTTAGGGATTTAAATTTTTTTTAGAGTTTTTAATGGGTTCTTAGGTTTTTTTGAGGATTTATGTTTTTATGGGTTTTATTGTTTTAAAGGGGTTTAATGGTGTTTTGTGTCTTTTTAGGGTTTTTAGCGTTTCTTAGGGATTTTATTTTTTTTATTTTTTAAGGTTTTCTCAGGGTTATTACGGGATTTTTATATTTATAGGGATTTTTATCGATTTTTAAGGATTTTTAGGGGTTTTAGGGGCTTTGAAACTTTTTAGGGGTTTTAGAGTTTTTAGGATTTTTAGGGTTTATAAGTGTTTTTAGGTTTTTATGGTTTTGTTCGGGTTTTTCAGTGTTTATAGGGTTTTTATATTTTTATTTATTTTTAGATAATTTTTTTGTTTTTATGTTTTTTTAGGGTTTCTAAGGTTTTTAATGTATTTACAAGTTATTTAAGTGTTTTTATGTTTTTGATGGTTTGTTTTGGGGTTTTAGGGTTTGTCTCAGATATTTAGGGTTTTAAGGGTTTTTATAAATTTTTATCTTTTTAGTGTCTAAAAGGGGTTTTAGATTTATTTGTATTTTTAAGGGTTTTAGGGTTTTAAAGGTTTTTCAGGGTTTTCATGGGTTAAGCGTTTTTAGTATTTTTAGGGTATTTTTAGGTTTTTTTACCATTTTTAGGTTTATTAGGGGGTTTAAGTGTATTTAAGGTTTTATTAAGATTTTTAGGGTTTTAAGGGTTTATATGTTAATAGGGATTTTAGGGATTTTATGGGTTTTTAGGATTTTAAAATATTTTTAAGTATTTTAAGGTTTTTTTAGGGTTTTTTGGGATTATATGTTTTTTTTGGGTTTTATAGTTTTTTATTGTTTTTAGGGTTTTTCTATTTTGGTAGATTTTTATTATTTTTAGGTGTCTTTCGAGTTATTAAAAAAATTTAGGGTTTGTTTTGTTTTTTTTTGGATTTTAAGGTTTTTTTGGAGGTTTATGGTTTTCAGTGGTTTTTAGAGTTTTAGGGTCTTTCGAAGGTTTTTAGCGTTTTTAGTGATTTTAGTGGTTTTAGTGTTTTTATGGGTTTTAGGGGTTTTAAGTGTTTTTAGGTTTTTAATGTTTTCTTAGGGTTTTTGGTTTTTTATATTTTTAGGAAATTTTAGGGTTTTTTTTATTTTATTTTGATTTTTAGGAATTTTATGGATTTTAAGAGTTCTTAGGGTTTTTAGGTTTTTAATGGTTTTTAGGGTTTTTATCAATTTTTTATAGTTTTTAGGTGTTTCATTTTTTTTTTGATTTTCAAGTTTTCATTGGGTTTTCATGATTTTTACATTTTGTTTTTCTTTTCATAATTTTTTAGAATTTTTTGTTATTTTTATGGATTTTAGGGGTTTTATAGATTTTGAGGGGTTTTAAGGATTTTAGGATTTTAATAGTTTTTTGGGGATTTAGGGTTTTTTTAGTTTTTTATGATTAGAAGGATTTTTTGTGTTTTTAATATTTTAGGGTTTTGATGGTTTTTAATATTTTTTTTGGATTTTATGGGGTTTTAGGAGTTTTTTTTTGTTTTTTAAGGTTTTTATGGGTTTTATGGTTTTTAGTTGGGTTTATATTTTTAGGGTCATTCAAGTTTTTTAGGGTTTTTAATATTTTTAGGGTTTTTAGGTGTTTTAATTCCTTTTAGGTTTTTATGGTTTTCTTAGGGGTTTTAAGGATTTTGAGGTGTTTTAGGGATTTTAGGAGTTTTAATGTTTTTTAGCGTATTTATATTTTTGGTTGGTTTATTTTTTTAGGTTTTATTAGTGGTATTCAGGGTTTTTTAATTTTTATTGATTTTTGATATTTTTTAGGAATGTTATGGTATTTGGGGTTTTTAGGTATTTTGATTATTTTTAGGGATTTTAAGGTGTTTATGGTTTTGGGGATTTTGTTGGATTTTTTATTTTTTGGGGGTTATAAGGTTTTTTAGAGTTTTTAATTTGTTTAGGGGTTTAAAGTTTTTATATATTTTATAAGGTTATTATGGGGTTTCATGGGTTTTTATGGTTTTTATTGATTTGATGGTTTATAGGGGATTTAGAGTTTTTTTGTTATTTATTTGGTTTTTTAGTGTTTTTAGCGTTTTTAGATTTTTATGGTTTTTAAGTGTTTTTTGTTTTTTAAGATTTTGTTTGGATTTTTCAATATTTTTATGGCCTTTAAATTTTTATGGATTTAAAGGGTTTTTTAGTTTTTTTAATTAATTTTAGGGTTTTTATGAATGTAGAGAGGTCTTAGGTTTTTAGGATATTTAGGGTTTTAAAAGTTTTTCTTGGCTTTTTAGGATTTTTTATGGTTTTTGTTTTTTTAAAGTTTTTAGGCTTTTTAGGGTTTTTACTAATTTTAGGTTTTAGAGGTTTTTTTGTGTTTTGAGGTTTTTAATATTTTCTTAGGGTTGTTCACATTTTTAGTGTTTTTTAGGTTTTTAGGGATTTTTACGTATTTTTAGGAATTTTATTGTTTATTGGGGTTTTAAGGACATTGAGGATTTTTGGGAATTTTTGAGTTTTTTGGGTGTTTATGGTTTTTATAGTTTTTAACATTTTTAGGGTTTAAAAGGGTTCTTAGATTTTATAGATTTTTTTTTGTTTTTTTTTGGTTTTAGTGGTTTTTACGGTATTAAGGGATTTTTATTTTTTTAGGGTTTTTATAGTTTTTATGTTTTTTGGGAGTTTTATCTATTTTTAGGTTTTTTAGGTTTTTATATGGGTTTTAGGGGATTTCAACTTTTTTACGTCTTTAGGAATTTTTAGGGATTTTTTAGGATTTTTATGGTTTTATAAGGCCTTTAGAGATTTTGTGTGTTAAATGGTTTTTATGGTTTTTATGGATTTTTATGGATTTTTTATTTTTTTAGAGTTTTTATGGTTTTTAGAGTTTTTTTTTAACTTTTTAGGGGTTTAAAGTATTTTTATAGTTTGTAGTGGTTTTTAGGGGTTTCAATGTTTAATTGGGTTTTATGGTTTTTTTTGGGTTTTAGGATATCTAGTTTTTTTAGGTTTTTAAAGGTTTTAAGTGTTTTTAGGTTTTAATGGTTTTATTAGTGTTTTCAAGGTTTAATGGTTTTTTTCATTTTCTGGGATTTAAGGGGGGTTTTAGGAATGCTATAGTTTTTTACAGTTTTAGCGATTCTGAGGGTTTTTAGGATTCTTCTGGTGTTTATAAGTTTTTTGGGTTTTTAGGGTCTTTTGAGTTTCTTAGTGGTTTTAAGGGTTTTTAGAGTTTTTTAATGTTTTTAGGGGTTTAAATGGTGTTTAATGTTTTTAGTAGGTTTTTATGGTTTTTATTTTTTAGGTCTTTTAATGTCCTTAGGTGTTTTAATGTTTTTATGGGATTTTAGGGTCTTTTTTTGGGTTTTAGGATTTTTAGGTTTTTAAGGGTTTAATTATTTTTTAGGATTTTTAAGGTTTTCTTATAGATTTTTAGGGTTTTAGGGTTTTTTGCATTTTTAGGGATTTTTAAGGATTTTTATGTTTTTTTAGGTTTTAGTGATTTGGAGGGTTTTTAGGGTTATATGCGTTTTTATGAAGTTTTTAGATTTTTTATGTTTCTAGGGGTTTTAAGTATTTTTAGGTTTTTAAGGATTTATTAGGGATTTTCCAGGTTTTTAGGGTTTTCTACATTTTTATGTACTTTTAGGTATTTTTTAGGATTTTATGGGTTTTCTGGGTTTTTAGAGAATTATTTTTTATTAAGAGTTTTTTGTTTTTTGTAGGTTTTTAGTGTTTTTTTGTGTTTTCAAGGGGTTTAGTGTTTTTTAACATTTTAGGTGTTTAAATGGTATATAATGTTTTTAGTGGTTTTAGTGATTTTTAATGTTTTTAGAGGTTTTTTGGGGTTTTAGGGGTTTTAGGGTCTTTAAAGTTTTTTTTATCATTTTTAGGTTGTTAGGGTTTTTTTTTGTTTTTACATTTTTATAATTTTATTTAGGTTTTATAAATTGTTTAGGTTTTTTTTTGTTTTATTTAGGATTTTTAGGTGTTTTAGGTATTTTAGGGATCTTGAGGTATGGGTGGGTTTTATGATTTTATGTTTTTAGGGATTTTATAATTTCTAGGTTTTATGGGTTTTAAGTGTATTTTGGTTTTTGAAGGATTTCTTAGCTATTTTCTTAGTTTTAGGGGTTTTTTACATCTTTATGAATTTTTATGGTTGTCTTATTTTTGTTTTATTTTTTAGTTGTTTAGTGGGTTTTTATGTTTTTTTTGTTTTTTTTTGGGATTTTTGGGATTTAGGTTTTTTTGAGTTTTTTACAGTTTTTATGGTTTTTGAGTTTTTAATTATTTTATGGGTTTAAATAGTTTTTATAGTTTATAGTTGTTTTTAGGGGTTTTATGTGATTTTATTATTTTAAAGGACTTTGGGGGTTTTATAGATTTTTTGGATATTTTAGGATTTTTAGGGTTTTTAGAGTTTTTTTATGTTTTTAGGGATTTTATGTCTTTTTGTTTTTAAGGTTATATTAGTGGTTTCCAGAGGTTTTAGAGTTTTTATGTTTTTAGGATTTTTTAGGGATTTTACAAGTTTATGATTTTTAAGGTTTTTAAGTATTTTGGGGAATTTTTGTTTATTTTTGGGTTTTTACTGTTTTTAGCTTTATTACGTTTTTATGGGATAAAAGTTTTTTTAGTTTTTAGGGTTTTATTCAGGATTTTAATTGTTTTTAAGGGTTTTTATATTTTTCATATTTTTAGGGATATTCTAATATTTTTATAGTTTTAAGTATTTTTAGTAATTTTGAAAGATTTATTGGTTTTTAGGATATTTAGGGTGTTTATGCTTTTTTTGGGGTTTTGGGATTTTTTTTGTATTTTTAGGGTTTTAAGGTTCTTTTTATTTTTTAATGTTTTTAGTGGTTTATAAGGTGTTTAGAGTTTTTTTAGGGGAGGGGGTATGGTATTTATGTGTTTTTAGTGTTTTTGAGATTTTTATGGAGTATTTTTTTTTTGTGGATTTTAGGGTTTTTATGTTTTTTAGTGGGTTTTAGGTGTTTGAAGTGTTCTTAATTTTTTAATGTTTTCTTCGGGGTTTCTATGTTTTAAGTAATTTTTATTCTTTTAGGGATTTTAGGTATTTTTAGGATTTTTATTAGATTTTATGATTTTTAGGGATTTTGAGGTTTTAAGCGTTTTAAGGATTTTGTGTGTTTTTTTAGGTTTTTAGGGGTTTTAAGTGTTTTTAGTATTTTAAGGTATTATTAGGGGTTTTCTAGGTTTTTAGGGTTTTTATATTTTTAGTAATTTTTAAGGGTTTTTTAGGATTTTATGGTTTTTAAGGTCTTTAGGAATTTTCAGGGTTTTTAGGATTATTTGGGTTTTTAGGGTTTTGAGGGGGTTTTTTAGTTTTTAGGGTTTTTAAGGTTATTTGGAGTTTGTTTTCAGATTTTTTGGGATTTAAAGAGTTATTAGAGTTTTTAGTGGGTTTTTATGGTTTTTAGGGGTGTTAATATTTTTTAGGGGTTTTATGATTTTATATTTTTTAGGGGTTTTAATTGTTTTTAGGGTTTTGAGGTTTTTAGGGGTATTCAGAGTTTTTAGAAAATTTTACCTTTTTAGTTATTTTTAGGATTTTTAATAATTTTTATGGTTTTAATGTTTTTAGGTATTTTGAGGGTTTTTAGGATTTTTAGATTATCTGTGGGTTTTTTGGGTTTTATTGGGTTTTTGTGGGATTTTTAGGGTTTTAAGTGATTTAGAATTCATTATTTTTTAGGGGTTTAAAGGGGTTTTAGTATTCCTTTTGGTTTTAGGGTTTTCAAGGATTTTAAGGTTTTAGGGGTTTTAGAGAGATTTAGGGGTTCTAGCATATTTTTAGTCTTTTATGGTTTTTACCATTTTTTAGGTTTTTAGTGATTTTTTTTTCATTTTGTGTATTTTAAGGGATCTTTTGGATTTTTATGGTTTTAGTTTTTAGATATTTTGAGGGGTTTTAGGTTTTTTTTCGGTTTTTTTTGTGTTTTTTATGGGTTTTATGGTTTTTAGGATGTTTTAGGGTTTTTAGTGTCTTTTAATGTTTTTAGGGTTTTAGAACATTTTAGGGTTTTTAGGATTTTTAGTGTTTTTAGGTTCTTAAGGTTTCTTAAGAGTTCTCAAGGGTTTTTAGGGTTTTTTTGGTTATTAATAATTTTTTATGATTTTAATGATTTTTATGGGTTTTTGGAGTTTTAATTTCTTTTTAGGGTTTTTTATAGTTTTTATCATTTTTTAGGTTTATTTATTTTTTTAGTGTTTTTAAGGATTTAGGTATTTCTTAGGGGAATTTAGGAGTTTTAGAGTTTTTAATGCTTTCAAATATTTCTAGGGTTTTCTTGGACTATTATAGGTTTTCGAGTTTTATGGATTTTAAGGTTATTTGGTTTTTAGAGTTTTTATTATTTTTGGGGGTTTTAGGGTATTTTCTGAGTTTGTAGGGGTTTTATGAGATTTTATAGTTTTTAACATTTTTAGTGGATTAAAGTTTTTTTAGAGTTTTTATTGGTTTTTAATGTTTTTATGGAACTTTAGGTTTGTAAAGGTTTTAGGGGTTTTATGGTTTTTAGGTTTTTAGTGTTTTTAAGGGGGTTTTAGCATTTTTTTTTGGTGTTTAGGGGTTTTATGTTTTTAAAGTTTTTATAGTTTTCTTAGGGGTTTTAGGATTTTTATAGTTCTTTTACATTTTAGGTATTTTTAGGGTTTTTATGATTTTTATAGTTTTTAATGTTTTTAGGAATTTTGATGGTTTATCTGGGTTTTTAGGGTTTTAGGGGTTTTGATTTTTTTTGGGTTTTAGGTAATATTTGAGTTTTTAGAGGCTTAAAGATTTTCTAGATTTTTTAAACATTTTTAGGGGTTTGATGTACTTTTAGAGTTTTTAGTGGTTTGTATAGTTTTTTATAGTTTTTAGGGGTATCTTATGGTTTTAGGGATTTTTATAGTTTTTAGGATGTTTATGGATTTATTGTCTTTTGGGGTTATTTGGGATTTCATTGTTTTTTAGGTATTTCGGGGCTTTTAGTGTTTTTAGATTTTTATGGTTTACATAGTGATTCTCAATGTTTTTTGGATTTGAAATGTTTTTACTAATTTTAGTTTTTTATTTCTATTTTTAGAGATTTTAGGTATTTGCGGGTTTTTTATGTTTTTAGAGAATTTTAGTGTTTTAGGTTTTTTTTTGTGTATTTTAGATTTTTATCATTTTTAACATGTTCAATTATTTTTAGTGTTTATAGGGTTTTTATGGTTTTTATTTCATTTTGGGTTTTAAGGGGATTTTATGGGGTTTGAGAGTTTAGGGATTTTCTTGCATTTTTTTATTTTTTGGGTTTTTATCATTTTTTAGGTTTTTAGGGGGTTTTAGTGTTTTTATGTTTTATGGTTTTGTTATGGTTATTCAGGGTTTTTACATTTTTTTTTGTGATTTTAGGTATTTTTTTCAATTTTTATAGCTTTTATGGTTTTTATTGTATTTAGGGTTTTAAAGTTCATTTTATATTTTTAGGGATTTATAGGTTTTTTATGTTTTTGGGTTTTTATATTCTTTTTATGGTTTTTAGAATTTTTAGGTTTTTAAGGTTTTTAGTGTTTTTAGCTTTGTAAGGTTTTCTTAGGAGTTTTAAGTGTCTTTAGGATTTTCTATATTTTTAGATTTTTTTGAGCATTTTTTTAGGAATTTGATGGTTTTAGGGGTTTGATTTATTTTTAGGGGTTTTATGGGTTTTTAGGGCTATTAGGATTTTTATGTTTTTCTTGTTTTTTTAGGTTTTTTGAGTTTTTGGGGAATTTTAATGTTTTTTATAGTTTTTAATGATTTTATGGGTTTGATGGGGTTTTATAGTTTTTAGTGGGTTTTATGGTTTTATGGGATTTTAGAGTGTTTTGAGGTGTTTTATGGGCATTAGGATTTTTTTTTGGATTTTAGGGTTTTTAGTGTTTTTTAGCTTTTTTTGGATTTTAGATATTTATGTATTTTTAGGTTTTTATTTTTATATTAGGGGTTTTCAAGGGTTTTATGGGTTTTTACAATTTTAGCTATTTTTAGGGAATTTTAGGTTTTTTATGTTTTTTGGGTTTTTAGGGATTTTGAGTGTATTAGGGTTTTTAGTGTTTTGAAGGTTTTAGTGTTTTTAAGTTTTTTTGGGTCTTTGTTTTTATTGTGTTTTTTACGTTTTTTATAGTTTTTAACAATTTTAGGAGTTTAATTTTATTTTATTATTTTTAGTGGTTTTATGTTTTTATGGGTTTTTATAGTTTTTTGTGTTTTTTGGGTTTTAGGGTTTTTAGGGGTTTTTTATATTTTAGCAATTTTTAGGTTTTTTGGGTTTCTTTTTTATTTTATGTTTTTAAGGATTTGTTAGGGTTTTTAGGTTTTTAAGGATTTTTACATTTTTTGGTATTTTAGTGAATTTATAATATTTTTATGGTTTTTCAGTGTTATAGGTATTTTAGGATTTTAGTGGTTTTAGGGGTTTTGCATTTTTTAAGGGTTTTAGGGGTTTTAAGTGTTTTGAGGTTTTTAAGGTTTTCATAGTGATTTTAAATGTTTTATGGGTATTTAACTTATTTAGGAATTTTTAGATATTTTTTTAGGTTTTTAAAGTTTTTCAGGGGTTTTAAGGGTTTTTTGGTCTTTATGGGTTTTTTGAGTTAATTAGTGTTCTCAAGGTTTTTAGAGTTTTTTTTTAAATTTTTATAGGTTTAATGTAATGTTATAGTTTAAGTGTTTTTAATGTTTTTATGGGTTTTTAGGGTTTTTAGGGTTTTTATGGTCTTTATTTATTTATTTTTGTTTTTAAGGGTTTTTATGGATTTTGAGGTCTTTTAGGGTTTTTAGAGTATTCATCGTTTTTAGATTTTTTGGTGTTTTAAGTATTTTTGGGTTTTAAGGTTTTCTTATGGATTTTCAAGGTCTTTATGATTTTATGTATTTAGGTATTCTTAGTGATTTTTGGATTTTTTTTTGTTTTTAGGATTTTTAGGGATTTTGAATTTTTTTTAGGCTTTGAGGTTTTTAGGGTTTTGGGTATTTTTTTGAATTTTTTGGGTTTTTAAGAATCCTAAGTGTTTTTAGGGTTTTTAAGTTTTCTTAGGGTTTTTAAGGGCATTTCTGTTTTTTTACGTTTTGGGGATATTTATGGATATTTTGAATTTTTTTAGTTCTTAGGGGTTTTTATGAATTTTTTGGGTTTTAGGTGTTTTATGGATTTTTGTGTTTTAGGGGTTTTTTGAGTTTTTTTATGGTTTTAAGGGTGTTTATTGTTTTTTAATGTTTTTATGGTTTTTATGGGGCTTTAGATTTTTTAGTGCTTTGATGGGTTTTTTCTAGTTATTTAAGGTTTTCAATAGTTTTTTTTGTTTTTAGGGTTTTTAGGGGGGGGGGTCATTTTTTTAGTTTTTTGAGGTTTTAAATGATTTTAAGGTTTTATGGTTTTCTTATATTTTTTTATTTTTTCATTTTTAGAGATTTCAAAGATTTTTTAGTTTATTATTTTTTTGGGTTTCTAAAAATTTTGAGGTTTCTTTGAAATTTTTATACTTTTTATGGGTTTGTAGGGATTTTAAGTTTTTTTCAGTTTTTTGGGTTTTTAGGGGGTTTAGAGTTTTCAGTTAATTTTCAGGGTTTTTGGGTTTTTAACATTTTTTAGTTTTTTAGGGAGTTTAAGTATTTTTTTGTTTTTAAGTTTTTCTTAGGGTTTTAGGGTTTTTAGGGGTTTTTATGATTTTAGGAATGTTTAGGGCTTTTAGTTAATTTAATGATTTTATGGTTTTTATGGATTAGAGGGGTTTTTTGGGTTTTAGGGGTTTTAAGTGTTTTTAGGTTCTAATGTTCTCTTAGGGATTTTTTGGGTTTTTATATATTTAGGGAATTTTAGTTCTTTTTTTGTATTTTCATGGTATTTTTGGGTTTTCATAGATTTTGAGGGGTTTTAGTGTTTTTATGGTTTTTATCGTTTTTGTGGTTATTTTGGGTTTTTACAGGTTTTAGGTTTTTAGTATTTTAATGGTTTTTGGAGTTATTTAACATTTCTAGGGGTTTAAAGGGTTTTAATTTTTTTAGTTGTTTTGGGGGTTTTATATTTTTTTAGTATTTTTTAATGTATTTAGGGGTTTAATGGTTTTAGGGGTTTTTAGGATTTTTAAGGTCTTTTAGAGTTGTTTTGGGTTTTTAGAATTTTTTAGGGGTTTAGAATTTTTTAGGTTTTTTAGTGATTTAAAGTGTTTATATATTTTAAGCGTTTTCCTAGGGGAAAAGTAGGTGTAGGGCCAGGCTAGTCCCAACCCACCATATATAAAATCAAAAAAGGTGTAGAAACAGGGCAGGGGCAGAGTCAAATGACCCATACACAAAGATAATCCCAAAATAGAAAACAAAGAAAGAAACTACATAAAAAAGTGTCATTATCCCCAACATCCCCACTAAGCCTTTGCTGCTCTACATACTTGGAGGACTTTGAGGAGGACCTTGTGGCAATTGGATTGGGTAAAGAAGAGTAGCCCCTTCTTGACCTCTTCCTCCTTAAGGCATGGGAGATAACTCCACCTTCCTCCATCCTGCCTTATAGTACACCATTAGCACTCAGTGCCCTAGTCCTGAGATTTCCATCCAGCCCATGATTAATAGCACCAAGATCATCCCCATCTAATTGACTACCAGATCTGAGTATACCGGTAGCCCTCAGATTTCTATTTTATAGGATAACATAACCAGGGTCACCCATAAAAGCCTTCTCCCGCCTTATCAGAGCTATGCTGGCATTAAGCATGGCATCAAGATCTGCGAATAATTTACCAAGCCTTTCTACTTCATCATCATTATCCCAATCAAATTACATGTCCTGCTTTAGGTCTGGATTCTGCAGGATGTCCTTTTGATGATGATCAAAAGATATTTCTGTACAGTCCAACATTATATTTTCAGAAAACTCAACACATTGGGGTAGGGTCTCGTACAGAAGCAGAGAAAGGCTCTGATGTTTGTCTGTCCTCCTGCTTAAAAATTCAGGCAGATCCTCCTGATTTACAACAGACTGAGATCCTTCAGCCGGTCTTTCCCTATTCCGAACACCTGTAGCCACCACACCCGGATCCAACACTTGTTCAGTAAAAGGTAAAGGTTTCTACACCTCCATTCGCCCCATTCCTTCACAGGGGTGAGTGGATCTCCCTAATGATCTATAGGGATTCTAGTGTCATCCTTATCCACTTCAACCTTCGTCACTCCTCGGTCCTACAACTATGGACCCATCCTCTCCCTGTCCATAGAGTCCACTGCTTCCAACCCCACAAAGGGGAAGGAATTTGAAAAAAAGGTGATGTAGTGAGAATCCTCTCCTCCCCCCATCCCTAGGTAGCTGTGACCAGGTACCATGTTTTAGGGATCCAAGGGCGGAACACCACCATTCTTAAGAGCTTCACTTTGCACATCCAGCTGAACATTCATCTCCCACCTTTCCCTCCCCACATCCACGATTTCCACAGGTCCCATCTCCCCAAAGATAATGTAAATTAGAGAAGTAACCTACCTTTTTTTTGGTAGGTCATTAGCCACCACCCCATCCTCAATAGGATCCTCACCCCCTATACCACTGGAGGAAGGTACATCACCTGAAGGTCCTGAGTTACCCCTCAATAACATGATGAAATCATTTACCTTAGCCTCTGGATTTTTTTCCTCTGTATCTTTCCTTGAGAAGAAGACCGCCCCTTCCACCCCAACATCCCTCATTTCACATGAGGGAGAATCCTTCATAATTCCCAGCCTTTCCTCAAGATCACATGCCAACCCCAAACTCGGAGGTCTTCTCTTTATTCAGTACCTGCTGTGACACACTCATTGCCCCTACACCTACAATCACTTCTTCCATGTCCAAGTGTCAAACAAGAATCACAGTATCTCACCCATGATTCAAACACCGTAGGTTGTTTCCATAGGAGCTTCTCACCAATGGAAATCCAAATGAAATAAACTTGAAGTTTCAAAATATCAAATTCAATACAGAACCTCAGGGAAACCAGATGACAAAGAGACCTAGTTATACTATCCACGCACAAGAAATGTCCAACCATATTCCCCAATATTAAGATAAAAGAAAAACTTTGAAAGGGGAAGGGGAGTTTAGGAAACCTCACCTAGATCACCACCATCGGAGAATCATGACGCAAATGGAAATCAAAGGTCCATAGAGAGAGGGAGAAGTAGGCACCATCATATCATTGAGTAGCCACAGGCCAAGCCCGAATGAGATCCTCCTTAGATGAGAAACTAATCAAAATGTGGAAGGCATCAAAAAGACCCACAGTAGTGCGATCCTACTGATCCTAGTATCGAAACACAAACCGATCAAAAAACCTCAACTGGGGGAAGCCAATTCAAAAACTGAGCAAATGGGGTCAGCATGTGCTGAGTAGAAGCACTGTTAAAATCCTAGAGTGATATATATAGTTTCAGATAACCTTCGTGCAAGCCTAAAACCTTATGGAAAATCTCAATCCATGGAAAATCTAGAAGTGAATTAGGATATGAAAACGGAACAAAGGTTCGGTCTTCATCGAGGACCAGCAAAGACCCCTCCCCTAAAGAGGGGGAAGGCTGATCCACCAAGGTCAACGACATCTTTAGGTGGGAAATGAGAAGGTAACATTTACATTGCAGGATCATGGGGGGGGGATCTTCATCTTGATGTTTTTATGGTTTTAGTGTCTTTTAAGGGTTTTTTGGATTTTAAAATTTTATGTTTTTTAGATGTTTTAAGAATTTTTAGGTTTGTAATTATTTCTTAGTGTTTTTAGGGATTTTAATGTTTTTTCAATTTTTGGGGATTCTTTGGGATTTTTAGGATTTTTATGGTTTTCTGGGTTTTAAGGGATTTTTAGGGGATTTATGTTTTTTTTTTGTTTTTTGGGTTTTTGACGTTTTATTGTTTTTTAATATTTTAAGTGTTTTTAGGTTTTTATGGGTTTATTGGGGGTTTTTCAGGGTTTTAGGTGTCAATGTTTTTAAGAATCTTTACCAATTTTTTAGGATTGTTAGGATTTTTGAGGGGTTTAGAGATTTTGAAGGATTTTATGGTTTTTTCATTTTTAAGGATTTTTTAGTTGGGTAGAGTTTTATGAATTTTTAGAGTTTTAAAATTTTTTAGGTGATTAAAGGGTTTCTATAGTTTTTAGTGGGTTTTCAGGTTTTGATGTGTTTTTTTGGGTTTTTATGTTTCTAGTGGGTTTTTATGTTTCAAGGGGTTTTTTATGGTTTGTTTGGTTTTTAGTGTTTTTAGCATTTTTTTATTTTTAGGGGGTTTTTTATTTTTTATTTTTTAGGTATTTTTATACTTTTTAAGGATTTTTATGGTTTCTAGGGTTTTAGGGATTTTGGGGGGTTTTAGGGTTTTATTTTTTTTCATGGGTTTTAGAATTTTTTGGGGGTATTTAGGGTATTTATAGTTTTTAGAGTTTTTTTAACATTTTCAGGGGTTTTATTTTTTTTATATCCATTATTGGTTTTTATGGTATTTTTTGGTTTTTAGGGATTCTGATGATTTATCGAGGTATTAATGGTTTTATGGGTGTTTTGGGATTTTAGGATATATTTAGGGTTTTTAGGGGTTTTTTAGTTTTTATAATTTTTAAGGTTTGTATATTTTTGTAAAATTTTTAGGGGTTTTAAGGAGTTTTATAGTTTTTAGTGGTTTTAGGGGTTTTAATGTTTTTACAGGTTTTTAGGTTTTTATGGTTTTTAGGTTATTTAGAGTTTTTAGGTTTTTAGGGGTTTTAACTTTTTTTAGGTTTTTAAGGATTTCTTACGGGTTATCAGGGTTTTTATGGTTTTTATTTTTTAGGTATTTTAAGTGTTATTAATAATTCTATGGGTTTTAGGGTTTTTAAGGATTTTGAGGGTTTTTAGGATTTTTAGTGGTTTTATAGGTTTTTTGGGTTTTTAGGTGGTTTTTATTTTCTTAGGGGTTTTAATGGATTTTAGAATTTTTTAATGTTTTTAGGGGTTAAAGGGTGTTTAGAGTTTTTAGTTGTTTTTTCAGTTTTATGTGTTTTTATGGAATTTAATGTTTTTAGTATTTTTAAGGGTTTTAGGGTTTTTAAGGGTTTTAGGTTCTTTTTTTGGTGTTTTTTGGGTTTTTTTGGGTTTTTTGGGTTTTAGGTTTTTTAAGGGTTTAAGCGTTTTTAAGAATTTTTTATGGTTTTCTTCAAGATTTTTAGGGTTTTGGAGTTTTTTACATTTTTAGGGGTATTTAGGGATTTTTTAGGATTTTTTTTTATTTTTTTGGGTTTTAGGGATTTTGAGGGTTCTTAGGGTTCTAGGGGTTTTTAAAGTTTCTAGTATTTTTTATGTTTTTAGGGTTTTTAAGAGTTTTTATGTTTTTTTAATTTTTTACGGGTTTAAAGGGTTGTCAAAATTTTCATAGGTTTTATGGGTGTTTAATGGTTTTAGTAGATTTATGGTTTTTACGGGTTTTAGGGTCTTTTAGGGTATTTAGCAATTAATAGGTTTTTACGGGGTTTTTAGGTTTTTAAGTTTTATTGTTTTCTTTGAGTATTTTATGTTTTATTAAGTTTTTTGGGATTTTTACCTTTATTTAGGATTTTTATGGTTTCTATGGTTTTTATGGATTTGAGGGTTTTGGTGGGGTTTTATGCTTTTTAAGTTTTAAGGGGTTTTAATATTTTTTAGGTTTTATGGGTTTTAAGTGTTTTTAGATTTTAAGTATTTCTTAGGGGTTTTCAAGGTTTGTAGGATTTTTACATATTTATAGATATTTATGATTTTTTTTATTTTTTAAGGGTTTTTAGGGTTTTTAGGTTTTTTGGGGGGTTTTGAGATTTTTGGGTTTTATGGTTTTTTGAGTTTTTAACTCTTTTTTGGTTTTAAAGGGGTTTTAGTGTTTTTAGTGGTTTTTAGGGTTTTTAAAGTATTGTTATTTTTAATTATTTTAGGTTTTTCAGGTTTTTACGGTATTTTAGGGTTTTTTTAGGGTTCTTAGAGTTTTTTGGGTTTTTTGGGGTTTTATGTATCTTTTTTTTTCAAGGTTTTCATAGGGGTTTAGAGTGTTTTATGTTTATAGGTATTTTTAAAGCTTTTATGGGGTTATAATTTTTTATGCATTTTAAGTATTTTGGGGGATTTTTGGGTTTTTTGTTTTTTAGTGTTTTTAACATTTTTTTGTTTTTAGTGGTTATATGTTTTATAACATTTGTTTGGGTTTCTTTAGTATTTTCATTATTTTTTTGGGTTTATAATTTTTGGGGTTTTTAGGGATATTGTAGGATTTTTATGGTTTTTTTGTATTTTTAGGGGTTTTGAAATATTTTTAGGTTTATAGGGTTTTATTCTTTTTTTTGGGTTTTTTTTGATTTTTTGAGTTTTTTATGGGTTTTAAGGTTCTTTAGAGTTTTTAAAGTTTTTATGGGTTTAAAGGGTGTTTATATTGTGGGGGGGGGGGGGAGGGGGGGTTGGGTGTTTTCGAGTTGTTGAGGTTTTTAGGGGGTTTATGATTTTTTGTGAATATTTGGGGTTTTAGGGTTTTTAGGTGTTTGAAGTGTTTTTAGGTTTTTAATTTTTTTTCTTAGGGTTTTTTTGGGGTTTTAGTATTTTTATGCTTTTAGGTATTTTAGGTAATTTTATTATTTTTAATGGAATTTAGGATTTTTATATATTTTGAGGTTTTTAAGGGTTTTTAGGCTTTTTAGTGTTTTTAGGTTCTTAGGGGGTTTAAGTGTTTTTTGGTTTTTAATGATATCTTAAGGATTTTCTAGGTTTTTAGGGTTTTTATGTTTTTAGGTATTTTTAGGTATTTTTTTATGATTTTAATAGTTTTTATGGTTTTTAGGTATTTTGAGTATTTTTAGGGGTTTTAGGGGTTTATGGGGTTTTATGGTTTTGAGGGGTTTTATTTTTATTTTTAGGGATTTTAAGTTTATTTGGACTTTTTAACATTTTTATGGATATAAAGGGTTTTTAGAGTTTTTATTGATTTTTTTGAATTTTTTGGGTTATAATATTGTTAGGTTTATAAGGGTTTTTATGGTTTCTAGTATTTTTATAAATTTTTAGGGTTTTAGATTTTTTTAGGGGTTTTAAGTGTTTTTAGGGTTTTGAGATTTTGTAGGGGTATTCAAGGTTCTTAGGGTATTTAATTTTTTTATTTTTTTATGGTTTTTTTGTTTTTTATGGTTTTTAAGGTTTTTAGGGATTTGAGGGTTTTTTGGATTTTTTGGGTTTTTTATGGTTTTTTGGGTTTTATGTGTTTTTGTGGGATTTATTGGGTTTTTAGAGTTATTTTTTAGGGTTTTAATGGGTTTTTATTGTTTTTTTCGTTTTAAGGATATTAATGATTTCAAGGTTTAATGGTTTTTTTGGGGGATTTAGGGGTCTTAGTGTCTTTTTATGGGTTTTTACTAATTTTCGGTTTTTAGGGGTTTTTAGGTTTTTAATTGTTTTCTTAGGATTTTTAGGATTTTTCTTCTTTTTCTACATTTTACGGATTTTAAGGTATTTTTAGTATTTTTATGGTTTTAGTTTTTTAGGTATTTTGAGGGTTTTTAGATTTTTTTTGGGTTTTTAGGTTTTTTTTGGGTTTTATGGTTCTTAAGATGTTTTACGATTTTTAGTGTCTTTTTATGTTTTTTAGGGTTTTATCGTTTTAGGTTTTTTAGTATTTTTTAGTGTTTTTAGGTTCTTAATGTTTCCATAAGGTTTTCCACGGTTTTTCTGGTTTTTTGGTTTTTAAGAATTATTATGGATTTTTATGATTATTGTGGTTTTTTAGGGTTTTAATTTCTTTTTAGAGTTTTTTAGAGATTTTATCATTTTAGGGTTTTAGTGGTTTTTAGTGTTTTTAGTTCTTTTATGGATTAATTAGGGGGTTTTAGGGATTTATAGGGCTTTTTTTTATTTTTATAGATTTTAGGGTTTTATAGATTTTAAGGGTTTTTGGGTTTCTTTAGAGTTTTTATTATTTTTTCAGTTTTTATGGTATTTTTTGTGTTTTTAGGGTTTTTATGAGTTTTTAGAGTTTTTAACCTTTTTAGTGGTTTAAAGGGTTTTCAGAGTTTTTATTGGTTTTTTATGGTTTTTTGGTTCTTAATTTTTGAAGGTTTTTAGGGGTTCTATGGATTTTAAGGGTTTAGTATTTTTAAGTGGTTCTTCCATTTTTTTTGTTTTTATTCGTTTATGGTTTTTAAGTTTTTATTGTTATCTTAGGGTTTCCAGGATTTTTATAATTCCTTTACATTTTAGGTATTTTTTGGGTTTTAAGGATTTTTATACTTGTTAGGGTTTTTAGGAATTTTGATTGTTTGTATAGTTTTTTAGAGTGTTTAGAGTTTTTAAGGTTTTTTTGGGGTTTTTGGTTTTTAAAGGGTTTTTAGAGTTTGTTAAAATTTTTAGGGGTTTAATGTGTTTTTAGAGTTTTTAGTGGTTTGTAAGGTTTTTATGGGGTTTAATGGTATTTTAAGGTTTTTAGGGGATTTTTGAGTTTTTAGGTGGTTTAGGGATTTTATTTTATTTTAGGGTTTTTTGGGGTTTCAATGTTTTGAGGTTATTTGGGGTTTTTAGTGATTTTAGGTTTTTAAGGTTTTGTTAGGGGTTTACTGTGTTTTTAGGATTTAAACAATTTTTACGAATTTTAGGACATTTTTAGGACATTTTTATAGTTTTAGGGATTTTAATTTATTTTTTTATGTTTTTAGAGAATATTTTTTAGGGTTTTTAATGTATTTTTAGGGTTTTATCATTATTTACCTTTTTAGGTATTTTTAGGCTTTTAAGGGTTTTTATGGGTTTTAGCACTTTCAGGGTTTTCAGGGGCTTTTATGGGTTTTTGGAGTTTTAGGGTTTTAATGCTTTTTTTGGGATTTTTTTTGGTTTTTATCATTTTTAGGGTTTTAGAGGTTTTTAGTGTTTGTAGGTTTTTGTTGTTTTCTATGGTTATTCATGTTTTTTAGGGTCTTTTAATTTTTTTTGGCATTTTATGAATTTTTTACAATTTTTATGGATTTATGGTTTTTAGTGAATTTGGCAGTTTTTAGGTTTGTTTTATGTTTTTAAGGATTTACATAATTTTTTTTTGTTTTTTGGGTTTTTATTCTCCTTTTAGGGTTTATATAATTTATGTATTTTTAAGGTTTTTAATATTTTTATTTTTTAAGGTTTTCTTATGTGTTTTAACTGTTTTTTGGGTTTTGTAAAATTTTAGAATTTTTTGAGTATTTTTTAGGATTTTGATGGGTTTTAGGGGTTTTAGGTATTTTTAATGGTTTTATAATATTTTAGGTTTATTAGGGTTTTAAAGTTTTTCTTGGGTTTTTTATCTGTTTTTTTGAGTTTTTTGGAGATTTTAATGTTTTTTTAAATTTTTTATTGTTTTTATAGGTTCAATGTGTTTTTTGAATTTTTAGTTATTTTTATGGTTCTATGGGGTGTTCATGTGTTTTTTGTTTTTAGGTGTTTTATGGGTATTTGATTTTTTTTGGATTTTAGGGTTTTTTAGGGGTTTTATCATTTTTTTTGGTTTTTAGACATTTAAGTGTTTTTAGGTTTTTATGTTTTTCTTAGGGTTTTCAATGGTTTTATTATTTTTATGTTTTTATGTATTTTTAGGGGTTTTTAGGTTTTTTATATCTTTTGGGTTTTTAGGGATTTTGAGTGTATTAGGGTTTTCAGCGTTTTTATTGTTTTTTTAGTCTATAGGTTTTTTTGTGTTTCTAGGTTTTTTTATAGTTTATAACATTTTTAGAAGTTTAATAAATCTTTATAGTTTTTAGTGGTTTTAAGATTTTATTGGTTTTTATGGATTTAGGGTTTTTTTGTTTTTTTTGGGTTTTTTGGGTTTTGGGGGGGGGGGTCATTTTAAGGTTTTTTTTGGGTTTTTCTCATTTTTAGGATTTGTGGGGTTTTTTTGTTTCTATTTTTTTAAGAATTTCTTATAATTTTTTTGGTTTTTTATGGGTATTTACACTTTTAAGGATTTTGGTGTTTTTTAGGATTTTTATGGTTTTTAGTGTTTTATGGATTTTTAGTGTTTTAAGGGTTTTTATTGTTTTTTATGTTTTTAGGGGTTTTAAGTGTTTTTTCATTTTATGTTTTTCTTAGGTATTTTCAGAGTTTTTAGAATATTTAATGTTTTTAGGATTTTTTTAGATATTTTTTAGGATTTTTATTGTTTTTGGGATGTTTTAGGGATTATGAGGGTTTTAGGTCAAGGAAGGTGTGCGGCTAGGCTATTCCTGGCCTCCCATAATTTATTAAAAGAAAAGAAAAGCAGAAAAGGGAAGGGTGGGGCCAAACAAACCACACTAAAAAACCCTGGACCCCCAAGACACCAAAAACCCAAATGGCCCGAAAAGCAAAAGAGAAAGAAGTAGAAACTACAAATCAACATCTCCATCCCTGTATGGGTCTTCATCAGCACCATAGCTAGAGGAAGCATCTAACTCCATTGAATCCCATTCAGATGATTCATATTTCTTTAGGAAGATAGTGTAATACTCTTTGAGATATTGCTGATCCACATTCATCTCCACCTTGATAGACTGACCTCCCCTGTTAGGGGACACTTACTTAGCTTTGAAAGTGGCTCTCGTGGACACTATCCTTGGAAAATTAGAATATTCATTCCTAGGCTTTCTCTTTCAGGGATATAAAGAGACCCCTGTACGTTTTTTTCCTTCCCATATGGAATGGACACCTCTAACAAGGCCCTATCCTTAATGATCAAAGCCATATTTTTATTCATCCTTCTACCATACTTCTGGAAAAAATCTTGATCAGGGATGAAGGGGGCTTCCTGATTTAGGGAACAGTTATCAAGAACCCCACATCACGGCATTTTAGGAACCACCAAGGCAGGTTCTTCAATATCCAAACCTGTAGGGGACACTACACCAGTGAGGTCCAGCTGCAATTTCCCCTCCTCCCTATGCATCTTTCTAACCTCATTCTCAACCATCCCATCACTATAGTGCACAAGCCCCTACATCGCCCTTTGATCATGCTCACCAGAACCATTCGAGTTCCCAATGATGTCCAACATCAGCTCGAATTCATTAGAATTCTGGGCCACACTCCCTACAACACACCTAAAAGCAACGACCCGCACCTCACTCAACGCGTGTACAACTAACCTCACACTCCCAACATCAGCAAATAGAGACCCTTGCACCTTCTCCTTAGGCAGCTTGATAACTTTCCCCTCATCCACAACAATCCCATTAAAATTGTGAAAAAGCACTTGCAACTCCCTTTTCTCTTGCTCAACAGCCCCATCTGAGAGCCTAGTGGTTTCCAACATTATCTCAACTTCACTACAATTCTGGGCCACACTCCCTCCATCACGCCCAGTAACAATAGCCTGCACCTCACTCTCCCGTACATCAGTCCTCTCACTCCCAGCATCAACAATCGGAGACCCTTTCACCTCCTCCTCATGTTTCATCCCTTCAAAGTGATTGAAAGTTGGAACAACTTACTACATCTGCTTCATACTGCTATAAAAGGAAATATACATCCCACCAGCAGCAACCTCCCTACATGAAGAACTTCCAGCATCCGAGAGCTTTATGTCTCTCCTTAATTGCTTGAAAATATCACTCACCTTGGGATCCAGTTGGCATTGAACAACCACTTTTCTGAAAATGTGATCAACTATTGTAGAACCATGGCCTCCAACACCACCGGAAGACCATCCCACACAATCTTCGGGCTCAGTGATCCAGAACCTAGACCAATTTCAGGTTCCACCCCCTCAACACCCATCCTTTAATTCCTGCTTGAAACAGCTGCTGCGACCTCATTAATATGCACCCCCACCTGAGCCTAACCCCCTTCACTAGACTAAGCCTAAAACAAATTCCCGAGATGAGGATATGTGAGTACAACCTCAAGCACCTCACCCCAATCCTTCTTCCCTTCACCAGCCAACTCCTGAGCTTGATTCAAAACACTAAATTTCTTACTGCCACACCTGCAAGCCTGAACACTATGACCAAAGTGCTGAGAGGAGGAGCATAAATCAGTACACGACTCAAAAATAACATGTTTTTTACACTGAAGCACCTCACCAACAACAATGCACACAAAATCAACTGGTCCTTTAGATGCATTAATCTTAATAAAGGCATTTGGGGATATCAGGCGATAAAGGGTCCTAATTCTACTATCCACACAATAAAGTCCCTTCAATTTTTTAGGGGTTTAAAGGATTTTATATTTTTAGTAGTTTATTAATGTTATTATGGGTTTGTAGGGTTTTTATGGTTTTTTTTTCATTTTTAGGGATTTTAGGGTTTTCAGAGTCTTTTTAGAGATTTTTAGGGTTTTTACCATTTTTTAGTTTTTAGGTGATTTAAGTGTTTTCTGTTTTTTAATTTTTTTTCTAGGGTTTTAGGGTTTTTAAAGTTTTTTATGATTTTAGATACTTTTATAGCTTTTATCAAATTTAGGGTTTTAAGGGTTTTTAGGGATTTGAGTGTTTTTAGGTTTTTAGGGGTTTTATGTTTTTTAGGTTCTAATATTTTCTTAGGGATTTTAGGGGTTTTTACATATTTAGGGAATTTTAGTTATTTTTAGGAATTTTATGTTTTTTTTGGATTTTCAAGGATATTGAACGTTTTTATTGTTTTTATGGGGTTTTTTGGGTATTTACAAGTTTTTAGGGTTTTATAGGTTTTTTAGAGTTTTTAATGTTTTTAAATAGTTTTTATATTTTTAGTTTTTAGGGGTTTTTAGTGTTTTTTATGTTTTTAGGGGGTTTTATGGGTTTTATGGGTTTTAAGGGGTTTTAGGGGTTTTATGGACTTTTAGAGTTTTTTTAGAATTTGTTAGGTTTTTATTGGTTTTAAGTGTTTCTATATTTTTAGGATTTTCATAGGGGTTTTTAAGGATTTTTACATTTTTATATATTTTCAGGATTTTTATGGGTTTTAGGGTTTATAATGTTTTTAGGTTTTAAGGGTTTTTATGTTTTTAGGTTTTTATGGTTTTCTTTGGGGCTTTCAGTGATTTTATGGTTTTTTACATTTTCCAGGATTTTTAGGAATTTTTTATTTATTTTTATGGGTTTTTAGTGTTTTTAGGGTTTTCATGGTTCTAATGTTTTTTTCTATTTTTATGGTTTTATTTTGAGTTTTTATGGGTTTTAATGTTTTTTAGAGTTTCAAAAAAATTTAGTGGTTAAAAGTGATTTTATATTTCTCAGTGCTTTGTAGGTTTTATTGGGTTTTTAGTTTTTTTAAGGTTTTTAGGGTTATTATGGGTTTTGGGGGGTTTTAGGGTCTTTTTAGTGGTTTTTATTGTTTTTTGTATTTTTTAGGGTATTTATTGATTTTAATTGTTTTTAGTTTTTTATGGTTTTCTTAAATATTTTCTTGGTTTTTATGGTTTTTAGGATTTTTAGGATTTTTTATTTTTAGGGTTTTATGTTTTTTTTTTGGATTTTAAGGGTTTTTTAGTTTTTAGGGTTTTTAATGTTTTTAGAGTTTTTAACGTATTTAGGGGTTTAATGAGTTTTTTTGGATTTTTAGTGGTTTTATGTTTTTATGGGGTTTTATCATTTTTAAGTATTTTAGGAATTTTTAGAGTTTCTTAGGTTTTTAGAATTTTTTAGGTTTTTAGGGATTTTAAGTGTTTTTAGGGTTTAAAGGGTTTCTTAAGGTGTTTCATGGTTTTAGTGTATTTTATATTTTTTGGGATGTGTAGGGTTTTTTGGGATTTTTTTTAGTTTGTAGGGATTTTATGGATATTGAGGATTTTCATTGGTTTTAGTGTTTTTAGGGTTTTTATGATTTTTGTTCTTTTATTTTTTTTTGAGATTTTTGGGATTTAATTGTTTTTAATAGTTTTTTAATGTTTTTAGGGTTTTAAGGGTTTTAAGGGTTTTAGTGGGTTTTTAGGGTTTTATAGAGTTTTTAAGTGGTTTAAGGTTTATAGTGGTTTTTAGGTTTTTACATCTATTTTAGGGGTTTTTAGTCTTTTTTATGTTTTAAAGGGGTTTTATGTGTTTTTAGGTTTTTATGGTTTTCATATTGGTTTTGAGGGTTTTTAGTGGTTTTTATATTTTTAGGTATTTTTATGTTTTTTTTGTTTTAGGGTTTTTAATTATTTTGTGGATCTTTACAGGTTTTTTGGGTTTTTTGGTCTTATATGTTTTTTGGGGTTCAAGGTTTTTTTGTTTTTTTGGTTTTTTTACAGTTTTTAGAGGATTTTACCATTTTTAGGTGTTTAAATGGGTTTAGAGTATTTAGTGGTATTTTAGGGTCTTATGGGTTTTATGTTTTTTAAAGGGACTTAGTGTTTTATTGGTTTTATGGTTTTTTAGGTTCTAGGGTCTTTTAAGGATTTTTTTAGAATTTTTAGGTGTTTTGAGTGTTTTGGGGGTTTTGGGGGTTTTAAGGTTTTCATAGGGATTTTTGGGGGTTTAGGGGTTTTTGCATTGTTATGTATTTTTAGGGCCTTTTAAATACTTTTAGTAGTTTTTAGTTTATTTTGGGATTTTGAGGTGTTTTAGGGATTTTTGTATTTTTTTGGGTTTTTAGGGTCTTTAGTGTTATTAGTTTTTTGGGGTTTTAAGTGTTTTTATGTTTTTAATTTATTATTAGGGGTTTTCAAAGTTTTTAATGTTTTTTGGTTTTTTTTTGGTTTTTAGTAAATTTTTGTGTTTTTTTGAGTTTTTAGGATTTTTAGTGTTTTAAATGGTTTTTATTGTTCTTAGTGGGTTTTTATAGTTTTATAGGTTTTTATTTATTTTAATTTTCTTGGAGTTTTAATGGAATTTTAGGGATTTTATGGTTTTAGGGTCTTTTTGGGTTTTAAGGTTTTAATGATTTATGTTTTTTAGAGGTTTTAAGTGTTTTTAGGTTTGTAATGTTTTATTAGTGTTTTTTAGGGCTTGTAGAGTTTTTTAAGTTTTTAGGGATTCATAGGGTTTTTTTAGGATTTTTGTGGTATTTTGGAATTTTAGGGAATTTGAGGTGTTTAAAAGTTTTTTTAGAGGTTTAGGGTTTTTAATTTTTTTTGGTTTTTGGGGGTTTTAACTATTTTAGGTTTTTATGATTTTCTTAAGGGTTTTCATAGTTTTTAGGGATTTTTATATTGTTAGATTTTTTGAGGGATTTTTGAGGATTTTTAGGGTTTTTGAGGGGTTTATGGATTTTGAAGGATTTTATAGATTTTTCAATTTTTAGGGATTTTTGACTTTTTAGGGGTTTATGGTTTTTAGAGTTTTTAAATTTTATAGGTGTTGAAAGGGTTTCTACAGTTTTTAATGGGTTTTCTTGTCTTAATGGGGGTTTTTTATTTTAATGTTTCTAGAGGTTTTTTATGTCTCTAGGTTTTTTTATGGTTTGTATGGTTTTTAGTGTTTTTAGCATTTTTAGGTTTTTAAGGGGTTTTATGTTTTTTTTCAGGTTTTAAAGGTATTTATTGAGTGATTTAGGGTTTTAGTGGTTTTTTGATGTTTATAGGTATTTTTGGGTATTTTAAGGATATTTCTGGTTTTTAGGGTTTTTAATTATCTTGTAGGTTTTAAGGTTTTATGGGTTCTATGGTTTTTAAAGGGTTTAAGATTTTTTTAGGGTTTTTATGGGTTTTAGATTTTTTTTATATTTTTAGGTGTTTAAATTATTTTTATAGTCTTTATTTTTTTAGGGGTTTTTAGGGTTTTGAAGGATTCTGACTGTATTAATGGTTTTAGGGGTGTTTTGGGTTTTGAGGATCTATTTGGGGGTTTTTAGGATTTTTAGGATTTTTTAGGTTTTTTTAGGTTTTATTTTTTTGGTTTAAAGGTTTTCTTATGGTGTTTAAAGGTTTTTTGGGGTTCTAACATTTTTAGGGATTTTAGGGTTTTTTAGATTCTTTATCATTTTTAAGGATTTTAGATATTTTGAGGTTTTTTTAGTGTTTTTATAGTTATCAAGAGTTTTTACTATTTTTAGATTTTTTATTTTTTTAGTATTTTAAGTGTTTTAAAGTTTTTATAGTCTTTTTAGGGGTTTTAATGGGTTTTAAGGGTTTTTTATATTTAATGGGTTTTTTAGTGTTTTTTGGATTTTTTATGGTTCTTACTGAATTTTACGGTATTTTAAGGAGTTTTAGGGTTTTTTTGGGGTTTGAAAGGTTTTAGTTTTTTTTTTGAGTTTTTAGGGTTTTTATATTTTTTTTTGGAGTTTATTGGGGTTTTAATGTTTTTATATTTTTTTAAAACAAGTTAGGCATTTAAAGAGTTTTTAGAGTTTATGGTTGTTTTTTTGGTAATTACTGTTTTAGGGGTTTTTAGGGCTTTTTAGGATTTTTATTGTTTTTATGATTTATTGGGTCTTTATGTGTTTTTAGGTTTTCAATGTTTTCTTAGTATAATAATTGTTTTTAGGGTTTTTATGTTATTATCGTTTTTTGGTTTTTTTAGATTTTTTATGGTTTTCTAGGGTTTTTAGGATTTTGATGGTTTTGATGGTTTTTAAGGTTTTTAGAGTTTTTATGTTATTTAGGGTTTCTTGGGTTTTTAGGGGGTTTATGTTTTTTTAGGTTTTTAATGTCTTCTTTGGTTTTTCATGATTTTACTGGTTTTTACATTTTTAGGGATTTTTAATGATTTTTAGGATTTTATGGGTTTTTGGTTTTTATAGATTTTTTGGGATTTTATTGTTTTTTTGGGGTTTTAAGGTTTTTGAGTTTTATAAGGTTTTTAGGGTTTGAATTTTTTTTAGAGTTTTTATTGGGTTGTAGTGTTTTTATGGGTTATAGGATTTTTAAACCTTTTTGGGGTTTTTTGATTTTTTGGGGTTTTAGGTTTTTATGGTCTTTTCGATTTTTTCATGTTTTTTATAGTTTTTAGGGGTTTTATGTGTTTTTAGGTTTTTTAATATTTTCTTAGGGTTTTTTTAGGTTTTAGGGTTTTTACGTTGTAAAGTTTTTTTGGGATTTTATAAATTTTTTATCGGTTTTAGGGGTTTTATGGTTTTTGAGGGGTTTTAGGGTTCTTAAGGGTTTTTAAGATTTTTAGTATTTTTAGGTTTTTAGTAGTTTTATGTATCTTTATGTTTTTATGGTTCTCATTTGGATTTATAGGGGGGTTAGGTGATCTTCCATTTTTAAGTACTTTTAGTTATTTTTTAGGATTTTTATGTGTTTGAGTGGATTTGGGATTTTGAGGGGTTTTGGGGTTTATAGGGTTATTATGGTATTTTTTTGTTTTTAATATATTTTCTATATTTTTATAGATTTTTGTGTTTTTAAAGTTTTCAAATGTTTTTGCGGGTTTAAAATGTTTTTATAGTTTTTAGGATTTTATGGGGTTTTATATTTTTTCAAGGCTTGGGGTTTTAGGGTTTTTATATGGTTTTATGGGTTTTTTTGAGTTTTAGTGGTTTTTATGAATTTTAGGGTCTTTTAGGGTTTTAGAATTTTGTATTTTTTTAGGATTTCAACGTTTTTTTATGGTTTTAAGGTTTTCATGTGGGTTTTCATGGTTTTTTGGGTTTTTTACATTTATAGGGATTTTAAGGTATTTTTGAGGATTTTTATGGTTTTTAGGAATTTATAGATTTTGAGGGGTTTTAGGGTTTTTAAGGTTTTTTATTGTTTATAGGATCTGTAGGGGTTTTATGTTTTTCAGGTATTTAAGGTTTTCTTAGGGGATTTTATGTTATTAGATATTTTTTGGGCTCTTAGGTTTTTTTTTGTTTTTTTACATTTTATAGGGATTTTGAGGGTTTTAGGATTTTTATAGTTCTTTATGGTTTTCATGGTTTTGTTTTTTAGGGGTTTTAAGGTTTTTTGTGTTTTTTATCTATTTTATAGTTTTTAGCATTTTATGGGTTTAAATGTTTTTTTAGTTTTTAGTGGGTTTTAGGGTTTTTATGGATTTTTATGTTTTTTAATATCTTTATGAGTTGTTATAGTTTTTAGATTTTTTTGTGGTTTTAGTTTCTTTCAGGTATTTTAGTTTTTTGGGGTTTTTAGTGTTTTTAGGGTTTTAGGGGTTTTAAGTGGTTTTAGGTTTTTATGTCTTTCTTAGGGATTTTTAGAGTATTTATTGGTTTTTAGGATTTTATTAGTTTTTTTTATTTTAGGGATTTTTATAGTTTTTAGGGTTCTTAGGGATTTAGAGGGTTTTTTGGGGTTTTTAAGGTTTTTATAGTTTTTAGGGTTTTAATTTTTTTTATAGTTTTTAAATGTTTTTAGGGGTTTAAACGGTTGTTAGAGTTTTTAGTAGTTTCTTAGGTTTTTATTAGTTATTATGGTTTTTAAAATTTTAAGGGGGTTTTATGGTTTTTATGGTTTTTATTCTTTTTTAGTGTTTTCTTCATTTTTTGGTTTTTTATGGGTTTTATGTTTTTTTAGGTTTTTATGGTTTTTTTATAGGTTTTTTGGTTTTTTTGGTTTGTTACGTTTTTAGGTATTTTAAGGTATTCTTTATGATCTTTGATATTTTTTAGGGATTTTATGAATTTTTAGGGTTTTTAGAATTTTTAGTGCTTTTTCGGTTTTTTGGGTTTATAGGGGTTTTTGAGTTTTTTAGGGATTTTAAGGAGTTTTTTATTTTTTTAACATTTTAGGGGTTAAAAGGGTTTTTAGATATTTTAGTGGTTTTTTGGGTTTTTTGGGTTTTTATGAATTTTAAGGTTTTTAAGGATTTTTACGGGTTTAGGGGTTTAGGGGTTTTTAAAGGTTTTAGAATTTTTTGGGTTTAAAGTGTTTTTAGGTTTTTAAGGTTTTATAAGAAATTTTCAGGGATTTTATGGTTTTTATGTTTTTAGGTATTTTTAGGGATTTTTTAGGATTTTTATGGTTTTTAGGGTTTTTGGGGTTTTGAAGGTTTTTGGGTTTTTTTGGGTTTTTTGCATTTTTAGGTTTTTAGGGTTTTAGGTGTTTTTAGTTTTTTAGGTTTTCTTAGGGTTTTTCATTGTTTTGGGGGACTTTTTCTTTTTTGGCCTTTTTTTGAATTTTTTTAGGATTTTTATGGTTTTTTGTGTTTTTATGGATTTTAAGGGTTTTAGGGTTTTTTTTGGGTTTTCAGGATTTTATGGGTTTTTTTATTTTAGGGATTGTAGAGTATTTTTGGTGATCTTCAGTTTTTTATAGATTCTTAAGATTTTTAGGTATTTAAAGGGATTTTATTATTTTAATGGTTTTATGGTATATATGGGATTTTAGGGTTTTTATTTTTTCTAGGGATTTTATGGTTTTTGGGTATTTCGAATCATTTTATGGTTTTTATCATTTTTTAGTTTTTTGGGTATTTAAGTGTTTTAGGTTTTTAAGGCCTTCTGTGGAGTTTTCAGGTTTTTAGTGGTTTTTATGTTTGTAGGGATTCTTAATATTTTTATTGGTTTTAGGGTCTTAGTGATTTCGAGGGGTTTTGGGGTCTTTTAGGGTTTGGGGGTTTTTATCATTTTTAAGTGTTTTATGGGTTTTAAGTGTTTTACGTTATTTAATTATTTCATAGGGTTTTTAGGGTTTTTAGGGGTTTTAAAGTTTTTAGGTATTTTTAGGGATTTTTATGTTTTTATGTTTTTTAGGGGTTTTAAGGATTTTGAGGGGTTTTATATGTTTTAGGGTTTTTAGGGTGTTTAGAGGTTTTTGGGTTTTTTTTTGTTTTTAAATTTTTTAGATTTTTCAACATTTTTATGGTTTTACATGCTTTTTAGTGTTTTAGTAGTTTTTTTGAGTTTTTTGGGATTTTTAGGTTTAAAGGTTTTTAGGGATTTTTTGGTGTTTAGGTTTTTCCCCTTTTGTAGGTTTTTTAGACTGTTTAAGTGTTTTTAGTTTTTTTATGGTTTTCTTTGTGATTTATTGGGTTTTTATGGGTTTTTTACATTTTTATGGATTTTTAGGGACTGTTTAGTATTTATATGGTTTTAGGGTTTTTAGGTATTTTGAGGTTTATTAGTATTTTTATGGTTTTTATTGTATTTTAGGGTTTCTATAATGTCTTATGTTTTTAGGGAGTTTAAGTGTTTTTAGGTTTTTATGGTTTTCTAAAGGGTCTTCAGGGCATTTTGGGTTTTTTACCTTTTCAGTGATTTTTAATGATGTTTTTTGTATTTCTATGGGGTTTTAGGATCTTTAGTGATTTAGTGGGCCTGAGGGTTTTTATGTGTTTTTGGTTTCTTATGATTTTTGAAGGTTTTAGGGTTTTTGAGGTTTTTAATGGTTTTTAGGTTTTTAGAGTTTTTTTAGTTTTTAGGGGTTTAAATGCTTTTTATAGTTTGTAATTATTTTTTTAGTATTTTTAGTGGTTTAAAGGTTTTTAGGGGGTTTTATGGATTTTAGGGGTTTTAGGGTCTTTTTTGGGATTTTAGGTTTTTAGTGTTTTAGCTTTTTTAGGGCAGAAGAGGTGTGAGGTCAGGCTATTCTCGACCCCCGATAAATTTATTACTAGGGAAAAAGACACAACAGATAGAGGCAGGGCAGGTTCAATTGACCCATACCCAAAAACAAAGCCTCAAAAGGAAAACAAAGAGCAAGAACAAGTCCAAAGGATAGAATAAAGTAGGAAAGAACAAGGAAAAAAACCATCACAGGGTCTACCAGCCTTTCCCACCATCATTATCATAGTCCACACCAGGGGGGTCTCCCCCTACACCATAACCGGAGGGCGCATCAGAGTCTACTGACTCCCATTCAGAAGAGTCATGCTGCTTCAAGAATTTTGTGTAATAATCCCTTAACTTCACTTGATCCACATTCAGCTTCTTCTTGGTAGGCCGCCACACCTTGCCAGAGGAGTTATTCAATGCTTTGCTAGAATCCCTCGTAGATAGTGTTCTCATAAAGGAAGAGTAATCCTTCCTTGGCCTCCTCATTTTCAAGAAAGCAGTGTCAACATCACCATGTTTTTCTTGGACAGGGATAACAGTGTCCTCCTAGTTGAGTAAACAAGAGGTGGGAGGTGGAAACCACACCTGGGACAAGCCCCCTGCGAAGTTTTATTTACCAAAAGTGGAAGAATCTCCATGTAGGGCCTTGTCCTTCAAAATCTGGGCCATGTTGGATTTTATCCTTGAATCATCATCAAAGCCACTCCCCCAAAACATCGATAACTGGGGTTTCATTCCCTCCTGCAATAGAGAAATCTGTACAGGTACATTCATCACATTAGGGTCCTCCAAAGCCATGTCTTTTAGAACCAAACATTTGGAGTTCCCATCCTCATTGTCCCTAATCATCCCGTCTTCAACAAATTTAGCATCATGTGACCCAAAGGGGGTGATCACCTCTGATGCTTCCACTATGATCAGAACTAGTTCATGGGTGTCAGCCAGGGAATCCTCATTCACCTCTATAATTGGATTTAACCCCTCCCCCTGTGTAGCAGCATCCCCTTGCCCATGCTCATGTTCATCCCCCGTCCCTGTGCCCCCCTACCCGCGCCCCTTCCCAGCCACCTCCTCTAACTTATTCAGTGGCACCTGCACCTCCAGCCCCCCATACTCTGTCAAATGGAAGTAAGCATCACTAGAATCCCCCTCAACCATCACCTCAGGCGTATTCAAATTCAATCCACTAGACCAGCAACCATCCACACTCTCAGAGCCATCCTCCCCGACTGCCCCCGTGTTGCAACTTCCCCTTCAGGATCAACACATCCAGAATGCTAAAAGCTGTCACTAGAAACATACATAAGAAAGGGAATCTTCCCATCAGCGCCTACAGACTCCTTATCATTACCAGCGGGTGGCTCCACCATCACTCCACTAAGCTCTAGTGATGCAGCCCCTCTCGTATGACCCAGAGATCTATATCCCACAACACCGACGTCATCCATAGTTCCATGATCCTTACCCTTTATACCAACTAACAAATCTACACAAGAGACCTGTGACCCCTTACCCATATCCTCACAAGAATCTCCCTGAGGCCCAAAGCAGGTATTCTGCCTATCTTGTTCATCAAAGTCTCCAGCCAACTTTGCTTGTACATCGTGATGCTCTTGAGTCAACTCCTCTGAAACCAAGCCATAAAAATGATTGTAGATGGGCACACCATCATCTCCCTCATGCACTATCAATGGTTTATCAGAAACTCTTGCCACCTTTGGATGACCAGGAATGGGAGATGGCCCAGGTAGCTCCATCATCCGTGACTCTACCATCCCCAGACTCTTGGTTCCTTCCACAGGTTTCACCACTCTCATACTGTCCACAATTACTAGATCAAATTTCAGCCTATAAAATCCATCACATACCCTCAGGTTTGAAAGGGGCTGTCGATCAACCTGCATCAGAATATCCCTACCACGATAACCTCATGATCCTTAGCCATAAGCGAATTAGTCATTCTGGAAGGGAGACCCTCATTGTGCATTCCATGTTCCCCCCAGGGAGGCACAACTGTTAGGGGGGGTTAGGGTTTTCATGTTTTTTTATGGTTGTTAATTTTTTATGGATTTTTTAGTATTTTTATAGTTTTTAGTGTTTTGAGGGATTTTAGTGTTTTTTAGGGTTTTAGGGTTCTTTATGGCTTTTAGTATTATTTTATATTTTTTGGGATTTTAGTTGTATTTAAGGTTTCAATGTTTTCTAATGGATTTTCATGGATTTTATGGGTTTTTAAGGTTTTAGGTTTTTCAGGATTTTTATGGATTTTTATGGTTTTTAGGTATTTTGAGTGTTTTTAGGGTTTTTAGGGGCTTTAGTTTTTTTTTAATTTTTAGGGTTTTAAGTTTTTAGAGGATTTTAACGTTTTTAGGGTTTAAATGGATTTCTAGGCCTTTAGTAGGTTTATGGGTTTTTATATTCTTTTATAGGTATTAGGGGTTTTATTGTTTTTAGGGTTTTAAGGGTATTTTTAGCGGGTTTTAGTTTTGTTATTGTTTTTTAGGATTTTATATATTTTTAAGGTTTTCTTAGGGGTTTGATTACTTTTAAGGTTTTTATGATTTATGGATTTTAGGTATTTTTTAAGATTCTAATAGTATTTTTGGATTTTATGGATTTTTAGGGGTTTTAGGTGTTTTTAGGGATTTTTGGGATTTTTACCATTTTTTATGATTTTAGGGGTTTTAAGAATTTTTAGGTTTTTATGGTTTTCTTATGGGTTTTTAGGTTTTTAGGGTGTTTTATATTTTTTTGGGATTTTAATGGATTTTTTTATATTTTAAAGGGCTTTTAGGGTTTTCAAGGATTTTGACTGTTTTTAGGGTTTTTAGGGGTTTGATCATTTTTAGGGTTTTTTTGGTTTTTGGATTTTTATGTTGTTTTTGGGGTTTGGGGGGGGGGGGGTTTGAGTTTTTAGGGGTTTAAAGGGTTTTCAATGTTTTTAATATTTCTAGGGTTTTAAAGGGTTTTGAGTTTTTAGTGGTTTTAGGGATTTTTGTGGTTGTTAGGGTTTTTAAAAGTTTATAGTGGGTTTTGTGGTTTTTAAAGATTTGTAGGGTTTAGGGTATTTTTAGGATTTTCTTTATTATTTTGAAAATTTATAGGTTTTTTTGGGTTTTAAGTGTTTTTAGGTTTTTATGGTTTTCTTATTGTTTTAGGGTTTTTTTTACATTTTTTGGGATTATAGTTTTTTAGTGTGTTTTAGGGGTTTTTTGGGTAGGGTTTTTAGGGTTTTTAGCGTATTTTATGGTTTTAACAGTTTTAAATGTTTTAAGTGTTTTATGTATTTATGTTTCCTTAGGGATTTTCAAAGTTTTAGGGTTTTTTATGTTTTTAGATATCTTTAGGGGTTTTTTAGAAAATTATGGGTTTTTATGGATTTATGTATTTTAAGGGTTTATATTGGTTTTTAGGGTATCTATAGTTTTTGGTTTTTTATGTGTTTTTTTTGAGTTTTATGCGGGTTTTGGGTTTTTTAGAGTTTTTAATGTTTTTAGGGTTTAAATGTTTTTTAATATTTTTTAGTGGGTTATTATATATTTTAAGGGGTACAGTTTTTTTTGGTTTCAGGGGTTTTATGGGTTTTTGGGGGTTTAGGGTTTCTAGGGTTTTTAATGATTTTAGGGTTTTTAGATTTTTAATGTTATTTTGGGTTTTAATTGTTTCTTGATTTTTAATATTTTATTAAGGTTGTTTATTGTTTTAGGGTTTTTTACATTTTTTGGGATTTTAGGGATTTTTAAAGATTTTTAGGGGTTTTAGGGATTTTGAGGGGTTTTAGGATATTTATGTGTTTTTTTAGCATTTTTATGTTTCTCAGGGGGTATTGTTTGTTTTTAGGTTTTTATGGTTTTATTAAGGGTTTTTAGGTGTTTTAGAGTTTTTATGTTTTTAGAGATATTTAGATATTTTTTGTATATTTATGGGTTTTTTGGGTTTCTAGGAATTCTGAGGGAGTTTAGTGTTTTTGGGTTTTTTGGTTTTTAGGGGTTTTTTATTTTTTAGGGTTTTAATGTTTTTATTATTTTTAAAGTTTTTATAGGTTTAATGGGTCTTTGTGGTTTTTTTTTTGATTTTTAGTTTCTTTATGGGTTTTAGGGGTTTTTAAGGTTGGCATGGATTCTTATGGTTTTCATATGTTTTATGGTTTTTAGGGATTTTTATGGGTTTTAGCATTTTTAGGTGTTTTAGGGGATTTATGTATTTTTACGTTTTCATGGTATTCTTAAGGGTTTTAAGGGTTTTTAATGTTTTTTATGTTTTTAGATTATTTAGATATTTTTTATGATTTTCATGGGTTTTAGGAATTTTAACAGTTTTTATGATTTTTAGGGTTTCTTGGGGGTTATTTTGGTTTCTAGAATTTTTAGGTTTTAATAGGTTTAAACTGTTTCTCTCTTTTTAAAGGTTTCATAAATTTTTAAAGGTTGTTAGTGTTTTTATGTTTTTATGGATTTTTAGATATTTTTTAGGATATTTAGGGTTTTTAGGGTTTTTTGGATTTTGAGGGTTTTTAGGTTTAATATAGCTTTTTGGGGTTTAAGATTTTTTTTTGAAATTTTTAGGGTTTTTAACATTTTTTTTAGTTTTTTAGGGGTTTTATGAATTTTTGGCATTTTAAGGTTTTCTTAAAGGTTTTAATGGGTTTAGGCTATTTTAAATTTTTATGGGTTTTAGGTTTTTTAGAATTTCTATGGTTTTAGGGGTTTTTGAGTTTTTGAGTTTTTTTAGGTTTTTATGTTTTATTGGTTTTCTTGGTTTTTTGGGTTTTTCTGTTTTTTTGTTTTTTTAAGGTTTTTAACATTTTTAGGGGTTTAAAGGGTTTTTAGAGTTTTTTGTGTTTTGGGATTTTTATTTGGTTTTAAGGTTGTTATGGATTTATGGCCTTTTAGGGTTTTTAGGGATTTTGAGGGGTTTTAGGGGTTCTAGAGTTAATATAGTTTTTTGTGTTTTTTTAATTTTTTAGGTTTTCGAGAGTTTTTAGATTTTTTTTAATGTATTTAAAGGTTTTAAATGTTTTTTTTGTATTTATTGTGTTTCTCGGTTTTTATGTGTCTTTAGGGTTTTATGTTTTTTTTATATTTTCAGGGTTTTCATGGTTTTAGGGTTTTTAGAGTGTTTTTGGTCTTTTAGGGTTTTTTTGGAGTTTTTCAGGTTTTTAGGGGTTCTTATTGTTTTTGTGTTTTTAGTCTTTTATTAGGGTTCTTCGGGGTTTTATGGTTTTCTAAATTTTTTTTGTATTTTTTGGGATTCTTTAGGATTTTTATGTATTTTGGTGATTTTGAGGGATTTTAGGGATTTGAGGGGTTTTAGGGTTTATTAGGGGTTTTAGTGTTTTTTGGTTTTTTATATTTTTTTGTTTTTAAAGGGTTTTAAACTTTTTTTATTGTTTTAGGGGTTTTTTTATGATTTTAGAGATTTCTTAGGAATTTTATGGTTTTTTATGGTCTTTAGGGATTTGAGGATTTTTTTGGGGTTTTATGGTTTTTATGGTATTTTTGGGATCTTAAAAGTTTTTTGATTATTTTCTTGGTTTTAAGGGTTTTAGAGTTATTAGAATTTTTTGGGGTTTAAAGGGTTTTAGAGTTTTTGGTGGGTTTTATGATTTTAAACATGTTTTTTATATTTTTTAAGATATTTAGGGCTTTTATGGTTTTTATGTATTTAGGGATTTAATGGGATTTTAGGGTTTTTAGGGATTTTAGAGTCTTTTTAGGTTATTTAGAGGTTTTAATTTTTTTTATATTTTAATGTATTCTTAGTGTTTTCATGGTTTTTTAGGTTTTTTACATTTTTTGATATTTTTTGGGATTTTTTTGAATTTTTATGGGCTTTTAGGGTTTTAGGGGATTCTAAGGGGTTTTATGTTTTTAGGGGTGTTAGGGTTTTTCTTATATATATTAGGTATTTTTTGGTTTTAAGTGATCTTAGGTTTTTATGGTTTTCTTATGGTTTTTAGGGGGGTTTTAGGTTTTTTTATTTTTTATGGTTTTTATGGATTTTGAGGGATTTTAGGGGTTTTATTGTTTTTTTTGGGTTTTTAGGGTTTTTTTGAGTTTTTTAGGGTTTGTAAGGTTTTAAGTGTTTTTTTTAACATTTTTAGGGGTTTAAAGGGTTTTTAGAGTTTTTGGCATTTTTTAAAAGTTTTTTTTTCACTTTTATGGTTTGTAGTGGTTTTAATTGTTTTTATTTTCTTACAATTTCTAAAAGATTTTAAGGGTTTTTTTATATTTTTTGGTACCTTATTAGGGATTTTTGAGGATTTCTATGGTTTTTAGGTATTTCTGGTGGTTTTAAGATTTTTTAGGGATTTCAGGGATTTTAAGGATTTTTAGTGCTTTTTGGTTGTTGAGGGGTTTTAGTGTTTTTAGGTATTTAAGATTGTATTAGGTTTATTTATTTTTTTTTGGGGGGTTTTATGTTTTTAATGGATTTTTTGGGCCTTGTAATATTTTTATGGTATTTTGGGGTTTTAGGGGTTTTGACATTTTTTAGGGTTTTTATAATCTTTTGTAATATTATGGTTTTATTTGAGTTTTTAGGATTTTTATGGTTTTTTAGAGTCTTTTAATGTTAATAAGGATTTAAAGGGTTTTTAGAGTTTTTAGTGGGTTTTGGGGTTTTCATGGTGTTTTAGGGGTTTTAAGTTTTTAGGGGTTTTTATTAGTTTTAAGGGGTTTTAGGGTTTTGTGGTATTTTTATGGTTTTTGGTGGTTTTAGAGTTTTTATATTTTTAGGGGTTTTATGTTTTTTAGGATTTTAAGGTTTTCGTAGGCATTTTTTTGTTTTAGGGTTTTTATGCTTTTAGGGATTTTTAGGGATGTTTTATGATTTTTAGGATTTTAAGGGATTTTTAGGGTTTTTTGGATTTTTAGGGTTTTTGGTGTTTATAGGTTTTTAAGGGGTTTAACTGCGCTATATTTTTTATTCTTAATTATTTTCAAGGTTTTTTGGATTTTTTATGCTTTTAGATATTTTTTGGAATTTTATTAATTTTAATGTTTTTATGGGCTTTAGAAATTTTGAAGGTTTATAGGGTTTTTATGGGTTTTTAAATTTTTAGGGTTTTGTTTGTCATTTTGGGTTTTTAGGGATTTTATAGTTTTTCAACATTTTTAGGGGATTAAAGGATTTTTTTAATTTTTGTAGGCTTTTCATTGGTTTTTAGGGATTTTAAGGTTTTATGGGGTTTTGTGGTTTTAAGGGGTTTTTAGTATTTTTCAGCTTCTTTTAGGGTTTTTTGGGTTTCAATCATTTTTTGGGTTTTAGGGGCATAAGAAGGTTCTGGGACAGTCTATTCAATTCCCCCCTAAAATTTATTATAAAAAAGACGCAGCAGACAATGAAGGGGTGGGGTCAATCAACCCACACCCAACAACCCTAGACACCCCCACAAAACCCAAAAGTTCTTGAAAACCACAAAAGACATAGAAAACCATAAAAAGAAGAAAACCCAAAGAATCTTCAACATCATCTCCTAGCCAAATAACAACCAGCAGTAATGCAAAATCAGCACATTCAGCACCTCCCATCCAAGCAGCAACCAGAATCCAGCTTCACAATCTCCAGCCTCCATCACCTCCTCGCCAGTCAGAACGACTACTAGCAACACAGAACTGCTAGCACCAAATACATATACGTCAGCTTCACCATTTTCCAACCAAGAATTATCCAAATTCCACACCTTAAGTGTTTTTATGATTTTAAATTTTTCTTAGGGTTAATCAGGGTTTTTAGGGTTTTGTACACTTTTAGGTATTTTTAAGGATTTTTTTGTATTTTTATGGTTTTTAGGGATTTTGAGGGGTTTTTAAAGGTTTTTCGTGTTTTATAGGTTTTTAGAGGTTTTAAGTGTTTTTTGGTTTGTCAGATTTTCTTAGGATTTTTTAATGTTTTGTGTTTTTTATGTTTTTAGGGATTTTTTTTGGATTTTTTAGGATTTTTATAGTTTTTAGGGTTATTAGGGATTTTGCGAGTTTTATCATTTTTAGGGGTTTTAGGTTTTTTTGTTTTTAATTTTTTTTTAGTTTTTTAGGGTTTTAATTTTTTTTGGAGTTTTAAAATGTTTTTAAGTGTTTAAAGAATTTTTATAGTTTTAAGTGGTTTTAGTGTTTTTGAAGTTTTTAGGGGCTTTTATGGATTTTAGGGTATTTTTAGGTATTTTTAGGGTTTTTAGTGTTTTTTGGTTTTTTGGGGTTTTATTATTTTTAGGATTTTATGGTTTTTAGGGGTTTTCATGGTATTTAGTTTTTTACATTTTAATGAATTTTGGTGCTTTTTTTTTTGAATATTAGGGTTTTTAGGGATTTTGAGGGTTTTTAATGTTTTAGGGTTTGCAGGTTTTAGCGATTTCTGGGTTTTTAGGGGTTCTAAGTGTTTTTGGTTTTAAGGGTTTTTTATAGGTTTCTATGATTATTAGGGCTTTGTGTTTTTTGGTATTTTTAGGGAATTTATTATATTTTAATGGTATTTAGGGTTTTTGGGATTTTTGTGGGGTTTGGGGGGGGGGGGTTACAGTTTCAAGGGCTTTAGGGATTTTTTTTACATTTTTAGTCTTTCAGGGTTTTATGAATTTTTAGGTTTTTAAAGATTTATTATGGTTATTAGGGTTCTTAGGTTTTATTGGATTTTGAAGGGTTTTGGGGGTTTTTATGTTTTTTTATGTTGTTAGGATTTTTTGAGTTTTATAATGTTTTTTACAGGTTCTTAGTTTTTTTATGGTTTTTAGGGGTTTAATGTTTTTTGAGATTTTTTAGTAGGTTTTATGGTTTTTATGGGGTTTTAAGGTTTTAGGGGAATTTATGGTTTTTAGGATTATTAGGGTTTTTAAGGATTTTAGCATTTTCATGTTTTAAGGGTTTTAAGTATATTTTGGTTCTTAATTTTTATTATGGGTTTTAAATATTTTTATTGTTTTTTTATGTTTTTAGTGATTTTAGGGATTTTTTTGGATTTTTATGGTTTTTATGGTATTCCAGATTTTGAAGGTTTTAGTGATTTTTAGGGGTTTTAGTGTTCTTATGATTTCTAACATTTTTATGTTTTTCGGGTTTTAATTGTTTTAGGTTCTTAAGGATTTATTAGATATTTTAATAAATTTCAGGGTTTTTAGTGTTTTTTTTGGTATTTTTTAGTTTTTTTGGGATTTTATGATTTTTAGGGATTTTGAGTGTTTTTAGGGTTTTTCAGTTTTATTTTTTTAATGGATTTTTAGTGCTTTTTTGGGATTTCTAGGTTTTTATAGATTTTAATGTTTTTGGGGTTTAAATGGTTTTTAGATTTTTTTGTGGTTTTATAGTTTTATTGGTTGTAGGATTTTTATGATGTTTAGGGTTTTTTATTGTTTTGGGGGGTTTTGGGTATTTTTAGGGGTTTTAGGGTTTTTAACAAATTTAAGTTAATAGGGTTTTTAATTTTTCAGGTGTTTTAGGTTTTCATACATTTTTAGGAGTTTTAGTGATATTCACTTTTTTGGTGTTTTTAGAGATTTTTTAGGTTTTTTATGGTTTTTAGGTTTTTTTTAATTTTCCGGATTTTCAAGGTTTTTAGGGTTTTTAGGGTTTTTTTTATGTTTTTATGGTATTTAATTGTTTTTTAGGATTCTAAGGGTTTTAAGGGTTTTCTTTGGTTTTTATGTGTTTTAGGGTTTCAATGTGCTTTTTGGTTCACAGGATGTTTTAGGGATTTTCAAGGTTTCTTTTACATGTTTTAGGCTTTTAGGGGATTTAAGTGTTTTTAGTTTCTGTATGGGTTTCACAGGTTTTTTTCAGGTTCTTTATATTTTTATAGTTTTTATGTAGTTTTTATCATTTTTATAGTTTTTAGGGGGTTTAGGGATTTTGACAGTTTTTAGGTTTTAGGGGTTTTTATAATATTTTTGGTTTTTTGGTTTTTTTGAGATTTTTAGGGTTTTAAGGGTTTTTAGAGTTTTTATTGTATTTAGTGGTTTGGAGGATTTTTAGAGTTATGTATGGTTTTAGTGTTTTATGGGTTTTTAGGGGTTTTTAAATCTTTCTCAGGGGTTTTCAAGGGTTTTAGATTTTTTATGTTTTTTAGTGATTTTGAAAGTTTTTTTAGGTTTTTTATCATGTTTAGGGGTTTTAGGGCAAGAAAGATGAGAGGGTCAGGCTATTCCTTGCCCCCCCCCCCAATTTATTATAATTATAAAAGAGACACAGCAGACAAGGGAGGGGAGGGGTCAATCGACCCAAACCCAAAAACCCTTAACGACCCAAGACAAAAGACCCAAAAAAAGAAAAATCAAGAACGAAAAAAGAAAAAACACGCAAAATAAAACAGCCACCACCATTATCCAGCGTCAACCAGCATCCAACAGCTCACAGCTAACCAACAACCAGCATCCAAACTCAAATAGCAATCCACATCCAGCAGCAGCACAACCATAAACCACAGCTTCAGCACCTCCCATCCAAGAAGCAACCAGCATCCAGAACCGCGAGCATCTAACATCACAGAACCACCAGCATCGAACATCACATATCCACCAGCACCAATTCCAAAAAACACAGCTATAGAAGTCTTCCAGCACCCACCACCTCCAAACCTCAAGGAAAGCGGTAGCCAATAACCAACATCTCAACAACTAGCAACCATTACTTCCAAACCAAAAAGCATCCAGCAACCAGTAAATAGAACCAACCAACTCCCATTCAAAGGAAAGCATGCCATGAACATCAGCACCCACATCCAGCATATGACATATAGAACAACTATCAGCATAAGACCACCATCGTCCATGCCCCAGACCAATAGCTTCATTGCATCCCAGCCTCCCAACAAGCAGTATCCAGCACCGAAGTTTCCAAAACCCAGCAAAATCTTTCACACCTACAAAGACAGGTGCGCCTGCATCCAGCATACCACATCAGACAATTCTGGAACCAAGCCATAGTATCCAGCGCCCCAACTTCAAGAACCAACACCAAAAGTGGTTCTCATCCAAACAATCCACAACCACAAAGCAGCAAAGGTTGTAAAGCAGATAATTAAATCCATAAAATCCAGCAAAGAACCCATTGACCACCAAATGGACCAGCACACAAAAACACCGAAGAAAACCTACAGTAGAATCGACCAGAATCGTAGGAGAGACAACATACCATACCCTCCAAGATCTGATCCTCCTAAGCTGTGGAAAGATGGAATTGTCTTGAACTGCATTCACCAACTCGATCCACCCACGCGACGTCTCCTATGCCGATCCAAGAGACCACCGAGGAGTGTCGTCCGAAAAAGCAGATCTAAGTCGAAGCGCCGCAACCAAGCCAGACCAAAGCCGCCATCTTGAAAAATCGTTCTGAGCAATCATTAATCACCAAAGGCCCATCATCAGCCGCCAAGGATCTTCACCATCGAGGGTTTGTCGACCTCGTCAAAGCACCGCCGAAGGAGGCCGTGGAGATCAAGCATGATGAAGAGGACGGTGGCACCGTGGAGCCCAGAATTGGAGCGCCATCAGGGACGAAACCAAGTAGCGAAGCAGTAAGACAAAGAAAATACATCGGAATTTCAGATCTGGAGCCAAGGTTGACTTCGACGTCGACCTCGCAGACTTTACCCAAACCACCGGGAAACCATCATTTCTGCCACCATGGAGCAACAAAGATAGCATCCAAGGAATAGGAAGGTCCAGATCTACCAAATCTGCTCCAAACCAGACCAAATCGTCATCGCCTTTCCCAGCCACAACCCACCAGATCCCTTTGCCAACAAGCATCTTCCTCGTCTTCCACCATTGCACCAGGGAAGAAAGCCTCTGAACTCTATTCGCATCACAAATCTTGGTCTGTAAGTGATCCACAAAGCCGAAGAGAAGGGATCCAAGAGGGAACCTTGAAGATCGTCGCATCGAGCGCGAGAGACCAGGAGAGAGCGGAGACATATGTAGGGTCTTCTTATGGGTTTTAGGGATTTTAGGGATTTTGAGGGTTTTTAAGATTTTAATAGTTTTTAAAGGTTTTCATTATTTTTTATGTTTTTATGGGTTTTAAAATCTTTTTCTGTTTTAAGGTTTTCTTAGGATTTTAATGGATTTTAATGGTTTTTATGTTCTTAAATATTTTTTCTGGATTTTATGGTTTTATGGTTTGTACAGATTTTTAGGGGTTTTTTTTGGGTTTTTTTGGGTTTTAAGGTTTTTTTAGTTTTTAATTTTTTTAGAGTTTTTAAAATTTTTAGGGATTTAAAGGGTTTTTAGTGTTTTTAGTGAATTTTTAAGATTTTTTGGGTTTTTAGGGGGTTTTAATAATTTTTGTGGTTTTTATGGGTTTTAAGGGTCTTTTACAATTTCTAGGGTTTTAGGGTTATTTAGTTCTTTATGGTTTTTAAGTGTTTTTTTGTTTTTAGGGTTTTCTTGGTATTTTTAATGTTTTGGAGGTTTTTTTACATTTTTTGGAATAATTAGGGATCATTTATTATTTTTCTGGATTTTAGTGGTTTTAGTGATTTTGAGGTTTTTTAAGGTTTTTTATGATTTTTAGGTTTTTAAGGTTTTTAGTGTTTCTAGTGTTTTTAATTTTTTTAGTGGTTTTAATCACTTTTAGGATTTTATGATTTTCTTAGGTGTTTTTAGGGTTTTTATGGGTTTTTACATTTTTATGTATTTTTAGTTCTTTTTTGGATTTTTGGGGTATTTTAGGGCAAAGAAAGCGCAGACCAAGAGGAGAGCCTGGTGCCTCCATTTATAAATATAGAAAAGTACAAGGCATTACAGGGGGGACTTGTACAATTGGGTTCTGGTAGTACCCTTCATGTCAGAGTCTACATGAGACGCACAAAAAGAAGGAGCAATAAAAGACCACCGTGAGCAGCATTCTTCAATAGCCATCTTGGAAAGAACATCATCCACCATATTGACTTCCCTGTATGCATGAGTGATCTTGAGATTCGGGTTCTTGGATAATCTAAGGTATTCAATCCATTGGGGTAGGATCTGCCATGGAACCTTTCTTGAGTTTTGAAGAAGAGCCTCCAATGTAAGCATCAAGTCAGATTCAATCCAAAGATGCATCCACATGAATTAATTTGAAAAACGTACAACCTTGATAATAGCCCAAATCTCTGCCTCAAAGGTGAAGCCATTCCCAATGAAATGATAGAAAATGCCCTTGAAAAAACCTCGATAGGTACAGAAAACACCACCACAGTCTGAAGGACCTGGTGAACCTGTTTCCGCACCATCGACATTAACTTTGATCCATGGTGGGATTGGTGGAATCCATCGAATGAACTTCATAAACATTGGTTTTTTACACCTGCCAGAGATACCAAGAGTGAAGAGTGTGACGAGGTCATTGAAACAGTTGTTAATAGTTCCTGATTGGAAACACCCAGCCATTTGAACAAAACTGTGCATGGAAATAATACGCTCATGTATGAAGCATGATTTATTCCAAAACATAGCAGAATTCCTCATAGCCCATAGGAAGGAAACAATTGCTGCGGATGCAGCAAGAAGATGATTATGGAGCTGCTCACTGCAACTGAATTTTGTAATAGAAAGCATCCTTTGGGAAAAGGTTCAAGAGGTAAACGGAGACCAAAAACATCTTGTATGTGGTTCCATAATCTATGCGCAAGGTTTCATTTAACAAAAAGGTGTTGTACACTTTCAGTATCCCATAAATAGAGGCTGCAGGACGATACAATATGCCATCAATTTTTTTGCAACTGAGCATGCATAGGCAGCAAGTTTCTCCAAATCTTCAAAAGGAGAAAGAATTGTCTAGGGGGAATGAATTGAAACTTATATTTTAGAAGCCATGAGGTGGGGGGGGGGGTCCAGGCCTTGCTGACATTTGAAATTTTAGTACTCCCTTGCAATGAGCTGACCCATCAGATTCGGTTTCTAGATGATAGTATCAGAATCAATGTAGCTGTAGCGATGAACCTGGGAAATGATGTGTGCTGGTAAAAGTCCATCCAAATCCATCAGCCTGGTGTTGAGATCATTGATAGACATGTGTTTCAGACCTTGAGGTACCTGCATGATTTCATATAGAGGACAGTCGAGTCATGGAGTGAACCAACAGTTCAGATTGGAGTGCTTTGAAACATCCCAAATTGATTGAGAGATAATGTCCATGTATGAGGATTTAATTGTGGCCCAGACAGAGGAGAGCATGTATCTAGTGTAGCCAGTGCACAAGCGAGTAGTAAATCTTTCTTTAATAAAGTCCATATCACCTTCATTGTGTGTGAAGAGGATCCAGGTGAATTTGTCCAGCAAGGCGTCATTAAAAACCCTAAGGTCCTTGATTCCAAGACCACCCATTTCAATGGGTTTAATGCAGTCATTCCATGCAATAGTTACCAGTTTCTTTTCATTAATGCATCATGTCCATGAAAAGTTATGGATCTTGGCTTGGAGAGATTTTATCTGAATTACTAGCCATATATATAGATAAGACAGGAACAAACATTGAGGTGATGAAAGAATTGATAAGGCATACTCTGCCTTCTTAAGATAGGTACTTTCCCTTCAATTTAGACAGCTGTTGTGTGATGTTAACATAGATGATTTCTAAGTGGCAGCGCTTTACCTTTCCACAAAATAGGGGGAACCCAAGGTTGTTGAATGTTAAGGATCCTTTTTTGACACTAAGGCATCTGATGATTCTGTTTTTCCTCACAATGGAGCTCCCTTTCCCAAAGAAAATGGATGATTTTCTCCAAATGATGGCCTCTCCAACAAAATCTTCATAATGAGTAAAGATTTTATGGATAGAATATATTGTTCGCATATTATCCTGCCCAAAGAGAAGTATATTGTCAACATAAAAAATGTGAGAGGGTAGAAAAGAGTCCTTCCCAGCTTTGATAGGAGAGTAGAATCCATCCATCATTGGATTAGTAACAAAGTGACTTAGATAATCTTCTGCAAATGCAAAGAGAATTCCAGAAAAGGGATCTCCCTATCGAACCCCTCATGAACATTGAAATAAACCTTTTTGTGTCCCATTAACTAGAACAAAGATTCTGGAACTCTCCAAAATTATAGAAATCATATTGATAAACTTGGCTGAAAACCCATACATGCTCAGAACCTTGAAAAGAAAGTGCCACTTAATGGTATCAAAGGCTTTGGATATGTCTAATTTTAAAGAAAAAGTCTCATTCTTGGAATACTTCCTCATGATATTTACTCCTTCAGAGGCCATATATAGGCAGTTTTGGATGCTTCACCCAGGAACAAAGCCAATTGATTGGGTGTGATCATGTTACCAAAAATCTTCCCCAACCTAATGACAATGATTTTGCTAATAATCTTTGGGATGGTGTTTCCAATGGAAATCGGTCGAAAGTCACCAATATCAATTTCCTCTTCCTTTTTGGGAAGCAGAGTGATAAAATTGGAGTTGGATCCAAAAGAGATTGATCCTGAGAGAAATAATTCGTTAACAGCATTGGTAATTTCTGTATAAAAGATATGCTAACAGAAAATGAAAATTTTGTTGGTAAATCTGTCTGGTCCAGGGGCACTTTCATAATTGAGTGAAAAAAGACCAGTTTTCAATTCATCCTCAAGAGGGGGAGAGGTAAGATCATTGTTCTGTGAGTCACCCACACATTTCTCAATACATTTGAAAATTGGGGCAGGAGGGAGGATACTATCATCATTATAAAGATCTTTGAAATGATCAACAATAGAATTAGAGAGCTCTTTCTCCTCAGTCAAGGTTGTTCGATTAATTTGGATATGATTGGGTCCTTTATGAACCATTTTCTCCCACTGAAAGTGATGAAATAAATTTGTGTTTTTATCACCATCTTTGAGCCATTGAATATTGAATTGATTTTTCCCAGATTTTCTTTAAGAACAAGAATATCATCATGTTTTTTTTGAAACTCAAGTTATTAATGAGTAGGAACATCCCCTTGGTGATTATTCTCTTGGAAAGACTCTAGCTGATATTTCATATTTTTAATCTCATCATCAATTCTTGAGAAAGAGAGCTTACTCCAAACTTTTAGAAGGCTTTTCATTTTCCTAAGCTTTGACGAAACCACAAAATGAGGACTACCATGAAAGGTGGAGTTCCATCCATCAAGAACTACTTCCCTGCAACCTGGAATTGGAATCCATGCATTGTTGAACTTGAAAGGTAAGGGGGTGAGTCTCTTTCTATCCTCCCAAATGGAGACAAAAATAGGATTATGATTAGAGTTAAATTTGGGAAGAGTAAATCCTGAGATTTCCAATGGAGAACCAGTATCATTGACTTGCATAAAAAACCTATCAATTTTACTGGCTTGCCTCCCATTGACATTGAACCTTCCCCAAGTGAATTTGGCACATGCACTTTTAAGTTTTTTAGATTTTTCAGGGTTTGAATGGTTTTTATAGTTTTTAGTTGTTTCTTGGGGTTTTATGGGTTTATAGATTTTTTTTCAAGTTTCTAGATTATTTTATGGTTTTCTAGGATTTTATGTTTTTAGGGACTTTTTAGGGGTTCTAGTGTTTTAAGAATTTTTTAGGGTTTTATAGGTTTTAAGTGTTTTTAGGGTTTTATTGTTTTATTATGTTTTTAAGGGTTTTTACTATTTTTATATTTTTATGAATTTTTAGGGATTTTTAGGGTTTTTTAGGATTTTTTAGTATTTTTATGGGTTTTTAGGTTTTTAAGGATTTTTATGGGTTTTAATGGTTTTTATAGTTTTTGGGTTTTTTGGGATTTAGGGTTTTATGGGTTTTTATATTTTTTAAGGTTTTAAGGGGTTTCAAGTGTTTTTATAATTTTTAGTCATTTTAGGGTTTTTAAGGGTTTCTGGGGTTTTAAGGGTTTCAAGGGTTTTATGGTTTCTAAGGGATTCTTGGGTTTCTTGGGTTTATAGAACGTTTTAGGTTTTTAGTGTTTTTATGCAATTTATTTTTTTATAGTTTTCTTAGTTTTTTTAGGTTTTTTACGTATATGGGTTATTTTAAGGAGTTTCTGGGGTTTTTTGTTTTTTTGTATTATGAGGGGTTTTAGGGGTTTTTTGGTTTTTTAGGGTCTATAGTATTTTTTGTTTTTAGGTTTTTAGGGGTTTTATGTGTTTTTTGATTTTTAATATTTTCAAAGTGGGTTTCAAGGTTTTTATGGTTTTTTACATTTTGACGAATTTTTAGGGATTATTTAATGTGGTTTTTGTGTTTTAGAGTTCTTAGGGATTTTTATGTTTTTATGGTTTTTAGTTTTTAATAGTTCTTTGGGGGGTTAATGTTTTTATTATTTTTAATGGTTTTAAGTGTGTTTAGTGTTTTTTTAACATTTTTAATGTTTTAATGGGTTTTTATAGTTTTTTATTAATTTTTAGGGTTTTAATGGGATTTTAGGTTTTTTACGGTTTTTCGGGGTTTAATTATTTTTATGGTTTTTAGGTTTTTTAGGTTTCTATCATTTTCTATGTTTTTAGTGGTTTTTACTATTTTATAGTTATCTTAGGGGTTTTAGGGGGTTTTAGGGGTTTTTATGTTTTGAGGTATTTTTTTTGTATTTTTTAATATTTTTATGAATTTTTAGGGTTTTAGGGATTTTGAAATGTTTTAGGGTGTTTTGGTTTTTGGGATTTTTTAATTTTGAGTTTTTAGGGGTTTAAGGGATTTTTAAATTTTTTAACGATTTTGGGGGTTGAAATGGTGCTCATAGTTTTTAGTGATGTTTTAGTGTTTTTGGGGAGATTATGGTTTTTAGGGGTTTTATGGTTTTTATTGGTTTTTATAGATTTTAGGTTCTTTTATTTTTTTAGGGATTTTAGGTCCTTTTAAGTTTTTATGGTTTTTAAGGTTTTCTTAGGGGATTTTAGGGTTTTTTTTGGGTTTTCAGTTTTTTAGGTATTTTAGGAACTTTTATGTTTTTATGTGTTTTTATGGTATTTAAGTATTTTGATTGGTTTTATGGTGTTTAGGGGTTTTAGGTAATTTTAGTGTTTATAACATTTTTTTATGTTTTTAGGGTTTTTAAATGTTTTTATGTTTTTAAGAATATCTTAGGTCATTTCAGGGGTTTTAGGGGTGTTTATGTTTTATAGATTTTTATGGAATTTTTCAAATTGTTATAGTTTTTAGTGGTTTTGGGATTATAAGGGTATTTTGGGTTTTTAAGGAATTTATGGTTTTTTGGGGGTTTGGGATTTTTGGTGTTTTTTATGGTTTTAAGGTTTTTTACTATCTTTAATGTTTATAGGGGTCTAAGGGGTTTTTATATTTTTAGTGGGTTTTAGTGTTTTTATGGTGTTTTAGGGTTTTTAAGGCTTTAGGGGTTTTAATAGCGTTCTTAGGGTTTTAATTTATTATTATATATTTTCAGTGTTTTTTTTTGTTTTTTTATGGATTTTTATGGGTATTCAAGATTTTCATTGTTTTATGGTTTTTTGGATTTTGAGGGGTTTGAGAATTTTTTTTTGGGTTTTATGGGTTTTTTTGTTTTTAGGGGAATTTTTATTTATTAAGGTTTTAAAGGGGTTTTTTGGGTTTGTTAATGTTTTTAGGGGGTTAAAGGGTTTTTAATGTTTTAAGTGGTTTTTAATGTTTTAAGTGGTTTTTAGGGTTTTTATGGGTTTTCATGTTTTAAAATATTGTTTGGGGTTTTTAATTTTTTTTATTTTTTTATCAATTTAGGGTATTTTAGGGTGTTTTAGGGGTTTTTTGGTTTTTAATCATTTTAAGTTCTTTTGGTTTATTGAAGTTTTCTTAGGGGTTTTCAAGGTCTTTAGTGTTTTTCACATTTTTACAAATTTTTAGGGATTTCTAATATTTTTATTGTTTTATGGGTTTAAAGGGTTTTGAGGTTATTTAATGGTTTTAAGGTTTTTAGGAGTTTTTTTGATTTTTAGCATTTTTTAGTTTTTTAGGGGTTCTTTAAGGTTTTATGTTTTTATGGGTTTCTTAGGTTATTATCAATGGTTTTAGGGTTTTATACATTTTAGGGGGTTTTCAGAAATTTTTATGATTTTTAAGTGTTTTTAGGGGTTTTAATGGGTTTTAGGGTTTTTAAGGTTCTTAGGGTTTTTAGGGTATTGGGATTTTAGGGTTTTTTTTATTTTTTAAGGATTTTTATTGTTTTTTAGAGTTTTTTTATTTTTACTCTTTTAAAGTTTCTTTATAGTTTTTAGTCAATTTTAGGATTTTTATGGGGTTTTAATGTTTTTTTGGGGGGTTTATGGTTTATTGGGTTTTAGATTTTTTAGGGGTTTGTATTGTTTTAGAGTTTTTAGGTTTTAGGGGTTTTATGTGTTTTAGGGTTTTAATGTGTTCTTATGGGGTTTTATGGTTTTTTATTTTTCATAGATTTTTGGGACCTTTTTCATTGTTATGGGTTTTTTTGTGTTTAGAGTTTTCAGAGTTTTTAGGGAAAGGAAGGCTCGGGACAAGGCAACCCTGCCTCCCCCCCAAAAAAAATTTACCAAAAAGGAAAAGGAGAAACAGAGTGCTACAAGGGGGGATTACATAATCTGGTGTGCACCTCACCCTTCAAGTCGGACACGATTAAATAGTAGCAGTGGGGCATGGCAACAAAGGACCACAACGAGCACTGATCCACAATAGCCTGCTTAGAGAGAGCATCCACAACCGCATTGGCCTCCCAGTAGGTATGTGTCACAATGAGATTCATCCTTTGGCACATGGAAAGGCAGTCCATCCACAGGGTAAAGAGCCTCCAGGGGACGCACCTAGATCTGTTTTTAAGAGCACTCACAGCAAGCATGGAATCAGACTCAAGCCACAGGAAACTCTATCTGAACCTGACATCATACTCAATCGCCTTTATCATGGCCCATAATTTAGCTTCAAGAGCACACCAATCACCAATAAAGTGTTGAAAACATCCTTTGACAAAGCCCTAGTAGGTGAGGAATACCGCACCACATCCAGCAGGGCCCGGGGCATCAAGGGTCGCACCGTCCACATTGAACATAATCCAGAAGGGGAGTGGAGGGATCCATCGAATAAACCTAGGGACCATGGGTTTTTCCCCCTACCAGAATCACCAAGCAACCGAAGGATGATCAGTTCGCGGATGTCATTCTCCATATGTCTTGTCTAAATATGGGAGGCTGCATAGACAGCCCTGTGGATCGCCACAACGCCACCATGAAAGGAAAGTCGTTTCTTATCGAAGGAAACTGTGTTCCGAGCTGCCCAGATAAAAGAGATGGTGGCTACAACCGCAGCCAGCAGAAGGTTGCAGACTTTCTCACTGTAATCCCAGTTAGACAGGTCCGCCAGGAGCTCAAGAAGGGGTCTTTCCAGGCCAGATGAGAACCCAAAAGTTTGCTGCAAATAGCCCCAAATATCAGCACTGAATCTGCATTGAAGGAAGGTTTGATGGATGTTTTCTTCCACACCTAGGCAAAGGAAACACACAGAGGCAAGGTTGAGACCAGCTCCATTCAACTGACTCTGAATGGGAAGCCGATTCTTCTAGATTTTCCAGATAATAAGAAGGTTAGTAGGAGGAATAAAATTCCTCTTGAACTTAGAGATCCAGACCGGTAGAGGGGATCCCCTGGTGCAGTTATACCGATAGTAAACCATGGAAGTAAGTCACCCAACCAGATTGGGTTTTCAGATTAGGATATCAGAGTCGATGAGATGGTAGCATTGGATTTGGAGTGAGACTGCAGCTGGAAGGAGAGTCTCAAACTGTTCCAGCCTCGAGGTGAAATCTGCAATGGACAGACTCCCAAGGCCAGGAGGAGGGATGATAAAGTCTTGCAGGGTCCTGTCAATCCAAGGCGTGGACCAAGCATTCAAGTCTGATTGCTTTGAAACAAACCATTTATAATGTGAGACAATGACCTTATACGAGGCACAAATTTCTATCCAAACAGAAGAGGGGAAGTACCCTTCATATCCGTCACAGAGCTTAAGCACACATCTTTCCCGAGTGAATCCCAAACCCCAATCCATAAGACTTAACAGCCCCAAGTATATTTAGCAAGGAGGGAATCATTGTAATGTCTGAGGTCTTTGATACCAATCCCACCCAACTCAATTGGCTTTGTGCAGTCCTTCTAGGCCACAGTAACCAATTTCCTTTGAGTTATACCCCCTTCCAGGAAAAGTTCCTTATCTTTTCCTACAGGTCCTTGATGAGATTAACCAGCAACCTATAGATGGAAAAAGCATAAGTGAACAAAGACGTAATCACCAAGTTGATAAGGCAGACCCTTCTGTCTTGTGAGAGGGATTCCCCTTTCCATTTCTCCAACTGTTGAGTTATTTTGGAGGCAATATTCTCAAGGTAACACCATTTTACACATCCCCAAAATATGGGAATGCTTAGGTAGTCGAAAGGTAATGACCCTCTCTTGACACCAAGGGACATTGAAATGGAGATCTGCTGGGACTGTGGAATCCCCTCCCTAAAGACAATCAAAAACTTTCTCCAGCTGATGGATTGTCCTTCCACATATTCATAATTCCAGAAGATCATCCGGATAGAGTCCAAGGTCTATTTATCAGACTACCCAAACAGTATAATATCATCTGCATACAGTAGATGAGATGGCACATGAAGATCCCTCCATGCCCGAATAGGATTGAAAAGGCCAGATTGGAAAAGGTCAATGAGGCACCTGCTTAAGTAGTCCTCCGAAATCGCAAAGAGGATTCCTGAGAGAGGATCACCCTATCTGACCCCATGGGAGCAGGGGAAGAACCCCTTAGGGGAACCATTTAAAATAATATAGACCCACCTACTGCTATGAACGGACTTTATGATCTTAATAAAATGGCTCGAGAAGCCATACTTAGACAAGACCTGGGAGATAAATCTCCACTTGATGGTGTAAAATACCTTAGAGATTTCAATCTTAAGCAAAAATTTTCCCTTCTTGGACTACTTTCGCATAACTTTGGTTCTCTCCGAGGCTGTGAACAGGCTGTCCTGGATGTTCCTCCCCGGGTTGAATCCAAACTGATAAGGGGTAAGGATATCCCCCAAGAACATCCCAAGTCGCATGACCAGAATCTTGCTAATAATTTTGGGGACAGTGTTTCCAATGGACACCGGTCGAAAGTCACCAAATTCAATGGCATTGTCCCTTTTAGGAATCAGGGAACTGAAGTTAGAGTTGACCCCATGTGGGAAAATAGTAGAGAGAAAGAATTCCCGAACCGCAGTGACGATGCGCTCATGTAGGATATCCCAGTAGAACATGAAGAATTTTTTGGTGAAGCCATCCGGTCCCACAGTGCTGTCAATGTTCAGAGAAAACCAAGCATCCCTAACCTCCTCCTTAAGGGGTGAGATCATTAGATCTCTGTTATGATGCTCATCAACATGTGGAAGGATAGAGTCCATCAAGGGGAGGGTGTACTCCCTACCATCATCCGAATAAATCCTTTGAAAATGATTAACAATAGCAGCATAAATATCATCCTCTAAAGTGAAGGTAGAGCCCGAGATGCAGACAGAATTGAGGCAGTTTTTGGCTTTTTTCTCCCTGTGCAAACGGTGGAAGGATTTCGAGTTGCGATATCCATGCTTGTTCCATCTCACGCTGAATTGGTTCTTGGACAAATTTTCCTTGAGAACCAGAAGATCATCAAGTTTGGAATGGAGATACAACTCCTCAAAAGAGGGAAGGGGAGGAGAAGGTTGGCTTCTTGGTGGAAAGAAAGTTGATGCTCAGCATCTCAAATGTCATTATCCAGACTAAAAAAGCATCCCATGCTCCAGCCTTTAAGAAAGGCTTTGATTTTTTTGAGCCTCAAAACCTAGTTATGGTAATGACTACCTCGAAAATCATCATCCTAGCCACTGAGAACAATTTACCTACAGCCAAGAATCGTAAGCCAGGAATTATTGAACTTAAAAGACAAGGGCGAGGATCTTGAAACACCCATGGAACAGTCAACAATCAAAGGATTGTGATCCGAGTGGAACTTGGGAAGGGTAATGCCTAAGACATCAAAGGGCAGGGTCACATCATTGATCCTGTAGAAGCACCAGTCCAGCTTGATGGCCTGCCTGACATTCACAGTAGAACACTCCTAAGTGAAGGAGGCACTAGAAATAGGGACCTCCATGAGATCATAGTCATAAAGACAAGAGGAAAAGTCCACAGTAGCCGAGCGAGAGAAGTTGGAGCCAATCCTCTCATCTGGATGCAAGATAGTGTTGAAATACCCAATCAAAATCCAGCTGTTCTCAATGAGCCCATGAAGCATAGTCATTTGTTCCCATAAGTTCTGTCTCCTCATGTAGGAGCAGGAGGCATACACAAAAGACAGAGAGAGAGGGGAAAGTTTTTACATGATAGATAAGGTGATGAATTGAGGACACACCTCAACTGATGTCAACTGAATGTCATCATGATTAAGCACACAAAGGGTGTCAAGGCCATTCTCATTAGCAATCCTTGCAACATAGGAGTAACCGAGATTGACCCAGCTGAAGCTCGTCCAGTTATCAAATGGGATCATTGGCTCAGCAATACCAAGAACCATAGGCCTCGGAGAAGTGAGGAAATGCCTAAGGACTGAGGAAGTGGGAGGATTTCCAATCCCCTGGCAGTTCTAAAAGAGTATCTGCATCTAATTAAGCAAAAGTCGCTCCTTTCACTAGTGGGGTGAAAACATTCAGGGTCCCGACCTTCACCTTTTATTTCTTCCCTTTCTTCTTGGGTCTACCCACAAGGTTCTTCTTAAGTGAAGGATCAACTTTTCCAGCCTAGTATTTGAGTCCCAGATCATCATAAATTTGATAGTGAACCTCATGTGATGAGACAAGGTGAACCGGCTTTGAGGACCCTTCTGCCTCTTCATCATTATGATAATCAACCTCATCTTCCCAGAAGCTACCACTGAGAGGGGGTGAACCTGTTAATTTTAACTGTGTCTCGTCATGCATCCTTACTGGGGGATACAACTATGAAGGAATCACCAGACAATGACAGGAGAGACAGGGGTGTGGGGACCTTCTCATTCTCAGAAGGAACATGGGACCCTGCAAGGTCCAGCCCATCATCCACCACCTGCAATGGAGGGGACAAATCCTGGCAGCAGGCAATACCCTCCACCAGAGAAGGATCAGAAAGAGACTGGCCTGGCTCAGCCATTACCTGACCAGCAGCAGGCTCAGAGGATTGCCTGGGCTCAACCATGACTGTCTACAGACTTGGAGTGGCGTCATTAGAGTCCACAAATTTCATTCATTCATCTGAGGATATGGACCCAGAAGCAACTCCCTGCAAGCGGGAGGGGGTATCTTGGTAGAGGGTGTCATCAGGCTCAGACACCCTCCATGGTGAGTGCAACTCCACATGACACCGAACTGCCTCAAAGACATGTTGGGAGGGAGCAGATGCTTGAGGAGCCTTCACCCCCGCTCCAGCGTCCAGCTTCCTGGTGAAGGACTCAGCAGAGTGTCCCTTGAGATTTCACTTGGAGAACACCTTCAAATGACGACATTAAGAAATGAGATGGCCAAAGAGATGACAGTGGATACAAAACCGGGGTTTATGCTCATAATGGATCTCCAGCTTAAATATATATTCATCAGTGTTGAGCACGAATTCCTCAATCAGAGTGGAGGAAAAATCAACCTCAACAAGGACACACGCAATGTTCCCGTACTTCGGATTTTCAGTCGCCTTGTCAATGCAAATGGGAACACCTACCGAGGAGGAAACGTCAAAAAGGATCCAAGGATGCCAATACAACCAGCTAAGCTTATAGACATGGATCCAAATCTATACAAAAGTGTTCTTGACATTAAACGGATCAAAATTCCGATCCCACTCTTGAATCCTGAGAAGACTGGGCTTCAAATTGAGGGAGCCAAAGCTCTAGGCACGTCTCTTTCACTCGTCTGATGGGAAAAAAATATGAAAGTGCCCGCTCCCCATGGCAGTAATTCGCCACTTAGAGAAGCCTCATATTTCACTAATCTAATTGGCGAGATCATAGAACTTCCAGAGCCTCTCACCCTTGGGGGTTAACACCCGGGCAATTATGGAGAAACGACATAAGTTAAACCTTTCCTCCACTTCTTCTCAATTCGCCGAGACATGGGCCACCCACCCTTTTCGAATGACACGAACAGGGGTGGGGGATCAAAATCAGAGAAATAAAGTGAGATCGCAGCTTTCGCTGCCTGCACAAAGTTGATCTTCAGTACCGATGCCTTCGATGCACCGCTCACACCAGACCTAGAGGGTTTTTGGTTACATAGTTGGAAAAGCTCTTTGTGGCTGCAGACTTCAAGCAATGTCAGAGTAGGATGCTCCTTGCCGGTATGGGGAAGAACATTCAATGGCCGGATGAGATCTCCATTACCGTTAAGTATCCTACCTTGAGCCTTCTTTCTTCTCAGAGTTTTTATGGGTTTTTAGGATTTTTTTATCATTTTTAGGTTATTTTGGGTTTTATGTGTTTTTAGTTTTTTATTTTTTTTCCTTTATGGGTTTTAGGTTTTTCATTTTTTTACATTTTTAGGGGTTTTGTGGGATTCTTCTTTGTATTTTTATGGTCGTCTAGAGTTTTTTTTGGATTTTTAGGGTTTTCTGGCTTTTACGATTTTTTGGGTGGTTTAGGGTTTTTTAAGTTTTTTAGGTTTTTAAGTTTTTTTAGAGTTTCATAAAATTTCTAGGGACATAAAGAGTTTTTATAGTTTTTAGTGGTTTTTAGGTTTTATAAATGTTTTTAGGGGTTTTTTGGTTTTAAGGGTTTTAGGTTTTTAGGGGTTTTAGCCGTTTTAGGTTTTTTTTAGGTTTATCTATTTTCAGTTTTATAAGAGTTTCTTATTATTTTTTAGTGTTTTTAATCATTTTGGTATATTCATGGATTGTTTTAGGTTTTTTTTTGTGTTTTTAAGGGTTTTAGAGATTTTGTAGCTTTTTAGTGTATTTAGATTTTTTGTCATTTTTTTGAGTTTTTATGGTTTTAAAGGTTTCTTAGAGTATTCTAATGTTTTTAGTGGTTAAAAGTGTTTCTTTATTTTTTAGTAGTAATTTATGGTTTTTTGGGTTTTTTATTTTTTAAGGGGGTTTTATGGGTTTTAGTGGTTTTACAGTTTTTAGGGGTTTTAGTGTTTTTATATTTTTAAGAGTTTTAAGTGTTTTTAGGTTTTTTAGATTTTATTAGGTGTTTTCATGGGTTTTATGGTTTTTATGTTTTTAGGGATTTTTTAATGATTTTAATGGTTTTTATGTTTTTTTGGGATCATGAAGGTTTTAGGGGTTTTTAAGGGTTTTAGTGTTTTTTTGGAATTTTAACATTTTTTATGGTTTTGAGGAATTTTATGTGTGTTTAGGTTTTTAAGGTTTTATTAGGGGTTTTTAGTATTTTTAGGGGTTTTTATGTTTTTATGGATTTTTAGGATATTTATAGTTTTTTAGAATTTTTATAGATTTTGAAGGTTTTAGGGGTGTTAGGTGTTTTATGATGTTTCTATTTTTTGGTTTTTTTGAGTTGATTATATTTTTTAAGATTTTTTATAACTTTTTAATATTTTTGGGGTTTAATGGGATTTTATAGTTTTTAGTGGTTTTTAGGATTTTGTTGGATTTTTATGGGTTTTTAGGTATTTAGTGGTTTTTATGGTTTTTCGGTTTTTTATGGTATTGAGGGTTTTTACGGTATTTAGGGTATTTTATGGTTTTTATAATTTATATTTTTTTAGGGTAATTAAGTTTTTTTTTTGTTTTTATGGTTTTATTTGGGATTTTAAAAGGATTCATTGTTTTTATTTTTTACGGGTTTTTAGGGATTTTTTGGATTTTATGTTGTTTTAGGGGTTTTAGGAAATTTGAGAGATTTTATTGTTTTTATTGTTATTTTGGTTTCTATGTTTTTTGAATTTTTGGGATTTTTAATTGGTTTTAGAGTTTTATTATTTTTTTAGGATTTTGAAGTGTTTTTAGAATTTTTAGTGGTTTTAGGATTTTTATGGGTTTTTGGATTTTTGAGATTTTATGTTTTTTTTGGGTTTTATATGATTTTTAGCAGGTTTTAGGTTTTTAAGGGTATTTTTTGGATTTTTAGATATTTTATCATTTTTTAGGATTTTTTGGGTTTTAGTGTTTATTGGTTTTGAATGTTTTCTTATGTTTTTTCATAATTTTAGAGTTTTTATATTTTTAGGGATTTTTTGAGATTTTTTATGAATTTTATGTATTTTGGAGTTACAATGAATTTTGAGGGGTTTGGGGGTTTTAAAGGTTTTTAGTGTTATTTAGTTTTTAGGGATTTTAATTTTTTTAGGGTTTTAATGTTTTTTAGGGGATTTTATGTTTTTAGGGTTTTTTACCTTTTAAGGTATTTTTAGGGTTTTTTCAGTTTTTTTTTGTTTTTAGGGGTTTTTAGGTTTTTAAGGTTTTTATGGGTTTTTTGTATTTTTAGGTTTTTTTGTGTCATTTAGGGTTTATAATGTTTTTTAGAGTTTTTTCTAATTTTTTAGGTTTTAAAGTGTTTTTAGATTTTCTACTAGTTGTTTAGGGTGTTTATGGGGTTTTAACGTTTTAAATGGTTTTTGGATTTTAAGGTTTTAGGGTTTTATAGTTTTTTAGGATTTTAGGGGTTTTTAATGTTTTTATATTTTTATGGGTTTCTTATTGGTTTTTTTTTGGTTTTTTTGGTTTTTACATTTTTAGGTAATGTTTGGGATTTTTAGGAAATTTGAGGGTTTTTGGGGGGTTCTTGGGTGTTTTGGGTTTTTAGGTTTTTTAGGATTTAGGGGTTTTAAGTGTTTTTTGGGTTTAAGGTTTTCTTAGGGGTTCTCAGTGTTTTTTGGGTTTTAAGTTTTAGAGTTTTTTGGGAATTTCTAGGATTTTTATGGGTTTTAGTAAATTGAGGGATTTTATAGGGTTTTAGAGTTGTTAAGGTTTTTATGGATTTTAGGGTTTTTTTATTTGTAGGGGTTTTAAAGTTTTTAGTTTTTTTAACATTTTTAGGGGTTTACAGGCTTTTTGGATTTTTAATTTGTTTTTACAATTTTTATTGGGTTTTAAGGTTTTAAGGGTTTTATGGTTTTTATGGTTTTTTAGTTTTTATATATTTTTGATTTTTTAGGGATTTTATTGTTTTTTAGTTTTTAAAGGGAATTTGTGGGGTTTAAAGGTTCTTAGGGTTTTTATATTGTTTTTTGGTTATTAGGGTTTTTATTGTTTTTTTGGTTTTTTATTGTTTTTATTGTTTTTAAACCTTTTTAGGGATTTAAAGTTTTTTTAGAGTTTTTAGTGGTTTCTTAGGGTTTTTATGGATTTTCATTATTTTGGGAGGTTTTATAGTTTTTAGGGGTATTATTATCTTTTTTGGATATTAGCATTTTTTAAGGCTTATTAGGGGTTTTAAGGTTTTTTAGGTTTTTAAGGTTTTCATTTGGGTTTTTATAGATTTAGGGTTTTATTTATTTTTAAGTATTTTTTTGGTATTTTATAAATTTTATTGGTTTTTAGGGTTTTTAGTGATTATAGGGGGTTTTAGGGCCTTTTGAAATTTTTTGGTTTTTTGGTTTTTAGGGTTTTTTTAGATATTTTAGGGTTTTAAGGGTTTTCTGTTTTTTTTTTCACATTATAGGGGTTTAAATGGTTTTTTTTTGAGATTTTAGTGGTTTTTATGTTTTTTAGGGTATTTAAATATTTTTTAGGGGTTCTTATGGGTTTTAGGGGATTTAATGTGTTTAGGGTCTTTTAGTATTTTTAGAAATTTTTAAGGTTTTAGGGATTTTATGTGTTTTTATGATTTTAAGGTATTCATATGTGTTATCAGTGTTGGTAGGGGTTTTTATGTTTTTAGGATTTTTAGGGACTTTTTAATATTTTTATGGGTTTTTAGGATATTAGGGATTATGGGGGGTTTTAGGGTTTCTAGGTTTTCTTCCATTTTTTGGGTTATTAGGGATTTTAAATTTTTTGATTTTTTAATGTTCCCATATTGTTTTTTAGGGGTTTTGGTATTATTTATGTTTTTTTATTTTTGATCATTTTTATGGTTTTTTTTTGGATTTTGATGATTTTTAGGGGTTTCTGGGTTTTTTATTTTTTTTGGGTTTTAAAGTTTTTGTTTGAGTTTTTAGGTGCTTTAAGGTTTTTGTATTTTTTATTATATTTTGGGGTTGAAGGGTATTTAGAGTTTTTTTGTAGGTTTCTAGGGTTTTATGGGTTTATATGGGTTTTTAAGGTTTTAGGGGTTTTATTATTTTCAGGGTTTTTGGTTTTTATGCCTTCATTACTTTTTTGGGGTTTTAAGTGTTTTTAGATTCTTAAGTATTTCTTAGGGATTTTCAAATATTTTATGGGTTTTTAAATTTTTAGGGATTTTATGGATTTTTCAGAAATTTTATAGATTTTTAGGGTATTTAGGGATTTTGAGGGATTTTAGGGTTTTACGGTTTTTTGGGGTTTTATCATATTTTATGTTTTTAGTGGTTTTAAAGTGGTTTAGGTTTTTATGGTTTTCATAGGGGTTTTAAGGGTTGTTAGGTTTTTTTATAGTTTTTTCTATTTTAGATATTTTTTTTGAATTTAATGGAGTTTTAGGGGGTTTAGAGAATTTTAAGCGATTTTGGGGTTTTTTGTATTTTTTTTGTTTTTTGGAATTTGAGGGTTTTTTGAGTTTTTTGGGTTTTAAGCTTTTCTTTTTTTTAACTTTTTAAGGGTTTAAATTATTTTAGAGTTTTAGTTGTTCTTAAGGTTTTTGTGGGTTTTTATATTTATTATGGTTTGTAGGTGTTTTTTAGTTTTTTTTTTGGGTTTTCAGTGTTGTTAGGGTTCTTTACAGTTTTTTCTATTTTAGGTATTTTTTAATTTAATGGGTCTTTAGGGGGTTTAAAGATTTTGAGGGGTTTTAGGGTTTTTTGTATTTTTTTTTGGTTTTTTAGAATTTTATGGATTTTTTAGTTTTCTTGGGTTTTATGCTTTTCTTGATTTTTTTAACTTTTTAAGGGTTTAAATGATTTTAGAGTTTTAGTGGTTCTTAGGGTTTTCATGGGTTTTTATATTTATTAGGGTTTGTAGGTGTTTTTTGGTTTTTTAGTTTTTAGGGATTTTAATGGTTTCTATCATTTTTAGGTTTTTAGGTATTCTAAGTGTTATTAAGTTTTTAATATGTCCCTATGGATTTTTTACATTTATTCAATTTTTATGATTTTAATTATTTGAGGTATTTTTTAGGATTTTTATGGCTTTTATTGTTTTTAGGGATTTTGCGGGGTTTTAGGGTTTTTAGGGATTTCAGGGTTTTTATGGGTTTTTTGGGTTCTTAGGGTTATTTAGGGTTTTTATGGGTTTTAAGGGTTTTCAATTTTTTTATAATTTTTAGGGGTTTAATGGTTTTTTATAGTGTTTAGTGGTTTTTAGGGGTTTTATTAACTTTTAAGGGTTTAAATGTTTTCATGTTTCTAAGGGTATTATGTGTTTTTAGTTTTTTACGATTTTCTTAGGGGTTTTCAGTGTTTTTAGGGTTTATTACATTTTTAAGGACTTTTTTAAAAAATAGGTTTTTTATGTTTTTAGGGGTTTTAGGGATTTTGAGTATTTTCGGGGTTTATAGAGTTTTCGGGGGTTTGGGGTTTTTTTTAAAAAAAATAGGCTTCTATAGGTTTTAAGTGATTTTAGGTTTTTATTATTTTCTTAAATTTTTCTGGTTTTTAGGGTTTTTTACATTTTTATGGATTTTCATGGATTATTTATGATTTTTATGGGCTTTAGGGGTTTTAGGGATTTAGAGGGGTTTTGGAGTTTTTAGCATTTTACGTTGTTTTGGGTTTTTAGGGTTTTTTTGGGGTTTTATAGCTTTTAACATTAATTTTTAAAGGGTTTTTAGAGTATTTATTGAATTTTAATGTTTTCTGTTATTTTATAAATATTTTTATGTTCTTTAGGGTTTTTATGGTCTTTAGGGTTTTTGGGGGGGTTTTAGGGTCTTTCAACAGATTTAACTTTTTTTTGTTTGTTAGGGGTTTTAAGTGTTTTTAGGATTCGATGTTTTTCTTAGAGTTTTCTAGGGTTTTTAGGTATTTTTATATTTTTACGTATTTTTTGGGAGTTTTATGATTTTTATGATTTTAAAGGTTTTTTACTGATTTTGAGAATTTTTAGGGTTTTTAAGTATTTAGGGTTTTTATGAGTTTTATCATTTTTTATATTTCAAGGGTTTCAAGTGTTATTATGTTTTTATGTTTTTATTATAATTTATCAAAGTTTTTAGGGGTTTTTAATTTTTTAATAATTTTATTGGGTTGTAATTTATTTTATGCTTCATTAATGTTTTTATGGATTTTGATGATTTTTTGGGTTTTTTGGGTTTTTAGGGTGTTTATTATTGTTTTGGATTTTTTTGATTCTTTATGTTTCTTATAGATTTAAGGTTTTTATATTTTTTTACATTTTTAAGGGTTTAAAGGGTTTTAGATTTTTAAGTAGTTTTTATAAAGTTTATTGGTTTTCATCTTTTTATGGTTTTTACGGATTTTTAAGGATTTTTATGTTTTTACAATTTTTTTAGGGTTTTAAATTTTTTTAAGGTTTTCATGGTTTTAAGTGTTTTTAGGTTTTTAATGTTTTCATTGGGTATTTCGGGTTTTTCTAGTTTTTATACATTTTTATGGTTTTTTAGGGATTTTAGGATTTTAATTTTTTAGGGATTTTAGGGATTTTGTGGGTTTGGGGGTTTTTATGGATTTTAAGGTTGTAATGGTTTTTCAGGTTTTCGGTTTTTTTTTGTGTTTTTTGGGGTTTTAAGGGTTTTTAGACTCTTATAATATTTTTAGGGGTCTAAAGGGGTTTCTTGGGTTTTTGTGATTTTTTTGGGTTTTTATGGATTTTTAGGATTCTGAAGGTTTTTTGGGGTTTTTTGATTTTAGGGGGTTTTATGGTATTTAGGTTCTTTTTATTGTTTTTTAGGGTTTTAAGAATTTTTTGGTTTTAGGGGTTTTACATGTTTTTATGTTTTCAAGGTTTTCTTTTGGATTTTCATGGTTTTTTTGTTTTTTAAATTTTTAGATATTTTTTGAGGTTTTTATGTTTTTTGTAGTTTTTCGGGTCTTAGGGATTTGAGGGTTTTTATATTTTTAAGGGTTTTTATAATTTCTTGGGTTTTTAGATATTTTACGTTTTTTAGGTTTTATGGGTTTATTAAGGACTTTTAGGTTTTTTGGTGTTTTTTAAGAAATTAGGGAATTTTAGGATTTTTAGTTTTTTTAGGTTTTAGGGATTTTTAGAGATTTTTATGATTTTTATGGTTTTTCGGTATTATGAGGGGTTTTAGGGGTTTTATGATTTTTAGGGTATTTTTGGCCTTTTTATTTTTTAGGATTTTTAAGTATTTTTAGATTTTTAAACATTTTTTTGGGTTTTATAAGGGTTTTGGAGTTTTTCGTGGTTTTATGGGTTTATTAGGGTTTTTAAAGTATTTATGATTTTTTTTATTAATTTAAGAGGATATTTGTCCTTTTAGGGTATTTCAAATTTTTTAGGTTTTTAGGGGTTTTTTGGGGTTTTGAATTTTTTTTGTTTTTAAGGTCTTCATAGGGTTTTTAGGGTTTTATAGGTATTTTTATGTTTTTAGAGATTTTTTGGGATTTTTAGATTTTTTATCATTTTTATGGTTTAAAATATTATTATCATTTTTATAGATTGTTAGGGTTTAAGGGTATTAAGTTTTTATATATTTTTAAGGTTTTATAAGGCTTTTATGTTTTTTAAGGATTTTTATGATTTTTATGTGTTTTTAGGATTTTTAGTGATTTTTTGGGGTTTTTATGGTTTTTAGGGGTTTTATGGTTTTTTGGGTTTTTTTGGGTTTTTTTGTGTTTTTTGATTTGGTTAGTTTTTTTTGTTTTTAGTGATTTTGTGTGGGGTTTTTATTGTTTTTTAGGGGTTTTTGGGTTTTTTAGGGGTTCTGTTATTATTTTAGTTGTTTAGGGTTTTTATTGTTTTTAGTTATTTATGATTGGATTAGTTTTTAGGGTTATTAGAGTTTTACTGGGTTTTTAAAGTATTTATGGGTTTTTTGGTTTTTAAGGTGTCTTTCGGTTTTTACGGTTTTTAGGGTCTTTAGGGTTTTTACGTTTTTAGGGATTTTTTGTAATTTTTTTGGTTATTAATGATGTTGTAGGTTTTTAATGATTTTAGGGTCTTAGGGGTTTTAGATTTTTAATGTTATTTTTGGGGATTTATGGGTAATTTATTTTTTAGGGTTTTAATGTTTTTATATTCTTTTTACATTTTTAGGGGTTTAAAAGGTTTTTAGGTTTTTCAGTGAATTTTAGGGTTTTTAATATTTATAGTGGTTTTGTGGTTTTAGGGGGTTTTAGGGGATTTAGGGGCTTTTAGGTTTTTTTGAGCTTTTTGAAATTTTTAGGGTTTTATGGATTTTAAGTGTTTTTATGTTTTTACAGTTTTCATAGGGGTTTTTAGGTTTTTTATGGTTTTTTATGTTTTTGAGAATTTTTTGGGTTTTTCTTTGATTTTTATCGTTTTTAGTGTTTTTAGGGATTTTGATGGTTTTTATAATTTTTTAGTGTTTTAAAGGTTCTTTGCAGGGGATGGGGTTTGCAATTTTTGTATTTTAGGGTTATTAAGTGTTTTAGGGTTTTAATATTTCAATAGGGGTTTTCATGGTTTTAGGGTTTTTTATGTTTTTATAGGGATTATGGATTTTTTAAGACTTTTATCGGTTTTTAGGGTTTTCATGGACTTTATTTTTTTCTGAGTTTTTTATGGTTTTTAGTGTTTTTAATGGTTTTTGGGTTTTAGGGTTTTTTTTTGCATTTCTTAGTGTTTTTAAGTATTTTTAGAGTTTTTTTTATCATTTTAGAGGTTTAAAGGATTTATAGTGTTTTTAGTTGTTTTTTAAGGGTTTCATGGGTTTTTAGGGTTTTTAAGGTTTTAGGTTTTGTTATGGTTTCTAGGATTTATTTTTATTTTTAGTGTTATTAAGGTTTTTAGATTTTTTGGGGGTTTTATGTGTCTTTAGGTTTACAAGGGTTATTATGATTTATTTGGGGTTTAGGTTTTTTACGTTTTTAGGGTTTTTATGGATTTTTTGGGGTTTTATGATTTTTTAGGGTTTTTAGAAATTTTGAATGTTTTTTAGGGATTTTAATATTTTTTATGTTTTTTGGGGTTTTATGTGTTTTCAGATTTTTATGGTTTTCAGAGGGGTTTTCAAGGTTTTTAGTATTTCATTCTATTTTAGGGATTTATAAGTCTTTATTATTATTTTTATGTATTTTTTAGGGGTTTAGGTATTTTGACCGGTTTTAGGGTTTTTATGGGTTTTTGGGATACTAGGATTTTTTTAGTTTTTTATGAGTTTGATGGTCTTTAAAGTTTTCCTAAAGTTTTAGGGTTTTAATGGATTTTTAGAGATTTAATTTGTTTTTATTTTTTTAATTTGTTTCAGAGTTTTTAAAGTTTTTAGCATGTTTTAGGGGTTTTAGGGGTTTTTGGGGTTAATTGAGTCTTTCTAGGGTTTTTATCATTTTTTAAGATCTTTAGTAGCTTTAAGGGTTCTTAGGTTTTTATGTTTTCTTAGTGGGTTTCATGGTATTTTGAGGTTTTATATATTTTTAGGAATCTTAGGGAGCTTTTTTGATTTTTATGTTTTTAGTGCTTTTTGTGTTTTTCAGGTTTTAATGGGTTTTAAGTGATTTTAACTTCTTAAAGGTTTTCTAGGGATTTTCGGGTTCTTAGGGTTTTTTATGTTTTTCAGATTTTTTTAGATTTATAAAGTTATTTTGTGTTTTTATGGTTTTTAAGGTTTTATTGGTTTTTAGCGATTTTAGGGGTTTTTTGGGTTTTAATGTTTTTTTAGTTTTTTAGTGCTTTAATGGTTTTTTAGAGTTATTAACTTTTTAAGAGGTTTGAATTTTATTTATATTTTTAGTGAGTTTTTCGGGTTTTTATGGGATTATGGACTTTTTTATGGATTTTAGGGGTTTTATGGTTTGTAGGATATTTAGAGGTTTTAGGTTTTTTATGGGTTTTAAGTGTTTTTATGTTTTTAAGTTTTTATTATGGTATTTTATAGTTTTTATAAGGTTTTTAATGATTTTTAGGTCTTTTTAGGCTTCGTATGGTTTTCAAGGATTTTTAGGTTTCTATTTTTTTTGGTTTTTCAAATGTTTTAATTATTATTTTAAAGTTTTCTTAGGGGTGTTCATGGTTTTTAGGTTTTTTTACATTTTGAAGGATATTTTAGGATTTTTATGGTTTCTAGGGTTTTAGGGATTTTGATGTTTTTAGTGTCTTTTAGGTTTTTTCAGGTTGTTAGGGTTTTTTTGGCGTTTAAGGGTTTTTTTGTGTCTTTTTGGGGATTAAGGTTGTTTAGTGTTTTTTACCATTTTTGGTGGTTTAAACGAGTTTTAGAGATTTTAGTTGTTCTTTTTGGTTTTATGGGTTTTTGGTTTTTTACGGTTTTTAGGAGTTTGATGATTTTTAGTTTTTTTTAGTGTTTTGACGTATTTTAATTTTTTTCGGTTTTAAGGTTTTAGTTTTTAAGGGTTTTCTTAGGGGTAGTCAGTTTTTTATGGTTTTTGACATTTTTTGGTCTTTGTGGTTTTTTAGAGTTTTTTATCATTTATAGGGGTTTAAAGGGAATTAGAGTTTTTATGGGGTTTATAGTTTTTAAGGGGTTTTAGTGGAAATTTATGTTATGATGTTTTTTTGGGGTTTTTTTAGTTTTTTGGATTTTAGGTTCTTTTTGGATTTTTAATTTTCAATAGGGGTTTTATGGGTTTTAAGAATTTTTAATTCTTTAATGTTTTCCTATGGGTTTTTAGGTTGTTAGGTTTTTAATGTTTTTAGGGTTTTTTTATTTTTATAGGTTTTTAGAGTTTTTATGGATTTTGAGGGGTTTGAGGGTTTTCTTAGGGGTTTTAGGGATTGTTACATTATTTGTGATTTTTATTTCTTTTTGTGATTTTTATAGTTTTTTAGTGTTTTAGGTATTTTGAGGGATTATATGATTTAATAGGGTTTTTAGGGTTTGTATGGGTTTTTAGTTTTTTTTGTTTTTTTAGGTTTTTTTTGGGTTTTAGTTTTTTTTCACATTTTTAGTGGTTTAAAGGGTTTTAGAGTTTTTGCTGGTATTAGGGTTTTATGGTTTTTAGGGGTTTTGAAGGTTTTTAGGGGTGTTTGGATTTTATTTTTTTAAGGTTTCTAGGGTTATTAGGGTTTTTATTTTTTTAAGATATTTTGGATTTTAATGTGTTTGTAGATTTTTATGGTTTTCTTAGGTTTTTTAGTGTTTTAGGTTTTTTTATTTTTTTGGGATTTTTAGTTATTTTTTATAATTTTTATGGTTTTAAGATATTTTGAGGGGTTTTAAGGATTTTTATGGGTTTTAGGGATTTATGAGGTTTTAGAGTTTTTTTGGTTTTTTTAGGTTTTCAAGGGTTTTAAGTGTTTTTATATTTTTATGGGTTTCCTATAGGTTATTAGGTTTTTAGGGTTTTTTATGATTTAGGGATTTTTTTGGAATTTTATGGATTTTTACTAGTTTTTATGGTATTTAGGGTTTTTTTGTTTTTCTTGAATTTTTTGGGTTATTTATGATTTTAAGTTTCTTACAGGTTTTTAACATTTTTAGGTATTTTAAGGGTATTTAGTGTTTTTTGTGGTTTTGGTGTCTTTTTGGGGTTTTAGAGTTTTTAATCCTTTCAAGGTTTTTATGGTTTGTAGGGTTTTTATTGTATGTAGGTTTTTTTTCATTTTTTCGGGGTTTTATGTCTTTTTAGGTTTTTACGATTTCCTTAGGGGTTTTCAGGGTTTTAGGGTTTTTTACATCTTTTTGAATTTTTAGGGATTTTTAGGGATCTTTATTATTTTTTTAGATTTTTAGTGATTTTGAGGGGTTTTACGGGTTTTATGGTTTTTGATGGTATTATGGTATTTTTTGTTTTTAGTCTTTTTTTTTTGAGTTTTATGGTTTTTTAGATTTTTCTTAACTTTTTAGGGGATTAAATAGTTTTTATAGTTTTTAGTTATTTTTCTGGACTGTTTTGGGTTTTTAGGGGTTTTATGGTTTTTATTGGTTTTACGTGTTTTTTTGTTTTTATAGGCTTCTTAGGGGTTTTAGATTCTTTATGGATTTTACACTATTAAGGATTTTTGGGAATTTGAAGTATTTTTTGGGGGTTTTTATGGTTTTAGTGATTTTAGTGGGGTTTTATGTTCTTGGGGTTTTAGTGGTTTTTTGCGTTTTTAGGGTTTTTATGGATTTTAATTGGTTTTTATTTTTTTAAGGTTTTCTTAGGGGTTTTATAGATTTTTAGGGTATTTTATGTATTTAGGGAGTTTTAGGTATTTTTATGTTATTTAGGGTTTTTATGGATTTTTAGTTTTTTAGGGGTTTTATGATTTTTAGTGTTTTATGGGGGGTTTTGGGTTTTTATGGTTTTTTTGAGTTTCTTATAGTTTTATGGTTTATTATAGTTTTTAAGTGTTTTTAGGGGTTAAAGTGTTTTTAGGGTTGTCAATGGTTTTATATGTTTTTATTAGTTTTTAGGTTTTTATGGTTTTTAGGGGGTTTTATGGTTTTTATGGTTTTTAGGTTTATCTATGGTTTTTAGAATTTTTTAGGTTTTTAGGGGCTTTTGTGTTATTATATTTTTAAGGTTCTTTTATAGTTTTTAGTGTTCTTATTCTTTAATTGATTTTTTGGTTTTTTAGGGGTTTTAAATATTTTTTGTTTTTTATTATTTTTTGGGTTTTTATGGTTTGAAAGGGTTTTGGCATTTTTTATGTTTTTGGGGGTTTTAAGTGTCTTTATGTTTCTAAGATTTTCTCAGTGTTTTAAAGTGTTTTTTTAATATTTTACATTCTTATGGATTTTTTATAATTTTTAAGTTTTTACAGGTTTTAAGGATTTTGATTGTTTTAGTGTTTTTAGTGTATTTAGGATTTTTATGGATTTTTTATTTTATTGGGTTTTTGAGTTTTTATGTGTTTAAAGGTTTTTTAGAGTTTTTAATATTTCTGGGGGTTTAAATGTTTTTTAATGTTTTAGTGGATTTTTAAGATTTTTATTGTTTTTTAGGGTTTTATGGTTTAAGTGTTTTTCAATAGTTTTTAGGGTTTTAAGGGTTTTTAGGGTCTTTTAATGATTTTAGTATTTTTAAAGGTTTTTAGGGGTTTTATTTTTTTTAGTTTTTCGAGGTTTTCTTAGGAACTTTGAGGTTTATTGGGGGCTCTTACATTTTATGGATTTTTGGATTATTAAGGTTTTTTATTTAATTTTAGAGTTTTGGGTATTTTTAGAATTTTTAGGGATTTTTTGGTTTTTTAAATAATTAAGATTTTTCGAATTGTTTAGGGTTTGTAAGTTTTCATAGTTTTTAATGTCATTAGTTGTTTAAATGGGTTTTAGTTGGTTTTTTGGTTTTTGAATGGTTTTGAGGCTTTTAGGGGTTTTTATGGTTTTTAGGTGTTTTTATTTTTTTAGGGTGTTTTCGTGTTTTTAGCAATTTATAGATTTTAGGGATTTTAATTATTTTTAGGATTTTAATATCTTTTGGGTATTTTGGGTTTTTTTTGAGTTTTTTGTATTTTTTTGGCTTTTTTATTAGTTTAATGTGTTTTTAGGCTTTTTATTAATTTTGAAGATTTTTAGGCTTTTATCGTTTTTATGTTTTAAGGGTTTTATGTGTTTTCAGATTTTAAGGTCTTCTAAGGTGTTTTTGGGGTATTTAGGGTTGTTCGCTTTTTTTTGGAATTTTTGGGATTTTTATGATTTTTATGGTTTTTAGGGGTTTTAGAGATTTTGATTTATTATAGGGTTTTTTAAGGGTTTTAGGGTTTTTTGGGGGGGGTTTTTTGGGTTTTTGAGATTTTTAGGGTTTTAATGGGTTTTAGGGGTATTAATGTTTTTAGGGGTTTAAAGTGTATTTATAATTATTTGTGGGGTTTTAGGTTTTTATGGTTTATTAGGGTTTTATAGTTTTAGGTGTTCTTAGCGTTTCTAGGGTTTTTAGGGCTTTTACTATTTTTTAGGTTTTTAGGGGTATTGTGGGTTTTTAGGTTTTTCTGGTGTTTTTAGGGGTTTTATAGGTTTTTAGGGGTTTTGATGTTTTTATGTTTTTATGTATTTTTATGGATATTTGTGTGTTTTATTGTTTTTTGGTTTTCATGGGATTTTGAGGGGTTTTAGGGGTTTAGGGGTTTTAGGGTCTTTTTGGGTTTTCTTAATTTTATAGTGTTTTTATAGACTTTTATTATTTTTATGGATTTCTAATTTTTTAATGTTTTTAGGGTTTAAAGGGTTTTTATAAATCTTGGTGGTTTTTATGATTTTTATGGGATTTAGGGTTTTAATTATTTTTAGGGGTTTTTTTGGTTTTTATGCGTTTTTAGGTTTTTGAGTGTCTTTTTAGGATTTTATGGGGTCTTTTTTTCTCTTTTTAGATTTTAATGGTTTTAAGTTTTTTTAGGTTTATAATTTTTTACTATAGTTTTTAGGGTTTTGGGTGGTTTTTATGTTTCTAGGAATTTTCTAGGAGTTTTTGAATTTTTATGGTTTTTAGTGTTTTAGGGATTTTTAGACTTTTAGGGTTTTTATGGTTTTTATCATTTTTTATGTTTTTTATGGTTTTTTAGAGTTTTTAGTTTTTTATGTTTTTATTAGTGGTTTTCATGTTTTTTAGGGTTTTTATGGAATTTTTTTTGGTTTTTTTGGTATGTTAGGGTTTTTATTATTTTTGAGGGTTTTTAATGTTTTTTAGGGTTTTAGGGTTTTTAGGTTTTTTAGAGTTTTTAGGGTTTTAGGGATTTTAAGTGTTTTTAGGTTTTCAATATTTTCTTTGTGATTTTTATGGATATTAGGATTTTTCATGTTTTTAATGTTTTTTAATATTTTTATGGTCTTTCTAGTTTTTATGGTTTTTATGGATTTTTTGGGGTTTTTTGGGTTTTTTGGGTTTTTTGGGGTTTTAAGGTTTCTCTGTTTCTTAAGAGATTTTTTTATCATTTTTAGGAGTTTAAAGGGTTTTTAGAGTTTTTACTGTTTTTAGTGTTTTATGGGTTTGTAGGTTTTTTTTGTTTTTGTATGGGTTTTATGGTTGTAGAAATCATGAAACGTGTTCCATGCACTTTTCCACAAAATGTCCCCAAACAGGCTTGAAAAGTTCATGGTGCGACACTGCATTTTTCCTTGGGGTCAGTGAAGGTAGCGAAGGCCCTGACCCAAATCCCAACACTGATCCCAAGTTGGGGTGCGGGGGCGTTACTCCTTCAGTATGGAGCAATAAATTTGGCTAAAGTCTCTAAAGCGATACCCAAGTTAGCTGCACACAAATACCTACCCACCACCATGTTGGAGATGAATAAAAAATTTATTTTGGCTATGTCCTCAAAGAGGCACCCCAGTTATGCCAAATTATCATTAGCGCACAATCCTATTTGGGCACCACCCATCCTGCATGCAGCCACTTGCGTGCCACATAGTTGGCGTGCAACCCACTTGCGCAACCACACTACTTTCGTCCAGGGTCCTATTTTTTCCTATAAATAGGCCTTTGGGGAATTCATTTGTATGGAATAATTTCCCTGAAGCGTGATTTCTGATCTGTTCACCCTAGTGCTTCACCCAAGTCTTTTGAAACTTTAAAAGTAGTTATTTAACACCAAAAGTAGAGGAATTGAATGAGGATTATAGGACTTAAGTCATTTTAGTGTTTGAAATCCATAACACTTGAACGCCTAAAGCGACCAACCTCTCTAAATCAGAAACACTTGCGTGCCACCTATTCCTTTGATAGGAACTTGAGCTCTTCTCTTCTGGGAATACATGGGAATACACTGGAATGCTTGAGTCAGGTCTCACCCCACAATTAACATCCAGGTTGTTCATCACTGAACTAAACATTAGGTCGCCCAATCCTACTTGTGCACCCATACTTTCCCGCCAGTACAAACATGAGTGCCCCTCTTTGATTCAACCACTCTCTTCAATCTACAAATCATTAAGCCCTTTTCAAATCCATCCATGGAAAGGCTTCTTACTCATTGGATCCCTTGTATAAAATGTATTCTCTTGAGACCTTCACAAAAAACTCCTGACTTATCAAACCTTTGGGAAAGTCACATCAGTGTGTCTTCTATTTGGGTTTGTATATTAGAAGTCAGAGGTTTCCCACATTTGTTTCACAAAGGGGTTAGAATTCATGAAATTTTTGTGGGTTTGTATATCCACAATCTCATGGAACTTTCTCCCAGGAATAGTGTTGGGGATTTCTCGGTTGGGAGGATTGGGTTTTGGGTTCTAACCTCCCCTTCTGATCTCTAAGACTCGGAACCTCAGGTCTCTAGTAGGGAAGGTATGATTCACACTCAATTTTCCATTCAAGAAAAAGAAAAGTCATCATTCCCTACCAGGATCAATTTTAGGGTAGCTATCCTGGTGTAATCCCCTGACCTTTCAAGTATGATGTTTCATTATTCCTCCTCTCTACTTCCTTCTCCAACACTCCATCATTTTATTGGACCATTTTCCAATGTAAATTGAATAGGGGGAAGGTTCATCGCCTCTCCCTCATCTTGGGTCGACTCAAACTCGTCCACCCTTGATACAATAGGCACGCCCTCTTCCACCAGAAGAGGGGGAAAATTGTGGGATCTTTTATTGAATCTTTGACATCCTCTTGTTTCACACACCGATTATGACTCACATGGGCTTATATATTTGTCATGATTAAAGCATTTTTACAAGGACATGAAATAAGAGAACTCTAATTCCTGTTCTAACCAAGACACATATGAAGCCTTCTCAGGGACCAAGAACATTAGATATCCTCTTCAAGAATCCTACCCTAATTCCCATAATCTGGGAATTTTACTTAGAATTAATCCCTAAATTAAACCCCCAAACCACCAAGGCTTCCTTTTCAGGAAGTAATCCCAAACTCATTTCTCTCAAAGAACTTTACTCTCCTTTGAGACTTATCAAACTACGTGGGATTTGATTCCCATCCAAATGGGATACATAGGTAGCCTCCTTGAGGTTCAAACTCGACACTTCAAATCAACCCGGTTATTACTAGGCCATATTCTTAACATGGTATAACTTTACTTGGAAACCAATATCCTTTCCAATTTCCTTGGGCTTCTTCTACATAAGTCCTACACCAAACTTTGAATAAGAACCTTTCACTTAGATGTCCATACCACATGACCATAAAAGGTATAATGTGTCTCATTAAGCGGTACCAAACTATGTGTTTTCTTATTTATTTCATGAGGATACATACGTATCCCATTTTATGGGTATGATCCCAATATCAAAACAAACCTTCATCTCCCTGGACGACAATAAATTCCAGAGTGACCCACTATGTGGCTTGAAAAACAGTATCATCAGGATGATGATTAAAAGAATATCTAAATAGTAAATTATAGGATACCATTGATGGAGAACCTCAAATACATACATATATCTCCATTAATGAATAAACTCAAAGTCATATGGATGATTCTAAATTTCAAACATGTTAATAAGTGATTGAAAATTAAAATGGAAATTTATGTTATACTTGGTTAATTAATAAGGATTCATGAAAATATCTTAAACTTATAAAGAGAGTCCCGGAGTAGACAATAATCCCCCCCCAAAAGGGGAGTGATGAGTCCAAACTTTCATCCTCTCGACCAATGTATGTTCTTAAGTATTGTAAAGTCCAAACTTAACGAACACCTTCCTTTGGAAAGTAGGTCCCTTTTTGATAAATAATTGTTGGGTGTTTCCGGTTCCATGAATAAATCCAATGGAAACCACCTGGAAGTAGTGATTCTTAAACTATAATACACATTTCAAGGAACTACGAAACAATGGTTTTTAGGGATTTTATTTTTTTTACTTTTTAAGGGTTTTATCATTCTTTAATGGTTATAATTTTTTTTGGTTTTTAATGTTTTCTTAGAGGTTTTTAGGGTTTTTAGGGTTTTTACATTTTTAGGGATTTTTAGGGATTTTTATGATTTTTATGGTTATCTAGGGTTTATGAGGATTTTTATGTTTTTTAAGGATCTAATGTTTTTTAGGGTTTTTATGTTTTAAGGTTATTTGTGTTTTTTTTGGTTTTTAGTGTTTTTAGGGTCTCTAGTTTTTTATAATGTTTCTAGAGGTATATGGTGTTTATAAGGATTTTAGTTTTTTATGGTTTTTATTGGTGTTTATGGTTTTTAATATTTTTATGGATTTTTATGGTTTTTAGGGGGTTTTTTGGTTTTTAGGGTCTTTTAGGGTTCTTAGCGTATTTAGGTTTTTTAGGGATTTTAGGTTTTTTTTATTTTTTTATTGTTTTATTTTGTATTTTCATGGTTTTTAGGGCCTATTAAATTTTTATGGATTTTAAAGATTTTATAGGATTTTCTTGGTTTTTAGGGGTTTTAGAGATTTTGATGGTTTTCAGGGGTTTTCAGGGTTTTTAGAGATTTTTATGCTTTCAGTTACTTTTTGATTTTTTAGGATTTTTATGGTTTTTATGATTTTTATTGATTTTGAGAGTTTATCAGTTTTTTAGGTTATTTGGTGATTTATGGTTTATGAGTTTTTATAGTGGGGTGGGTGAGTTTGTTAGGGTTTTAAGGTTTTTTAAAGTTTTTAACAGTTTAGGGGTTTAAAGGGTTTTTATAATTTTTTTCTTCATAGGGGTTTAATATTTTTAAGGTTTTATGGTTTGTATTATTATTTTTAGGTTTTTAGGGTTTTTAGAGTCTTTTTGTTCTTTTTCATGTTTTTATGTTATTTAGGGTTTTTAATTTTTTTTGGTTTTTATGTTTTTCATAGGGGTTTTTAGGGATTCTAAGGGTTTTTAGGTTTTCAGGGATTATTAGGGATTTTTTTGGTTTTTTATTATTTTAGTGTTTTTATATATAGAGAGGGTTTTTAGCATTTTTTGTATTTTTATCATTTTTTAGTTTGTGGGTTTTATGAGTTTTATTTTTGTATGGATTTCTTAGGAATTTTAAAGTATTTTTATGGATTTATAAAATTTTTATGGGTTTTTGGATTTTTAGGGTCTTTTATGGGTTTTAGGGTTTTTAGGTTTTTGGGGATTTTAAGGATTTATTATATTTTTTAGGGTTTTTACATTTTTTAGAGTATTTAACATTTTTAGGGTTTGAAAATGTTTTTATAGTTTTTAGTGGTTTTAAGTGTTTTATGGTTCTTAGGGGGTTTTAGGGTTTTAAGTATCTTTCAAGATTTTTATCATTTTTGGGTTTTTAGGGTTTCTAATTGGTAATATGTTTTTATGGTTTTCTTAGGGTTTTTAGGGTTTTATATATTTTTCATGATTTTAGGGATTTTAGAGGATATTTTATGGTTTTTATGGTTTTTTGGGATTTTGAGGGCTTTTAGGGGTTTTATTAGTTTTACATTTTAAGGATTTTAATAGTTTTTAAGTTTTTAATATTTTATTATGGGTTTTCATGGTTTTTTAGAAATTTAATGTTTTTTTGTTAGGGATTTTTTAGTATTTTTATGAATTTTCAGGGTTTTATGGATTTTGAGTTTTTGTGGGTATTTATTTTTTTAGGGTTTTTTTTATTTTTTGGGTTTTTAGGGATTTTAATATTTTTAATATTTTTATTCTTTTAGGGTTTTAAAGGGTTATTAGAGTTTTTTGTGGGGTTTTAGGAGTTTTAGGGGTTTTTAGGGGTTTCTAATGGTTTTTAAGTGTTTTTATAGTTTTTATATTTTTATAAATTTCTAGGGATTTTGTAGGGTTTTTAGTATTTTTAGGTTTTTAGGGGTTTTAAGTATATTTATATTTTTAATTTTTTCTTAGGTTTTTTTCCACGTTTTTATAGTTTTTATGTATTTAGTTTTTTTAGGGCTTTTAATATTTTTTGGGGTTTTAGGGATTTTGATGGTTTTTAGAGGTTTCAGGGTCTTTGCTATTTATGGTTTTTAGGTGTTTTTTTGAATATTTAGGGTTTTTATGGTCTTGTAGATTTTTTTAATCTTTTTTAGTGGATTAAAGGGTATTTATATTTTTTAGATGTTTTTTGGGTTTTTATGGGTTTTTAGGTTTTTTAAGGTTTTTAGGGATTTTATAGTTTTTAGCATTTTTTAGGTTCTTAGGGGTTTTAATTTTTCTAGGATTTTAATGTTTTCTTAGGGTTTTTTAGGGGTTTTAATAATTTTTACATTTTTAGGCATGTTTAAATGGTTTTTTTGGATTTTTATGAATTTTTAGTAGTTTTAGTGTCTTCGAGGGTTTATAACATTTTTAGGGTTTTTAAGATTTTTTTCATTCTTTACGTTTTTAGGGGTTTTTGGTGTTTTTGGTTTTTAAGTTTTTATTAGGGGTTTTCAAGTGTTTTATGATTTTTTACATTTCCGGGAACTTTTATGACTTTTTTCATTTTTAGGGTTTTTATGGATTTTAGGTGTTTTATGGTTTTTAGAGTTTTTGGGGTATTATGGTTTTTTGGGGTTTTTTTGGTTTTATAGTTTTTAAGGGTTTTAAAGGGTTTTCAGAGTTTTATAACATTTTAGGGGTTTAAAGGGTTTGTAGATATTTTAGTGGGTTTTAAGGGTTTAGGGTTTTTTATGGTTTTTAGGGGGTTTTAGGTTTTTAATGTCTTCAATGATTGTTTTTTTCATTTTTATCATTTTTTTTTGTTTTAAAGGGGTTTTAAGAGTTTTTATGTTTTCATGGTATTCTTTTGGATTTTCACAATTTTTTACATTTCTAGGGATTCTTATGGAATTTTTATGTTTTTTTTTATTTTTAAGGGTTATGGGGATTTTGAGGGTTTTTAGGGGGTTTTAGGTTAGGGTTTCTTACATTTATAACATCTTTATGGGTTATAAGTGTTTTTATGTTTTTAAGGTTTTAAAAAAATTCAATTATTTTAGGTTTTTTTATGTTTCTAAGGTTTCTAGGGATTTGTTTGGAATTTTATGTGTTTTAGGATTTGTAGGGATTTTGAGTGTTTTTAGGGGTGTTCGGTTTTATGGGTTTTATGTTTTTTTGGGTTAATTTTTTTTTATATTGTTTTTATGGTTCTCCAGTGTTTTTAACATTTTTCGGGTATAACGGTTTTTAATAGTTTTTAGTGTTTTTAGGGTTCTTATGGGTTTTTTAGACTTTTGGGGTTTTATGGATTTTAGGGTTTTTAGTTTTTTTAGGTTTAAGGGGTTTTAATTGTTTTTAGGTTTTTAAGGTTTTATTTAGAGTTTTTAAGGTTTTTGGGGGGTTTTATTTTTTTAAGTATATTTAGGTCTTGTTTAGTATTTTTTTGGTTTTTAGTTTTTTTAAGTTTTTTGTGGGTTTTTAGGGTTTTTATGGTTTTTGGGGTTTCCATCATTTTTTTTGAGTATTTATGGTTTTTATAGGGCTTGGAGTTTTTCAATGTTTTTAGGGGTTCAAATGGGTTTTATAGTTTTTATTGGTTATTTATAGTTTTTATGTATTTTTGGAGGTTTTATGGTTTTTGGGTGTTTTATAGTTTTTATGGTTTTAAGGGTTTTTTATGTTTTTATGGTTTTTAGAATTTTGAGGTTTTTAGGGGTTTTAAGTGTTTTTGGGTTTTTAAAGTTTTCTTATTGGTTTTACAAGTTTCTAGGACTTTCTACATTTTTATTGATTTTTTTACAATTTTTTAGGACTTTTTGTTTTTAGAGTATTTTGGGATTTTTGAGGGTTTTTTGGGTTTTTAGGGTTTTAGGTGTTTTTTGGGGGTTTTTGGATTATTATATTCTATTTTAGTTTTTTGGGTTTTTATTTTTTTATAATTTTTTAATATTTTTAGGGTTTTAATGGGTTTTTATAATTTTTAGTGGTTTTAGGGTTTTTATTTGATTTTAGGCAGAAGATGTGCAGGACTAGGCTAGCCTAGCCCCCCAAAAATCAATAAAACATAAACAAAACGCTACAAGATGGATCTTCAAGGGTGAGAGTGCATCTCAACCATCAAATATGAATAAAAAGAGTACGAAAAGGTGGAGTGAAGAAGGACCACATCAAACATATTTCTTCAACTGCTCTTTTAGAGAGAGCATCCGCAACTGAATTGGCCTCCCTATATGCATGTAAAATACTGAAGCTCAGGGTCTGAGAAATATTAATGTACTCAATCCAATGTGGTAAAAGTATCTGAGGGACATCCATGGAAAATCCCTTTAGAGCGACAACCGCGAGCATTGAATCAGATTCAATCCAAAGACTTGTCCACTTAAACTGACTCGTGAATTTCATAGCCCTTATGATATCCCAAAGCTCACTTCATAAGTACAGCCATCGCCAATAAAATTAAAGAAGAATCCCTTAAAGAATCCTCTAGAGGTACAAAAAATTCCACCACACCCCGAGGGTCCAGAAGCTCCCAGGACCGTGCAAAGCATAAAACCGATGGATCATCTTGTGGATCATCACACCCCAATGTAGTGAGAGGGGTTGTCAATTGAAGTCCATAGCATTGCGAGAATCCCAAACATAGTGAAAAATCACCACCGCACCAGCAAGAATTAGATTATGGACCTGGTCACTTCGATTCATCTCAACCAGGACACACAAGAAATCATATATCAATCCTTGCAAACTGCAGGTCAGGCCGAAGCACTGTAACAGATAGCGCCAATGTTCCATAGCAAAGGTGCATTGTAGGAAGATATTATTGTATTACTCCTCATCCTTCCTACATAAGAAACAAGAAGAGGCAAGTTTCTTGTTGGCCATCTTAAGCTACTTATGAATTAGAAGCTGATTCCACCAGATTTTCAATATAAGTACAAAGTGTGAAGGGGGAATAAAAGGGGTCCCGAATTTAAGCAGTCATGATAGGGAGACCAGACCATGAAGACACTTGAATCAGTAATAATCACGGGTATTGCATTTTTCAACCATACTAGGAATCCATATGAGTGTATCAATGTCTACGAAGGCATATTGCTGGACTTGCATGGCAATATTATCTGGAAGCAGTACCCCCAAGTCACCATGTTGCGGGATGAGACCCACAATGGTTAAATTCTGTAGGTCCTGGGGAGGCATCGTCACCTCTGAGATGGGATTCTATAGGCATGGGGTAGACCAAAAATTCAGGGCAGAGTGCTTTGACACAATCTATTTTGATTGAGACATAATATCCTTGTACGAGGATGGTAAAGTAGGCCAGGCCGAGGAAGAAATATACACAACAAATCCATCGCATAAACTGCGCGTGAATCTCTCCTTGAGAAAATCCAGGCCATCATCATGAGGATCAAGCAGACTCCAGGTGAACTTCCCAATCATGGCATCATTGAAATGTCACAGATCGTTAATACCAATCCCACCTAAATCAATTGTCTTTGCGCGTGTGTTTATAGGCCACATAGACCAATTTCTATTCGCTGATAGAACATGTCTAGAAAAAATTCCTTATTTTTTCATTCAGGATTTTGAGGAGACTAGTCGACCATATGTAGATAGAGAAAACATTCACAAACATAGAGGTAATAGCAGAGTTAACCAGGCAGACCCTTCGAGCTTGAGAGAGAAACTTGCCCTTCCATTTAGACATTTGTTGAGTGATTTTATAAGTAATTCTATCAAAGTAGTAGCTCTTTGCTTTCCCCCAAAAAAGAGGCACACCCAGATAGGTAAAGGGTAATGATCCCCTATTCACCCCAAGAACTTTGGCAATGTAGAGCTACCTGGAAGGAGAGACCCCATTGCGAAAAACAGTCGATGATTTCATGCAACTAATAGTTTACCCAGCCATACTCTCATAGTGGAGAAAGAATATCCTGACTGTATATAGAGTTTTCTTATTATCCTTCCCAAATAAGAGGATGTAATCCACATAAAGAAGGTGTGAGGGGACATAAAGGTCCTTACCCACTTTAATTGGTGAGTACAACCCCGCTCACACAAGATCAAGGATGCATCGACTCATGTAATCCTCAACCATTGCAAAGAGAAATACAGAGAGAGGATCCATGTGTCAAACTCCATGGGAGCATGGGAGGAACCCATGGGGGGATCCATTAATCAGCACATAGACTCTAGCACTATGGAGAATTGAGGAAATCAAGTTGATGAAGTTATTGTAAAATCTATATCTACCAAGGACCTTGAAAATGAAGCTCTATTTTATAGTATCAAAGGCCTTGGAAATATGAAGATTTAGTGCAAATCTACCTTTCTCTGATTTCTTCCCCATTATATTTATCCCTTCTAAGGCAAAAAATAGGAACTTTTGGAAACATCATCCAGGGATAAATCCAAATTGATTTAGAGTAACAATGTCACCTAAATTCTTATCCAACCTTATGACAAGAATATTGATAATTATATTCGGAATTGTTTTTCCTATAGAAACCAGTCATAAGTCACCAATCGCAATGGAATTGTCCTTCTTTGGGATTAGAGATATGAAGTTGGTGTTTGCACCATGAGGGATAGATCCCGAGAGGAAAAATTATCTAATCTCATCGGTAACATCTGCATGAAGGATGTCCCAATAGAATATGAAGAACTTATTTCCAAATCCATCAGGCCCCACAGCGCTGTCCATATTTAGAGAGAAGAGATCCTCCCTAACTTCCCCATCATAAAGAGTAGCCGTGAGAGCCTCATTTTGCTGACCTATAATACAAGGCAGAATCGAGTCCAAAAACATGGGAGAATTTTTTCAATCATCTGTATACATCCCCTGAAAGTACTCCACCGAATCCTTGGAAACATCATCCATCAAGGTGAAAGTAGTATCAAAAACTCAGATAGTGCTCAAATTATTCTTAATTTTTATTTCCCTATGAAAAAAATGAAATAAATTGGAGTCACGGTCTCCATCCTTAAGCCATTTGACATTAAATTACGCTTTCACAAGCTTCTCCTTAAGGTCCAGAAATTCATCAAGCTTTGAATGTAGTCGAAGATCCTCCCCTGAAGGTTCACTCTACTACTAAGTCATGATTTGGTACGTAGAAATTGAAGACTCATCCAATTTGATATCATCCTCCAACCCTAAGAAGGACCGCTTACTCCAGTCCTTCAGGCAGTGCTTCACTTATCTAAGCTTAGAGGTCATAATAAAATGGGGTCTACCAGAAAAAGTGCTTCTCCAAGCCTTCAACACCTCTTATCTATACCCAAAAATTGTGATCCATGCATTATTGAATTTATATGGTAGGGGGGAATACTTGGAGACTCTCTCCTTTAGTTCAACAAAAAGTGTGCTATGATCCGAATTGAATTTCGATAGAGTGAAACCGGATATAGCCACTGTGGATCCACTGCCGCCCATTTGAGAGAAACACCTGTCCAGTTTACTGGCCTAATAACCGTTGATGGTGTATCATCCCCAAGTAAAGGTAGCTTCAGTAATGGAGACCTCAGATAAATTACATTGTTCAAGACAAGAGAAAAAATCCTCTGCTGCAGTATGAGAGAAGCTTGGACCCAGCTTTTCCTTAGGCCTCAGGACAATGTTAAAGTCAAAAATCACCATCCAGTTGTGATCAATGGCATCACTAGTCTGTACTAGCTTCCTTCATAGGTGTCTCCAAGCAATGTATGAGCATGAGGCATAAACAAACAAGAGGGTGAGGGTGTCAGCATTCAACAGAATAGTGAGGGATATCATTTGAGGACTCGAATTAGTCGAGACAACCTTGACACTATTATGCTTCAGCACCCATAAGGTTTCTGAGCCATTCTCATCACCATTGAATGAGACAAGGGAGTATCCAAGAGAGTTCCTGTTAAAACCCTTCTAATTATCCAACTTGATCATGGGCGCATCTAACCCAATTAGTATAGGCTTATGAGAAAAAAAGTGTTGAAGGGATGCATCCATGGGAGTATTTCCCAGCCCCTAGCAGTTTCAAAACATTGTTTTCATTGGGAATCCGAAGTGTCAGGATAAGGGGTAATTCCCTTTTACTTTCCTTTATTTCCTTTCCTCTTAGGTTTTTCAGTATCCTGCTTCTCAGGGTCGGGCATATGATACTTTTTTGCCATATTCTGTACAAATTTTGTTTATGACTTGGTGGATTCATTTGCGTACTCCTCCTTGGCCTACTCTTCTTCCACTGAATCACTCCAAAAGGCCCCATTAAGGTGGTTAAATTTATTTTGGATGCAGATGGACACCTCCTGAGGGACTCTCTACAACTTCCTCACAGTCTTGTCTGAGGCAATAGTTGTGAACTCTAGACCAAATGTAGGGCCACCTGTAGGGTAAAGGGAACATCAACCTTATATGAGTGATCCTGAGTTGGGGTTTCAAGGACAACATCAGGGTCATCACTCGAGATTTTCTGGAAATCAGACTCATTCTGGAATGGAGAAGACAGAACATACTTCTTGGAGTCTTCGGGAATATCAGACACGGCACAATAGGCACCTCCAGATCCCTTATCACCCCCGGGTGCCATGCCCATAGGGTAAGAAGGATCCTGCTGCAAGCCAAGCTCAGGCGATGGAACTGCCTATTCATAGAAACACAAGGGACCTCCACAAGAGACCTTTGAGTCTTCCAGGTCACAATCTTGATCGTTCTCTGGAAAGACAGGTGAAACACCTGTATCCTAGTTTGGGGTTGTCATAGGCCCATACTTGGAGACCATAGGAGGGACCACCATGACCACCGGGACATCAGCTTGCACTTCAAAACCACCATCCACCTTCTCTGGTAGTCCAGAAACCGCACCTGCATTCTGAACGTCAGAACACCCTACAACCTTAACAGCAGCAGTACCCTTCTTGTCTGCCAGAGGGGCCATAGTCGATGGATTTTCCATAACCATCTCAAGGTTCTTCCTACAATGGGATGCATCATTCCCCTGTAAATTACAGGACAATAAGGACATGAATCTCATGCATTTAGAAATAAAATTCCCAAATATATTGTAAGAAGAGAAAAAATTTGGACACCTATCATTCTGGATTTCCAGGGTCAGACTATCCTCAAGGGTGTTGAAGACAACCTCCTCAACCAGAGTACTCGCCATATCAACCTCCACCAGCACTCTTTCATAGTGCCCATATCTTGGGTTGTCCATTTCCTTATCAATTTTAATTGGGAAGACAACTATAGAGGCTATATACCATAGGATTCACGGGTTCCAGTAGAACCGGTTCAGCTTAAAAATGCAAATCCATACTTGCGCAAAAGTGTTCTTGACACTGAAAGGATCAAAATTCAAATCCCAGTATTGAATGCTCATGAGACCTAGTTTAAGGCTGAGGGACCTGAACCTCCAGGCCCTCCTTTTATACTCATCAGAGGGGGAAACCATATAATAGTAGCCCCGACCCATGTCCATCATCTTCCAATCCTAGAACCCCCAAATGTTCGTAAGGTGCTTGGAAAGATTTCCACTTCTTCAAAGTTTTTCCCCCTTCGACACAATCACCCTCACAATGATGGAGAACCAGCATAGGCTAGATCGCTCCTCCAATGCTTCCTGATTTGCAGAGACATGTGCAATCGGACCTTTCCGAATGACTCGGGTGGGGGAGGGAGTGCAAAAATTCTTTGAAAGTGAGTGATGCATCCGATTTCACAACATTAATAAAGTTTTTTATCCTATTCTTAGGGTTTTTTCAGGGTTTTAGCATTTTTCAATTTTTGGGGTTTAAATTGTTGTTTGTTTTTAGGGGTTTCTTAAGGGTTTTCATGGTTGTTTAGGTAATTTAACATTTTTTTGGGATTTTTGAGATTTTTTAGGATTTTTATGGTTTTTAGAGGTTTTAATGATTTTGATGGTTTTTATGATTTCTGAAGGTTTTTATATTTTTTAATCATTTTTTAATTTTTTTGGGTTTTTTATTTTTTAGGGGTTTTATGGTATTTTAGATTATTTTCTAGTTTTAATGGTTTAATGGGTTTTCAAAGTTTTTAGTGGTTTACTGAGGATTTGGGGCGTTTTGTGGTTTTTAAGATTTTATGGGGTTTATGGTTTTTAGGGGGATTTATTATTTTTAGGTTCATTTAGAGTTTTTATGTTTTTAAGTGTTTTAAGATTTTAGAGGTTTTATATGTTTTCAGGGTTGTTTATGTTTTTATGGATATTTTTGAGATCTATTAGGATTTTTATAGTTTTAAGGGTATTTAGGGATTATGAGGGTTTAAGGTTTTATTTAATTTTTAGGGTTTTTTTATTTTTATGGTTTTTTATTTTTTTGTTCATTATTTTTTAAGTTTTTTGGGGTTTTATTATTTTTTATATTTTTTGAACAATTTATGATTTTAAGGGGTTTTAATATTTTTTTATTGTTTTTATGGTTTTTAAGAAAATTTTAAGGATTTTAGGGGTTTTATGATTTTTAGTGGGTTTTTTGGGTTTTAGTGTCTTTTTGGGTTTTTAACATTTTTTTGGGTTGAGGTGTTCTACATGTTTTTAGGTTTTTATGATTTTTGTAGGAAGTTTTAGGGTTCTTAAGGTTTTTTATTTTTCTAAAGATTTTTATGGATTTGTTTAGTATTTTTATGGTGTATTATGGTTTTTAGGGATTAGAGGGGTGTTAGAGTTTTTTTGGGTATTAAGGTATTATTTGGTTATTTAGAGTTTTTTATGTTTTAGTGATTTAATGCTTTTTTTGTTTTAAAGATTTGTTATTTTTTTAGGGTTTTTATAGTTTTTTACTATTCACGTATTTTTAGGGGTTTTTAGTTTTTTATGGGTATTTATGGGTTTTTGGGATTTTAAGGATTTTTAGAGTTTTTTAAAATGTTTTTTGGTTTATAAGGGTTTGTATTTTATAGTGGTTTTAAGGGTTTTATGGGTTTATTAAGGGTTTTAAATTATTTTGCATTTTATATTGATTTTAGAGGATTTTGGGCGTTTTAGGGTTATTAGCATTTATTAGGTTTTTAGGAGTTTTAAGTGTTTTAGGGTTTTAATGTTTTCTTATGGTTTTTAGGGTTTTATTGGGTTTTTTATATTTTTAAAGATAATTTTGGATTTTTAGGATTTTTTTCATTTTAGGGTTTAAAGGATTATTACTGCTTTTATAGGTTTTTAGGTTTTAGTGGTATTAATTATTTTTAAAATTTTAAGGTTTTCAAAGGGATTTTAGGTTTTTTTTGTTTTTATGTTTTTAAGGGCTTTTATGATATTTATATGTTTTTAGGGTTACTAGTGATTTTGTGGGGGTTTTATGGTTTTTAGGGGTTTGGGGGGTTTTATGGTTTTTTGTGAGTTTTTTATGGTTTTTTAGATCATTTAGGGTTTTTATTATTTATTTAGCTGTTTAGGGTTTTTAATTTTTTTAGTTGTTTAGGAATTTATTTTTTGTTTTTTAGGGCTTTTAGAGTTTTACTGGGTTTTTAGAGTTTTTATGGGTTTTTTTGTTTTTAAGGTGTTTTGTGGTTTTTATGGTTTTTTGGGACATCAAGCTGTTTACAATTTTAGGGATTTTTTTTAGATTTTTGGAATATTAATGACGTTTTTTGGATTTTTAATGATTTTTTGGGACTTCGGAGTTTTTAGTGTTTTAATGTTATTTTTGGGGTTTTTGAGTTTTTATGGTCTTAATGTTTTTAGAGTATTTTGAACATTTTGAGGGGTTTAAAAGTTTTTTAGGGTTTTTATGGTTTTTAGTGGTTTTTAGGGTTGTTAATATTTTTAGTGGTTGTGTGCTTTTAGGGGGTTTTAGGGGTTTTAGGGGATATTAGGGTTTTTTAGGGTTTGATCATTTTTAAGTTTTTATTTATTTTAAGTGTTTTTAGGTTTTTAATGTTTTCTTAGGGCTTTTAGGGTTTTTATGGTTTTTATGTTTTTGGGGATTTTTTGGGGTTTTCTATGATTTCTATGGTTTTTAGTGTTTTAGTGATTTTGATCATTTTTAGAGTTTTTAGGATTTTAAAGGTTCTTTGTAGGGGGAGGGGGTTAACATTTTCATGATTTTTAGGGGTTTAAATTGTTTTTAGGGTTTTAATATTTTTATAGGGGTTTTCAGGGTTTTATGAATTTTTATGTTTTTATGGGTTTTAGGAATTTTTTAAGACTTTTATGAGCTTTAGGGTTTTCATGGATTATATTTTTTTTGAGTTTTTTATTATTTTTAGTGTTTTTTTGTTTTTCGGTTTTAGGGTTTCTTTGAGTTTCTTAGTGTTTTTAAGTGTTTTTATCATTTTAGAGGTTTAAAGGATTTATAGTGTTTTTAGTTGTTTTTAGGGATTCTATGGGTTTTTAGGGGTTTTAATATTTTTAGGTGTTATTATGGTTTCTAAGAGTTCATTTTATTTTTAGTGTCTTTTTAGGGTTTCTTGGGTTTTTAGGGTTTTGGGGGTTTTACGTGTCTTTAGGTTTTTAAGGTTTCTTTTGGTTGATATGGGGTTTTAGTGTTTTTTAAGTTTTTAGGGTTTTTATGGATTTTTAGGGGTTTATGGATTTTTAAGGATTTTAGGCTTTTTGAGTGTTTTTTAGGGTTTTTAATATTTTTTACGTTTTTAGGGGTTTTAAGTGTTTTCAAGCTTTCATGGTTTTCATAAGTTTTTTCAGGGTTTTTAGGATTTCATTCGATTTTAGGGCAGAAGTGGTGTACGGATAGGCTATTCCCGACCCCTAAAAAATTTATTAGAGAAAAAATATGCAGTAGACAAGGAAGGGGAGGGGTCAAATGACCCACACCCAAAAACCCTTTAAAACCCAACACCCAAAGACCCCAAAAAAAGAAAGACAAATAAAAAGACTCACAAAACAAGTCCAAAAGAAAAGGCCCACAAAAAGAAAGTTAGGCAATATCACCACTAAAGTCATTTATGGTTTTTAAGGTTTTAGCAGGCTTAACGGGTTTAGGGGATTTTGAGGGGGTTAATTGGGTCTTTCTCAGGTTTTTAGGTTTTTATCATTTTTTATGATTTTTAGGGGTTTAAAGGGTTTTTATGTTTTTACGTTTTCTTAGGGGGTTTCGAGGACTTTGGTAGTTTTATATGTTTTTATAGATTTTAAAGAATTTTTTAGGATTTTTATGTTTTTAGTGTTTCTAGGGATTTGAGGGGTTTTATGGGTTTTAATGTTTCTTATAGTTTTTTATAGTTTTTAGGGTTTTTATGGGTTTTAAGTCATTTTAAGTTTTTGAGGTTTTCCAGAGTTTTTCAAGGTTCTTAAGTTTTTTTTTCTATTTTTTATAATTTTAAAATATTTATGAGGTTTTTTGTGTTTTTATGGTTTTTAGGGATTTATTTGGTTTTTAGAGATTTTAGGTTTTTTCGGGTTTTAATGTTTTTTTTGATATTTTTATTGCTTTAATGATTTTTAGAGTTATTAAAATTTTAAGGGGTTTGAATTTTTTTAGATTTTTTGGGGGGTTTTTAGGCTTTTTATGGGATTATTGACTCTTTTATGGGTTTTAGGGGTTTTATCATTTTTAGGATTTTTAGGGATTTTAGGTTGTATAGTGTTTTTATAAGTTTTCTGTTTTTTTATGTTTTTATGTTTTTCTTATGGGTTTTAAGGTTTTTATAGGTTTTTATGTTTTTAATGCTTTTTAGTTATTCTTTAGGATTCATATGGTTTCCAAGGATTTTGAGGGTTTTAATAATTTTTTATGGTTTTCAAATGTTTTAAGTATTTTTTTGTTTTTAAGGTTTTCTTAGGGGTTTTCATATTTTTTAGGGTTTTTTACAATTTAAAGGATATTTTAGGATTCTTATTGTTTCTTAGGGTTTTTAGGGATTTCGAGACTTTTTTGGGGCTTATAGGTTTTTTGGGGTTGTTATGGTTTTTTGTGGTTTAAGGGTTTTTTGTGTTTTTGGGGGATTAAGGTTGTTTAGTGTTTTTAACATTTTTTGGGGTTTAAATGGATTTTAGATTTTTTAGTGGTTCTTTTGGGTTTTATGTTTTTTTGGGTTTTTATGGTTTTTAGAGTTTTTACTATCTTTAGGGTTCTATGGTTTTTTATATTTTTTATCATTTCTTGGGGTTTAAAGGGATTAAGTGTTTTAATTGTGTTTTAGAGTTTTTAATGGGGTTTTGGGTAATTAATGTTATGATGGGTTTTATGATTTTGGGTTTTTTTTTTGGTTTTTGCGGTTTTTAGGTTCTTTTAGGATTTTAAAAATTCTTTATGGTTTTTATGGGTTGTAAGTGTTTTTACTTTTTTAATGTTTTCTTATGGGTTTTTCGGTTTTTAATATTTTTATGTTTTTAGGGGGGTTTTGTGTTTTTTAGTATTTTTATAAGTTTTTATAGTTTTTATGGATTTTAATGGGATTGTGGGTTTTCATAGTGGGTTTTAGGGTTTTTTACATTTTTAGGGAAAGAAAGCACAAGGTGAGGCTATTCCTGGACCCCCAAAATTTATTAAAAGAAAAGAAAATCAAAAAAGGTTAGGGAGAGGTCAAATGACACCCACTGAAAATCCTTGGACCCCCAAGACACTGAAAACCCCAAAAAACATGAAAATCATAAGATAAGGAAGCAGGAACTACAAACGAATGTCTCCATCCCCATATGGATCCCCATCAGCCCCATAACCAGAGAAATCATTCAACTCCATCGACTCCCATTCAGATGATTCATATTTCTTGAGGAAGGCAATGTAATACTCCCTGAGATTTTTCTACTTCACATTCAACTGAATCTTAATAGACCAACCTCCCATACTAGAGACATTTTCCATATCTTTTCATGAGGCTCTCGTGGACACAATCTTTGGAAAAGTAGAGTAGTACTTCCTCAGCCTCCACTTTCAAGGATCTAAAGGGACCCCTGCAGATTTTTTTCCTTACCATATGGAATGACCTTCTCTAGCAAGGCCCTCTTCTTAATGATCATAGCCACAATGTGGTTCATCCTCCTATCATAATCCAAGAAAAGATCTTTATGGGGATAAAGGAGGATTTCTGGTTTAGGGAACAGTCAGCAAGAACCCCTCACTACGTTGTTTTTTATTTTTTTTAATATTTTTTCAGGGTTTTATTCAACTTTATGGATTATAGGATTTATTAGCGTTTTTAGGGTTTATAGTTTTTTTATGTTTTTATGTATTTTAGTATTTTGAAAATATTTTTAGAAGATTAAAGGGTTTCTGTGATTTTAGTGGTATTAGGGTTTTATGGTTTTAGGGGTTCTAAAAGTTTGTAGTGTCATTTATGGTTTTTGGGGTTTTGGGGTTACTAATGTTCTTAGGGTTTTATTTTTTTAAGTTTTTTTTGGTTTTTTATGTGTTTTTAGGTTTCTAAGGTTTTATTTGGTTTTTTCAGTGTTTTACGGTTTTTATTTTTTTTGGGATTTTTAGTTATTTTTAGGATTTTTATGGTTTTAAGGTATTTTGAGGGGTTTTTAGGGTTTTTAGGGGTTTTGGGTTTTTTAGAGGTTTTAGAGTTTTTTTGGGGTTTCTTAGGTTTTCAGTGGTTTTAAGTGTTTTTAGAATTTTGAGGTTTTCTTATAGTTTTTTAAGTTTTTAGGGTTCTTTTATGATTTAGGGAGTTTTAGAATTTTTATGGGTTTTTATGGTTTTTATGGTATTTAAGGGTTTTTTATTTTTCTTGATTTTTATGGGTTTTTGTGTTATTTAGGGTTTTAAGGTTTTTTAGAGGTTTATAATATTTTTAAGGCTTTTAAGGGGTTTTAGTGATTTTGTATTTTGAGGGTTTTTATGGAGTTTTAGAGTTTTTAAGGGTTTCAAGGTTTTTATGGTTTTTTGGGTTTTTTATGGCTTGTAGGTGTTTTATCATTTTATTTTTATTTTTAGGTGTTTTAAGTGTTTTTAGGTTTTTAATGTTTCTTTAGGGGTTTTTAGGGTTTCTAGGGTCATTTACGCCTTTAGGGTTTTGTAGGGATTTTTAGGGATCTTTATTATTTTTTTGGATTTTTAGAGATTTTGAGGGGTTTAACGGGTTTTATGGTTTCTGAAGGTATTATGGTTTTTTTGGATTTTTAGTGTTTTTTGAGTTTTTATTGGTTTTTATGGGTTTTTATATTTTTTTAGCTTTTAGAGGCTTAAATAGTTTTATATTTTTTAGTTATTTTTGGACTATTTTTTGGTTTTTAGGGGTTTTAATGTTTTTAGGGTTTTTAGGGATTTTACATGTTTTTTTTAATTTTTATGTGTTTCTTAGGGGTTTTTAGAATATTTAGGGTTCTTATAATTTTAGGTATTTTGGGGAATTTGTAGGTTTATTTTGGTTATTTAGGGCATTAGTGTATTTAGTGTGGTTTAAAATCTTAGGGTTTTAGAGGTTTTTACATTTTTTAGGTTTTTATGGGTTTTAAGTGTTTTTTATTTTTTTAAGGTTTTCTTAAGGGTTTTAAAGGATTATAGAGTCTTCTATGTATTTATATATTTTTAGGTATTTTTATAGTTTTTAGGGTTTTATTTATTTTTAGTTTTTTTATTTTTTTTAGTTTTTTTATGTTTGGGTTTTTATGTTTTGTTTGAGTTTCTTGGATTTTTATGGTTTCTTAGAGTTTTTAAATGTTTTTTGGGGTTAAAGTGTTTTTAATGTTTTCAATGGTTTTATCTATTTTTTTTTTTTGTGTTTTAGGGTTTTGATGGGGGTTTATGGTTTTTAGGGCTTTTAGGAATATTTTGGGTTTTTATCATTTTTAGGTTTTAGTGTTTTTCTGTGTTATTAGGTATTTAGGGTTCTCTTAGGGGTTTAGAATTTTTATTTTTTTATGGGTTTTTAGTTTTTTTTATGGTTTTTAAATATTTTTAGTTTTTTTATTATTTTTTTGGGTTTTTATGGTTTTAAGGGATTTTAAGATTTTTTAGGTTTTTTTTGGGTTTTAAGTGTCTATGTTTTTAAGAATTTCTCAATGTTTTTAAGGTATTTTTTTTATGTATTTTACATTCTTATGTATTTTTTTTATAATTTTTATGTTTTTATAGTTTCTAGGGATTTTGATTGTTTTATTGTTTTTAGTTTATTTAGGGTTTTTATGGATTTTTTTTTGATTTTATGGGGTTTTTGATTTTTTATGGGTTTTATGGGTTTTTAGTATTTTTTAATGTTTTGGGGGGTCTAAAGTTTTTTTTAATGTTTTTAGTGGGTTTTTATTATTTATATTGGTTTTTTGGTTTTTATGGTTTTAGGGGGGTTTTATAGTTTTTAGGGGTTTAAAGGTTTTTAGGGGTTTTAGTGTTTTTAGCGTTTTTAAAGGTTTTTAGGGTTTTTAAATGTTTTTATTTTTTGAATGTTTTCTTAGTATTTTTCAGGGTTATTAGGTATTTTTACGTTTTTATGGATTTTAGGGATTTTTATGGATTTTTATAGAATTTTAGGGTGTTTGGGATTTTTAGGATTTTTAGGGATATTATGGTTTTTTAGATTTTTAAGGTTTTTTTAGTTGTTTAGGGTTTTTAATTTTTCATAGTTTGTAATTTATTTAGTGGTTTAAATGGTTTTAGTTGGTTTTTTTGGTTTTGAGTGGTTTTAATGTTTTTAGGGTATTTAACAGTTTTTAGGTGTTTTTAGTTTTTAGGGTATTTTAGTGTTTTTAGTATTTATAGGTTTTAGAGGTTTTAAGTGTTTTTAAGATTTTAATATTTTTTTTGGTATTTAGGGTTTTTTATGTTTTTTGGATTTTTTTTGGTTTATTTACTATTTTAATGGGGTTTTAGGCTTTTTATGGCTTTTGAGGATTTTTAGGCTTTTAGCATTTTTTAGGTTTTAGGGGTTTTATGTGTTTTTGAGTTTTAAGGTCTTACTATGGGTTTTCAGGGGTTTAAGGGTTTTCCACTTTTTTTGGGAATTTAATGGATTTTTATGATTTTTACTGTTTTTATGGGTTTTAGGGATTTTTATGGATTATAGGGTTTTAAAGGGTTTTAGGGTTTTTTGGGGTTTTTTTGGGGTTTTATGGATTTTTTAGATTTTTAGGGTTTTAATGGTTTTTGTGGTTTTAAAGTCTTTAGGGGTTTAAAGGATATTTAGAGTTATTAGTCGGTTTTTATGTTTTTGTGGGTATTTTGTGTTTTTTAAGGTTTTATGTGTTCTTAGCGTTTTAGGGTTTTTTGGGCGTTTACCATTTTCTAGGATTTTAGGGGTACTATGCATTTTTAGTTTTTTAAGGTTTTCTTAGAGTTTTTATGGGTTTTTAGTGTGTTTTTATGTTTTTAAGGAGTTTTAGAGAATTTTATGTATTTTTTGATTTTTAGGTTTTTATGGGATCTTGAAGGGGGTTACGAGTTTTAGAGTATTTTAGGGTTTTCTAGGTTTATTGTGTTTTTATAGTCTTCTATGGTGTTTATGGATATTTAATTTTATTTCTGTTTTAAGGGCTTAAAGGTTTTTTTTGTGTTTTTAATGGTTTTTATGGTTTTTATGGGTTTTAGGATTTTAATTGTTTTTATGAGTTTTTATGGTTTTTAGGTGTTTTTAGGTTTTTGAGGGTCTTTTTTGGGTTTTAGGGGTTTTTTTATTTTTTTAGATTTTAATGGGTTTATGTTTTTTTAAGTTTATAATTTTCTAATATGGTTTTATAGGTTTTTTGGGTTTTTTATTTTTTTAGGGATTTTTTGAGGGTTTTAGGATTTTTATTGTTTTTTGGTTTTTTGGGATTTTTAGAGTTTTAGGGGTTTTAAGGTTTTTATCATTTTTTAGGGTTTTTATGGGTTTTAATATTTTTTTAATGTTTTTCTAAGGGGTTTTCAAGTTTTTTAGGGTTTTTTTATTTTTAGTTATTTTTTTAGTTTTTATGGTTTTTTGGGGGTTTTATGGATTTGAGGGTTTTTAGTGTTTTTTAGGGTTTTTATAGTTTTTAGGGTTTTAATAATTTTATGTGTATATAGGTTTTTAATATTTTCTATGGGGTTTTTACTGATATTAGGGTTTTTTATGTTTTTAAAGATTTTAAATATTTTTATGGTTTTTTTGTGTTTTAAGGGATTTTTTGGTTTATAGGGTTTCTGTGTTTTTTAAGAGTTTTTTTATCATCTTTATGTTTTTAAAGTGTTTTTAAAGTTTTTATAGTTTTTATTGTTTTTATGGGTTTTTATGGTTTTTATGTTTTTGAAGGGGTTTTATGGTTTTGAGGGATTTAGGGTTTTTATGATTATTTTGGGTTTGTAGCTTTATTTAGGGGTTGTAATGTTTTTTGGTTTTTAATTTTTTCTTATGGGTTTTCAGGGTTTTTATGTTTTTAGAGAATTTAAAGGATATTTATGATTTTTATGGTTTTCTAGGTTTAATGAGGATTTTGATGTTTTAGGGTTTTTATGTTTTTTAGGGTTTTTTGGGTTTTTAGTGTTCTTAGGGTATATTTTGTTTCATAACGTTTCTTGGGGTATATGGTATTTTAAGAGTTTTTAGGTTTTTTATTAGTGTTTAGGGTTTTTAGGATTTTTATGGATTTTATGGTTTTTAGGGGGTTTGGGTTTTTAGGGTCTTTTAGGGTTTTTAGCATTTTTAGGTTTTTTAGGGAGTTTAAGTGTTTTTATGTTTTTAATGTTTTCTTAGGGAATTTCATGGGTTTTAGGGACTTTTAACTTTTTATGGATTTTTCAAGATTTTGTTGGATTTTTAGGGTTTTTAGGATTTTTATGGATTTTTAGGGTTTTAGGGTTTCTTAGGGATTTTATGTTTTCAGTGACTTTTGGCAATTTTTAGGATTTTTATGGTTTTTATGATTTTTAGTGATTTTGAGAGTTTTTTTTGGGTTTTTTAGTTTTTAGGGGATTTATGGTTTTTGACTTTTTATGGGGGGGGTTGAGTTATTTTTGGTTTTATTGTTTTTTAATGTTTTTAACAGTTTAGGGGTTTAAAGGGTTTTTATATTTTTTTGTTTCCAAGGGGTTTATGTGTCTTTATGGTTTTTTATTGTTTTTAGGGTTTTTAGGGTTTTTGGAGTCTTTTAGGATTTTCTTGGGTTTTAAGTTATTTAGGGTTTTTAGGGGTTTTATGTTTTTAGGATATTATGTTTTTATAGGGGTTTTCAGGGTTTTCAAGGGTTTTTATGTTTTCATAGATTATTAGGGTTTTTTTGGATTTTTATTGTTTTTATGGTTTTTATGGATAGAGATGGTTTTTATCATTTTTAGTATTTTTAGTGTTTTTTAGTTTTTGGGTTTTAAGTGTTTTATGTTTTTATGGTTTTCTTCCGGGTTTTCTTGGTTTTCAGGGTTTTTACATTTTTATGGATTTTCATGGATTTTTACAGATTTTTAAGATTTTTATGGGTTTTTAGGTTTTTAGGGTGTTTGATGGGTATTAGGGTTTTTGGTTTTTGGGGATTTTAAGGATTTATTATATTTTTATAGGGTTTTTACATTATTTAGAGTTTTTAACATTTTTAGGGGTTGAAAGTGTTTTTATAGTTTTTAGTGGTTTTTATGGGGGGTTTGTGTTTTGTGGTTCTTAGGGGGTTTTAGATTTTTAAGGATATTTTAGGATTTTTAACATTTTTAGGTTTTTAGGGGTTTTAAGTGTTTTTATGTTTTTATGGTTTTCTTAGAGTTTTTAGGGTTTTGAATATTTTTTATGATTTTAGAGATTTTAGAGTATTTTTATGTATTTTATGGTTTTTTGGGATTTTGAGGGGTTTTTTGGGTCTTTATCTTTTTTTACGTTTTAAGGATTTTAATGGTTTATAGGTTTTTATGGTTTTATTAGGGGTTTTCAGGGTTTTTTAGATATTTATAGTTTTTAGGTTTTTTTGTATTTTTTTATGATTTTTAGGATATTTAGGGTTTTAGGGATTTTGAGTTTTTTTGCATTTATTTTTAGGGTTTTTTTTGCTTTTTAGGGATTTTTTTAGATTGTTATGGTTTCTAATGGTTTTATAGTTTTTAATGTTTTTAGGGGTATAAAGGGGTCTTATATTTTTTTTTGTGCGGTTTTACGGTTTTATGGGTTTTTAGGGTTTTAAATGGTTTTTAAGTGTTTTTATAGTTTTTATCATTTAATGTGCTTCTAGAGATTTTGTAGGGTTTTAGAATTTTTTAGGTTTTTAGGGGTTTTAATTATTTTTTGATTTTTATGGTTTTATTAGGTTTCTTCTGAGTCTTTACAGTTTTTTATATATTTACTATTTTTTAGGCATTTTTATGATTTTATGGTTTTTTGGGTTTTTAGAGATTTTGAAGGTTTTTATGGTTTTCATTGTTTAATGGGTTTTAGGTGTTTTGTTTTTGAGTTTTTAGGATTTTATGTTATTTTAGAATTTTTAATATTTTTAGTGGTTTAAAGGGTTTTTATGGTTTTTACGGGTTTTTTGGGTTTTTAGGTTTTTTATGGTTTTTACAGATTTGAAGGTTTTTAGCAATTTCTAGGTTTTTAAGGGTTTTAATTGTTAGGATTTTAATGTTTTCTTAGGGGGTTTTATGGTTATTAATATTTGTTAAATTCTTAGGTATTTTAGGGGGCTTTTTGATTTTTATGGATTTTTAGGAGTTTTAGTATCTTTGAGGTTTCATAAATTTTTTAGGGTTTTTAGGGTTATTAACATTCCTTACATTTTAGGGGTTTTTTGTGTTTCTATGTTTTTATGTTTTTCTTAAGGGTTTTCAGGGGTTTTATGGTTTTCTAATTTTTCAGATTTTTTTTCGACTTTTATTCATTTTCAGGGGTTTTATGGATTTTGAGGTGTTTTATGGTTTTTAGATTTTTTAAATTATTATGGTTTTTTGGGTTTTTATGGGTTTTTGAGTTTTTCAGGGTTATGAAGGTTTTTTAGAGTTTTTTTTAACATTTTAGGGTTTTAAAAGGTTTGTAGTGATTATAGTGGGTTTTAGGGAAAGGAATATGTGAGGTCAGGGTATTCTTGACCCCCCAAAATTTATTACAAAAAAGACCAAGCATACAAGGGATGGGAGGGGTCAATAAACCCACACCCAAAAACCCTGGGCACCCCCAAAAAACCCAAAAGTCCAAAAAAACCCAAGAGACACAAATACCAGAAAAGGCAGAAAATCAGAATCATTTTCAACAGTATCTCCCATCCAAATAGCAACCAGAATCCCAAATCACCATTTTCATCAATTGTTGCTTCCTTGCCAAGCATATCCACCGCCAACAGCACATAACCACCATCATCAAAGTCATAAGTCTCACCTTCACCACCTTGCAACGAAGTAGCAACCATCACCAAACACCACCATCTATCATCACATCCCTGCCAAGCATCATCTACAAACTAGAAACTTAGATTCCAGTAACCCTCACCTTCGATCCAATTATATTCCACAACTCACACCAAGTAGCACACCTAGGAGCACATCCGCACCACCTAGAGGCAAGACAACATCCAGTACCACTCAACAGAACCAATATCCAGCATCCTCATAGATTTTAAACCAAACCAGCTACAACACAGAAGACCACAGTCCAACATAGCATCCATAACGCAGCACAAATTAACGTTGCCTTCATCAAAAACTTGAGGGGAAACCAGCACCTAATCCCATAACCCAACCGCAGCACCTAAAGCAGCATCTGACACCACTCAACAAAATCAAGATCCAGCATCCTCAATGATTCAAAACCAAACCAGCCACAAAATAGAAGACCAAAATCCCACATAGCAGCCATAATTCAACATAACTTAACGATCCCTTCAGCTAAAACATGAAACAGATCTAAAGGAGAGAATCCAGAAATACAAACCTGCATCTTCTGCACAAAACGATGCCTAGACGATCTCATCTGCACCTTCAGCAGCCTCTGAGCAGATCCGAAAACCTCTTTTTGACTTCTCACAAGCCACCTGAGTCCGAGTAGTGCAAGTAGTGACACTGTCTACATCTTTTCCCTACGCATCCACCATAACTCATCATGAATTCATAAGAACCACAAATCCCCTTCACGACTCAGATCAAGAAGCATAGGTCCGAGCGTAGGACCGCACATGCCACCGCCAAGAAGTCTCAAAGCCCATCGCACCCACCAATCACCAATTCAAAGCCTAATGCCTCCCAAATCTAGAAACAGCCACCTCATCGGCGACCGATATGGGCCCATCTGAACCCACCGAATCGTCTCGCCGCACCATCTATGAGAACCGAAGCACTAAAATCCATGAGAGCCGATCATCCAAGACCGAACCTAGATTTGAAAAACAGATCTGATGTCTGGGACAATCATACCACTTCCCAAACATCGAGATTCCCGTCACACCATCCTTTCACCATCAAGAGACCAGAGAGACCACCACAACCTCAGATCTGGAGCTATCTTTGAGAGTCTATTCGCCATTGACTGAGAAGGGACTGATCAAATCCACCAGACCATCCCACTGCCTCGCTGATGAGAGCATATGCATCTAACATTGAGCCATAGGATCTGTCGAGACTGCGCCCAAACCAAAGAGAGCTCGATGGTGCCTCCAAGGAGTAGTAGAGGTCCATCGAGGAGAGGGGGTGGCAGCGATGGGAATCACAAAGGGAGAGCGCCTGGAGACTCGGTCTCCATCTCCTCTCTTTCACTAGGGGTTTTATAGTGTATTTTATGGTTTAAGGGTTTTTTATGTTTTTTGGGGGTTTGGGTTTTTAAGATCATTTAGGATTTTTTTAGATTTTTAGAGATTTTTAGGTTTTAAAGGGGTTTAAAGAGTTTTTAGGTATTTATGGTTTTCTTTTGGATTTTCATGGTTTTTTAAATTTTTAGGGATTATTAGGACATTTTTAGGTTTTTTATTGTTTTTAGGGGTTTGGGGGATTTTGAAGGGTTTTAGGGTTTTTTAGGTTAGGGTTTCTTAGGGTTTATAGCATTTTCATGGGTTTTGCATGTTTTTAGGGTTTTAAGATTTTATAAGGATTTTATCATGTATTTTAGGGGGTTTTATGTTTTTAATGATTTTTTGGGAATTTTTTTTGGAATTTTATGGATTTTTAGGGGTTTTATGGATTTTGAGGGTTTTGAGGGGTTTTACGATTTTATGGGTTTTATTTTTTTAGGTTTATTTTGATTTATAGTGTTTTTATGGTTCCTTAGTGTTTTTATGTTTTTTTTGGGTTATAAAAGTTTTAATAGTTTTTAAAGTTTTTAGGGTTCTTATGGGTTTTTAAGACTTTTGGGGTTTTATGGGTTTCAGGGGTTTTAGGGTTTTTAGCATTTTTAGGTTTAAGGGGTTTTTAGGGTTTTTAGGTTTTTAAGGTTTTCTTAGGGGGTTTTCATGTTTTAGGGGGTTTTATGTTTTTAGGGATATTTAGGTCTTGTTTATGATTTTTTTGGTTTTTAGGAGTTTTAGTTTTTTTGTGGGGTTTTAGGGTTTTTATGTTTTTGGGGGGTTTTATTGATTTTTGAGTATTTAGGGGTTTTATGGGTTTAGAGTTTTTTTAATTTTTGGTGGTTCAATTGTGTTTTAGAGTTTTTAGTGATTATTTATAGTTATTATTCTTTTTTGGGGATTTTAATCTTCTTTTGGGTTTTATGGTTTTTATGGTTTTTATGGTTTTTATGGTTTTTTTAGTTTTTAGGTTTTTATGGTTTTTAGAGTTTTTAGGTTTTTAGGGGTTTTAAATGTTTTTGGGTTTTAAAATTTTTCTTATGAGTATTCTGGGTTTTTATGGATTTGTACGTTTTTATAGATTTTTAAGTATTTTTTAGGATTTCTTTTGTTTTTAGGGTGTTTAGGGATTTTTGAGGTTTTTTGGGTTTTAGGGTTTTTTGGATTTTTTGGGTTATTATGTTCTATTTGAGTTTTTAGGGTTTTTATTTTTTTATAGTTTTTTAATATTTTTAGGGTTTTAATGGGTTTTTATAGTTTCTAGTGGTTTAAATATTTTTATTTTATTTTAGGGGTTTTTATGTTTTTATGGGTTTTTATTATTTTTATGCGTTTTTTAGGTTTTTAGGGTATTTTGGATTTTTCTATTTTTTTGGGTTTTAGTGGTTTAATTATTTTGAGGTGTTTAAGGCATTCATAGTTTTTTAGGGTTTTTAGGGTTTTAGGGTTTTTTTGTGTTTTTATGGTTTTTAGGCTTTTTGATAATTTAGGGGTTTTTTTGGTGTTCTTAGGGTTTTTTTGGGGTTTTAGTTTTTTTGATTATTGGGGTTTAAAGTGTTTTTAGTTTTTAGGGTTCTCTTAAGGGTTTTCATGGTTTTTAGAGAATATAGTATTTCTTGGTCTAATGTGATATGAATTCTTGAGTCTCATTAGATGTAACTTAGAGAGGATCTCAAGTGAATTCTTTAAAAAATGTAGTAAAATAGAGCATCAAAAGCTCTCTTTGTTTTAACTGTTGGAATGTTTTTGGATGTGTAGAATGTTCTACTCTTCCACAGTAGATTGTAGGTAAGATTTACCCTGTAAAATCTTGATATGTGATCCTCTATTATTTTGGTAGTGTATGATTTATTTTGTACTAGAAAATATTTCCTCTTATGTGCATGAGAGGAAATTATCTGAATATATACCACAATAGGAAGGAGAGACCATTTATTAAATAATCATCACAATATTCTCCTTTTACTAATCTATAAGATGGAATTTAATATTCCCTATAATATTTTAAGGATAATAATTAAAATAATCCTCATCATTAACATCAATAATATAGTCACTGTGGAAATTTAATTTAAATGTCCCAGAATAGTGATGGCGAGTCAGGTTGGCGGTAACTCATGACGGGAGGCAAGTCAGAATCAATGGTGAGTTAGGCTAGTGGTAGGTCATCTGGTGGTAGGTCATGCTCACCAGTGACTTGTCTCTATAGTGACTCATTTCAATGATGAATCATCTCAAAAGTGACTCATCTGATGGTAGGTTATCTTGAATTGTGATTCGTTTGATGGTGGGTCTTCTTCAATGAAAAAGCATGTTGAATGGTAGGTTATCATCTTCGGGGAATCATTTTGAATGGTGACTTGTTTCAGTAGTGATTTTATTCTGGCAGTTCTCTTTTTTGATGGAAGGTAAAGTCTGATGGTGACTTATTCTCAATGGTGAGTCATGTCTAGCAGTGAGACATTCCTGAAAGTACCTCATTTTCAGTGATGAGTCTTTTTTAGTGGTGAATCAACTTCAATGGTGATTCTTTTCTGGTGGTGACTCATGTTTAATGGTGAATTATCTATAGTGGTTAATATTTTCCAATATTATATATATTTCTTCAAAATTCCTTATATTATAAAGATATATCCTAAAATAGTAAAAAAATTAAAAAAATAATTAACATTATTTGGGATTACTAAAAGAAGAAGGTTCCAACAATCTCTCCCATTTTGATGATAAAAAATCATGGCATTTCAGAAATCATGTATAAAATAAACTTTGGAAAGGAATAATTGTATTTGAAAATGTAATTATATCTTCTTAATACTTTAAAAATATAATGTGTGAGTTCTAAACATGAAGTCTAATTTTTTTAAAATAGAATACAAAATTGAAGAAGGCATCAAAAATATTAAGTAACAAACAGTATAAATGGTATGTCCAAGATATGTTATGATAGAATAAAATAATCTTAAAATCAAATACCCATAATTAATAAAGATGGAATAAAAGGTATTAAGTAAATAATTATGGAATCAAAGGTATAATATCATATAAATTCGATACACATTCTTCACCTTTTGTGATTATCAAAAAGTTAAGTAAATAATGAGTAGATGGAAAATATACAAAAGTTGAATAAATTATTTTCATTATATTCAAAAATCGATGCAAAAAATCATACATAAGTCCCTATAAAAAATCCTAATTTCAATGCTTCTCATCCTAAGTTCTTGGAACAATCATTTCACCCTTGTTTGAGGCAAAGGGAACAGTGGTAGAGGTTGAGTCAGCTATGGTTGGGGTTGTAGGGACTTTAGAGAGAGAAGGAGGATATTAGATGATAATAGTATAAAGACAATGGAAAATTCTTTGGGAGTCATGATTAAAGTATAGAACTAAGAAGGTAAAGAAGCATTAAGATCCCAGGTAACATTATGTCTCAAAAACTCTAGAGAAGTGGCTAGAGGAGTGAGATGATTAGTCACTGGAATGGAATCTTGAGTTACCACAGTTGTACCAGACACATGGAGAAAAGGATTCACTATATTAATTAAGTCCATAATGATATTTTCTGCCCGATCTATGTCACTGAAAGAGTCATTTTTCTACTCCGTAGAAAACATAATAACTAGATTCATCACTCTCAGTTGATTAACCAATTCCTTGAAGTCTTTTGTTACAGGAGGAATCCTGAGGTTCGTAGTAAGAAACTTGAAGTGAGAGTTTAGATTATGATTAGTGTATATCCTTGAAGATAATACTTAATTTCCGTTGTGATGTTTTCTTGGTCAACATTTACTTCATTTATGATTCTATTAACATCTTATACACATGATCATTATTATGCCTAATCTACCTAAAACTCTCCGAAGGGATATCAGGAACATATCTTGAAATAGCATGAATCTACTCCTTTTAATCAACTCAATATAGAAGTAAGGAGGGGGATCACTATAAGTAAAATCCATAGAAGATATATTTACCACCCTCTCTAATAAAGCATCTAGAGAATCAGAAAAATAATATCTTTTCTCTTTCATAATAGCCCTCAAGGACTACAATTCACTATCTAACCTTCATTTCTCTATATCCACGTCTTGAATATGGGGAAAAATATTGGGATGAATATGATGTATCACAATATAAAATAAAAATCTATCACCTCTCTCTCTGATTTTTGTGACCAAAGGTGGTTTATTGCTCATAATCCCATATAATTTAGAAATAAGTCTTTCCCAAAAATACTTCGGGTTAGATCTTGAAACAATATCAACAGAAAATAGGGAAATAATAGGCAAAAGAATAAAAAAATCATAGTAGTAAACTATACTGGCTCAAATATGGAAGTAATATCTAAAGTAAATCTCTAAAGTAATCCTATATTGTATAATTCCTCAACAATGGTTCCCTTAGGATTTACCTAATCATATAAATCAGGATAATCGAATCCAAGTATTACATATCCTGGATACCTATCCCATTATTCAAGAGCTGATACACCTACTATGCTAAAAGATATAATAGTAGACTCAAAAATTGTAGGCTCAATAGATTCACCATCAGTATGTTCTACATTTTCTTAGGTCAACTCTATGGATCTAAAAACTAGGAGTTTCTTCCCCCTCAACAGATTATCTCAACAGATCTATAATAGCTTCATCAACATCTTTAAAAGGGCTTAGTATTTCCTTAGACCTAGAAAAATGAGATACAACTAGAGAAGGTACATGTGCTTGATGCATCCCATGATCATCTGCGCCATCATGTTCATATCCACCATCAATGCCATTTCCATCATTATTTCCCTTATCTTTACCGTCACAATTTTATTTATCTTTATCACTTACATCATCTTCTTCCTATTATTCTTCATATCCATTCTAATCACCTTTATCACTTTCATTTTCACAATCAGAGACATCTACAACTTCCTTAGAAGACTTATAATAAGAACTCTTATAATTTTATTCTCTTTAAACTTCAGTTTCCTATTCATAAATACATTATATTTAAAGAGTCTCTCTAACATGTAGGAACCTAGGAGGACTAATTGGACCATAAGTAAAATGTGGTCTTTTATGTAAGTCTGGGTCACTACTCTCATCAGTTAAACACTCTTTCTCCTAATTACCTATAGCATCATCCTCCTCTTCTTCCTACTTCTCATCTGAGTAATCTACTACTTTATCTATCTACAAACCAAGATCAACAATATCCTTCAATCTTTTAGGGTAATCAAGAAGATTGAAATCCTTATACAAATTTTCAAAATCATAAACCCATTTTCTCAGCCATGGGTTCCAACTAATTTTCATTGTCTTACAAATGAATTTGGCTAGAAAAAACCTCCACACTTCACCTTAGTTTTTTCTTCCACATCAACAAAACCCATGGCCTTCAGCATGGCTGGAATGTGCTTAGGGTAAATTAGGGGGTTTGACCTGGAAGATGGTTTTCCAATTTCCATCATATGAAACATCAAATAACTAAACATGTTGATTTTTTATCCTCTTTTCATAATGTAGATTAGGCACATATGATTGATATCTTATTTTACAAAATTATCTATTTTCTTAGTCACAACATGTGATGGATAAACATAAAGAGCAGTCGACACTCACTATATGACTCAGTTGTAGCTGTTCTTGTTAAGGTTCCATATCTAGTTAGCTCATCCAAGGAAATATCATATTTAAAAAGATCACTATCACTTGGAATTGAACCCTGATAATAATTTGAGATACCTCCATGAGAAACTTTAATACAACTATCCAACATACTTAAAGAGAAAACATTTTTATTCCCATTTATCCTACTTCAAACCTATTCTTTATATCCCCCAATTCTAAAATAAATATTTTAAAAAAACTAATGAACTAAACTTGGATAGAATGACATCTAATTATTTGGGGACCACTTTAACTATCCTTAGTATTTAATCACTTTAAGAACCAAATATTTTCTTGATAGAAACCACTCAAAATTTACTTCCTTATCAGATACAATTGTTTGATTTTCAAGCTACAAGTTTCATGGATTGATTGTAGATCTTATCAACTCTCCTCTTTAATTCTTTAAAGAACATGAATATTTAGGAGATGACTTAGTGGGTCACTTTACTCTAACCATTGTGACAAATTTGAAAGATTCAAGTGAGGTTGAGGTAAGGCAAGAGGTCGAGAGAGAAGATGTTGAAAAGAAGTTCAATGGGTAAGCTACGAGGGAGAGATAATCAAAATTATATTAATGGTATAATTTATATCATTTAGGGATTTGAAAATAAAAGATTTAAATCATAAAGAAATTAATAATTAACCCATAAATAAAAAATATCGATGAAGACTTAACTCAAACTAAGGGTCATTTCCAACGGTGGGTTATTCCAACAGTTCTAATGGTGGGTAATTTCCAATGGTGGGTAATTTCCAATGGTACGTAATTTCCAATGGTGGGTACTCGAAATTCATGTCTACCTGAAATTTATTAGTACTAATTCATGTTTTATGTAGTTTAATCTCTCAGAATTCAATGGATTTGTGAAAATATTAGAAAGTTTATGTTCAGTTCTAATGTATTGAAGAGTTATATCAACCTTTTGAAAATGATATCTTAAAAAGTGATGTGTTACATAAATATTCTTTTAAAGAGTTAGATAACCAGATTTTTAGAGATGTTTATAACACTTGTGTTGTCACAATTTATAGGGACATCTATGAATTGATATCAATAGTCTAATAAATTTTGTTTCATCCAAAAAATTTGATCACAACAACAACCTTCATCTATGTATTCAAATTCAATAGTATACAATGAAACTAATTTTTTTTTCTTACTACACCAAGATACTAGAGGCTTTCCCAAAAGATGATGTGTTCTAGAGGTGATTTTTATATCTATCTTTCAACCACCAAAATCATTATCTGAAGAAATCACTATGTAAAACACTTGTCCTCTAGGATAGAAAAATCCCAAATTGGATATATATTTGAGGTATTTGAAAATTCCTTTAACATATAGTAAATGTGACTATTTTGGGTTTACCTTAAAAAGAGAACAAATATAATAACTAAACATAATATCAAGTTGGTTAGAAGTTAAGTAGATAATAATTACAATCATAACTTCTTTGGGGGTTTTTATATTTTAGGTATTTTTATGGGTTTTTTATTTTTAATATTTTATGGATTTTAGGAATTTTAAGGGGTTTTAAGGTTTTTAGTGGTTTAGGTGTTTTAGGGGGTTTTCGGGATTTTATGTTTTTTTGGGTTTTTATGGTTTTTATGAACTTTTTATGATTTTTGGGTTTTTTGGGTTTTTAGAGTTTCGTAGGATTTTTAGGGGTTAATTTTTTTTGGTGTTTTTAGTGGGTTCATATTTTTTGGTTATTTAGGGTTTATTAAGGTTTTATCATTTTTTGTGTGTTTTAGGGATTTTAAGTGTTTCTAAGGTTTATCAGGGTTTCTTAGAGATTTCTATGTGTTTTAGGGTTTTTTACTTTTTTAGGGATTTTATGAATTTTAATTTTTTGGGGGGTTTTATGGTTTTTAGTGTTTTTTGGGTTTTTATTATTTTTCAAGTTTTTCAGAGTTTTTTAATGTTTTTTGGGGTTTAAATGGTTTTAATATTTTTTAGTTTTTTTGGAGTTTTATGTGGTTTTTAGGTTTTTATGGTTCTTAGGGTTTTTATGATTTTTAGGGGTGTTCGGGTTTTTTGGGTTTTTAGGGTTTTTATGGTTTTGGCATTTTTTATGTTTTGTAGGGATTTTATATTTTTTAGTGTTTTTAGGTTTCCTCATAGGGTTTTCAAGGTTTTTTGGTTTTTTAGGTATTTTTACATCTATTTTAGGGTTTTATGGATTTTTTGGGATATTGGATGTTTTTTTGGGTTTTTTTATTTTTAGTGTTTATATATAAATATATTTTTAATTTTAGGGTTTAATTGAGATTTTTAGGGTTTTATTGGGTTTTTAGAGTTTCTAATGTTTTTAGGGGTTTAAAGGGTTGTTATAGTTTTTAGTGGATTTTTAGGATTTTTATGGGGTTTTAGGGTTTTATTTTTTTAGGGGTTTATGGTATTTAGGGGATTTTCAGGTTTTTATGGTTTATAGGGGCTTTTAGGTTTCTTAGGGGTTTCAAGTGTTTTTATGTTTTTAGGGGTTTAAAATTTTTTAAGGTTTTTATGGTTTTTAGGATTTTTTAGGGTTTTAGGGTTTTTTGTTTTTAGAGTTATTTTATGATTGTTATGGTTTTTAGGGTTTTTTATATTTTTAGGGTTTTAAGGTTTTTAGGTTTTTATGGGTTTTTGGGTTTTAAGGGTTTTTTTTGAAATTTTTTGGATTATTAATTATTTTTAGGGTTTCTTGAAATTTCTAGGGGCTTAAAGGTTTTTTAGTGTTTTTAGTGGGGTTTTAGGTGTTTTAGGGGTTTTTATGGATTTTAAGGTATTTTATGGTTATTTTATTTTATAGTTTTTAAGGGTATTAAGTGTTTTTATGTTTTTGAGGTTTTCTTACAGATTTTTAGGGTTTCTAGGTTGTTTTATATTTCTATGGATTTTTAGTGATTTTAAGGATTTTTATTGTTTTTAATGTTTTAGGACAGAGGACGGTTTGGGGCCAGGCTATTCTTGACCCCCCCAGATTTATTATAAAAAAGAAGTAGCAGACAAGGGAGGGGTGGAGTCAATCAACCCACACCCAAAAACCCTGGACATCCCCACATAACCCAAAAGTTCACGAAAAACCCAAAAGACATAGAAAACCATAACAAGAAGGAAAACCAAATCATTTCCGACAGTAACTCCCAGCCAAACAGCCACCAGTAGTAATGCAAAAACAACACCTTCAGCACCTCCCATCCAAGCTGCAACCAGTATCCAAATTCACGGTATCCAGCCTCCATTACCTCCTTGCCAATCATATCCACCACCAAAATCACATAACCACCAGCATCCAACATCACAAAACCACCAGCATCAAAATCACAAGCCTCACCTTCACCACCTCGAAGTGAAGCGGCAACTAGCGCTAAGCAGAAACATCTCTCTTCACACCTACCTCCAGGAACACATCCACAACACCCTAGAGCAAGACAACATCTAGCACCACTAAACAGTATCAAAATCCATCATCCACACTGATTCACAACCAATCCAGCTACATTTCCAATATCACCAGCTCCCACATCGGCCCGCATCATCACGCTGGGCAGGTCTATCTCCATCAAAAAAGAACCACCGGTTGCAGAAACAAGAATGAAATCTTCCTCACATTTCATACAAGTACCAACCAACATTCCAGCATATCGCACTCATCATCACAACCAGGGGCATAGAACTACCAGCATCCAAGGCAAGAGCAAATCCACAGCCCGAATAGCCCTTCCAGCAACCCAGAAACCGTACAAAACAACTAGCACACAACACCTCATATCAGAACTAGTAAAAAACAGCAAAATCGATTCACAACCAAACCAAACACTAGCACAACAGATCCATAAAGGAGCAGGACTAAAAGGACTGATTTGGCACAACATGAAAGCATTGACTGAAAAAAAAATCACGACAAAACTCACCCAATCCACGATCAGTGAGATAAATCAAAGACATGGTTGAGGAATGAACCTGGATCTTCTGCGCAGACTACAAACAAGCAGATATGAGAACCTATAAAACCAGAATAAGCGCGACATCACGCAGCCGGCACCAGGCATTCTGCATCCACAAAAAACCTTCACATCTCCAGAGAAGCCACCATAATCCTTCTAAGCTCAGATCTGTGAGCGAAAAGGCAGATCGCCTCCACGATGACCGAGAAAACATGATGCTCTGTTGAAGAGACCATAACCAGAGTCGACGAAAAGCCTGTCTCTACCAATGAGGCCCTTGATCCCACAGACCAGACCCTGGAAACCTTTGATCTGAAAAGTCAACCCTTCTCTGCGGCTGAGGTCCAGAAGGGATCTCGATAGCCAATGAGTCTTTGACTTCATCGCTATCCAGATCAGGGAGATCTAAACACCATGAAGCCTCTATATCCATAGAAACTTGAACGCACAAAAAACGATTCAGAAATGCACAGGGAAGCCTGAGTCGCTGAAGAGTGAGAGAAAACAACTTCATTAGACAGGAGAGAACTGCCAGAGTGCACCGTCGCTGGGATCTTGGAAGAAACGAGGATCCGACATCAAAGTTCTGAGCAGAAACCAGGGGAAAACCTGGAGGAAGATACAAGTGAGAGAGAGATCCAGGATAGTACGCCTCCATCCCCTATGGGGTTTTAGGGGTTTTCTAATGTTATAGGGATTTTAAGGGTTTATAGGTTTTTTAGGATTTTTAGAGTTTTATGGATTTTAGAAAATTTTAGTTTTTTAGGGGTTTTAAGTTTTTTTATTTCAACTTTTTGGGGTTTGTTTTTTGTTTTTATCATTTTTTAATTTTTATGGTATTTTAGTATTTTTAGGGTTTTTAGGATTTTTTAGTTTTTTTAGGATTTATTGGGGTTTTCAAGGGTTTTTTTAAGTTTTTAGGGTTTTTAATGTTTCTAAAAATTTTCAACATTTTATGGGTTTAAAGGGGTTTTAGATTTTTTGGTGATTTTTAGAGTTTTTTGGGTTTTTAACAGTTTTAATATATTTAAAAAAATAAGGGTTTCAATGGTTTTTTATGATTTTTAGTTTTTTAGGTTTTTTAGGTGTTTTAATTATTTTAATGTCTTTAGGGTTATATTTTGTTTCTTAAGGGGTTTTAGGGTTTTATGTTTTTATTTATTTTTAGGGATTTTAATAATTTTTATGGTTTTTAGGGGTTTTAAGGATGTTGAAGGTTTTTATCATTTTTAAAGGTTTTAAGGATATTGAAGTTTTTTATGTTTTTAGGGGTTTTAGGATTTCTTTAGTTTTTTAGAGTTATTTTAGGTTTTGGGGTTTTTAATTTCTTTTAGAGTTTTTTTAAAAAAATTAGGGGTTTAAAGGGTATTTAGAGTTTTTAGTGGGATTTGGGGTTTTTATGTGGATTTTGGGTTTTTAATGTTTTTAGGGGATTTTTTTATTGGTTTTTGGGTTTTTATGGTGTTTTAGGGGTTTTATTGTTTTTTATTTTTTAGAGGTTATATGTGTTTTTAGATTTTTTATGTTTTCTTAGGTTTTTAATGGTTTTTAGGGATTTTACGTTTTCACTGATTTTTAGGCATTATTTAATATTTTTATGGGTTTTTATTTTTTGGGGGATTTTGAAGGTTTTAGGGGTTTTAATAATTTCAGGGTTTCTTGGGGATTACGTATTTCTAGTTTTTAGGTGTTTTAAGTGTTTTTAGGTTTTTATAATTTTGTTATAGGTTTTCAAGGTTTTTAGGGAGTTTTGTTTTTAGGCATTTATAGTGATTTTTTAGTATTTTTATCAATTTATATTTTTTTGGGATTTTGAGTGGTTTTAGGGGTTTTAGGGTTTTTAATGATTTTTAGGGGTTTTAATGTTTTTAGAGTTTTTAACATTTTAGGGGTTTAATGGGGTTTTAGATTTTTTAGTGGGGTTTAGGGTTTCTTAGGTTTTAGGTGGTTTTAAGGTTTTTAGGATTTTTATGCTTTTTGTGTTTTATTTTGTTTTTTAGGTTATTATTGGTTTGAAGTGTTTTTATATTTTTAACATTTTATTAGGGGTTTTGAGGGGTTTTGGGGATTTTACATGTTTTAGTTATTTTAGGGAATTTTTAGAATAAATATGGTTTTTAGGGTTTTTAGGGCTTTTAGAGATTTTAAGGTGTTGTAATGTTTTTAGGTTTTTTGGGTCTTTATGTTTTTTTGGGTTTTTTGAGTTATTAGGGTTTTTATGGCATTTTATAGTTTTTAAACATTTTTAGGAGTTTAAAGGGTTTTTATATTTTTTGTGGTTGTAGGGTTTTTATGGATTTTTAAATATTTTTAGGGGTTTCAAGATTTTAGGTTGTTTTAGGGTTCTTAGGACCTTTTAGGGGTTTTCATGTTTTTTTTCTTATTTTAGGTTTTTAGGGTATTTAAGTGTTTTTTAGGATTTTATGGTTTTATTTAGGGTTTTTAGGGTTTTTAGGTGTTTTTATGTTTCTATAAATGTTTATTTATTTTTAGGATTTTTATGTTTTTAGGGGTTTTATGGATTTTTAGGGTGATTACAGTTTTTAAGGTTTTTAGGGGTTTTTGGGATTTTAGGGGTTTTTGAGAATTTTAGGGGTTTAATGGTTTTTAGTGTATTTTATCATTTTCAAGGGTTTAAACAGTTTTTTAAGTTTTCAGTGATTTGTTATTGCTTTCATGAGTGATTCGGGGTTTGATGGTTTTTATGGGTTTTAGGTGTTTTTAGGTCCTTCTGAGAGTTTTAGTGTTTTTTAGGTATTTAGGGGGTTTAAGTTTTTAGGTTTCTAAGGTTTTCTTAGGGTTTTAAAGGGTTTTTAAGTGTTTTTATGTTTTTAGGTATTTTTTGACATTTTTTAGGATTGTTTTGGTTCTTTATGATTATTTAGTTATTTTGAGGGTTTTAAGGGGATTGAAGGGTTTTAGGGTTTTAACGTTTTTCGGTTTTAGGGGTATTGAGTGTTTTAAAGTTTTTAAATTTTCTTATAGTTTTAGGTTTCTTTATGTTTTAGGGTTTTTTAGTTAATTGTAGATATTTTATTGTTTTCTATGGTTTTTAGGGATTTTGAGACTTTTTAGGCTTTTTTAGAAATTTTAGGGGCTTTATGGTTTTTATGGGGTTTTAGTGTTTTTTATAGTTTTTTATTGTTTTTAGGGGTTCAAATATTTTTTAGAGTTTGTCATGATTTTTAGGTTATTTATGGGTTTTTAGGGTCTTTTATAGTTTTTAGGGGGTTGTTATGCTTTTTGAGTTTTTAGGGTTTTTATCATTTTTTTGGTTTTTTGGGGTTTTAAGTGTTTTTTGGTATTTAAGGTTTTCTTAGAGGGTTTTAAGGGTTTTTTTGTAGACCTATTTTTTTTATTTTTAGTGTTTTTATGGGAATTTTTTGGGCTTTTAGGATTTTAGGGATTTTTAAGGTTTTTGGTTCCTTTTTTTGTTTTTAGGGTTTTTAGAGATTTTAACATTTTTTGGTGTTTATAGGGGTTTTAGAGTGTTTATGATTTTTTAAGTTTTTAATATTTTTTTTGAGTTTTTAAGATTTCTAGGGGTTTTTTGGGTTTTAGGTATTTTATGGTCTTTTCATGTTTTTAGTTTTTTTGGGTGTTTAGGGGGTTTAAGTGTTTTTAGGTTTTTAGTGTATTATTAGGGGTTTTTCGGAATTTTTGGGTTTTTAATGTTTTTATGGATTTTAAGGGTTTTTTTTGGTTTTTTTGGGATTTTGAGGGATTTCTAGGATTTTTAGGGTTTTAGGGATTTTTTGGGTTTTTTGCATGATTTAGGTTTCTTGGGGAGTTTAATTCATTTTATTTTTTTATAGTTTTATTAGGTTGTTTTTGGGTTCTTAGGGTTTTTTAAGTTTCATTGATTTTTTGTTGCTTTTGGGGGTTTTAATTATTTATATGGTTTTTAGAGATTTTGAGGTTTTGTAGGGTTTTTAGGAATATTATTGGGTATTTGAGTTTTTAGGTTTTTTAGTTTTTATTATTTTAAAGGTTTTTTAGATTTTTGTTACCGTTTTTAGGGGTTTAAAGTGTTTTTAGAGTTTTTAGTACGTTTTTTTGGGTTCTAATATTTTTTTTGGGAGTTAATGGTTTTTAGGGGTCTTCATGGTTTTTAGGGATTTTTCGGTTTTTAGGGTCTTTTAGGGTTTCTCAAGTTTTTATATTTTTAGGTGTTTTAAATGTTTTTAGTTTTTTCAAGGGTTTTATGATTTTTTATGTTTTTATGGATTTTTAGGGATTTTTTAGTAGTTTTACGATTTTTAAAATGTTTTATGGATGGGGGTTTTTAGTTTCCTTTGGGGTTTTTAATGTTTTAAGGGTTTTTTTGTCTCTTTTGGTTTTTAAGATTTTCATAGGGCTTCTGAGTGATTTTTTGGTTTTTTACATTTTTGGGGTTTTAAATATTTTCGAGGATTTTTATTATTTTCGAGGTTTTTATGGATTATGAGGGTTTTTAAGGTTTTTTTTGTTTTTTTTGTTTTAGGGTTTTTTTGATTTTTTTAGTGTTTTATGGGTTTTGGAGTTATTTTAAACAATTTTATGGGTTTAAATGGTTTTTAGAGTTTTTAGTGGTTTTTATGGGTTTTTGGGTTTTTAAGAAGTTCCTGGGTTTTATGGTTTTTATGGTTTTAGGGGTTTTTGGGGTTGTGGGGGGTTTTTAGGATTTTTGGTATTTTTAGGGTTTTAGGGGTTTTATGTGTTTTAATGGTTTCAGGTTTTCTTAAGGTTTTTAGGGGTTTTAGGGTGTTTTACTTTTTTAGATATTTTTAGACATTTTAGGGATTTTTTAGGTTTTTTATTGTTTTTAGGGTTTTAGGGATTTTAAATGTTTTAGGGGTTTTATAGTTTTTAGGGTTTTATGTTTTTTATAGTTTTTTTTATCATTTTTGAGGTTTAATGGATTTTTAGTGCTTTTATGGGTTTTATGGCTTTTAGGATTTTTTATGGTTTTTATGGGATTTATGGTATTTATGGTTGTTTGGATTTTTTTGGATTCTTTATTGTTTTTAGGGGTTTTTAGGTTTTTATGGGTTTTAAGTGTTTTTAGGTTTTTAGAGCTTTCTTTGGGTTTTTAGGATTTTTTAAATTTTTATGGATTTTTATAAATTTTTAGAATTTTAAAGGGTTTTTAGGGATTTTGACGCTTTTATATGTTTTTTAATTTTTTTATGTTTTTTTGGTAATTTAATTTTTTTATGATTTTTATGGGTTTTTGGAGCTTTTAACATTTTTTAGTTTATAGGGTTTAGTGAATTTTTAGTGGAATTTTAGGGTTTTATGGAATTTTATAGTTTTTAATATTTTTTAGGATTTTATGGGGTTTTTTTGTTTTTAGGGTTTTTTTATTATTTTTATCTTTTTTAGGTTTTAAGGCTTCCTTATGGGTTTTCTGGATTTTTATAGTTTTTTATGTTTTTACGGATTTTTAAGGCTTATAGGAATTTTTATGGGTTTTTGTGTTTTTTGGGTGTTTGGGGGTTTTTTGAGCTTTTAAGGTCTTTAGGGGGTTTTAGAGTTTTTTTTAACATTTTGGGGGGATTAACTGGATTTTAGAGTTTTGGTGTTTTTTTGGATTTTATGGGTTTTTAGGGTTTTATGGTTTTTAGGGGTTTTATGGTATTTATAATTTTTAGATTTTTTAGGTTATTTATTGTTCTTTTTACATTTTTAGGTTTTTTATAGGTTTTATGTGCTTTTATGTTTTTAAGGTTTTATTAGGGGTTTTTAGGATTTTTTACATTTTTAGAAATTCTTAAGAATCTTTTTAGTTTTTTTGGTTTTTAGGTTTTTTAGAGATTTTGATAGATTTTAGTGGTTTTTTTGGTTTTTCTATTTTTTTGGTTATAAGAATTTTTTACTTTTTTTAGGTCATAAATTTTTGTAGAGTTTTTTAACACTTTCACCAGTTTAAAGGGTTTTTATAATTTATGTGATTTTTATGGGTTTTTAGGGGTTTTTATGGGTTTTAGTAATTTCTAGGGTCTTTTAGGGGTTTCAGTGTTTTTATGTGTTTTAATCCTTTTTAGGTTTTTATGGTTTTCTTTGGGGGTTTTCTAAGATTTTATGGTTTTTATGTTTTTAGGGATTTTTAGGGGTTTTTATGATTTTTATGGTTTTGTAGGGTTTTAAGGGATTTTGGGGATTTTAGGGTTTTTAGCGTTTTATGGTCTTTTTATGTTGTTAGGGTTTTTTTAGTTTTTAGGGTTTTAAGGTTATAACAAGTTTTTAAAAAATTTTGAGGGTTTAAAAGGATTTTATAGTTTTTATATTTTTTTAGGGATTTTATGATTTTTAGGGGTTTTTATGCATTTTAGTGGTTCTAGGGATTTATTTCTTTTATGTTTTTTTTTTTGCATTTTTTATGTTTTAAGAGCTATAAGTGTTTTTATGTTTTTAATGTTTCATTACGGGTTTTCAAGTATTTTAGGGTTTTTTAAAAACATTATGGGTTTTTATGGGTTTTTTGGGAATTTTATTTGGTTTTTAGGTTTTGAGGGATTTTGATGGATTTTAGAGATTTTTTTAGGGGGGGGGGGGGGTTAGCATTTTTTAGGTTTTTAGGGGTTTTAATTTTTCTTAGGTTTTGAAGGGTTTATTAGGTATTTTCAATGTATTTAGGTTGTTTTATATTTTTCAGTATTTTTTTTTATTTTATTTTTTGGATTTTTGGCGGGTTTTACTATTTTTTGGGGGTTTTAGAGTTTTAGTATTTGTTGGGTTTTTGCGTGTCTTTTTATTTTTAAGGGATTTTTAATGTTTATAAGTTTTTCTTAACACTTTGGGTTTTTTGGTTTTCTTATGGGTTTTCAAGTTCTTTAGGGTTTTTACTTTTTTCGGGATTTTTATGGCTTTATGGGTTTAGGTATTTTAGGGGTTTTATAGATCTTAAGGGTTTTATTATTTTTAGGGTTTTCGGTATTTTATCTATTTTTTGGGGTTTTAAGTTTTTTTAGATTTTTAATTATTTATTAGGGATATTCAAGGTTTTTTGGTTATTTTCTATTTTTAGGGATTTTTAGCCTATTTTTAGTTTTTTATGGTTTTTAGGGTTTTTAGGGATTTTGAGGGGTTTTAATGTTTTTTTTTCTGTTTTTAGTTGGTTCATGGTTTTTTTTGGGGTTTTTAGGGTTTTTTAGGTTTTTTAGGGATTAAGGGTTTTTTAGGTTTTTTAATGTTTTTAATGTTTTTGGGGTTTAATGGCTTTTTACAGTTCTAATGAGTTTTTAGGGGTTTTAGTGTTTTTGAGGTTTTTAGGGGGGTTTATGGTTTTTATGGTTTTTTGGTTTTTTGGGTTTTTTTGGTTTTTAGTGGTTTTAATTGCTTTTAAGTTTTTATGGTTTTCTTATGGGTATTCAAGGCTTTTATATTTTTTTTACATTTTTGGGGTTTTTAGGGTTTTTTGGATTTTTATGGTTTTTATGGTTTTACGAATTTTGAGGGATTTTAGGGGTTTTCTAATGTTTTTCTTGTTTTTGTGTTTTTTTCGGTTTTTTGAGTTTTTTATTGTTAATTTTTATTATAATTTTTTACCGTTTTCGGGGTTTAGATGGTTTTTATTGTTTTTATTGGGTTTTAGGGTTTTTATGGGATTTTTAAGGATTTTTGGGTCTTTATGGTTTTTATAGGATATTTGGGGTTTTAGGGTCTTTTAGGGTTTTTATCGTTGTTAAGTTCTTCATGCATTTTATGTGGTTTTATATCTTTATGCTTTTCCTAGGGGTTTTCGGGTTTTTAGGGTTTTTTTGGGGTTTTCATGTTTTTAGTGATTTTTAGGGATTTTTAATTATTTTATGATTTTTAGGTTTTTTGGGATTTTGTGGTTTTTTTATGCTTTTAGGGATTTTATGGTTTTTATCATTTTATAGGTTTTTAGGGTTTTAGGTGTTTTTAGGATTTTTAATTTTTCTTGGGGGTTTTCAAGCTTTGTAGGGTTTTTTATTTTTTATGTATTTTTTGGAATTTTTTAGTATTTTTTGGTTTTTTATGGTTTTAGGGATTTCAAGGTTTTCTAGGGTTCTTAGGTGTATTAGGGTATTTATGTTTTTTTGGGGATTTTAGAGTTTTTTCATTTTTTAGGGTTTTGAATGTTTTTAGAGTTTTTAACAATTTTATCAGTTTTAAGGGGGTTTAGTGTTTTTATTGTGCTTTTAGGGTTTTAAGGGGTTTTAGTGGTTTGTAGGTTTTTATTGGTTTTATGGTTTTTTTTTGGTTTTTTTGGGTTTTTAGTGTTTTTTAGATTTTTAGGGGGTTTAAGAGTTTTTAGTTTTTTATCATTTTTGTTCTTGTTTTTAGGGATTTAATTTTTTTTATTTTATTTAATTTCAGGGATTTTTTGGATTTTTATGGTTTTTAGAGATTTTATGGATTTCGAGGGTTTTTGGGTTTTAGGGTTTTTTTGGGTTTCATTGTTTTTAAGGTTGTTTTCATTTTTTGTGTTTTTGAGTTTTTTAGGGGTTTTAATTGGATTTATAGTTTTTTTAAAAAAATTGGGGTTTATTGAGTTTTAGAGTTTTCATTGGTTCTTTAAGGGTTTTATGAGTTTTATGGTGATTAAGGGGTTTTTACATTTTTTAGGAATTTTAGGAGTTTTAATTGTCTTAAGGTTTTATGGTTTTCTTAGCATTTTTTGGGATTTTAAGGTTTTTTACATTTTTTACAAAATCTTAGGTATTTTTTTTTTTGGGTTTTTATGGTTTTAAAGGATTTTTAGGGCTTTTAGGGTTATTAAGGGTTTTTAGGGTTTTAATGGGTTTCTTGGGGTTTTAGGGTTTTTTAGTTGTTTAGGGGTTTTATGGTTTTTTAGAGTTTTTATCATTTTTATGGGTATACAGAGTTTTAATAGTTTTTATTAGTTTTAGTGTTTTATGGGGATTTAGGGTTTTTTAAGGTTTTTAGGGTTTTTAGGGTTTTTAGGGTTTTTAGGGTTTTAGGGTTTATTAGGGTTTTTAGAAATTTTTTGTTTTTAGGGACTTCAAGTGTTTTAGGTTTTTATTGTTTTCTTAGGGTGTTTAGGGATTTTAGTTGTTTTTATTTTATTCGGGATTCATTAGGATTTTAATTGGTTTTTAGTGTATTTAACTATTTTGAGGGGTTTTATGGTTTTTTTGGGGGTTGAGGTATTTTTGAGTTTTTAGTATTTTTAAGGTTTTTTAGGGTTTTTAACATTTTTAGATGTTTTAACTATTTTTCGAGTTTTTAGTGGATTTTCAGGGTTTTATAGGTTTTTAGGGTTTTAAATATTTTTAGGGGATTTATTATTTTTAGGGATTTTAGGGATTTTATCATTTTTATGTTTTTAGGGGTTTAAAGTGTTTTAGGTTTTTAAGGTTTTCTTAGGGGTTTTTATAATTATTTATGTTTTAAAGGATTTTTAGGTATTTTTTGGACTTTTATCATTTGAGGGTGCTGGAGGGTTTTAGTTTTTCTTCGGTTTTTATGGATTTTTGGGTTTTTTGGGGTTTTAGGGTTTTTTGATTTTTTACTGTTTTTAGGTGTTTTTAGAGTTTTTAATAATTTTTGGGGTTTATAAATTTTCAGTGGTTTTTTGGGTATTAGGGGTTTTAGTGTTTTGTTATGTTTTTAGGGGTTTAAATGGTTTTTATGGCTAGTTTTGGTTTTTTTTGGTTTTATGGTTTTATGGTTTTTACTATTTTTAGATTTTTTGTGGCGTTTTAAGAAGTTTTAGAGAATTAATGTTTTATTAGGGGTTTTTAGGTTTTTGGGGGGTTTGTTTTTAGTGTTTTTAGGGATTTTAGTATGTTCATGTTTTTTTGGTTTTTAGGGGAAAGGAAGATGCGAGGGCCAGGCTATTCCCGACCCCCCCCCCCCCCCCCCAAATTTATTAAAAAGAAGATGTGGAAGACAAGGGATGGGAGGGGAGGGGTCAAATAACCCACACCCAAAAAACCCTTTACAAGACCAACCCCCAAAACCCCAAAAGAAAAGAAACAAAAACACACAAATCTGAAAAGCAGAAAAAGATCCAACTTCATCTCAAAGCCCAACATCAACCAGCAACCATCAAGACCAAACCAAAAGCACCAACTTCAACAGTCTAACTTCAGCACCAGTATCACAAAACCACCAATGTCAAAAACTTAAAAATCACCTTTGCCACCTCGTAGCAAAACAGAAACCAACACCAAGCAGTAGAAACATTAAATGTTTTTGTATGTTTTTATTGTTTTTAAAGATTTTTAGGGTTTTTAGGGACTTTTTGGGGTTTTATCATTTATTAGGTATTTTGTGGGTTAATTTTTTTTCAATTTTTATTGTTTTCTTATGATTTTATTGGGTTTTTAGTTTTTTTAATGTTTTTAGTGATATTTCGAGATTTTTATGAATTTTTGGAGTTTTTAGTTATTTTGAGGGTTTTTAACTATTTTCAGTGCTTTTAGGAGGTTTTATGGTTTTTAGTGTATTTTGGGATTTTATGTGTTTTTAGGTTTTTAAAGTTTTAATAGTGGTTTTCATGTTTTTTTAGGGGTTTTCACATTTTTAGTAATTTTTAGTGCCTTTTAGGATTTTTATGGGTTTTAGAGATTTTTAATGGTTTTAAGGTTTGTCATGTTTTTATAATTTTTTTGGGTTTTAGGGTTTTTTTTGAGTTTTTAAGGGTTTTATAATTATTAACATTTTTAGGGGTTAGAAGGGTTTTTAGAGTATTTAGTTGTTTTTTGGATTATATGGGATTTTATGTTTTTTTATGGTTTTTAGGTATTTTAGGTTTTTCAGGGTTATTATGGTTTTAGGGTTTTTAGGTATTTTAGGGGATTTAAGTGTTTTTATGTTTTTCATGTGTCTATGGTTTTTGATTTTTTTAGAGTTTTTTCAATGTTTTCGAAGTTTTAAAGGGTTCTTTGTGTTTTTAATGGGTTTTAGGATTTTCAAGGTTTTTTGGGGGGTTTAGGGTTTTAGGGTCTCTAGGGTTTCTTAGGGTTTTTTATGTTTTTTGGTTTTTAGGTGTTTTAAGAGTTTTTAGGTTTTTAAGGATTTCTTAGGGTTTTTTGGGATTTTAGGGTTATTAACATTTTTTAGGGATTTTAGGGACTTTTTAGGAATCTTATGGTTTTTAGGGATATTTGGGATTTTGAGGGGTTTTTGTGTCTTTTTGGTGTTAGGGTTTAATTTTGAGTTTTTCTGGGGTTTCAATGTTTTTTAGGTATTTTTAATAATTTTAGGGTCTTAAAAGGGTTTTAAAATTTATAGTGGTATTTTTGGGTTTTAATTGGATTTTAATGTTTTTTAAATATTTTTAGAGGGTTTTATGGGTTTTAGGGTATTTTAAGGATTTTAGGGTTATCAGGGTTTTTATTGTTTTTATGTTTTTTGGAGGGTATAAGTATCTTAACATTTTAATATTTTCTCTGGGGTTATAGGTATTTTAAGTTCTTTTTTATTTTTAGGTATTTTAGGTATTTTTTTTGTATTTTTATTAGTTTTTAGGGGTTTTAGGGATTATTTGGAGTTTTACAGTTTTAGGGTTTTTAGGGTTTTTTAGGTTTTCTAGAGGTTTTAAGAACTTTAAGTTTTTTAAGGTTTTCTTATGGGATTTAAATGTTTTTTATATTTTTCTAAGTTTTTAGGGATTTTCAAGGCCTTATAAGGGGTTTTTATGTTTTTAGGGTTTTTAGGTATTTCAAGGGTTTTAAAGGTCTTCAGGGCTTTTAGAGTTTTTTGTTTTTTTGGTTTTTTATTATTTTTTAAGCTTTTTTAAGCTTTTTATATTTTTTTAACATTTTTGGGGTTTAAAGGGGTTTTATAGTTATTAGTGGTTTTTAGGGTTTTATGGGGTTTTAGTGTTTGTTAATATTTTTAAGGGTTTTATGGTTTTAAAGGGTTTTAGTGTTTTTAAAGATGTTTAGGACTTTTAGGTTTTATGGGATTTTAAGTGTTTTTTTTAGGTTTTTAGGTTTCTTAGGTGTTTTCATGGGTTTTATGGGTTTTCACGTTTTTATGGATTTTAGGACTTCTTTATAATTTTTATGGGTTTTTAGGGTTTTTAGTGGTTTTTTTCATTTTTAATTGTATTTAAGTTTTTTCAAATTTTTTAACATTTTTAGGGGTTTAAAGGGTTTTGAGCATGTTTAGTGGGTTTTAGGGTTTTTATGGGGTTTATGGTATTTTAGGGTTTTTAGGATTTTAAAAATATTGAGTTTTTAGGGGTTTTATGTGTTTTTTATGTTTTAAGGTTTTATTAGGGTTTTGGGTGTTTTTTATGGTTTTTTACCTTTAGAGGTATTTTTAGATAAATTTTAGGATTTTATGTTTTTTTGGGTTTTAGGGAATTTTAGGGTTTTTAAGTTTTTAGGGATTTTTTCCTTTTTTATAATTTAAGTTGTTTTATGAGTTTTTAGGGGTTCTCAAATATTAATATTTTTTAATGTTTTAAGGTATTAAAGGGTTCTTAAATATTTCAGTTTCATTTAGGATTTTTAATGTTTTAGGGGTTTTAGGGGGTTTAGGCTTTTTATGGTTTTTTAGGATTTTTATTGTTTTTATGTTTTTAGGGGTTTTATGTGTTTTTAGGTTTTGAATTTTTTCTTAGGGTTTTTATGGTTTTAGAGGTTTTAACAATTTAAGGGATTTTATAGGATTTTCTATATTTTTTAGGATTTTTAGGAATTTTGAGGGGTTTTAGTGTTTTTTACAGTTTCTAGGATTTTTAAGGTTTTTTGGGGTTTTTTTTTGTTTTTTAGGGTTTTTTGGGTTGTTATAGTTTTTAATTTTTTTTTTGGGTTTAAAGGGTTTTTAAGGTTTATAAGGGGTTGTAGGGTATTTATGGGTTTTATGGTTTTTTATGGATTTTATGGGGTTTTATGGTTTTTATGGGGTTTTTAGGGGTTTTAGGGTCTTTTTAGGTTTTTAGTGTTATCAGGATTTTTAGGGGTTTTAAGTGTTTTTAGGTTTTCAATGTTTTTATGGGTTTTATGGTTTTTAACGGTTATTACATTTTTATGATTTTTATTTTTTTTTTGGATTTTTAAGGATTTAATTCTTTTTATGGATTTTGAGAATTTTTACAGTTTTTATTATTTTTAGGGTTTGTAGGGGTTTTTAGGGTTTTAAGGGTTTTTATGGTTTTTATATTTTTTTAATGTTTTTAGGGTTTTAATGGGTTTCATAAATTTTTAGTGGATTTATACTGATTTCATGGGTTTTTATTGTGTTTTATGGTTTTAGGGGTTTTTATGGTTTTTATGGGGTTTTAGGTATTTTTAGGAATTTTAGCATTTTTAGGTTTTTATAGGTTTAATTTATTTAGGTTTTTAATGTTTTCTTAGGATTTTTATTAGGGTTTTTACATTTTAGGGTTTTTAGGGATTTTTAAGGATAATTATGGTTTTTACGAATTTTGAGGGGTTTATGGGGTTTTAGGATTTTTTTTAGTTTTTAGGGTTTTTAATGTTTTAGAGTTTTTTTATCGATTTTAGGGGTTTAATGGGGTTTTTAGAGTTTTTATTGTTTTTGAAATTTTATGGGGTTTTATGGGTACTTAGGAATTTTAGGGATTTTAATGATTTTTAGGGGTTTAGGGGTTTTTAGAGTTTTTTAGGGATTTCTGGGTTTTTAGGATTTTAAGGGTTTAAAGTGTTTTTATGTTATTAAGTTTATCTTAGGGGTTTTACATTTATGGTTATTTTAGGATTTTTTTTTTGATTTTTTATGGGTTTTTAGTATTTTTAGTAATTTTTATGGTTTTATGGGATTTTAGGGGTTTTCAGGTTTTTATGTTATTTTTTGGGTTTTTATGGGTTATTTTAGTTTGTTTGGGTTTTTCAGTTTTTAAATATTTTAACTTATTTAGGGGTTTAAAAGTTCTTTATATTTTTTAGTAATTTTTTGGGTTTTATGGGTTTGATGGTTTTTATTATTTTTGGTGGGTTCATGGTCTTTAGGATTCTAGCATTTTTTTACGTATTTTAGGGGTTTAAGTTTATTTTGGTGTTTATGGTTTTATTAGGTTTTTTTTTGGTTTTTGGGGGTTTTTTATTTATTTGGAATTTATATAGATTTTTTAGGATTTTTATGGTTTTTAGTGTTTTTATGAATTTTTAGGTTTTTTAGGTTTTTTTGGTTTTTTAGGTATTTAGTGTTCTTTTTTTAGTTTTTATTATTTTTAAGGTTTTTAGTGTTTTTAATGTTTTTAATGTTTTTAATGTTTTTAGGTATTTAAATTATTTCTAGAGTTTTATTTTTTTTTAGTTTTTTGATGGGTGTTTAGGATTTTAGGGGGTTTTATGGTTTTTAGGGGGTTTATGGTTTTTAGGGTCTTTTTTGGATTTTAGGGTTATTTATCATTTTTATGTTTTTAATATTTTTAAGTTTTTTTATGATTTTATGGTTTCCTTATCATTTCAAAATATTTTAAGGTGTTTTTAAATTTTTAGGAATTTGTTGTGTATTTTTAGTTTTTTAGTAGTTTTAAGGTTTTTATTGATTTTAAGGGTTTTTTGGATTTTTTAGGGTTTTTAGGGTTTTTATGGTTTGTTGGGGGTTTATGGTTTTTTATTTTTTTAGGGTTTTAATGTTTTTAGTGATTTTTAACATTTTTGGGGTTTAAATAGTTTTTAGAGTTTTTGTACTTTTTATGATTTTTATGGTTGTCTATGGTTTTTTATGATTTTTAGGGGTTTCTATGGTTTTTTGTAGTTTTAAGGGTCTTTTAGGTTTTTTTTTCATTTTTTTTGTTTTCTAGGGATTTATGTTATTTAGGTTTATATGGTTTTCTTATTAGTTTTCAGGGTTTTTAGGGTTTTATAGATTTTAGGAATTTTTTTGGGATTTTTTAGGGATTTTGGGTTTTTATGTTTTTTAGTGATTTTGAGGGTTTTATGGTTTTTTTGGGGATTAAGGTTTTTTAGAATTTTTAGAAAAAAAAATTATTTTAAGGGTTCTATGTTATTTTAGTTTATTAATGTTTTCTTTGGGTTTTTAGGGTTTTTAAGGTTTTTTACATTTTATATTTTTTTAGTTCTTTTTAGGTTTTTATGGTTTTTATGGTTTTTAGAAATTTTGAATCTTTTTATGGGTTTTATGGTTTTTTGGGGTTTTAGGGGGTTTTTTTATATTTTTAGGGTTTTTAATGTTTTTAGGGTTTTTAATGCTTTTTGGGATTTAAAGGGTTTATAGATTTTTTTAGTGGGGTTTTATGTGTTTTATGGGGTCTAAAGGTTTATAGATAGTTTTAAGGTATTTATTGTTTTTTGATTATTTTATAGTTTTTAGGACTTTTAGTGACTTTTAGGTTTTTAGGTGTTTTAAGTGTTTTATCGTTTCTATGGTTTTTATTGGATTTTTTAGGATTTTTAGGTTTTTTTAAATTTTTAGGGATTTAGTTATTTTTTAGTATTTTTATGAGTATTAGGGTTTTTTGGGGATTTTTTTTATGTTTTTAGGGTTCTTTAGGGTTTTTGGTTTTTTATGGTTTTTTGGGATTTAATTTTTTTTGGTTTTTAAGGGTTTTAATTTTTTTAGGGTTTTAATGGTTTTTAGTGTTTTATAGTTTTTATAGCATTTTAGGGTTTTAGGGTCTTTTGGTGTTTTTATAATCTTTAGTATTTTTAGGGGTTTAAAGGGTTTTTATTATTTTTAGGTTCTCATGGGGCTCTTCAAGTTGTATTTTGTTTTAACATTTTTTAGGTTTTTAGGGGATTTAATTATTTTTATGCCTTTAAGGTTTTTTATGGGTTTTCAATGTTTTTAAGGTTTTTTACCTTTTTATGGATTTTTCGGTATTTTATGGATTTTTGGGTTTTTTGGGTTTTTTGGGACTTTGAGGGTTTTTAGGATTTTCTAGGGTTTTTTTGTTTTTTTGGGAAGGGGGGTTATTTTTTATGGGTTTTTTTGTGTTTTTATTGTTTTTCAGGTTTTCTATATTTTTTAACATTTTAAGGTTTTAAAGGGGTTTTAGAGTTTTTAGTATTTTTATGGTTTTATGGGTTTTTAGGATTTTTAAGGTTTTTGGGGTTTTATGGTTTTTATCATCTCTAGGGTGTTTGGGTTTTTTGGGTATTTTTTATTTTTTAGGTTTTTAGGGGCTTTAAGTGTTTTTATGTCATTAGGTTTTTCTTATGGGTTTTCAGGATTTTTAGGGTTTTTTACATTTTCAGGGATTTTTGGGACTTTTGTGGCTTATTAAAGTTTTTAGGGATTTTGTGGGATTCTATGATTTTTAAGGTTGTGATGGATTTTTGGGTGTTTAGTGTTGTTTTCGAGTTTTTAGGGGGGTTTAAATTTTTTTATATTTATTAAACCTTTTTAGGGATTTAAAGGGTTTCTAGTGCTTTTCGTGGTTTTTAGGGTTATTATGGGTTTTTAGGGGTTTCTAAGGATTTTAGTTGTTTTATGGGTTTTAATGTTTTTTTAGTTTGAGGGATTTTATGTTATTTGGCGTTTTTAGGGTTTTTAGGGATTTTAAGAGTTTTTTAGGTTTTAAATATTTTCTTATGATTTTTTAGGTATTTAGAGTTTTAGGTTTTTAGGTATTTGTAGAGATTTTTATGATTTTAATGGGTTTTTAGAGTTTTCAGAGATTTTAAGGGTGTTCATAGTTTTTTGGGTTTTTTTGGGTTTTTGTGTAGTCAAAATTCTTTATATTTTTATGGGTTTTAAGTTTTTTTATGTTTTTAGGTTTTTTATGGATTTTTAGGGTTTTTTATATTCTATGGAATGTCAGAGATTTTTTTATGATTTTTATTGTTTTTAGTTTTTAGGGATTTTGTGGGGTTTGGGGTTATTAGGGTTATTTTAGTTTTTTTGGGGGGTTGTTAGTATTTTTTTAAATATTTAGGGTTTTAAGGTTATTTAGAGTTTTTTAACATTTATAGGGTTTTAAAGTTTTTTGTAGAATTTTTAGTGAGGTTTTAGTTTTTATGGGTTTTTATGATTTTTAAGGTTTTTAAGGATTTTATGGTTTTCATGGTTTTTAGTGTTTTTATTGTTTTCTATATTTTTTAGGGGTTTTAAGTGTTTTTATGTTTTTACAATTCTCTTAGGGGTTTTTAGGGTTTTTAGTGTTTTTACATTTTTATGGACTCTCAGGGATTTTCTAGGTTTTTTATTTTTGTAGGATTTTAATGATTTAAAGGGGTTTTATGGTTTTGTTTAGTTTTTATATATTTTTAATTTTTTATGGTTTTAAAGATTTTTTTTATAATTTTTATCATTTTTATGGGTTCAATGGGTTTTTAATGTTTTATGTGTTTTAGGGTTTTTATCATTTTTTATGGTTTTTAAGTTTGTAGGGGTTTTTATCATTTTTAGGGTCTTTAAAGGTATTTAAAATTTTTGATGTTTTTGAGGAGTTTTTAATGTTTTTTGGTTTTTATGATTTTCTAAGGGGTTTTTAGGGTTTTTATGTTTTTAGGGATTCTAATGAATTTCTTATCATTTTATGGGGTTTTAGTGTTTTTTTGGGGTTTTGTGTGTTTTTAAATTTTTAATGTTTTCTTAGGGGTTTTCTAGGTTTTTAGGGGTTTTCCTTTTTTAGGTATTTTTATGGATTTTTGGGATTTTTATGATTTTTAGGGTTTTAGGTATTTTTGGGGTAATTAGGGTTTTTATTGTTTTTATGTTTTTTTATGTTTTTACAATTTCTTATTACTTTAGGGTTTTAAAGTTTTTTCATATTTTTTTAATGATTTTATGGTTTTAAATGGTTTTTAGAGTTTTATGGTTTTATTAGCGGTTTTCATGGGATTTAGGGTTTTTTACGTTTTTAAGAATTTTTAGGGAATTTTCATGATTTTTATGGTTTAGTGTTTTTAGGGATTTGAGGGGGTTTTTAGTTTTTTATGGTTTTTTGGATTTTTTGGGTTTTAGGGACTTTTGATTTTTTTAGATTTTTTATGCATTTTTAGAGTTTTTAACCTTTTTAGGGGTTTCAAGGGTGTTTATATTTTTTTAGTGGATTCAATTTTTTTGGGTTTCTAAGGTTTTTAAGTGTTTTTATGGTTTTTAGGGGTTTTAAAGTCTTTTAGGGTTTTTAGTTTTTTAGGCTTTCAGGGGTTGTAATTGTTTTTAGGTTTCTATGGATTTCTTAGTGTTTATTTTGTTTTAATGGTTTTTATGGATTTTAATGATTTTTTTTTGGGTTTTTATGGTTGTTATGTTTTTTTTGGGTTTTTAGGGGTTTTTTTTGTGTTTTAGGGGTTTTAAGGTTTTTAGAGTTTTTGACATTTTTTGTGATTTAATGTGTTTTTATATTTTAGTTCTTTTTAGGGTTTTTATATATTTTTATGGGTTTTAAGGGGGTTTTTTTGGGGTTTTTGGGTATTTTATGGATTTTAGGGTTTTAGTGTTTTTTATGTTTTATGGGTTTTAAGTGTTTTTATGCCTTTAAGGAATTATTAGGGTTTTTAGGGTTTTAGTATTTTTTATTTTTTTTAGGTATCTTAACGGATTTTGAGTAATTTTATAGTTTTTAGGTTTTTAGGTGTTTTCATGGTTTTAGGGTTTTTAAGGGGTTTTAGCAATATTTATGGTTTTAGGGGTCTTAAGTATTTTTAGGTCTTTAAATTTTTCTTATGGGTTTTCATAGTTTTAAGTGTTTTAATGCTTTTAAGTATTTTTTGGGTTTTTTATATTTTTTATGGGTTTTAATTATTTTTAGGGTTTTAAGGGTTTTAGGGGTTTTAAGGATTTTTAGTGGTTTTAAGGGGTTTTAGGGATCTTATGGTTTTTTTTGTGTTTTACTGATTTTTTTGGATTTTAAATGGGTTGTAGATATTTTTAAATATTTGGGGGCTTTAAATAGTTTATAGAGTTTTTAGTGGGTTTCATGGGTTTTATAGGTTTTTAGGGTTTTATAAGGTTTTAGGGGTTTTATGGTTTTAGATTTTTTAGGGGTTTTGGGGCTTTAGGGTTTTTATAATTTTTAGGGGTTTATGGTTTTAAACTATTTTTATTTTTTTAAGGTTTTCTATTTGGTTTTCTTGGTTTTAAGGATTTTTTACATTTTTAGGTAATTTAAGGATTTTAAATAATTTTTTCATTTTAGGGTTTTAGGGTTTTTGATAGTTTTTTTGGGTTTTTTTTGGTTTTAAGGTTTTTTTGAGTTTGAAGGGTTTTTAAAGTCTTTAGGAGTTTTTTTTAACAATTTTAGTGATTTAAAGGGTTTTTTAAGTTTTTAGTGATTTTTTTTGTTTTAAAGGGTATTAAGGGGTCTTAAGGTTTTTATATTTTTATTGGTTTTAGGGTTTTTAGGGTTTTTAGGATTTTTTTTTATTTTTAGGTTTTAGGATTTTAAGTATTTTTTAGTTTTTAATGATTTATTAGGGACTTCATGTTTTTTAGGGATTTTAATGTTTTTAAGGATTTTAGGGTTTTTATGGGTTTTTAGATTTTAGGGAATTTGCGGGGTTTTAGTGTTTTTAAGGTTTTAGAGTTTTTATTTTTTATTTGGTTTTAGGGTTTTTTGGATTTTTTTTGGGTTCTGAAGGGTTTTTAGAGATTATAACATTTTTATGGTTTTAAGGGGTTTGTAGATTTTTTAGAGGATTCTTAGGGTTTTATGGGCTTAAAGGATTTTTAAAGGTTTTTAGGGGGTTTTAAGGTATTTAGGGTTTTAGTGTTTTTAGTGTATCTATGGGTTTTTAGGTTTTTAAGGGTTTTAAGTGTTTTTAGGTTTTAATGGGTTTTTAAGGGGTTTTAATGTTTTTAAGATTTTTTTTATTTTTAGGGATTTTAGGTAATTTTTAGTATTTTTATAGGTTTTTAGGGATTTTGAGGGTTATTACGGAGTCTTAGCATTTTTAGGTTTTTATGGTTTTTTGGGTTTTTATGGTTTTCTTGGTTTTTAGGGTGTTTTTAGTTTTATGGAGTTCTTAATATTTTTTAAGGTTTTTTAACATTTTCTAGAGCTAAAAGTGTTTTTAGAGTTTTTTGGTTTTTTATAGTTGTTATGGGGTTTTAGTGTTTTTTAGGTTTTCAAGGTTTTTATGGGTTTTAAGGTTTTTATGGGTTTTTAGGTTTTCATGGTCTTTTAGGGTTTTTAGTGTTTTATGTTTTTTTGTGTTTTTTAGAGTTACTAGGTTTTTGTGGGTTTCTTAGGGGGTTTCAAGGTTAGTATGTTTTTTACACTTTTTTAGGATTTTTTAGGATTTTTAGAATTTTAATTTGTTCCTTGGGTTTTTAGGGATTTTGAGTGTCAAGGATTTTTAGTTTTTTAGGGTTTTTAGCATTTTTTGGTTTTTAGGAGATTTAAATATTTTTAGGTTTTAATTATTTTCTTAGTGTTTTTCAAGTGATTTTAGGTTTTTTACATTTTTTATGGGTTTTTAAGGTTTTTTATGATTTTATGGTTATTAAGGTTTTTAGGGATTTTGAGGCTTTGAAGGGATTTAATGATTTTTTTATGTTTTTAGGGTTTTTTGAGTATTTATGATTCTATGGTTTATTAGAGTTTTTAATGTTTTAATGGTTTAAAGGGGTTTTAGAGATTTTAGTGATTTTTTTGGGTTTATGGGTGTTCCACCTCTGAGGGGGTGCGTTTTTAGGTGATTTGGAAATGGTCTGATGAGGATCATCACATGTCCCTTTTCTACAGAGACGGGTTCTCGTCAAATTCTCCATTTCTTTTTTTTCGACCCGTTCAACATCATTATACTTTAAAGAAGGTTGGATTAACCCTATGGTAACTGTTGGTCCCAACGGGCGATTGTGTGGGGGCCAAATACTTGTGCAATCGGTCCTTCTCGGATATAACTTCCTCGGATGGTCTCCAGCAGGTTTATTTGTGGAGCTAGGAATTCCCAACATCCCTGGTGTCCATGATTCATGGGCATGATTTCCAAAGGCAGGAAGTCATTGATTGATGATTCAGCCAACGACACTTAAGGACTCCATTGGTCGAGAGGATGGGAGTTCAGGATCACCACACCCTTTTGGGGGAGGATTTTTTCCTGTTCTGGGACTCTCTTATAGATTTAATTCAAGTTCATATGTTAATGAATCCTTGGTTCATTCCCGAAGAGTATTTCCATAGGCTACCTTTGGTTTTCAAGATCATCGTAAACATGCATATATTTGATGCTATAGAGGTGGTACTGACTTGAGCCATATAATAAGGTGATCTGGAGTTTATCATCATCTAGGGGGGACATTAAGTGACTGGATGTTGGGATCAGACCCATAAGATGGGTTTCCAACATATACTCGGGAGAAGAATCAAAACCCACATAGGTTGGATTATGTGGGGCTTACGCATGGAAACTTCCCATTTTAGTGGGCGTGGTCAGGAGGACCCTTTATGGATGAGCACCCTTTTGAGCTTGGGCCTTCTGGTAGGTGTCCTATGTATCCTGATTTGGCCAGGAATCATAGTTATCATAGTTGAGAATCATGTGGATGTTTTAATAATCAAAAACCTCTAATCCCACGTGAGTCATGCTCTGTGTGAGAAATAAGAGGATGTGAAAGATTTCACAATGCACATGCCTCCTCCACTATTGGTGGGGGAGGGAGAGCCTACGACAGAAGAGTCTTGGGTGATCGTGGGAAAGGTCATGGAGCAATGAACCCTTCAATGTGAAGTGAAATTGAAGGTCATGCAACCCAGGCTCAGAAGGTTGGGGACTTACCTCAGTAGGAGGGCCCTAGAATACATTCTGGGAAGGGGAGGGGTTTCTTCCTCATCAAAGAGGGGATCGGACATAACCCCTTCGACTGATCACTATTTATCATTGAATGGAAAAGCGAGTAATCAAACTTAATTCCTAGAATGAGTAGGTTCATGTTGGTGTACCAAGGTTGGACTTCTGGTTACCATGAAATGTAGACCCATAGGAATTCCCAAAGACCGAACTGTTGTGGGGAGAGCCTCTGTGACTAAGCTTACCATGGGTATGTAGACTCAAAGGGGTGAACTGATGCACCCGATGGTCTGATCATACATGTCCGATGGATTTGGAGGAAGTTTTGGAATGATACTGGAGGACTAGTTAGTAGAGGGATTATGGAGGACTGGATGATAATGTAAGGGTGAGGTTGGTACAAGAGTAAATAATACCCAAACACACCTCATTCCACGTACTGATTTCTTATGAGGGATGGGGGAGGCTCCATAAACCATAGTGGTATGCGGGTAGAGGGGTCATCCACGTACCGATGAGGTATGCGAGAATGGGAATAGACCACTGCGTAATATAGTGGTTCATGGGTCACCACGCCACTTTGGGTTCCAACCACGTACTGATATAGTACGTAGCACCGGGTTCAATCTGCGTAGTGGTACACTATGCGGAGCACGATTTTGAAGGAGGTTTCGGGGGATTATCGTTCATGGGGAATTCATCTGTGAGAAGTATGTGGTTCTTAGTTCACCATTCAGGTTCATAGTTCTATTATTATTATTCAATTCTCTTGTTTTATGGTTCATGGCTAGCTGTACCAGTGGAGAATCTGGTTCGCGATTCGGGCTTCGTCGATGAATCAAGACTGAAGTCAGAGTCTTCTCTGAACTCTTTATTTTAACCTATAGTTTCCCCTTCAAGATTTTTGTCATCCCTCTTTTGTCCTTTCTACTGTGATCCTTTAATAGAGCATTGGGTCAATTTCATATATTGGGCACGCGTCACCATTTACGGAGGCCCATGAAGCGATATCCTAACCTGTGGAAGACTCAGTCAATCTGGGGTTTGCGAAGTCTTCGGATTGTGATAACAGTTCACAGAACCATGCTGGTTCGCTTCACCCATGAACTTATGGGTTCATGATATGGTATTTGGATTGAATTTGGGTGCACAATTCCTTCAGCGACGTAGTTATCAGTCTTCCTTGTTTCGCTGGCCATCACTCAATGGGCTAGCAGTTCGCTGATCATCCTGCGTACCTGGTTATTTGTGATCGAGTTGGCATGTGTACCTTTCCCCTTGATGGTACGTGGGACACTTGAAATTCTTTGAAAACTTGAATTCCTTCAAGTTTATTATGGAGTTTGCAACTTCATTTTAGTCCATTCACCTTTCTAGACTTGTAGAAGTACTTGCTTCCTTATGAAAAGTAATTTTTGGTATTTTCTTCCCTTTTGTGGAATTTTTAGGACCCTACAAATGCTTCCCATTGGAATGGTGTCTGTTCAGAATGAAAATGGGACTATTCTGATGTAGAAGCTCTTTTGAAATAAAATGGTTCGTGTTCGAACTGATGGACCCAGTAGGAGGGAACCACACCTATATATAGGGGCCCATTCCATTTGTCTTTTACTGTTTATCTTGGAAAAAAGTGCTCTCGATTTCCTCATCTGATTCTTCTCTCACGTACTATGCTCCCTGTGAAAATCCCCTTCACAGACTACTTCGTAGATGCCACGAACTAATTTTCTTTCCATTTGTCCATCATCGTACCTTATTTTGGATTTCGTGAACGTTATTGTGGAATTTTAAAACTAAAATCCAGATTATGTGTAGGAGGACCCTACGTGGGTGGATTTTCCGCATAACGAACCTGGATTGGAAAACTGAACATTAAGAACAAATAATCCGAACTTAAATATTAATCTGAAATTTCTGAACATGAACACAATTAATGCCTAGGTTCGTTGTATCCTATTTTTGAGAACCTTTCTATTCACCAGCCAATGATCTGTGGGTCAACACCTCACAGATGGTTCACAGACCATGGATGTACTCGGTGATAGGCATTTGCATAATGTAGATATATGAAGGGTTACCTCTGTGTATCATACAGTACATGGATTGTGCCTTCCGCACACTATGTAGTATGTGAGATGTGGATACCATGTACCATTTCTAGAAAATATTTGTGGAGACTTTTGTGGACATTTTTTATTCTTTTTTCCATTTTTCCATAGCCGTTTATCCAACACTTTTTATTGGACTAATTTTCTATCAGCTTCTGGATCTTTCTGTGCAAGTAACAATGGCTGCTTCACAGGTTATAACTGATGTCGCTCCTTATGAGGCTATTATTACTGCCCCTATTTCTTCTACTGATGAAATATTGAAGGACGTGGAGGTTTTGGTTGATGAAAAGATTTTGATCGTTCCATTTCACCGATCTCTTTTGAATCTTCTTACGGCGGCTGAAAGGAGTACCTAGTCTTAGATAGGATTCCTTCTTATAGGTTTGGAATTTTTTTTAACACAATGATCCCAGTGCCAGACCTGATTGATTAACCTACCGACTGGATAATTAATACTTCTATTCTGAAAGCTTTGATCTCTTCTAAGGGGAGGTACCTTTAGAGAGATACTACCTCCAGGTCTTTGTTGAACTACACACCTAACACTTTAAAGGGGGTGTAGAAGAAGCTCGATCAAACGGTCCAATGTTACTAGAGCATTGTGAGGAAGTCTATAACGAATGAGGAGCACAGTTGGTCATATCTGTGAAATATTCACCCTGGAGGCTCATTTGGCTTGGACTAGGGGGGTATTTTGGGTTCTCCAGAGTTGTGAAGAATTCCAAGATGAGCTACATATCGTGGGATTATACGATGCCTCTTGGGTTTCTCAGAAATATACCCATCATCCTACTACCCTTATATCACATCTCTTAAGAAGTTGGAGTCCAAATACCAACACTTTTCATTTGAACCATGGGGAGGTCGACATCAGTCTTTGGGACATCCATCTAATTTCAGGAGTCTATATTGTCCTAGACATGTATAGAGAATTTATTTCTCCCTCATCTACTTGGTACGCAGAGGAAAGAACCCCCCCCCCCCCCATCCAAGAAACTCATTGTCCAAGTGAAGGCACTTATGAAGGAAAGTGATCCCTATCCAAAGTAGGAAGTTCCTTTTGATGACTAGTTTGGCACTTTTGTCAAGCATACAAGTTTAGAGCCCGATCCGCAGAGACCCAAGGATTATCCCACCAAAACCACCTAGAGGCAATCAGGTACTTAATGTCCCACCCTAGAAGAGGTTAATTTTTAGAAATGGGGATGGGGGATCATCCCTGATGTCGATCAATTGTTTTGAATGGTGGATTTCTTGGCCATGTTTCTGAGTGGGTGGCTCCAACCTGTGCGGGAATCTGGTGGAGTAAGAGCCTCAACATTTATCATGGCCTCTTAGATGGCCATCAGTAAATGCATCAATCTAGAAATCCCAGTGTCGGCCAAGATATACCACCTACTGGGTCGAATCAGCAAATAGGGGTCACCTTATCAGATGTCTAGACCATTTCAAATTCTTTGGGGGTAGATGGGATCCCATATAGGGGGTTATTCCTTCATCAATTCCCTACCAATTTCACATTCCACCTTCTGACCATTCCTTCAGAGCACCATCGGGGTTATGTCGGTGGATTGAGCTTCATAAGATAAGAAAGAGAAGAAAACCAGCAAGACTTAATGGCTTGTATCAATGTTTATGAACATTTATCTTACCATAGTTATGATTCTCCTACTGGTACTATTACAAATAGTGCATCTGAAGAATTCATCAACTGAGGTTACTTATTTTCTTTGCGAGAAGGAATCCTAGTTTCTTGTATTGTTGGGGAACTTATTTGTGATGATATGAACCATGTATATTTAGTTGAAAATTCAACTACATCCAAAAATTGTGCCTTCCAGCTCTCAACAATGCTCTTCAAGAGAAACATCGGATGATAGCCTGAAAATTATGGCTAATATTTACCCGGGAGGACACCCAGAGCCAAGCCAGACTCCCAGATTATGTGGATTCTATGCCCTTCCTTACCAATAACTATGCTAAGTCTCGTGTTAAGTAATATCCCAATAGAAAATTAGCGAGCCTGGTGCCTATTGTAAAAACTTCCAAGGCATCCAAAGTGAATGGAAAATAGAAGAAAAAAGGGGTTTTTGAACACTATCGACCGAGAAATTTCCTCTTAAGGTTTGTTCACTCCTCCCCTAGGAAAGTTTTGAAATATGGGGTTATGACCTCACAGGTGGCCAAACAAGCCCCTGGAGCTGTTTTGAGGAGTCCATCATCCATTCCTTCCGAGGCTGATTTTCCAGTGGCTTGGAGGAAATGAGACCTTTTGAAAGGTCATCCACATACCCATGGCCAGACCCTCATGATTTATAGTAGCTCCTCTAGACTAGGGAAGTGTCCCTTAATGACATTGGCTACATGTCATCACCATATGGTGTTTCTTTTGATGAGAATCCAAATAGGATGAGTTTCTATATTAAGGACCTCAAGACCCTCATCCATTCTCAAAGTGGTCTCCATAAGTACTCACATCAGGTAAGTTCCATGTTGTGATTACAAACTATTGATGAAGATGATGACATTGTTGGATCACCTAATGTGATTGCCAAATTAAACTTTTATTAATTACCTCCATCATCTCATAAATGTTCCTCTTCTCAAGATCCTGAGTTTGCAGGGACACCTAGGAAATGTTTGGGGTTGTCAAAAATTACTCCAATCCCCTGTATCGTCCTTCCGGTTCTATCCATACCAATTACGACCACATTTCAAGTGTGTTAGATAGTTTGGGATGAATTGAGGGTGATCACTTCAGATGAAGATATATGGAGGCTTCTTTAGAGGGAACTCTTTGATCTTATGAGTTTTGGGGGAGCCATTTCTCCTACCTATATTTCAGCCGACAAAGATCCTGATGAGGTAGAAGCTTATTTGACTAAAATGGATAGGTGTCTTCAAGCTCCTTCGTACATGAATTAATAGTCAGACTACTTGGATTTAATGGTAGTATTCCCACAATTGACTAGATAGGTTGTTTTGGTCGCAACCTCTGGTCTTAAATTCTTTTATCACAAAGATTCTGAAAGTTTCCCCCTTTCCATATTATTTTTTTCAAGGGCAAACTGGGTATCAGGAAATGGATTTTTTTCAGACATATTCTCTTGGGGGTACTTCGGTTGGGGAGTACGCCCCATCAATGGTAGGGGTACTATGGAAGGATCCCCCAGATCCCAAGAACATATGGAAGTGGTTATTGCACAACCTTCTAGGGAATTTCCTTCTCCGACTCCTTTGGGTGATCTTATTCAGGAGCCATCTCCCTATAAGTCAAAGAAAAGCAATCAGGCCTCTCAACTGTCTAAGGGAATTCTACAGGGAATCACAAGTAAATGTCTTTTTATCTGGTTATTGAACCAATAATCCTTATCTTGTCAGCTCACTGGTACATATATGTACTTTGATGTAGGGCCTATCAGTGAGCAGATGATAACTGCTCATCCATCTACAGCTTCTGTTCCTTTTAGAGTATATGAAGGATCGCCATCTGTCATGGTTGATCGAAACATGGCCATTTGAAGAGGTATGGGGTGCTGCCGACTCCTCTCAAACAATCCCTGTACTAACAATAGAAGGACATATAGAAGTTGAGTGCTCACTTGACCATGCTGAGCCGACTCTCATGGATAGAGACATGGTGTCTTTTATATCACGGTACAAGTCCAATGATGAACCCCAGGACTTGATGGATCTTGGAGAGACTTCAAATATCGAGGATCCAATTAATCTCGATTGAGCATCTTTTTCACCTGTAGAGGGATTCACTTCATAGACTGTTGTTTCTTCTATACATGGTGGATCTAGTAAAGTCATAATTAGGGAGTTTGTTGTTCCATCCCCTGAAAATATGGAGTAGGCTATCATGCCCTTTTTTCTAGCTCTGAGAGGGGTTATATTTTTTACCTCGGGGATTCTAAGACTAGTATCCTTATTTGGACTAACCATCCCTACATGCCTTATATTAACCAGCACCCTTTTGAGGGATACCTTGAGGGATATTATTTCGGCCAAACATGGACCTGGGTCTTTAGTATTCCCATGTCTCCACATATTTCTATTGATGATTAAGGATGTAGCATCACATATTTTAGACAGTGGTACCATTGCCAGGGTGGGAGGTATTGAAGTCGTCTCCCCTCCATCCTTATAGCCACAACCACAATCCTTTGTAATGAAAGTAGATGCCCCTACCTCATCATCCATTACCATTAACAGAGACGATGTTGTTGCATTATCAAGTCGTGTTGTAGCTTTCGAATCAATTCCATCTCTGGTGAAATTCATTTTTGACTACATTTCATCGTGAGGGAGTGATTCTGAGACCGATCAAGAAGACCTAATCGATCTTCACCCACTCGGAAAAAGGCATAGATGAATATTTGGAGATTAATCTCCCAAACTCCATTAGATGAGATGCTAGTGAAGTTTCCAAATTTACACCGCCATTTTATGTTCTTGGGCTTCTGTGGATTTAACTATAATGGCATTTATAATATAGTAAGGTAGGTGGTCGCTGCTTGGGAAGCAACCAGTGCACTTGAATCTCGACTTTCTGTAGCAGATTTGATGGATTATCATGATGCTACATGAAAAATTCTTGTGGACGGAACTACCAATCATGATGGTATAGTTTCAAAGTTGTTAAATGAACTCATGAAGAAAGAGCCTTTGATATAACAACTTGATTAGGAAGTGGAGAAACAGAGCTAAAAACTAGAGTGGCTCAAACAGAAGTGGGCCCAGGACACAATTTATTTGAGGAGGGGTGATGGATAATGAAGAAGGGAGAAAGGACTAACCTCAAATCCAGGAGGGAATCAGAGGCACTGTAGGCGAGTGAAGAAGATGAGACTGTGAATTTATTGAAGCTTATCCAAACCATTTAGGAGTCTCACCAATATTTGATACAAATTTTCCACTCTGCCGAATGTCTCTTATAGAGGTCGTTTCCTACTTACAAGGAGAGGCTCCAGGATATGGATGCCCACCATATATTTTTATGGAATATGATGGAATCTATTTGCCTCTAAATTATATTTCTTTTCCTTTTCCTATTACATAAACATCATTTCAATCAAGCATTAATTTTAAACCATGACTTGAAACCACTAAACTGAAATAATCGAATCTGGCTCTAATTTTTTCCTGATCCATGGGACTCAGTGAGCGTAGTTCAAATATTTCTAGGGTTTCATGGAAAACCCCATGAACTTTTATATCTTTTTCATTATTACCCTAATTTTTTCCTAATCCTTCTTGACACGAGCTTAGCAAGTATAAATTGAATTTTCTTTAGGTCTCCCTTTTCGGGTTTTCGACCTAACAAGCTTTATGATTTTTTTTGATGGATCAATGTTGTTTTTTTAATGAATTGATACTTGAATTTTACCCAGAGGTGCCTTCGGCGGATTTTTTTCCTCTAGAAAGTATGTCGTCTTTTTCACTTATAGTTCACAGTCCGGCCAATCAAACTTATTAATGATGTTTTTGGTCAAACATCTTTGACCAAAATTAATAAGACATGACCCCAACTTTGGACAGTTAGCCAAGAATTTTATAATATCTTTCAGAAATGGATTGGGGGGTTTTTCTGGACCCTATATTTGTGAATTATGGACATGCATGAGGCTCAAAACCATTTTAGGCATACGAAGGTAGGAAAGGACTCTCCTGGGGATGAAGTTTCCTTTTGTCGATGACCATTTTTATGGGAAACATATGCGGAGCCACAAGGGCATGATGTGCATAGTCAATCAATGTTTCCCTCAAGACACTGGCCTTCCATTTCTGATGGCCTGGTGGAATTTACATCATTTTGATTTTTTTTGATGTTCGGAGCCACATTGGTTGGCTGGCCAGAGTAGTGATGTCTGAAAAAATTAAGGATATTTTTATTGGCTTTGAGTGGACAACTTTTCCTGCACGGTTCTTAATTGCATGAGAGAGAGACATATAATGATCAGTTCAGTTAGGCGTCCCTTTTAGGTTAGGGGAACTTGAAAAGAAAAAGGAACATAAGCCTTTATCAATGACCATTTTATGGAAAACATATGCAGAGCCACTGGGGCATGATGTGCATTGTCAATCAAAGGTTTCTTCAGGACATTGGTCTCCTGTCTTCGATGGATATGAAGGATTATGAATATTGTGAACATTTTGAATATGGTATGTTTCCTTAGTCAAGGATTACAACTGAACATGAAAAGGGGAATTTTAACTGAACTTATTTCAGGAAACCTGAATATGAGTGGATGAAATCTTCTTTTGTATGCAGATCAATTTCATGCGTACAGATATGGTATCTTTAGAAACCTCAAAAGAGACCAAAGATTAATCGACCCCATATGTTACGATATATCTAGGATGTTTGTAAGGAGGAAAATTTAAACCATGACTTTGAGGACCCTTTAATCAGGAGGGATGTAATGAGGCTTCGAAGCCATTGGGCATACTGAGATAGGAGAGGACTCTCATGAGGATGAATTTTCTTTTGATTAATGACCATTTTCATGGGATACATATATAGATCCACTAGGGATTGATGTGTATAGTCAATCAAAGGTGTCCGTAGGACACTAGACTTCCATCTTATATGGCCTTGGATGATTATGGGGATTCAAGATCACTCAGAGCATGAAGTTTGGGGTATGGAAGGAGTGTGTCCAGATATATTGGGGACATTTGGGCTGCAATTTACTCATGGAATCAGGTGTCCCTTATGTAGATCTGATTTGTACATAGGGTGAGGCATTCATTCCATATTTGGGATACCTGGTCATTTAATTTCACATAGTGAGGAAGTGGGGCTCCACTTGCGGGAGTGAACCACGGCATGCCTTTTAGGGTCGTGCTGCTAGGACCAAATTCCTAGACTGTTTTGTCATAATTTCATGGTGGATCTCTTGCTAAGACACATACGCTCACATGATATATGCTTGGTGTGAGAAATAAGGGATTATGAGGATTCTGTTTCTATACTTAGGAATAGAAAAATCAACATCGGAGGGCACTTTGGTCTTAAACCATTGCAATGTAGTTTAATGTCGTATAGAAGGATGATTTTAGCCTTGCAGTTTAATGTTGTGCGGTGAGGACATAAAACTGTCCAATTTATAGTATTATAGTGAGGACAATCATGTGTTCATAAAGATATTTAATAGTTTTGAGTTAATCATAATCAATATGCTCTGGAATTCCCTAGATGTGAGTGATGATAGAAGGCATAAACCATAGTCCTGGGGGAAACTTGAATAAGGAAGGATGACATGGGGATTGGAATCCATTGGGAATACAATGATAGGATCAGAATCTCATGGGGATGAATTTTTCTTTGATTGATATCCATTTTGTGGGCAACATATACAGAGCCACTGGGGCATGATGTGCATAGTCAAGAAAAGGTGTCCATAGGACACTAGCATTCCATCTCAGATGGACTTGGAGGATTATTGGGATCCAAGTTTTCCTGAGGTATGGAGTTTGAAAAATGGAAATGAAGTTCTTGGGAATGTAAAGAGTACCCATACCATGATTAACCATGAACTATTATATCTTACACATAAGTATGACTCATATGTATAGGGGGAAGCATGATCTTTTGACTTCTCATGACTAAGGGGAATGTGAAAAATCTCATAACACCGAGGACTAGGACACACATAACTCTTGATAAATTTTTTAGTTTATTTTCATGAGATATGACCTTTTATAGACTCCTTGTACATGTATGAACTATGTATGGGGGAAAGGGGGAACTTTTTTGTTGGTGGTTGGGTCTGGATGCCAAATCTGAGCATCACTACGTATCCTGCAAAGGCAGAAATCAAGCCACACGTAGTTCTTAATGTTACCTACAAATGTTTGGTTGATGTGTGGGTAAATTTGAGGTCATTTTTTCCATTTTATATTTTTTATGATGGATGGGCCGGGATGCCAAATTCAGGCATCACTACGTATCCTGCGAGGGCAGGAATCAAGCCGCACGTAGTTCTGAATGTACCCCAGAACGATTAGGCTCGGTCTGTGTGTATAAATATTTATGTTTCATATGCTAGGAGTTCTAGGTCCACCATACTTATCCATAACTTATTTTCACAGGATAATCCTTAACACTTATCCTAAGGTCACATGATTCATACTCATTGTGAGAAACAAGGAGTCAATAATGGGTTTTCTTTCACAGGTGTTGGGAGGTAGAGGATATGATGGGGAATTTTCTTTTTTTCATGGTGGGGATGGTCCAAGATCGAGGATCTAGGTGTCAATATGTATCCCGCAAGGGAAAGAATCACGCTTCACATAGTTATGTACATTCCTTATATCGATCTGGCTCGATCCGTTTATAAGGACATGTGAGGGAATATTTTTTTCTTTGATGGTGGTTGGTCCGGGATGCTAAATTCGAGCATCACTACATATCCTGCAAGGGAAGGAATCAAGTGATATAAAGTTCCGAATTCACCCTGTATCGATTCGGCTCAGTCCAGGGGTAGGGTAATTTTCATTCTATGCATCATGGTTTCCAGGTATACCATGTTACTACATAGTTTTCTTTCATAAGAGAATCCCTACCACTGATCATAAGCTCATGTGAGTTAACTGGATGTGAGAAAAAAGGAGTGATAAGGTTTTCACTTATGAATATGGGTAGATAGGGGTATAATGGAGTAATTTTCTTATGGGGTTGTCCTAAGATCAAGGATCTAGGTGTCGATACATATCCTTCAAGGGAAGGTATCAATCCGTATATAGTTCTGTGAGAGATCATGCAGTTTATTGTCATGTGATTAGGATACTTTGTGTCATATAGTTTAACATCTTACGGCAAGGACACTTAGTCACTATTTAATGTAATTTTTTAGGGACGAGTTTCTTACAGTTTAACGTAATGTGGAAAGAACAATGAATCATAGTTTAAGGTCTTAGAGTTTGGACCAAAAAATTGGGGGTTTTATAACTCATAGTTTAGGGTATAAGAGCTTGGATCATGACATTTGGGCTTTTGTAACTCATAGTTTAGGGTCGTAGAGCTTGGACCATGGAATTATGAGTATTTTAACTCATATTTTAGTGTCATAGATCTTGGAAATAAACATTAGGGTTTGCTACTATGCAAAGTACTTCTTCAGAAATTTTGAATTTGTGGGAGCCATGATGAGATGTACGTACATTGATATTGGGGCATATGCTCCATTAGAATAGGCCTTATGTATGAAATATGGTCCTTCCCACTTTGGTTCAAGATTTGGGGGCTTCTTCCTGAGTATCATTGGGGTTTTGTGGACTAACACCATTTCTCCTTTGAGGAAAGATCGAAGTAGAACCTTTTAGTTGAAGGCTTGTGAAATATGGTTTTAATAGATTTCCAAATGGTGTAGAGTGTGAAACCTTTTTTCATCTAGTTTCTCCAACTCATCCAACCATCTCTGGTATTGCTTATCGATGGAAAGTTGATTGCAAATGGCCACAAGAAGTGATGAAACTTGGATTTAGATAGGTAATACAGCTTCTTCCCCTTATACTAGTGAGTATGGGGTTTTCTGGGTGGTAGTGCAGGTCCTGGTCCGGTAAACCCACAAAGCATGAAGGATCTTTTCTGGCCACGATTTCTTATCCTTATCAACAATCTTATGGAGTATATTCGATAGAGTCTTGTTGAAAGCCTATATTTTTCCATTGGCTACCACGTGGTAGTGGGATGACCGATTTTCTTTGATTCCATAATCATGGTATATCTTGTCTAACTTTGTAGAGAAAAAGTTGGTTTCATTGTCTGTCAGGATGGTATGAGGGAAACCAATCTGGGAATGATGTTGGCCTTCACAAACATGATGATGCTTTTCTCCCCAAATTCTTTAAGGGGTATGGATTCGGCCTATTTTGGAAAATAAGTCGGTAGATGTGAGTATGAACTTGAATTATTTGTCTATGGTGGGAGGATATGGTCCCACAATATCCATCCCCCACATGGGGAATAGCCATAAGTAATTAGCTACATGAAGTAACTCTGGGGGTCGGTGTATGAAATTGGCATGAACTTTGAAGGAATAGAACTTCTTGGTGAATGTGGAACAATACTATATCATGGTGGGATAGTAATACCTGAGCCTTTAGATTTGGTGAGATAGCTTGGTTGATAATTGGTGCACTCCACAAGCTCTAGTGTGAACCTCTTTCATGATGACAACTGTCTCTTCACCATCAATTCACCTACGAAGGAATCTGGTAAGGACTCATTTTTATAGATCTTTTTATTTGTATACCCCATTTTACCAGACCATTTTGACTACCCATCTTAGGACCTTCTCCCTTCCAGCTCTATCTGGTGGGAGTTCTCCATTCCAGTGTTAATTTTTAATGGGTGTCATCCAACCGGTGGTGTGACCATAAGTCTTAGAAAATGGGCTAATTTCATTCATTTCCTCTGTATTACTTTGGATGAATGGAAAGACCATCTGGTGGTGGGAACTGGTAATGACTGTTTCATCTCGGTTTGGATCAGACAAGGTTGTGGCTGCATTTTCTAAAGCGTTGTCTTGAGCATTTTGTGACTAGGGGGATGTAATTCAACATTGGTTTTGATGGTAAATATGCCATCAGTGCTCAAACATGGTTCATCAAATAGAACAATACTTCCTTCTTTACGGCATTGGCACCATTGACCTATTTGATTACTAGATATAAATCACCCTTTATTTTTAGGTGTTTGGATCACACATGAATTTCCAGTTCTAGGCCTGAAATGAGGGCCTGATACTCCAATTCATTCTTTGTACACCCTTTCAATATGAAGAAAGAGTAAGGCATGATGGCCTTTTTAGGGGATACAATATAATTCCCATCCCCACTTTTTTGAGCTTAGGATCCTCTATCCTTTTCTCTTTTGGGGTTCAGGAAACACCATCAAGGTAAATTTATCATGTCTGGGGGTCATCCTGAATGGAAAACACTTCTTCATCTAGAATTTTAGCAGCCAAAAGTATTGTTTCTTCCGAGGTGTGCTTGTACATGAAGTATACTAATGAATGAAATTTTGTGGCCTTATAGGGCACGTACCATATGTCAAACTATTGTAGTGTAACCTCCCATCATGATAGGGCCCCATTTAGCATGGTACAATTGAGTATATATTTGAGCGGGTTGCAGCTGGAAATCAGGTGGACCCCATGGTGGTACAGGTATTTCCAGAGTTTCTAAGCTGAGAATATTAGGGATAGGTAGTTCTTTTCAGTTTTTGAATACTGAGTTTTGGCATTGATCATTTTTTGGATGAGCTAATAGAGGTTTTTCTCATTATTGGCATCATTCTTCTATGAAAGGAAGGTGCTTAATGACCGTTCCAAGGTGATTACTTTCAAAATGAGTTTTATCCCCTCAATTAGAGGCATTAGCATTGACAGGGCTTAGAAGAAATATTTTGGGATTTTCGAATGCTTCTTGGAAATCATTATCCCATTCATACATAACTTATTTCTTCATGATCCTGGTGAAAGGTGAACGTTTACCTGCTAGGTTGGCTATGAAGCTCCAAATGTAAGTGAGGTGCCCTTGGAGACCTCTTAACTCAGTGAGGTTGCGAGGTGGGGACATGCAAAAAATGGATTTTGTTTTCCTGGGGTCGACTTTGATTCCATGATAGCGTATGATGAAGCTGAGAAATTTTATCAAGGTAATTCTAAAGGCACTCTTTAGGGGATTCATCATTAAACTATGCTATTGCAATTTGTTAAAGACAGTTTCTAGATCAGCTAGGTGGTTCAATTGCTGTCGTGATTTAACCAACATATCGTCGACATAACACTCAACAAACTTTCCCAATAAAGGATTGAAGATGTGATTCATGGCACGTTGATATGTGGCGTCGACATTCTTTAGACCAAATGGAATCACTTTGTAACAAAAAACTCCCTATGGGGACCAAAAAGTGGTAGATTCTTCATCTTATTGGGCCATATGGATTTGATTGTATCCAGAATAGTCGTCCATGAAAGAGAGGGTTTTGTATCTAGCTATTGCATCGATCAACAATTCAATGATAGGGATGAGGAAGTCATCTTTTTTGAAATGCCGATTAAGGTCCATGAAGTCAATGAATATTCTAATCTGTCCATTATTATTTTTGAAATGGACTATTTTTTCCATATAGACTGGATATTGGACCTCTTGTATGAAGTTTCCTTTGATCTTCTTGTCAACATCAGCCTCTATTTTGGCAACATGCGTCTGGTGGGTCTTTCTGGCTGCCTGCTTATAGCCCCAGTGATCTTCTGGTAAGCCCAGATAATGAATGGAGACCTTAGGATTGAGGCCATTAATATCTATGTAGTTCTAGGAAAACAAATATTGATTCTTCTTTAGAATGGAGGTGTATGCCTCACATTCTTAAAAAGGCATAGCCACACTGATCAGAGTGGTCTATGAGTCATTTTCTGTGCCCAAATTTATCTCCTTAAGTTCATAGATTATGGTGTAGACACCTTCTTCGAATGCAAGAGGGGAATATTTTAGGTCTTATTTATCTTCTTCTTCTTCTTATTCATCATCTTCATCTTCTTCCACTTCTACCTCTTCTGAAGGAGAGAGGATTTTGAGATAAATTATCCAATGTTGTGAGAGAAATCGTCTTTTGCCTTAGTGTGTGAGGAAAAGGTAGTTTGATGTACCGAGGATGGGCCAAGAGTATCTTTGATAGGGATTTTTTTGAAATCATAGAAGTTAGCCCACTCTTCCATGTCTTTGGATTTGGTGTCCGTAACAGAGACCATGTAGATTTTTGAGGCTGCATCTGGATTTACACTTATGCATACAACTTGGTTGATGGGTAATACATACTCTTCCCCATGTTTCTGGAGGGGTCAGTGGGAGGCATTTCCAATCCATTTAGGGAAGTAATCCAATCAATATTGTTTCCAAAATATATGTTTCTTCCGATTAATAGAACACTATGTTGATATAATGTGACTCACCAGACTCAAAAGGGGATTTATTGGTGTGAAATGTCCCGTTTTCCCATTATTGTAATATTTGATGCACCGATGGTATGATGATAGAATTATAGTGTGATGATGAATCCAAGGAATCCATAATAGGAAATTGAAGGCTATGATTTTCCACACTACCAGGAACTCAAAATCTGACATGAGATCTCCAAGATAAGTTTTAAACTTGATTCATCACAACGGTTTCTACTCACTTTTGTCATATCCCAACAGAGTTGTGGTGTAGGGTGTCAAGCTATCTTCATCATAGCCCAGCTGGAGAAGCATTCACAGTGGAAGGAGGTTAACTCCAAAGACTTTTTCAATGAAGATCCTTTTGACATCAATTCCATTTATCTTGTGATACACATATAAGTGTTTGATGTTCCCTTTTATGATGAATTCTTTATCCCTATATGTGAAGGAGATGACGACATGACATTCTTCAGGACTGGTCTTTTTCCGATATACTTCGACCATCGCTACCTCAGTCTCAAACTACAGAGGACATAGTAAATCTTTGATGAGTGCCTCCCTAAGATCTGTGGACATACTTAACATATCTAGGATTGATATCTTTTCCGGTACTGAAGACAACTGCTTAAGAATACCATACTTCTACTCTAAAGGTTTGCACTTCCCAACATGATGTTACTCTTTCATAGAAACTTTAGGGGTTTGAGATTCAGAATTAGATGGTTAGACCTCTGTTATCGGAGCTGGTGGTGTTGTGGTCCTTTATAGGTTGGTCTGAACTGATCCACATGTATGCCTTGGGAATTTTGGTATTTGTTCTTCCCTTGATGGATACTCCAAGGTAACTGGTCCTGGATTTCTTCCGAAAGGGGTGAAGGAACATTCTGGTTCTTTTTGTGTATGTCAGAGGTCCCTTCCATGAGTTTCCATGATGTTAATGGTTTTAATTATGGCGTGGCTGGGAATTTGACTCCTTCCACAATGATGCCTTATAGAAAACCTTCAGCCTCTGCAGCCTCTTCCCCCAGGTCTCTGGTTGGGCAGGGGGAATTTGGGTTCGTGGCTGTAATATCCACCCAAGAAGGGGTCCATCAAGTGAATGAAATGAATGGAGCCAAATATCATTTCATGATCTGACACTACTGTCTTCTTCTGATGGGGTCGTTTGGCAGGGCGGTGCCCGTTGTACCGTTTGGCAGGTCGACACTCATTGCACCATTTGGAAAGGAAATACCCATTTTACCATTTTGCGGGGCAATGCCCATTGTACCAAGTCTATTGGGATGGAGTCCAAAAGCATCCACACTAACATCAGCTTTGGTGTCAACTCATATTCTTGCTCTTTATTTCTACCCTTATGACCTTTAGAGGACTGTGAGGTTGAGAAGGATAATTGTGTTGTATTGGGAGCTTTTGGGGGCACAGTTGGTTGTTTCAACTATGCTTGGAGGATTCCATAGACATTATTGTCTGTCTTACAAGTCATCCAATTTTCAAACTTTTTCTCCTTAATGGAGACTATTTTCCATTCCTCTTCCTCTCTTGAGTCTGAGGTGGAAACATATTCCACTTGTGCTAGCGGCGGGCCCAACTTAACTTTCCTGGAATCCAACTTCTTTTATAAGAGATCCTTGAAAAAAAATCATTGCAAGATGGTATGTTTCAGTATATGATGACAGGGAAAATAATTTGGATGCTCATTGAGACCCACTTTATTGGATCACTTGGGCTCTGGTAGCCTGAGAAAATAGCAATTCATAGTGGCTATGAAATAACTGTGGACTTGGTCGTCTTGAAACGAATAAAATTTATTTCTTCATTCTTCGAACTAATTTATTTTAGCTCCCATTCACTCATATTTCCAAGATGGGGTGGATGATGGCATCTAGGGGGTCCTACACAGTTCTTTGGGGGCCTCTCAACTGGAGCTAGTGTTGTGGGTGTCTTAAGCATGATAGAATCTGCTTCATCTTTTCCTGTTCTTTTCCATGGGGTTTATGGGGCCACTAGGGACATAAGATTGGTCCTATCTAAGGAGTCTTATATCCTTGTAATAATGGAAGAGAAGTATCTAAACCCACTGGTGTGCTTCACTGGGATGAGTGGTGTTCGTAATCCATCTTGAAGGTTATCGATGCACATGGCGATCATCTCGTCCTGGGGGAGTGTCCGGTTCAGGGAATGGGTCAGGAATTTACATCTAGTTATAAAGGTTGAGACTCTTTTGTTATATCACTATTTTTAGTTCATGAGGTCACTGAACATCATCTTAGGCAGGGTTGAACTAAACAAGAAGAGAAACTGTTGCCAGAGATCCTCCTAGTCTGTGATCAAATTGGATGGCCCGCTAGTATACCATACAAAGGCCGAGCCCTACAGGGTTTATATGAAGCACCTAATTTTTACTGCTTCTTACTACTCTAAAGTTCCCGTCACGGGGTCACAATAAGAATCATAGTGCATTAATTGATGTTCTGGGTCCCCCAAGCCATTGAATACTGGGAATACGAGGTTCCCAAAGTTTGGCGGTGGAAAAACATTTCTCACCCACTCGGGGTAGGGTTTGCGCTATGGCTGTATCAAAATGCGCCACCCATCCATGGATTCTAGTTGAGCTGTAAATTACTCTACGGTGTTTAAGATCCCTTGATGCATATCTTGTAGGGCTTGAGCTTGAGCAGGTGTAGCAGTGTCTGTGACTGAGTGTACCGACACAGCTGGAATTTGGGGTGGATACCCAGCCGAGGGTATCATTTGTGGGTTTAATTGGATATATTATGGATACCTTTGCAGTGGGGAGAAGTCTTGATGTCCTTCTGAGGCCGGGTTGAACGGTCCTCCAAGATTGGATTCGTTCACCGGGAGAAGTGCATATGGTACAGGGACCTCATCTGGGAGAACATACTGATGTTCCGTAGGGGAAACACATCCAGAAAGGTAGCTCCCTCGACGCATCTCAACATTAATTTGTATGAGCTCTTTCATTTCTTCCACATGCTTAGAGAACCTTTCCTCAAAGGTGAGGGATGAACTCTCAGGGGGAGGTGGAGGTGGTTTATAGATGACCTTGTATTTATTCTTCTCCATGTTGGAGTTTCGCGGGGGGAGGTAGTGACAGATTAAAATAGGGGGTGCCCAGATTTAGGATTTCTCTATAGCTTTGGGTGTGTACACCATCATGATCAGTGTGGGATTACTCTAGTAGGGAACCATATTCCTTCATGCCCTCTCCCTCTAGGTCATTTCTTGTGAGATTTTCGGGGTTGACGTTTACCATGTTCACTGTGGTATACCAAATTGGGGGTGATGTGCCCTCTTGTGAATGGTTGGAAGGATTTTTTCTCCCTTTATTGAACTTTATCCTTCCATTCTGTGATATTATTCATATTTCTTGGTGAATATTGACCCAAAGGAAACACTGGTCTGACCAAGTAATGAGCCTTTGTCTCAACGTGTAAGAACCACAAGAAGGGGTGGACCGGGTGACTCCTATGTCCATCGTTCTTCCTAGATATTGGAATACAGACATCCTCTGTTTTGGGATTTGAGGTAAAAATGCCCCATCCCTATAGGCTGGGGTTGTTCCCATTCTTCCATTCATGCGCTATGACCTGGATTTGTTGGTCTTGCGGGGGAATTTTGATTTAAAAATTCCCCTAGCCATGTGGACTAGGGTTGTTCTCATATTACGGTGGTAGAAACTATTATTAACACCCTTTAAATTCCATGTACTCCCACATGGGTGTTATATGAGTGTGGAATTGGGCCTGTATGAAGTTTGTGGTCTTTTAAAGACATGGGAACTGCCTGCTGGTCGGATTTCCTTAGGCGGGGAGCCTTCTAAATATTCCTGGTTTCCTAACATTAATATTTTCGATGGCTTAATCTCTTCGGTCTTGATGCTATTGATACTTACTCCTGTCTGGTTTTTGTTGAGTATCCAATCATTTCAGAGTAACGGTTTCACTTGATTGTTTCCTATGGGTGATGACATTACAGGATGTCATTTCCAATGGGGCTTGCTAGACGGGATGAGGGGTGAAGTATAGAGCTCCATGTTCTCCCCATCTCTAAATGTGAACTCTATCCAAGGCATTACCAATGAGGTGATGTAACTTATGTAGTTCATGGAGGAAAGCCAATTCAAGGTTATTATTTCACCTTTATGATTGTGGCTGCCTCGAAAACGAGAGGGCTTCCAGGTTGACTTGATGGAAAAGCTTCCTTAATGTATTGACATGGTCCACATACCCTTCATAGGGTAGGAAATGTTTCTTTTAGCTGATGAAGATTCATTTATATGTTTAGGCGAATGTCATGCATTTATTCCACAAACAACTCTCCTGGCATGTCGAAGTGAGAAGAGGTCATAGGCCAATACATCACTAGTATATTATCCCAAGATAGTTGTCTTCTAACAAGAAACCTATCATGCCATTGTTCTTCCGGAGGCTCCTCTACTTGATATTCCCAGCTCAACTTCTTCTTAATAATTTTTTCCCAAGCAATCGAGCTAGTGGGAGAATTATTGATTTGCGGATGGCATGGGGGGTGGCTCAGAAGACGAGCATGGACCCAAGACATCCTTTGGTTGAGAAATAATATCACTTGTTATAAAAGAAGTTCCTAATATGTCAAAATACTTTCTGAGTGCCTCAGAATAAGAAGGATTTCTCACATTTGTTATAATAAGGGGAGGACCTTCCTGTCAGTATGAATTTTGATTGTTAGGAGGACCTTTTCAATTGGTGGTGCAATGGAGAGGACTACCATTTCAAATTGACACCCAACAGCAAGAAATGTATTTGCAGTGTATACCCTGGGGAGAACCTTCAGGGAATGCTACAACAAGAGGATGAATTTCTTGCTACTTAATTTCACTGAGGGGAGGACCTTCATAGAAACTTTCATTACAGGGAGGTCCTTTTCAATGATCATCGTCATGTTGAGGACTACCATAATGACTTGATACCTGTATTTAAGGAGAATTTATTAAGTGTATATCCTAGGGATGGACTTCATAATCTACTGTAATGAGGGGATGAACTTCTTGTTGCTTGGCGTTGCTATTGGAAGGACCATCATAGTAACTACCATTGCGGTGAAGGGCCTTCGCAATGACTGTCATCAGGGTGAGGACTACCATCATGACATGATGTCTGACTAGAGGGAGAAGTATATCAATAGTGTATACCCTAGGGAGGACCATCAGGGTGGAAAATAGAAAGGGGAGGACCTTCTTGTTGTATGATCATTAGGTCTAGGTGAGGGATACCTTGATGCACCTCAAGAGATAGGCTCTCTTGATCGATCATTCCTGGCCCAAAAAGTGATCCCCTGTGGGTGCTCTGTGGAGGACCTTCAAAGCAGCTGGTTGTGACATTGCGGGGAGGGCCTTCACAACTACCACTACCACTTCCATAATTTGTTAATGGAATGATAGGGTCTTGAGACTTTGTTGATATATTCTTGAGGGTGTCAAGAACCCCAGCTTCCAGCAGAGCATGATCATGTATGTGCTCTTCATTTTCCGGTTGCCTTTGGTGCATTTTACCCTCGATCGCTCCCTTATGGGTAACTAGGTCCATCTTCTGTTGGTAATGTCATTCATATATGGGACCCTATCTTGTTGGGACACATGATTCCATTGGGATATGCCAACGAACATCTTGAGTTTTGGCAAGGATATATGATTTCCCTAGAGCAACCACCACGTTGGACCGGAATCCCCCAGTTGGAATAGGTATTTATTCCCAATCCGGTTGTCCATATATCATGGGATATTGTTATCGACCCTCTTAGATTGGAGTAGGGATGCATAACTACTTCGGAGCGAGTGAGTCATTCTGTTCAAGGAAACCAGTTTGTGGGCACAGTTTCTCACCTTTTCTGCCGATGCGATGATATATTATCATGTTTGGAGGATATAGTAAGGTATAGATGTATGATCTTCCATCATTTACATGATGTGCTGAGATAGATATTTGGCTGGAATAGGTATGAATTTCCATTACGATGTCAGAGCAGAAGTTTGTGCCTGCTCTGGTCCTCCGTGAGTTTCCAGTAGATACTGGCAATTATCCTATGTCGGGACAGAGTAAAGAGTCTGTTGTTAGTTGTCTTCTCTTGTTTTAACTGTATTTGACTGGTGGGATTCATATTCACAAGCGGGGATTTTCATCTTCTCGCTTTCCATTGTATTTTTCTCACGAGGTTTGTATGCAGCCATAGGAGTTTGACTCTTCTCATATTTGAGTGCCTATATATTTTATTGATGGTCTTGATATGCATCATCAAGTATTTGTGCCTATGTGTAGCTGAGTTTCACCCTATTTGATTGACGGGCTTGTTGGGTATCAGAATATATCTTCATCTTCCTATATTTTTCTTCTCTTTCTGCATGGAGGGACTGGTGATCAATAGTAATAATGTACATGTTCTCGTATTGTGCCACTCTATTTATGTCGTGGGCTTGAGTGGAGGGGGAAGAGTTGTATTTCTTCCTGTTGAATGCCGCCGTGTTAGTACGGAGGATTTGTTCCTCAAGAGCCAAGGTGATAACATGTTTCTTGATTATATATTAGCATCCCTTGGTAGGTAGTCTAAGGGTCTCAGGTTTCCTGGAATTTTTCAGGTGCCCCTGGTATGAGGTACTCCTTGGAGGGAGGAGGCTTGGTCACCTGGTGTTGGTGGAAACACTTTTTGGAGGGGTCCTGTGAGTAGGACCCCTGTGCAGTTGAGATAAAATTGTCAACATCAACATAGTTTTCCTCTCTAAGGTAAGAGAGGTACTCATTGTCACGTTCCAGGGACAGGCTCCCGAAACTGTTTGAGACAACCACCAGGGACACCTTATGTTGGGGTTCCTACAGTAGCTGAAGAGGCGGCTAGCGGACCATTGCAGATTAGAGGGCTTGTCTCACGACCACCAATGTGGGGAGAGTACCATTCTAGAAGTACTCCCTGATCAACGTGTTGGATACCCAGTTTTGAAGACGCTAAGTAGGCAAGGGGGTCTTTCTCTTCATTGGGGCCCCGAATGCCTGTGGGATCACTAATGTGCATGTCTGAATTGGTCATCGGGATGTCTTTTGTATCGAAGGTCTCTCTACAAGAACCCGTGACATACATATATGACATATAGATAAAAAAACCTCGTCAAAGTTGCATTATTTTAAACATGTGCATATCTGATGATTCAGCTTGCCCCCTTCCCATTTTCTTTGTTTCGGGGTGAAGGGGCTTGAGTGGGGTACAACCACCACCTTGGTTAAGGATTCACATCAGGTTCACCATTTTTGTTCTGCCTCAGAGTTGACGCATTTTGTGCGTATCGGGGTGAACAAAATAGTCCAACATGGAATATCCTTTTTTTCTTTTATCATTGGGGTAAAACCTCCACCTTGGTTAAGGATTCATGTTGGGTTCACAATTTTTGTTCTGCCTCCGAGGTGGTACGCTTTATGGTGGTGTGAAAATGGTCCAATGAATAGCATCAATCATCCCTTTTCTATATAGATGGGTTCTCATCAAATTCACAATTTCTTTTGTTTTGACCCGTTCAACATCGTTATCCTTTAAATAAGGTTGGATTAACCATAATGGAGCTATTAGTCCCAACGGTCGATTTCGTGGGGGTAAAATACTTGTGAAATTGGTCTTTATCAGATATAACATCCTCAGATGGTCTATAGTGGGTTTATTCATGGATCCAGGAATGCTCAACGACCCTAGTATCCAGGATTCATGGACCTGCATTCCAAAGGCTGGTGCTCTTCGATTGATGATTCAACCAACGACACTTAAGGACTCCATTAGTTGAGAGGATGGGAGGTCAGGCTCAACCCACCCTTCTAGGGGATGATTTTTTCATGTTTTGGGACTCTCTTATAGATTTAAGTTGTGTTCATATGTTCATGAATCCTTGGCTTATTCCCGAAGAGTGTGTCCACAGGAGACCCTTGTTTTTAAACATCATCGCAAGCATGCATATATTTGATGCTATAGAGGTGATACTGACCTGAGCCATATAATACGACGCTCTGGATTTTATCATCATCTTGGGGGAATAGAAGGTGACTGGATGTTGGGTTCCAACCCATAATATGGGTTCCTTACATATCCTTGGGAGAGAAATTAGAACCCATATAGTTGGGATTATATGGGGATTATGCATGGAAGCTGACCATTTGAGGGGTTATGGTTGGGTGGATCCTTTATGGATGAGAACCTTTTTGAGCTCGGTCCATCTGGTAGGCATCCTCATATCCTGATTTGGTCAAGAATTAGAGTTCTCATAGTTCAGAATCATGTGGATGTTGTAATCATCACAAACCACTAATCCCACGTGATCCATGATCGGTGTGAGAAACAAGAGGATGTAAAAGATTCAACAATGCACATGCCTCCTCCTCTGTTGGTGGGAGAGGGAGAGCCTACGATGGAAGAGGCCAGGGTGACCATGGGCGAGGGTGCGGAGCAATGAACCCTTTAATGTGAAATTACATTGAAGATCACGCGGCCCAACCTTAGATGGTTGTGGACTTACCTCAGTGGGAGGTCCCCATAATACATTTTGGGAAGGGGAGGAGTTTTGTCCTCGTTAAATCGGGGAGAAAATATAGTCCCTTTGACTGATCACTATTCTTTATTGAATGGAAAAGAAAGGGATCACCCTTAATCACTAGAATGCGGAGGTTCACTTCAGCATCCCAAGGTCGGACACCAGGTTACCATGGGAATGTAAACCCACGGGCATTCTCGAAGACCGAACCGTTGTGGGGATAGCCTCCGTGACTCTACTTACCATGGGTATGTAGACTCAAAGGGGTGTGCTGATGCACCTGATGGTTTAATCATATGGGTCTGGTGGCTTTGGAGGATGTTTTGTCCTGATATCAGAGGACTGGTTAGCAGAGGGATTATGGAGGACTAGACAATAATGGAAGGGTGGGGTTGGGACCTGAGTAAATAATACCCCAAAACACCCCATTCCATGTACTAATTTCTTGTGTGGGATGGGGGAGGCTCTGCATACCATATTGGTATGTGGGTAGAGGGGATTTCTGCGGTATGTAGTCATGGGTATAGACCACCATGAACTATAGTGATATGTGGCTCACCACGTCGCTTTGGGTTCTATCTGCGTACTGATGCAGTACGTGATGCCGGGTTTAGTCCGTGTAGCGGTACACTACGCAGAGAACCATGTTGAAGGAGGGTTCGAGGGATTATCATTCATGGGGAATTCATTAGTGAGAAGTATGTGGTATGCAGTTCACCATTCAGGTTTTTAGTTTTATTATTATTATTATTCAATTCCCTTTTTTTATGGTTAACAGTTGGTTGTACCTATAGAGAATAAAGTTCACAATTCAGGCTCCATAGATGAATCGAGATTGAATACAGAGTCATCTCTGAAATCTTTCTTCCAACCTCTGTTTTCCCCTTAAATCTTTTCATCATCCCTCCTTCATCCTTTCTACTATTCTCCTTTTATATAGCATCAGAAAAATTGTATCTATTAGGCACACAACACCATTTACAAAGGCCAATGAAGCCATATCCAAACCCGCAGAAGACTCTGTCAATCTAGGGTTTGTGAAGTCTTTGGTTCGCAATAATGTTTTGCAGAACCCTACTGGTTTGCATTGTCTACAAACTGAGGGGTTCGTAGTGTGGTACACTGATTGACTTCAGGTGCACAATTCCATCAGCAACATAGTTCAAGGTATGACTTGTTTCACTGGCCATCGCTCCACTGGCCAGTAGTTCCCAGATCGTCTCTCATACCAAGTGGTTCATGATCGAGCTGGTCTACGTACCTTTCCCGGTGATGGTACATGTGCCACTTGAAATGCTTTGAAAACTTGAATTCCTTCAAGTTTCTTTTGGAGTTTTCAACTTGATTTGAGTCCATTCACCTTTATAGACTTGTAGAAGTACTTGATTCCTTCTACAAAGAGATTGTTGGGTTATTTTCATCCCTTGGAGTAATTTTCAGGACCCTATATTGGGTTTTAGGTTTTTTAGGATTTTTCATGCCTTTTAGGGTTTATAGGGTTTTTAGTGTTTTTAGGGGTTTTAGTGTTTTTTAGGTTTTTTGGGGTTCAAAGTGCTTTTATGTATTTAAAAATTTCTTAGTGTTTTAGGTTTTTTATAGGTTTTTATGTTTTTAGATATTTTTAGTATTTTTATGGTTTTTTATGGTTTTAAGGGGTTTTTAGGGGTTTTAGGTTTATTTTGGGTTTTTTAAAATTTTCAAGGTTTTTAGGGGTTTTAAGTGTTTTTAGGTTTTTATGGTATTTTGGGGTTTTTATGTTTATTTACATTTTTTGGTATTTTTAGGATTTTTAGGGTTTTTAGGGGTTTTGGGATTTTGAGGGTTTTTGGGCATTTTTAGGTTTTTTTCATTTTTGGGGGGTTTTAGGTTTTTTATAGTTTTTAGGGTTTTTAAGGTTTTTCGGAATTTTTTATGTTTTTAGGGGTTTAATGGGTTTTCAGTGTTTTTATTAGTTTTTAGGGATTTCAAGTGTGTTTATGGTTTATAGGGTTTTTATGGTTTTAGGGTTTTTATGTCTTTTAAGGTATTTTAAGGTTTTAAAAACTTTATGTTCTTAAGTGGTTTTGAGCGATTTTATGTTTTTAAGGTATTATTTGGTGTTTTAGGTTTTTTTGTGTTTTTTATTTTTTAGTTTTTTAGGTAATTTTAAGGATTTTTATGTGTTTTTAGATGTTTTAGATATTTTGACGGGTTTTACATTGTTTTTGGGATTTATGTTTTTCTTGGGTTATTAGTAATTTTTTGGTTTTTTAGGAAGTATTTGTTTTATTTTTTAATGTTTTATTAGGTTTTTTAGTATTTTTTAGGTTTTTAGGTATTTTTATATTTTTTTAATATTTTATGGGCTTTTAGGGCTTTTAGGGGTTTTTTGGATTTTAATGGGGTTTTAGGATTTTTTTTAGTCTTTAAGGGTTATTAAGATTTTTTAGAGTGTTTAAATTTTTTAGGGTTTAAAAGATTTTTATTTTTTTGAGTGGTTTTTAGAGTTTTCATGGTTCTTAGAGTTTTTAGGTTTTTAGATATTTTATGGTTTTTAAGGGTTTTAGGATTTTTAGTGATTTTTAAGATTTTAGGGGTTGTAGGTGTTTTAACTTTTTATGGTATTCCTATGATTTTTCAGGGTTTTTATTGTTATTTACGTTTCAGGTATTTTTTATGTCTTTTTATAATTTTTATGGATTTTAGCGTTTTTAGAGATTTAGAGGGTTTTTAGGTTTTTTAGGTTTTTTTTCGTTTTTATGTTTTATATGGGTTTTATGTTTTTTTAGGTTTTTCATTTTTTCTTAACAGTTTTCATGGTTTTTTAAAATTTTTGTTTTTTATAGGGATTTTGAATAATTTTTATAGTTTTTAGGGTTTTTATGTATTTTGTGGGTTTTAGGGTTTTTAGTTATTTTAGGGGTTTTATTATTTTTTGGGTTTTTAGCTTTTTCTGGGGGTTTTACGGGTTTTAAGGCTTTATTGAGTTCATTAGCATTTTTGGGGTTTTATTTTTTTATAGTTTTTAATGGTTTTTTATTTTTTGTAGGTTTTTAGGGTTTTTAAGGTTTATAGGTGTTTTATGGTTTGGGGGGGGGTAGGAGTTTTAGGTTACTTTTAAATTTTTAGGGTTTTTGGTGTTTTTAGGTTTCTTAAGGGTTTTAAGTGTTTTTAGGTTTTTAGGGTTTTCTTTGGGTTTTAGGGTTTTTATGTTTATTTTATCTTTTGAGAGTTTTTAGTTTGTTTTACATTTTTTGTGTTTTAATTGTTTTTAGTTATTTTTATTGGGTTTTAGGTTCTGAGGGTTCTTAGGGTTTTTAGAATTTTTAGGTTCTTTAAGCATTTTAATTATTTTTAGGTTTTGAAGGTTTTCTTAGTGTTTTTTAAGGTTTTATTTTTTTATTTTTTTAAGGATTTATAGGTATTTTTTAGAATTTATTATGGTTTTTATGGATTTTGGTGATTTTGAGGGTTTTTAATGATTTTTTTTAAGCATTTTTTTAGTTTTTTTGGGTTTTATGGTTTTTAAAGTTTTTAATGTTCTTAGGGATTTAAATGGTTTTTAGTGTTTTTAGTGGATTTTTAGGTTTTCTATGTGTTTTTATGAGGATTTAGGTTTTTAGGAGTTTTATGGTTTTAAGGGTGTTTTGGGTCTTTTTGGGGGTTTTGGCGATTTTAGGGGTTTTCATTGTTTTTTTTATTTTTATTATTTTCTTAGGGTTATTTTAGGATTTTTGAATATTTAGGGATTTTTAGGATTTTTTAGGTTTTTATGGGGTTTTAGGGGTTTTAGGGACTTTGATCATTTTTAGTGGTTTTAGAGTTTTAGGGTTTTTAACATATTTTCTGGTTTTTAGGGTTTATAAGGGTTTTTATGGTTTTATGGTTTTCTTAGGGTTTTTTCAGTGTTTGTAGGGTTTTTATATTTTTATGTATTTCTAGATATTTTTTATTATTTTTATGGTTTATAGAATTTATAATGAATTTTATGTCTTTATAGGGCTTTTAAGGGTTTTTTGGTTTTTAATGGTTTGTTTTGGGAAATTAGGGTTTATCTCAGTTTTTAGGGTTTTAAGGGTTTTTATAAATTTTTTACTTTTTAGTTATTAAAAGGGGTTTTAGAGAATTTTTTAATTTTTTAAAGGTTTTATGGTTTTTAAGGTTTTTCTGGGTTTTCATGGGTTTTATGGGTTTTTAGTATTTTTAGGGTCTTTTTAGGGTTTTTACAATTTTTTTAGTTTATTATGGGTTTTATGTTTATTTATGGGTTTCTTAGGATTTTTAGGGTTTTAAGGGATTCTATGTTATTAGGGATTTTAGGGATTTTATGGGTTTTTAGGGGGATTTAGGGTTTTGAAGGATTTTTAGAGATTTAAAGGTTTTTAAAGGTTTTTCAGGATTTTATGTTTTTTTGGGTTTTTAGGGTTTTAATTATTTTTATTGTTTTTGTAGTTTTGTAGATTTTTTATTGTTTTTAGGTGTTTTTTTGTGTTTTTAGAGATTTTTTTTGGGTTTTTTTGTTTTTATGGATTTTAAGGTTTTTTTGGAGGTTTATGGTTTTTATTGGTCTTTAGTGTTTCAGGGTATTTTGAGGATTTTTAGTTTTTTAGTGATTTTAGTGGTTTTAGTGTATTTATGGTTTTTAGGGGTTTTAAGTGTTTTTATGTTTTTAAGGTTTTCTTAGGGGTTTTAGGTTTTTTTTATAATTGTAGGAACTTTTAGGGATTTTTTAGAATTTTTAACGTTTTTAGGGATTTTATGGATTTTTTGAGTTTTTAGGGTTTTTAGGTTTTTAAGGGGTTTTGGTATTGTAATTTTGTTTTTAGGTGTTTCAAGTATTTTTACGAATTTATGGTTTTCGTAGGGTTTTAAGGATTTTTAGGGTCTTTTTTGTTTATCAGTATTTCGAGGACGTTTTTGTTATTTTTATGGATTTTTAGGGGTTTTATATATTTTGAGGGTTATTAAGGATTTTATTTTTTTTAATAGTGTTTTTGGGGGCTTTAGTGTTTTTTTTACTTTTTTTGGGATTTTAAGGACTTTTTGAGTTTTCAAAATTTTAGGCGTTTAAAGGTTTTTAATGTTTTTTGTGATTTTAGGGGGTTTTATGTGTTTTTTGATTTTTAAGGTTTTTATGGGTTTTATGGTTTTTAGGGGGTTTTAGAGTTTTAGGTTCTTTCCTGGATTTTTAGGGTTTTTAGGAATTTTGAGGTGTTTTTAAAGATTTTAGTATTTTTTAAGTTTTTAGCGTATTAAGGTTTTTTTTTGGAGTTTTATGTGTTTTTAGGTTTTATTAGTGGTATTCATGGTTTTTTACTTTTTAGTGATTTTTGGGATTTTTTAGGAATGTTATGGTTTTTAGGGTTTTTAATTTTTTGAGGATTTTTAGAGATTTTAAGGGTTTTTATTGTTTTGGGGGGGGGGGGTAGAGATTTTTTTTGGGTTTTACGGTTTTTAAAGATTTTAATGTTTTTATGGGTTTAAAGTTTTTTTATATTTTTTAAGGTTATTATGTGATTTTATGGGTTTTTAAGGTTTTTATAGATTTTATTATTTATAGGGGTTTAGTGTTTTGGGGGTATTTATAGGGGTTTTTAGTGTTTTTAGCATTTCGATAATTTTTAAGGGGTTTAGGTGTTTTTTGTTTTTTAAAGTGTTGTGTGTGTTTTTTCAAGATTCTTAATGATTTTACATTTTTTGGGATTCAAAGGGATTTTTTAGGTTTTTATTGGTTTTAGGGTTTTTATGGATTTGGAGAGGTTTTAGGTTTTTTAGGATTTTTATGTATTTTAAAGTTTTTCTTGGGTTTTTAGGGTTTTTAGGACTTTTTGTTTTTTATGATTTTTAGGCTTTTTAGGGTTTTTACCATTTGTAGGTTTTTATGGGTTTTATATGTTTTTAGGTTTTTAATATTTTCTTATGGGTTTTCACATTTTTAGTGTTTTTAATTTTTTTCTGTATTTTTTACATATTTTTGGGTTTTTTATTGTATTATAGGGTTTTTAGGTACTTTGAGGGTTTTAGGTTTTTTTTGGTTATTTTTGAGTTTTTATAGTGTTTATTGTTTTTATAGTTTTCAACATTTTATGGGTTATAAGAATTATTAGAGTTTGTAGTTTTTATGGATTTTATGGGGTTTTAGAGGTTTTTAAAGTATTGAGGGATTTTTATAGTTTTTAGTGTTTTTATGTTTTTTGGGTGTTTAAACTATTTTTAGGTTTTAAGGTTTTTATATAGGTTTTAGGGGCTTTCAGGTTTTTTAAGTCTTTATGAATTTCTAGGTATTTTTAGGATTTTTATGGTTTTACAAGGCCTTCAGATATTTTGTGTGTTTTATGGTTTTTATGGTTTTTTACGGGTTTTTTAGTTTTTTAGAGTTTTCATGGTTTTTAGAGTTTTTAAACATTATAGGGGTTTAAAGGAGTTTTATAGTTTTTAGTGGTTTTTAGGGGTTTTAAATTTTTTAGGGGTTTTATGGTTTTTTGTTGTTTTTAGGAAATTTATTTATTTATAGGTTTTTAGGGATTTTAAGTGTTTTTAGGTTTTAAAGATTTTTTTAGGGTTTTCATGGTTTAATGGTTTTTTCATTTTTAGGGATTTTAGGGGGGTTTTAGGAATGATATGGTTTTTACAGTTTTTAGGGGTTTTTAGGGTTTTTAGGATTTTTATGTGGTTTATAATTTTTTTGGGTTTTTTGGGGTTTTTTGAGTTTCTCAATAGTTTTAAGGATTTTTAGAGTTTTATAATGTTTTTAGGGTTTTAAATGGTGTTTAATTTTTTTAGTGGGGTTTACAGTTTTTATGTGTTTTTAGGGATTTTAATGTTTTAAGGGGTTTTAATGTTTTTATGGGGTTTTAGGGTCTTTTTTTGGGGGGGTTTTAGGGCTTTTAGGGTTTTTATGTTTTAAGGGTTTAAGTGTTTTTAGGATTTTAAAGGTTTTCTTATGTGTTTTTAGGGTTTTAGGTTTTTTTTATTTTTAGGGATTTTTTATGATTTTTATGGTTTTTTAGGTTTTAGGGATTTTGAGGGTTTTTAAGGTTCTAGGGGTTTTTACAGTTTTTAGAATTTTTTATGTTTCTAGTGGCTTTAAGTATTTTTTGGTTTTTAAGCTTTCTTAGGGTATTTATAGGTTTCAAGGGTTTTCTACATTTTTATGTACTTTTAGGAATTTTTTTGGATTTTTTTGGAGTTTTAGGGAATTATTAGTTATTAAGGTTTTTTTTTGATTTTTTGTGGTTTTAGTGGTTTTTTGTATTTTCAAGGTTTTTAGTGTTTTTTAACATTTTAGGGGTTTAAAGGGGTTTTAAAATTTTATAGGTTTTATTAGTTTCTAATGGTTTTAGGGTTTTTTGGTTTTTTGGGGTTTTAGGGGTTTTTTCATTTTTAGGTTGTTATGGGTTTTATGTGTTTTTTGTTTATAGGTTTATTTTGTTTTTTTATGTTTTTTAAAGTTTTTAGGTTTTTTTAGTTTATTTAGTATTTTTAGGGTTTTATGGATTTTAGGGATTTTGATGGTTTGTTGGGTTTTATGATTTTTATGGTTTTTAGGGACTTTAGCAGTTTTAGGTTTTATGGGTTTGAAGTTTTTTTAGATTTTTGAAGGATTTCTTAGCATTTTTCTTGGTTTTTAGTGTTATTTCACATATTTATGGATTTTTATGTTTTTTTAGTTTTTTTTTATTTTTAAGGGTTGAGTGATTTTTTATGTTTTTTTCGGTTTTTTGGGATTTTTTGGTTTTTGTTTTTTTTGAGTTTTTTACAATTTATATGGTTTTTGAGTTTTTAAATATTTTATGGGTTTAAATGGTTTTTAGAGTTTGTAGTTGTTTTTAGTATTTTTATATTTTTTTAGTATTTTAAAGGATTTTAGGGGTTTTATAGGTTTTTAGGATATTTTAGGGTTTTTAGGGTTCTTAGTGCTTTTATGTTTTTAGGGGTTTTTTGTTTTTTTGTTTTTAATGTTTTTAGGATTTTCAGGGTTTCTAGAGTTTTTTATGTTTTTATGGATTTTTCGGGATTATACAAGTTTATGATTTTTAAGGTTTTTAGGTATTTTGGGGATTTTTTGGATTTTTTTTGTTTTTTTTACTGTTTTTAGATTTTTTTTGGTTTTTAGAGGATATAACGTTTTTAGGTTTCTTTTTTGGATTTTCCTGGTTTTTAGGTGTTTTTACATTTTTTTCAGATTTTTTGGGATATTATAGGAAATTTATGGTTTTTCTTATTTTTAGGATTTTTGACAGATTTTTTGGTTTTTAGGATTTTTAGGGTTTTTATGTTTTTTTTTGGGTTTTTGGGATTTTATTGAGTTTTTAGGAGTTTTAATTTTCTTTGTAGTTTTTTAATGTTTTAGTGGTTTATAGGGTGTTTAGAGTTTTGGGGGGGGGGAGGGGGGTTATTGTCTTTATGGGTTTTAAGGTTTTCTGAGGTTTTTAGGGGGTTTTATTTTTTTCATGGATTTTTGGGTTTTTATGTTTTTTAGTGGGTTTTAGGTGTTCAAAGCTTTTTTTAGGTTTTTAATGTTTTCTTAGTAGTTTTTTTTATTTTAATGAAATTTTATGTTTTTAGGAATTTTGGGTATTTTTAGGATTTTTATTTTCTTGTATGATTTTTATGGATTTTGAGGGTTTTATGGGTTTTAAGAATTATAGTGTTTTTAGGTTTTGAGGGGGTTTAAGTGTTTTTAGTATTTTAATGTTTTATTAGGGGTTTTCTTGGTTTTTAGGGATTTTATATTTTTTTGGAATTTTTAATGATTTTTTAGGATTTTATGGTTTTTAAGGTTTTTGGTGATTTTGAGGGTTTTTAAGGTTTTTATGGATTTGAGTGTTTTGGGGAGTTTTTTATTTTTTAGGGGTTTTAAGGTTATTTTGAGTTTTTCTTCTTCTAATTTTTAGGGGGTTAAAGGGTTCTTAGAATTTTTAGTTGGTTTTTAGGGTTTTTAGGTTTTTAGGTTTATAGGGGTTTTATGGTTTTTATGGGTTTTAAGTGTTTTTTGGGTTTTGATATTTTTAGGGGTATTCAGGGTTTTAGGGAATTTTAATTTTTTAGTGATTTTTAGGGTATTTTGGATTTTTATGGTTTTTATGGGCTTTTAGGGATTTTGAGGGTTTTTAGGATTTTTTAGGTTTTCTGTGGGGTTTTTGGGATTTATGGGTTTTTTGGGATTTTTTGCATTTTAAGTGTTTAATATTTTATTAATTTTTAGTATTTGAATGGGGTTTTAGAGTTTTTTGTGGTTTTAGGGGTTTTATGTATTTTAAGATTTTATGGGTTTTAGGGGGATTTAGGGGTTCTAGCATATTTTTAGACTTTTTATTTTTTACCATTTTTTAGGTTTTTAAGGTTTTTTTGGTGTTTTAGGCTTTTAATTATTTCTTAGGGTTTTGAGGATTTTTATTATTTTTTACATTTTGGGGATTTTAAGGGATTTTTAGGATTTTTATGCTTTTAGTTTGTAGGGATTTTGAATGTTCGTACGTTTTTTAGGGTTTTTAAGGGTTTAAGGGTTTTTATTATTTTTAGGATGTTTTAGGGTTTTTAGTGTTTTTAATGTTTTTATGGTTTTGTCATTTTTTAGGGTTTTAGGGTTTTTAGTGTTTTTAGGTTATTACGGTTTCATTAGGGTATTCAAGAGTTTTTTTTGGGGTTTTTAGGTTTTTAATAATTTTTAATGATTTTAATTATTTTTACGGTTTTTTAGATTTTTAATTTCTTTTTATAGTTTTTTAGAGTTTTTATCATTTTTTATGGTTTTAGATATTTTTATTGTTTTTATGTTTTTAGGGATTTCTTAAGGGTTTTTAGTAGTTTTAGATTTCTTAATGTTTTATGGTATTTCTTGGGTTATTTTTAGATTATTATAGGTTTTCAAATTTTATGGATTTTAAGGGTTTTTGGTTTTTATATTTTCTATTATTTTTTGGGGTTTTAGGGTATTTTTTGAGTTTTTAGGGGTTTTATGAGTTTTTATCATTCTTAGTGGTTTAAAGGCCTTTTAATGTTTTTACCTGTTTTTAAGGTTTTTTTGGTTCTTTAGGTTTTTAAAGGTTTTTAGGGGTTTTATGGTTTTTAGGATTTTAGTCTTTTTAATGTGTTTTTAGCATTTTTTGGTTTATAGGTTTTTAAGTTTTTTATGTTTTTATGGTCTTCTTAGGGTGTTTATGGTTTTTATAGTTCTTTTACATTTTAGGTATTTTTAGGATTTTTAATGTTTTTAGGGTTTTTAATGATTTTAATGGTTTCTTAGGGTTTTTGGGTTTTTAAGGTTTTTCTAGAGTTTTAGGTTTTTTCGACTTTTTAGGGTTTTAAAGTTTTTTAATGATCTTTTATCATTTTTAGGGGTTTTATGTACTTTTATAGTTTTTAGTTATTTATAGGGTTTTTTGGGTATCTTATGGTTTTAGGGTTTTTATAGTTTTTAGGGTGTTTAGGGATTTTATTTTCTTTTGGGGTTTTCTTGGGGTTTCAATATTTTTTAGGTCTTTTAGGGTTTTTCTTGTTTTTATATATTTATGGTTTACTTAGGGATTTTCAATGTTTTTGTGATTTAAATTTTTTTTTATGAATTTTAGTTTGTTTTTTTGAATTTTTATCATTTTTAGGGTTTTTAGGCATTTCGAGGGGTTTTTTATGTTTTTAGAGAATTTTAGTGTTTCAGGAATTTTAGTGTATGTTTCATTCTGGTTTTCGTCCACAAAACGCCCAACGGCTCCGTATCCAATGATTGATGGACCTGCTTTCCAAAGGCAGGCGTTTGCTGGATGGTCTGACCAGCGACCCTTAGGAACTCACATTGGTCGAGAGGATGGGAAGTCAGGCTCATCACACCATTTTTAGGGGGGAATTATTGCCTCTTCCGGGACTCTCTCATAGATTTAAGACGTATTCTTATGTTCTCAGATCTTTGGTTTATACCCAAACATAGTATCCACGGATTTAACCTTGGTGGGAAACGGCCAACTGGACGCAGGGGTTCAGAATCATTTATTCCCGAGGTTTACCATCCCTTGTTGGATTAATGACCTCGAAGGGTTGGAACTCGCTTGAGGCGACACCAGGAGTGGCGCGATGAACTGATGTAGAGATTATCGGATCGACCGGTTGTTGGGCTTAAACCTCAGGGAGGCTTCCTACATACCCTACTTAGGAAGCAGGGATCAAAGTCCCCGTAGTTCAGATAAACAGTTTAACACCATGCTGGAAGAGGGTGGAACTTGACGTGAAGAAACGACCGAGTGGTGGGCTTGAACCTCGTGGAGGCTTCCTACGTACCATGATTTGGCATGGATCAAAGTCCCCATAGTTCAATTAGGTGTCGGGGAACCGACGTGAAGAGAGACCAGGTGGTCTGATGGGTGGTGGGCTTGAACCTCATGGAGGTTTCCTACATACATTGTCTAGGAAGCAGGGATCAAAGTCCACGTAGTTCACATATAACTTGGGGATTACTCTCTGGGGCAGCCCAGAATGCTGGATTGGGGCTTAAACTCTAAAGAGGCCCACAGGAGGATTCCATGGTCGATGCTTAATCTAAGCCCACGTGAGTCATGCTCGGTGTGAGAAACAAGAGGCAGCAGGGACCAAAGGATCACGTCGCGAATGGTGCGTCCGTGAGAAGCGGAGTGGGGCTTACGCATGAGGGTGGCCCAGGGTGATGAATTAGGGATTACACTCTGAGTAGGCCCAGAAGGTCGAGGCTTACTCCTAGATGGATTCCTAGGGCGACAAATCACAGAGGGAGAGAGAAAGGGGGTGCTCTTGTGCCCATCTCCTCTCTTGCAGTGCACGAGGGCTTCCTTCTGATGGCTATTTTAGCATCTTCAAGGAAACCTCAACAAGTGGAGGGGAAAAAAGGGGATTCCGGAGCTCAGACTCCACATTACCGTGGGAATGTGAACCCAGGAATGCTTTGGGAATCTTCTCAAGGGTCGGGGCAACCCAATTTCCCCTGTTTACCGTGGGTATGTGAACTCAAAATGGTGCGCTGATGTACCTGAAAGTTAAACCACGCAGATCCAGTGGCTCTAGTAGAGGCCTCAGCTCGGGGCCGATGAATAGGCCAATGAGGGAGTCATGGAGGACTTGGCTGGATCGGAAGGATTTTACCTGGTTCAGTAAATGAGAACACCGAAGTATTTGGCGAGCCACCGAGAGGTATGGGTGGTGGTGCCCTTCGCATGGGGAAGTGCCATGTGGCTGGAGAAGCCGCCCGCGAACCAGGGTGGTCCGCAGACTGATTGGCATCCCACGAACCAGGGTAGTTCGCGGCTTCAGTTTCAATCCGCGAACCAGGGTGGTTCGCGGCTTCGGGTTCAATCCGCGAACCAGGGTGGTTTGCGGTGGGTTCCAGGCGGGCAGCGACGGCCAATGGTAGCGCCGATCGGAGGCTCGTCGGTCGGGGATTCGCCCGCGTAGGAGAGTGCTACGCGGCACGACAGATGGGAAAATAGGCATAAACTTCCTGGTCCATGGGGAAGTCATCCGCAGAGGGGGTATGGTTCGAGGTTCTCCTTTTTTTGTTATTTTAGGTTCATGGTTCACCAAATTATTATGCATTTTCTAATTCCTTCTTAATTCATATACCTGTTGTGGTTCATGGATGGGAATTTTGCTGTTTTCGAAATTCGAAGCCTTCCTTCAACCGATCTCCTTCTGAATCTCTAATCCCTCCGAATCCGATTCCAGTTCCCCCGATCACCTTTCTCTTTTCCCCCTTGGTCTCCTTCTATAGAGTGGAGAAAGGAATGTACATGTGGCCACGTGCCACCATTTTCAGAGGCCCATAACCAAATACCCGGTTCACAGCTGACTTGGTCAATCCACGATTCGTGGTGGGTATTGAACACTCCCCCCTCCGCGAGGTGAACTCAGTGAGTGCTCCGCGATTACGGAGGGTTCCGCCTCTATTCCGCAAATGACAGCAGGTGCGGCTTGAACTGGTCGACGCGGTCCGCAGTTGTGGCGGTTCGTGACGGTGAACCAGACTGGCGCCCATCCTGCCTCGCGACCGCGAAGGCTCTTTGCCTCCATTTCGCGAACGACACTGGTTCGCGGAGGGGGTGCCTCGTGGTGCCTGGCCACATTGCGCTTCCATGGGACCGGTTCGCAGACCGGTCATTTCTTTGATTATTTTCCCCAATTCTTTGGGGTATTTGGGTAAAACTTCCTTTGCAATTTTTTCAGGACCCTACAAATTCCCCCCATCAGAATGGGGTCTAATCGGAACGAATAGAAGGCCATTCCAATGCAAAGTGGTCCTAAAATTGAGATGGTTTGTGGTAGAAAGGTAAACCTAGTAGGGGACCATGCCTAAAAATACGGGGAGCCCTCACTTGTCCTTTATCGAATTCTTCGCGAAACCAGATCTCCTTCGCCTCCGCGTGTTTGCTCCTTCACAAAGTGCCTTGTCCGCGAACTGGTATCAACCTCCGTGAACCATTCCTTCTTCGCAGTCGCCTTCACCCGTGAACCAACTTCCTGACCGCGAACCATTACCCTTAATTAATTAAAAAGTAAGTGATGACGGGTTACAGAGGAACTTTCTTCGCGGTTTCGATGCTCCACGGACTAAATATCTCTTGAACTTTAAAAAGTATCTGAGTCTTCCGAATAAACTCAGGATTGAAATTCCATGGAGCGACTTGGTTCGCGGTTTCCTGGACAATTCTCCATGGGCCAGGGCTTCGCGGACTGATTTCTCAAAGGGCTGGTTTGCGGGATGATGTCATCATGAACCATCCTCCAAGGCCTCCTTGCGGATTTTGATTATGAAGGCTCTTTAACCATACATTTGGTTATTTTTGTCCAGATTTTTATTCCGGACTAACCAATTGTTGGCTCTCATTGTACAGGGAGAAAATATGGTTCCCCCTCGTTCTGCACCGAGGCCTGCTGCAGAACCCATCTCAACTGGCTCAAAGAGGCGTTCAGCTTTGATTCACAGAGCGAAGGGTGTCAAAGAGGACCCTAGTAGGTCCATCATTCCTGATGACAGTGCATTGAAGAACTTTCTCTCTCCGGAGCTTCTGATTTATCCATTATCCAATCGGCTCCCGCTCTACAGCTTTGGTCTTTAGGATGACGTCCATATCCCCCCTACATTCACAAGTCTCCCTTCTCCTTTCCTGGAAGCGCCTTCAAAATGCATTCAGGCAAACCTTACCAAATCCGGGGAGATAATCTCTAATTTTGGTCCGAAGGACATATTTATTCTAAGGGGCTCTGTATGGACCCAAAGCGATCAGTGCACTCAAGAATTTTCTCAGAAAGTTTTCCTTAAGGATTACCCTTCTATTATCAACCTTGATCAAATGGATCCTGATGCAGGGTGGGTTCCTAGGTGGGATCTTCGGTCTATAGGATTCTTCTAAAATGATTGGGCTTGGGATTTCTAGGTCCATCATCATTTTCGGGAGTCTCTTGATTCACTGGAAGTGGTCAAACTATACTCCGTAGTGAGTGCTTCCCAATTTGCTGTTTACCCACCATCTTTGATCCTGCCCGACCTGTTCATCCGCTGGAGTTCAAGTACTAATACTTTCCATCTTGCCCGTGGTGAAGTTGGCATTAGTCTGTGGGACATCTACCAGATAGGAGGTATACCGATTTCTGGCAAGATGTATGATGAATTTTTTCCCACTCTCGATGCATGGGATGACGTTGAACAGGTGCCTTTATTTGCGAAGGAGCTGCTGGCCATGGAGGAGCAGTCACTGGGTCAGGCCTTACATGCCCGCTCACTTATTCCTTATAGCACTTGGACAGGGTTATTTATGAACACCACTGGTCCTACGCCAAAGATTAAGCGTCCCAGGACTCATCCTTCCCAACAGTCATGAACCATTCAAGGTTCTTACTGGGCGGTTTTGGAAGCAAGCGACTACTTTTCATGGGGTTATGAGGTGCGCCCTAGTGTGTCTCCTATGCTCCAGTTGGCTGGTCTGTATGCTATGTTTTTGAGCAGATGGATATTTCCTTCTCAGGATGTTAACCTAGGTGTCCGGGCCTACACTTTGATGATGGCGGCTGAGTTAGCAGAGGGCCGCTTGGTGAATTTAGTCGTGCCCACTTTGGCCCGTATCTATGAGCTACTAAGCCACGTGCAGGTGGGAGGGTCACCCTACCGTCTAAGCGGGCCATTTCAATTTTTGTACAGCTGGGTGGCGGATAACTGTCGCTGTTATGAATATCGTCACAACACGTCCATCCTGCTTCCTACCTTTCGGCCTACCCTATTGGATATAGCCGGAGTTCTCTTGAAGTCTCTCAACTCTAGTGAAGTCCTCGAGCTCCTGAGAAACTTATCTGAGTTCATCTTCACTCCCTACCCCACCCCTTATGGCATCTTAGTTGACAACCTCCGGGGAATCCTCGAGGAGCACTCTTAAATGATCTCCCTGCGGGACGAGTTTCTATCCACACAGATCGACGTGATTTCATTGTGCGAGATGTATGTCCCGTATCGCTTTTCTCGCAAGTTTGGGTGCATGAAAGTCCAAGTTTCCCTTCCCCATTTTGGGATCAAGGACTTCATCCAGCTATACTTCGTCAGTGGTGGCTGATTCTAACATGGGAGGGATCTGACGCAAGCGTTCCCCTGCCTGATATGGGCGCGGCTGCCGGCCTTTCCATTGAGTATGTAAAAACATGGGTAAAATACTATCCTGATGGGATCCTAGGGAAGGCTATCTGGAAGGTTCCCAAATCAGGAGGTATGGTGGCTACTGAATCCACTACACCTTCCTCATTAGTTTTAAGGGAGGACCGAATAATGGCTCGTCGATCAAAGCGACTTAGAGAACTTTCCTCTCCCAACCCTACGGTGACCGCAGTTCAGAAAAATTCATCCTTCTTGTGCATGGATGAGGATGACCCTGTGGTGTCGGGTCCCAGCGAGACCATCCCGGAGGTTCCTCCAGTCGATACCGGGCTTAGAAACTTGGTCCCCAAGCCTGAACCGGGGTTAGGGGCTCCAGAAATTCCATCTTCAGAGTCAACTTCTAGTGACCACACGTCCGCACGAGCTGCCAAGCCATACTTTGTTCTCGTGTCGTCCAGTGAGGATACCAAAGATCCTTGTACCATGGAGGACCATCAGGAAGTGTGTATTTGGGTATGGCCCCAAATCTGTGAAATCATCACCGAAACCCCCTTAGCCAAAATGGCAACTAAAACGGAAGCTCTTCGTCAGCTCTTCCTGGGTTTGGGGTCGGGTGGCTTTGACTATTGGTAGTTCCATTCTCTTGATTTCCAAGTTTTGATGACCTGCGAGGAAGCTGTCACTAATGAATGCAATCTTGATCACTTCGAGAATACTCATTGTGAGGCTCGAACATTGGAGGAAACCACAACAAATCTCCATCAACTGATAGCACAGGAGGTGATCTCTCGAGATCAGGCGGCCATCCTATCCTCTGAGTTGCATGAATGTGAAGAACAACCCGTGATTCTGAGGGATCAGTTATCGGTTATGACTGTTCATTTTGAAGTTAGCAGAAAATGGATCAACGATCTCCAAATCACATTGGAGAATATTCGCCTGGTGGCAGAGGTTGAAACCAGGGAGAAGGCAGTGTTGGAAAAATCCCGCAACGACCTTCGTTGCGCAGTCGCTGATCTGGTGGGGAGAGAAAGTCAGGCTCCTTTATAACTATCAAAGCTACTCTTGTATCCCCTGTTTTACTTACCCCTATACCCCACATTTTTTTTCTTTTTTGTGTGAAGGAGATACCCTGGCTTGTGGACTTCCTCCCTTTTTTCGAATGAAAGAAAGTCTCTATCAATCACTCGTTTCTGTGGATTTTGATTGTTACTTAGAACAATTGTTGTGAAAATAACAATTCACTGAATCATAACTAATCATAACTCAGGAAAACAAGATCTAATTTTTTCCTAGACCTTGGGATCCAGTGAGTGTAGTATGACTATTGCTAGGGTTTTATAGGAAAACCCTACAAATGTTTTCTCTTTTTCTTCTTTTAATGCCATGATTTTTCCTGGGCCCATTCAGTATGGACCCAGCGGGTATAACCCGACTTTTTCATAGGTCTCCCTTTTTGGGTTTTCGGCCTAACAGGCTTTGTGACTCTTTCTTTTGTGAGCGATTTAAAGCCCCGCCGTCAAGACCATCATTACTGATGTTTTAGGTCAAATAGATTTGACCAAATATGGTGGGGCAAGGGCCCCAATGGGGTTAAACTTATTAAAAGATGTCTTAATACCCTTCAGACGCACGTGGGGGAAACATGTTTAAATTTGAGCGGCATGCAGGGTATGTCTCAAGGCATGGGAGTCGTGCCGGCGTACAGAGGTAGGAAGAGCATTGCCTAAGGAAAACTTTCCTTTGGTAGACGGGCCAGGGGAAATTAATATGCAGAGATGCTGAGGGCATGGTATACATAGTCATACAATGGTGTTCTTCAGTCAAAGATTTATCCATTTCTGATGGCCAGGGGACTTCATGGAAGTCCGGCTTATGGAAACCACGATGGGTGGCATGGAAAATTATGAAAACCACCAAGGGTGGCTCAGAAGGGGATTGTGACATCTAAAAGGGTTTAGGGAGCATCTGTACTAATCAGGAGTGTGGTTTGGAGACCACCTCCCTACGCATTTAGTTAGCGTAAGGGATGTTTGAGGCTTGATGCAGTTTAAAGTCATGTGGCTGGGATATCATTTAAAATGGAACGACTTCTCCTGGTTCTCGGTAATCTCATCATAGACGTTCCGCTGCATTCATCTAGGATTGTGGAAGAGGTTGGTAATCTGTAGCTCAGAGGGTTTCCGAATCCCGGGATAGAAATTGGGGCTCAGAGGCCAAGAGGCGTACGAAGAGAATCATTGCCTAAGGAAATCTTGCCTTTGGTAGACGGGCTAGGGGCGATCAATATGCAGATCCATTGAGGGAATGGTATGCATAGTCGTACAAAGGTGTCCTTAAGTCAAAGACTATCTACTCCCGATAGCCGAGCAACTTCAGGGAAGTTGAGATTTGGAACCCCCAGGGGTGGCTTATGAGAGTTCGGATTTTTCTGAGTGCAGAGTATGGATTATGATGAGAGAGTGCCTGAATACGGGGGAAATATCTTGACTAAACTTCCTGAGAATGGGCAAAGTAATTCTTTCTCACGCTGGTGTGAGGTGGTGGCTTATGCCGGTCTGACCCGCGTAATGAAGGACAGAGAAAAGCCTATGTTCCTCACTGAACCCATGACGAGTATGATCGTGAAGTTTATCGTCATGTGGTTGGGACATAATCCGTGTAGTTTAGCGTCATGCGGCAAGAACGAGATGCATTTTTTAAGGTTGTTGTGCAGTTTAACGTCATGCAGCGAGGACAGGGGCCCTTCCTTTTTTTTATAAAGGTTGCTATGCAGTTTAACGTCATGCAATGAAGACGGTGACATTTTTAAAAGTCGCTATGCAGTTTAACATCATGCAGCGAGGACGGGGGGAATTTTTAAAGGTTTCTATGCAGTTTAACGTCATGCATTGAGGGCAGAGATATTTTTTCAAAGGATTCTCTTCATCAGAATGTAACTGAGCTTGAATACCTCAACATGCCCCAGACGTGGGGGGGGGGGGGGGGTTGATTGGTGTAAATCATGGTTCTGGGGCTTCTTGGATCAGGAAAGGTGATATGGGGGCTCTGAGGCTGGTAAGTGTACGGGGCTATGAAGAGAATCTCCTGTGGAAATCTTGACTTTGACGGACAAGCCAGGGGATATCATTATGCTGAGCCGCTAAGGGCATGGTATGCATCATCGTACAATGGTGTACACAGGTCGATGACTTTCCACTTCCGATGGCCATGAATGGTTTTGAGGATCCACAATTATCCAGGCCACAAATTCTATCATTTGGAATGAGAATGTCTAGACATGTCCGGGATATCCATCCCTAGTTTGTTGTTGAGTTTCAAAGAGCCCCCTGCGCTGATCTTTTCTCTCTCTTTTTTGCGCGGGGGTGTGCCTTCATTCCATGCAGTTTAATGTCATGCGGTAAGGACGAGGTACTCCTAGTTTATCGGTCATAGACCTCGGACCATTGGGTGACTATTGCTGTAGTCACTCGAAGGATAACTAAGTCAACATGTTCTGATATACATAGAACAAGGTGGGGGATGAAGGTGATAAACTACAACTTTGAGTATTCCTGGATCAGGAGGTATGGTATGGGGGATCTGAGGCCAGTAGGCGTACGGAGCTAGGAGGAGTACTGCCCGAGGAAATCTTCCCTTTGATGGACGATCCAGGGGATATCATTATGCAGAGCCGCTAGGGGAATGGTATGTATAGTCATACAAAGGTTTCCCCGGGTTGATAACTTTCCACTTCCGATGGCCATGAATGATTATGAAAATCCACGATTGCTCACTGTGCAGAGTTCGTCACATGGGGATAATGGTGTCTGGGTATACAAGAAACATCTTCACTGCAATTGTCCATTGAGTTAAAGTAGCCTAGTCCTAGCTTGATGTTTGTTGATGCATATAACGACCCATACTTTACATACATTGTTAATACTTCAAAATTGAAGCACACTTATTACAACATATGACAAAACCACAAAGGACCGTATAGGTATAGTGTATTTAGAAACTGGGAAACATAAACAACTGGTTCATAAATCTTCTACAGTGTCTCCCATTTATTTCATCATATCTAGGGTCCCTTTTAGAATATTCTAATTAATATCCATCTTCCTGACCTGGGGAAAAGAAAACATAAAAGGGTGAGCTCAAATTCTCAGCAAGGGCAAATAAAGGAAATAAAAATCATATCATATCTTTTTGAAAATCATAACCTGCAAAATAGATCATAATATCTTAACATGGAACAAATCATAGAAGTGAAAATGAGATCCCCATAATCATAACATGAAACTTGAAACTTTGTGGCATGCACACATAATCATGGAAAATCATTTCTTGTTAGTCATGACTCATTGCCAAGACTATCTTAGCGGACAAAGTCCATTTCTAAACAGAGTTCACTCCTCGTTTTAGTCCTGAATCACTGAACTGAAATATCCTTCCGTTCCAGCCATGTCTATCTCATGAGATATAAATCTTTACCCAATGCATTGGAGGGAGATATAAGTCCCACCCATATTATAATTAATTCTTTCTTATGTGTGCCACATAATCATAAATCATACATCATCGCATAACACATGTAACAAAAATGGGATTCTTGAAACATCATGACATCATAAAAAAAATCATATAAGGTAAATGACTTCATAAAAATAATTCCCTCACAACATAATCAAATCAATGTAACAATAGGGATAAAAACAGAACCCTATATTATATTAGATGGAATATAATTTTGATAAAACATTTGAACTCCATTCTTGAGGAAAATATCCTTTCTACTTCAAAAACACTTTCTTTTCTTGACATGTCATACAATTATAAACTAAACGTAGTTGATTAAAAATAAACTTGAAAACTTATAAAGGAATATTCTTGTAAATAATTTTTTAAAAATCCATTCATGCCGTATAAGTGAAAAAAAACATTCTTTGTACTTTTGTCGGAAAAGTCAAAAAGTACCTCGTACGAAAAACGACAAAAGATTCCTTTAATATCCTTTACTAAAAACTCACCGAAGGGTAAAATAGGATTTAAACAATTTTAGGTGAATGGAAATAATATTACATATTGAGGAAACATGGATGTGGATGATAAAATACACCCCAGTAAATACCAAAGTATAAACAATCTCGGATAAAAATGAGATTGTGATATTTCCCTTACCTTAGGTCCGATTTGCTTTGTATGTGTCCGAAGATCCTGTATAATGGTTTAAATAATATTATTGACTTATTCCAGAATCATACATATTGATATGATATCATATATGGTCATATTCTTAGCTTCTTGTTAATATTTCATTGTTACTTGTTACTCGGGTCTTTATTGCCTTTTGTTCTTATGCGTGTTTTTCCGAATAAATTCTTATTCTTCTTTTAAGGTTATAGATACCTTATATCCAAAATGGTATTAGTTTAAAATATATCATATTTATTCATTCAATTCATTTATATAATTACTATGTAATTATGATCATGTAGAATGAGTCGCATCACATCGTGGAGACGGTATTCCGTACGTACGCACGAGTGATGATATCGTTCCTATGATCGTGAAATTGTATTGGAGTATATATATATTATTTCAGTATCAATATTACTTTATAATAATCATAAATGGTTACTCATTACACCATTATACCCATCCTTGTAAGGTGGTGGTGGAAAATAGATTACACCACGGCGTGGAGACGGTATTCCGTACGTACGCACGCGCGGTGATTTCATTTTTCCGTAGGATGGATAGAAGGTGAATTAGGGTTGTTTCATATTTATAATAACATATCAGTATGTAAGTAATACATATGTTATTACTTTATCATGAAACAACTAAAGAAGAAGAAGTTGAAGAAGAAAGAAATTGAAAAGATCGGTAATGGATATTACCTCTTCTTTGGAACGCCTCTTGGAATCCTCCACTTAGGGAACTAAGATTGGTCTTTGAAGAAGACCAGGACCTCTAGGATTATTCTAGGGAAGTTGAGAGGAGAAAATGTCAGGGGTTGGCCGAGCTTGAGTGCTCAAATTGGTGTGAGGAGGAGGGGGAGGAGGTGCCCTTTTATAAGGGAGGAGAGGGGCACCTTAGGAATATCTCAAAATATTACTTTATATTAAAGTCAAAATCGGTTTATAATGGTTCCAAAGGGTCTTATTTCGAAGCTAAAGTGGGTATGGGTCTAAATCCTATCAACCAATAGGATTTAGACAAGTTTAGGTTATTATTTTAACCTTATCAATTAGATTTAACTCTAAGTTAAATAATTTAACTTTTACCATGTCTTTTTGTTTTCTTTCACTATATGGTTAATACACTTACTATAACATGAAAAACGAACCCCAACTTATTTATTATTAATATATATATCCTTATCTAAGTAATTTGGCCGAACCTTATATTTTTAGGAATAAAATAACAATTAATAATATAATATTTGATTTAAAAACTATTTTGTGTCAATTTTGACACTATTTGATATATGATTTTTGTGAAAGTCATAACAGAATTATATGTTCGAAAAAAGTTTATTAAATCAACACTAATATATCATAGTAACCTAGAAAATTATTGGAATTCATAAAAAGTCTCAAATTACATTTATTTGAGCATTTATAGCATCAATTATGTTAACATTTCCTTAAAAGGGTAATTACTGTATCATCGTTGTGTCATAAATAAATTAATTTATTTAAAGTCTAAAAATTATAAATAAAATATCATTATGTAGGAAATTCTTTTAGATTTCTAATGAATATTTATAGTCGAATTTATCTTATGTATAACCCCATATTAAAAATGTTTTAGTTACTAAACGTTGATTTTAACTATTTTAACTATTCATTAAATAAAATAATATTAAACGTCATAATCTAATCCATGTGGACCTAAATGGTCATATTATATTCATAAGGTTGTTTTTGGTCGAATTACACTTATCCAATAGAATTAGTACATGTGTTAGGGTAATAGTAATATCATATTTACCCTTAGTTACCCTATTTACTATTAACCGTGGTAAAAAAAAGTAAAAAGTTACTATTCACCAAAAATTATTTTCATCTCATTGAACCACATTTTAGTCCTTGATATTAACCGTGTCTGTCAGATTTTCGAAATTCCATTCACAGAAGCGGTAAAATTATGTTTTATGCAAAATTTAGTTTTTAACCAACCACTTAGTGGTTTCACTATTCATCAAAAATTGAAATTTTTCAGAAAAATACCAAAATTTCACCCTAGGCTAATTTCGATATTCCGAATCCAAAAATGAAGTCCATTTTGAAAAATAAAATTTATAAAATTTTAAAAAGTGGTTTTTACTATTCATAACGGTTAGTTTTAATAATATTTTAATAGCATATCGTTGTTTAGTGAAACTCGGTATTGCGTACGATGCAAGCTATCGAGGAAGGTCGCGATTGCGTGTAAAGTAATCCAAGCTAGTATGTAGTGAAATATTCCTTTGATGATATAAAAAAACAAAATATTACTCATAAAAATCTCGGGTGTTACATTCTACCCCCCTTAAAAAGAATTTCGCCCTCGAAATTCGTCACTTTGTAACAAACAGATGAGGATACTTCTCCCTCATCATATCCTCAAGCTCCCATGTAGCTTCTTCAAGTTGGTGGTTCCTCCATAAAACTTTCACCAATTGAGTGGTCTTGTTTCGTAGGACTTTTCGCTACGATCCAGAATCTCTATCTGTTGTTCTTCATAAGAAAGATCTTGCTCCAGCGGTACAACTTCTGAGCTGAGTACATGTGAAGGATAAGGTATGTACTTTCCCAGGAGAGATACATGGAACACATCGTGAACTTGAGAGAGATTCGGTGGAAGCTCCAATTGGTTAGCTACCTTTCCAACACGATCCAGTATTTCGAAAGGACCGATATATCTAGGGCTCAACTTCCCCTTCTTTCCAAATCTCATAACCCTCTTCCAGGGAGATATTCGTAAGAACACTTTATCACCCACTTCAAACTCTAGGTCTTTTCTTCGGTTGTCAGCATAACTTTTCTGTCGACTCTGAGCTGCTCTTATGTGTTGTTGAATAGATCTGACCTTTTCTACCATTTCATCAACGAGATCAGGTCCTAATAGCTTTCTTTCCCCAACTTCATCCCAGCAAGTTGGAGTCCTGCATTTCTTTCCATAGAGAGCTTCATAAGGAGCCATCTGAATACTGGAGTGAAAGCTATTATTATAAGAAAATTCCACCAAAGGTAGGTGTTGATCCCAACCTCCTTTGAAATCCATGGAGCAAGCTCTCAACATATCTTCTAGGGTTTGAATTGTTCTCTCAGACTGGCCGTCTGTTTGGGGATGATAAGCAGTGCTGAAACTCAACTCTGTATCCAGAGTATGCTGAAGACTTCGCCAGAACTTTGAGGTAAATCTCGAATCCCGATCAGATATAATAGAAAGTGGTACTCCATGCAATCTTACAACTTCCTTTACATATATCCTGGCAAGATGATCTAGAGAGAAATCCTCTCTAATAGAAATGAAGTGTGCAGACTTTGTAAGACGATCAACTATGACCCAGATAGCATTATTGCCTTTGGATGTTTTAGGAAGTCCTGTGACAAAGTCCATAGTGATGTTTTCCCATTTCCATTCAGGTATGGGTAATGGTTGTAACATCCCCTTAGACTTCTATCTCTCAGCTTTAACTTGTTGACAAACCAAACATCGAGAGACATATTCAGCAACATCTATTTTCATGCCATCCCACCAGATGTACTCTTTGAGGTCCCTATACATCTTCGTTCTTCCAAGATGAATAGAGAATGAAGAACTATGAGCCTCATCCAGCAGCTCCTTCTTTAATTCGGGGATGGGAGGAACACAAACCCGATTCCTGAACTTTATTATCCCATCACAATCAAGGTTGAGTTCAGGAACATTTCTCACCTTCTTTTGTAACTCAACATCTTCTTTCTGTGCCTCTTTAATCTTCACATGTATAGATGGTTGAACATTCATTTGATAAAGATAAGATTTGCCCCTTCCATTATAATTCCAAGATCCATCCTTTGTAAATCCATAAATATTGGATCTTTTGTGATCCTAATCATAGATAAACTAGCATGGTCTTGTCGACTTAATGCATCTGCCACCTTTTTTGCTTTCCCAGGGTGGCAATGGATTGAGCAGTCATAATCCTTAATCAGCTCCAACCATCTTCTTTGACTCATATTCAGCTCCTTTTGTGTGAAAATATACTTTAAACTTTTATGATCAGTATAAATATCACACCTTTCACCATAAAGGTAATGCCTCCAAATCTTTAATGCAAAGATCACCGAAGCCAACTCCAAATCACGTGTTGGGTAATTTTGCTCATGGATTTTCAACTATCGTGAGGCATAAGCTATCACCATATCATTTTGCATAAGAACACACCCCAATCCCTTCTTGGATGCATCACTGTAGATCACAAACCTTTCTCCACTACAAGGCAGTGTGAGCACAGGTGCACTGGATAACCTTCTTTTCAACTCCTTGAAATTATATTCACATTCCTCTGTCCAAACAAACTTAACTCCTTTTCGAGTCAACTTGGTGAGTGGATTAGATAATCGTGAAAAATTCTTTACAAAATGTCGATAATATCCAGCCAAACCAAGAAAACTTCGGATCTCAGTTACTGTTGTTGGTCTTGACCATCTTTCGATAACCTCTGTTTTTGCTGGATCCACAGATATCCCCTCTTTTGAGATTATGTGTCCCAAAAATGCAACTTTTTGAAGCCAAAATTCACACTTGGTAAATTTGGCATAAAGCTTCTCCTTTCTCAGGGTCTTCAATATAATTCTCAAGTGATCTTCATGATCTTCCTTGCTCTTTGAATAGACAAGAATATCGTCTATAAAGACTACCACAAATTGACCAAGATAGTCTCTAAAGACTCTATTCATTAGATCCATGAAGATAGCAGGGGAATTAGTAAGACCAAATGGCATCACTATAAATTCATAGTGTCCATACCTTGTACGGAAAGTCGTCTTTGGTATATCCTCCCTTTTGACCCTTAATTGATGATACCCTAAATGAAGATCAATCTTGGAAAAGTATTGAGCTCCGCGTAGTTGGTCAAATAAGTCATCAATGCGTGGGAGAGGATATTTGTTCTTGATAGTGATCTTGTTAAGTTCTCGATAATAAATGCAGAGTCTCATTGATCCATCTTTCTTCTTAACAAATAGAACAGGTGATCCCCAAGGTGACGCACTAGGGCGTATGAATACCTTATCAAGATTCTCTTGGAGTTGCTTCTTCAATTCCTGCAACTCAATTGGGGCCATTCTATAAGGTGTCTTTGAAATAGGCAAAGCACCTGGTACGAGTTCTATTGAAAACTCAACTTCACGATTTGGTGGAAGACCCGGTAATTCCTTCGAAAAGACATCATCAAACTCCCGTACGATGGGCATATTTTTAATCGCGAGTTTCTCACCAACCATTTGAAATAAATAACCTTCATTTAGTGGAATCAATACCCATAAAATGGAAGAAATTTCCACTGGAAGGTTATGTTCATCCTTGCATTGATAGACGATCATAGATTGATCTGGAATATGAAATGTGACTTCCCTTCTTTGGCAATTGATATGAGCTCCGTATAAAGAAAGCCAATCCATGCCAAGAATCACATCAAATTCCACTATAGGAAGGATCACAAGATTTGCAGGAAGCACTTTCCCACAAACTTCGATCAGAGAAGAATTATAAACTTTTGATGCGATTGATGTGCCATTAGGTGTTGTCATAGCTAACTCAACATCTAATTGTTTTGGTAATACGGTGATACCATTAGAAAATTCTTCAGAAATAAAAGAGTGGGTGGATCCAGAATCAAATAAAACATTTGCTACTTTAGAGTGGATGGTAAGTGTACCTTTCGCCACATCGTTATCGTACTCCACATCGCTGATAGAAATTGCACGTGACTTTCCTTTGTATTTAGCCTTAAGAGTTTGTTGACGTTGACCATCATCATCAACCCTTGGATTTGGGCATTGATTGGCATAATGCCCCATCTCCTTGCACTTGAAACATTGAAGTGTAGTAGGTTCATTCTGTGTATCCCTTCCTTTGTTTGCATCATTAGACATCTTCTTCCCATTATCGCGGCATTCAAATGCCCGATGACCTTTTTTTCCACATTTGAAACATTTACTTGTTACTTTAAGACAACTTCCTCCATGTTTCTTTCCACACTTTGAGCATAAGGGAAAGCTCATCTTCTTTTCAGTGTGCTCTTTAGATTTTCCTTTGAATTCCATTTTCCTCTTCTTATCAAACCCATATGACTGATGGGTTACTCCAATCTCCATCTCGACTTTGAGAGCACATCGAACGATTTCCTCGTAGCTATTGAAGTCCCTTATGGCTAACACCCTTCGAAGACTTGGTTCTAAGCCACTAAAGAATCTATTGATCTTACTCTCAGGTTGGATAATAATACCAGAAGCATACCTTGCAAGTCTTGTAAAATTTTCTTCATAGGTACCAACAGATTCATCATCCCTTTGCTTCAGTTCAAGAAACTCTTTCTCCACCTTTGTTCGGAGAATACGAGGGAAGTACTTATTGAAAAATAAGTTCTTGAACTCTTCCCATTCCATGGACTCAATTTCATCCCTTTGCCTCGTATTCTTAATAAGATTCCACCATTGATCAGCATCTCCTTCCAAACGATACACTGCTAGGATGAATTTATCATGTTCGGAACATTGAAGAACTGAAAATATCTTTTCAGTAGTACTAATCCATTGTTCAGCAACTAATGGATTAGTAGACCCGCTGAAAGAAGGTGGACGCTGCCTCATGAAGGATTCAATAGAATGTTGCTCCTTCCTTTGCTCGTTTGGAAGTCCTGCATGATTCATAGCTTGAGAAAGTTGTGTGAGCATGGCTACAAGATTTTGTATTCCAGCTCCCATATCGTTTTGTTGCTCAGGGGGACAATCATTGCATTGCCCATCGCATTCCGCATTAACACGGTTCCTTCGGGTTCCAGTCATTGACTAAAACCAAGAAGAATAGTGTGAGCAACACTAATTATAATAGGAAAACCACATAATCAAGGGTAAAATTTCACACTAAGGTCTTATCCTAGGGTATTCATGGCCATTTCTAAAACACTAAGATTGTGTTCTATGCTTAGACTTATCCTTAGGGTTCTTACTATGGCTTTCACATCCTAGTTTCCAAAGGTTGACTATACCTTTCCTCTGATACCAACTATAACGACCCATACTTTACATACATTGTTAATACTTCAAAATTTAAGCACACTTATTACAACATATGACAAAACCACAAAGGACCGTATAGGTATAGTGTCTTTAGAAACTGGGAAACATAAACAACTGGTTCATAAATCTTCTACAGTGTCTCCCATTTATTTCATCATATCTAGGGTCCCTTTTAGCATATTCTACTTAATATCCATCTTCCTGACCTGGGGAAAAGAAAACATAAAAGGGTGAGCTCAAATTCTCATCAAGGGCAAATAAAGGAAATAAAAATCATATCATATCTTTTTGAAAATCATAACCTGCAAAAGAGATCATAATATCTTAACATGGAACAAATCATAGAAGTGAAAATGAGATCCCCATAATCATAACATGAAACTTGAAACTGTGTGTCATGCACACATAATCATGGAAAATCATTTCTTGTTAGTCATGACTCATTGCCAAGACTATCTTAGCGGACAAAGTCCATTTCTGAACCGAGTTCACTCCTCGTTTCAGTCCTGAATCACTGAACCGAAATATCCTTCTGTTCCAGACATGTCTATCTCATGAGATATAAATCTTTACCCAATGCATTGGAGGGAGATATAGGTCCCACCCATCTTATAATTAATCCTTTCTTATGTGTGCCACATAATCATAAATCATACATCATCACATAACACATGTAACAAAAATGGGATTCTTGAAACATCATGACATCATAAAACAAATCATATAAGGTAAATGACTTCATAAAAATAATTCCCTCACAACATAATCAAATCAATGTAATAATAGGGATAAAAATAGAACCCTATATTATCTTAGATGGAAAATAATTTTGATAAAACATTTGAACTCCATTCTTGAGGAAAATATCCTTTCTACTTCAAAAACACTTTTCTATTCTTGACATGCCATACAATTATAAACTAAACGAAGTTGATTAAAAATAAACTTGAAAACTTATAAAGGAAACTTCTTGGAAATAATGTTTTAAAAATCCATTCATGCCGTATAAGTTAAAAAAAACATTCTTCGTACTTTTTTCGGAAAAGTCAAAAAGTACCTCGTACGAAAAACGTCAAAATATTCCTTTAATATCCTTTACTAAAAACTCACCGAAGGGTAAAATAGGATTTAAAAAATTGTAGGTGAATGTAAATAATATTACATATTGAGGAAACCTGGATGTGGATGATAAAATACACCCCAGTAAATACCAAAGTATAAACAATCTCGGATAAAAATGAGATTGTGACATTTCCCTTACCTTAAGTCCGATTTGCTTTGTATGTGTCCCAAGCTCCTGTATAATGGTTTAAATACTGTTATTGACTTATTCCATAATCATACATATTGATATGATATCATATATGGTCATATTCTTAGATTCTTGTTAATATTTAATTGTTACTTGTTACTCAGGTCTTTATTACCTTTTGTTCTTATGCGTGTTTTGCCGAATAAATTCTTATTCTTCTTTTAAGGTTATACATACATTATATCCAGAATGGTATTAGTGTAACATATATCATATTTATTCATTCAATTCATTTATATAATTTCTATGTAATGATGATCATGTAGAACGAGTCGCATCACATCGTGGAGACGGTATTCCGTACGTACGCACGAGTGATGATATCGTTCCTATGATCGTGGAATTGTATTGGAGTATATATATATTATTTCAGTATCAATATTACTTTATAATAATCATAAATGGTTACTCATTACACCATTATACCCATCCTTGTAAGGTGGTGGTGGAAAATAGATTACACCACGGCGTGGAGACAGTATTCCGTACGTACGCACGCGCGGTGATTTCATTTTTCCGTAGGATGGATAGAAGGTGAATTAGGGTTTTTTCATATTTATAATAACATATCAGTATTTAATTAATACTGATGTTATTACTTTATCATGAAACAACTAAATAAGAAGAAGTTGAAGAAGAAAGAAATTGAAAAGATCGGTAATGGATATTACCTCTTCTTTGGAACGCCTCTTTGAATCCTCCACTTAGGGAACTAAGATTGGTCTTTGAAGAAGAACAGGACCTCTAGGATTATTATAGGGAAGTGGAGAGGAGAAAATGGTAGGGGTTGGCCGAGCTTGAGTGCTCAAATTTGTGTGAGGAGGAGGGGGAGGAGGTGCCCTTTTACAAGGGAGGAGAGGGGCACCTTAGGAATATCTCAAAATATAACTTTATATTAAAGTCAAAATCGGTTTATAATGGTTCCAAAGGGTATTATTTCGAAGCTAAAGTGGGGATGGGTCGAAATCCTATCAACCAATAGGATTTATACAAGTTTAGGGTAATATTTTAACCTTATCAATTAGATTTAACTCTAAGTTAAATAATTTAACTTTTACCATGTCTTTTTGTTTTCTTTCACTATATGGTTAATACACTTACTATAACATGCCAAATGAACCCAAAATTGTTTATTATTAATATATATATCCTTATCTAAGTCATTTGGCGGAACTTTAGATTTTTAGGAATAAAATAACAATTAATAATATAATATTTGATTTAAAACCTATTTTGTGTCAATTTTGACACTATTTGATATATGATTTTTGTGAAAGTCATAACAGAATTATATGTTCGATCCAAGTTGATTAAATCAACACTAATAAATCATATTAACCTAGAAAATTAGTGGAATTCATAAAAAGTCTCAAATTACATTTATTTGATCATTTATAACATCAATTATGTTAACATTTCCTTAAAAGGGTAATTACTGCATCATCGTTGTGTCATAAATAAATTAATTTATTTAAAGTCTAAAAATTATAAATAAAATATAATTATGTAGGAAATATTTTTAGCTTTCTAATGAATATTTATAGTCGAATTTATCTTATGTATAACCCCATATTAAAAATGTTTTAGTTATTAAACTTTGATTTTAACTATTTTAACTATTCATTAAATAAAATAATATTAAATGTCATAATCTAATCCAAGTGGACCTAAATGGTCATATTATATTCATAAGGTTGTTTTTGGTCGAATTACACTTATCCAATAGAATTAGGACATGTGTTAGGGTAATAGTATTATCATATTTACCCTTAGTTACCCTATTTACTATTAACCGTGGTAAAAAAAAAAGTAAAAAGTTACTATTCACCAAAAATTATTTTCATCTCATTGAACCACATTTTAGTCCTTGATAATAACCGTGTGTGTCGGATTTTCGAAATTCCATTCACAGAAGCGATAAAATTACGTTTTATGCAAAATTCAGTTTTTAACCTACCACTTAGTGGTTTCACTATTCATCAAAAATTGAAAGTTTTCAGAAAAATACCAAAATTTCACCCTAGGCTAATTTCAATATTCCGAATCCAAAAATGAAGTCCATTTTGAAAAATAAAATTTATAAAATTTTAAAAAGTGGTTTTTACTATTCATAACGGCTAGTTTTAATAATATTTTAATAGCATATCGTTGTTTAGTGAAACTCGGTATTGCGTACGACGCAAGCTATCGAGGAAGGTCGCGATTGCGTGTAAAGTAAGCCAAACTAGTATGTAGTGAAAGATTCCTTTGATGATATAAAAAAACAAAATATTACTCATAAAAATCTCTGGTGTTACAATGCAGGTCGTTATGTGAACCACCAGTGGACACACAGGCTAGTCAGATAGGGAAACCCTGGCAGCAATCGGATGTGAAAAGGGGAATGAACTTGTAAACCACTTTGCCATAAACTTCTAGATCAGGAGGTATGGTATGGGGGCTCTGAGGCTGGTAGGCGTACGGAGCTAGGAGGAGTACCGCCCGAGGAAATATTGCCTTCGATGGACGAGCCGGGGGCTATCATTATGCAGAGACGCTGAGGGCATAGTATGCATAGTCATACAAAGGTGTCCCTGGGTCGATAACTTTCCACTTCCGATGGCCATGAGTGGTTATGAAGATCCATAATTATCCGGGCCATGGAGTATGATGTATGGAAAGGATGTATCCAAATGTGCAGGGATTATCTCCATCTCGTATCGCCATGTGTCCTGGGTGGGTTGCGACGAAGTCCATTCAGTTTAACTTCATGCAGTGAGGAAAAACTTCATACAGTTTAACATCATGTGGTAAGGACAAAGGTGACCTGACGTGAAAGAAAAAGGGGGTCTGTGCAGTTTAATGTCGTATGGTGGGTACGATTTCTGTGCAGTTTAACGTCATGCGGTAAGGAAGAAGATATACACCTCGTGTAGGTATGGTCCGTACATGGGGGAAGGGGGAATTTTTAACATCATTGTCCGTGCATTTTAACGTCGTGCGGTAAGGATGAGAAGTACACCCCGCGTTGGTCTGGTTCGCACACGGGGGAAAGGGTATCTTTTTTTTTCAAGGGGCTGGGCCAAGAATGGGGATCCTGGCATCGCTACGTATCCTGCGAGGGAAGGAATCAATCCGTACGTAGTTCTCGGGAAAAAGTACACCCTGTGCAGGTTTGGTCCATACATGGGGGAAAGAAGGCATTTTTTTTCTTTTGTTGCTTTTATTAAGGGGGTTGGGCCAAGACTGGGGATCTTGGTGTCTCTGCATATCCTGCGAGGGCAGGAATCAAGCCGTACGTAGTTCTCTAAAATCCGTGCAGTTTAACGTCATGCAGTGAGGATGGAGTCCAAACAGTTTAACGTCATGTGGTTAGGACGATGAGTACACCCCGTGCAGGTCTGGTCCATACACGGGGGAGGGGTATTATTAACTATTCTTCATCTGTGCAGTTTATCATCGTGCGGTAAGGACGAACTCCATGCAGTTTAACGTCTTGTGGCAAGGATGTGAATACACCCCGTGCAAGTCTGGTCCGTACACGGGGGAATGTGATTTATTGTTTTTTTTTCTTTTTTGAGGTGTATGGGCTAGGGTGTGGAATTATAGAGTCACTACGTATCATGCGAGGGCAGAAATCAAGCCTCACGTAGTTCTCTGAAAGACGATACACCCTGTGCAGGTCTGGTCCGTACACAGGGGAAGATGGTGTTTTTAAATCACCTTTTCCGTGCAGTTTAACGTCGTGCATTAAGGACGAACTCCATGCAGTTTAATGTCATGCGGTGAGGACATGAATACTTCTTGGTATCTATGTGAAATAATTCTTCTGGAATCTCGCATTGGTAAGAGTCGTGGTGAATTGCCCATCAATGGAGATTAGGGTATATACTCCATTGGAGTAGACCTTTTGTACAACATATGGTCCTTCCCACTTAGGCTCCAACATTGGAGGCTTCTTTCCAGGTATCATTGGGGTCTAGAGGACCATCACTAATTCTCCTTCCAATAAATACCGGAGGTGGAACTTTTTGTTGAAGGCTCATGCGATCCGGTTCTGTTACACTTCCAGGTGGTGTAGAGTGTGCAGCCGCTTCTCGTCTAGATGTTCCAATTCACCTAGAAGCTTTTCTGACTGCTCATCATCGGATAATCGATCACAGATGGAAACACGAAGTGAGGGAAGTTGGAGTTCAATGGGAAAGACTGCCTCCGTTCCATACACCAATGAGTATGGGGTAGACCGAGTAGCGGTGCAGATTGTGTTTTGATAAGCCCACAATGCATGGAGGAGTTTATCGGGCCATGACTTCTTGTCTTTGTCCACCATTTTATGGAGGATGTTGGACAGGGTCTTGTTGAAAGCTTCTATCTGTCTGTTGGCTGCTTCATGGTAGCGGGATGAGTGGTTAGCCTTGATACCATACTCGTGGTATAGCTTTTCCAACTCAGTAGAGCAGAAATTGGTGTCTTTGTCTGTCAGTATGGTATGAGGGACACAAAATCTGGTGATGATATTGGTCTTCATGAAGCTGACAATATTTCTTGCCCCGACTTCCTTGAGGGGTATGGCTTCTACCCATTTGGAAAAGAAGTCGGTCGCCGTGAGGATATACTTCAGCTGTTTGGACGTGGCGGGAGGATATGGTCCCACGACGTTCATCCCCCAGACGGCTAACGGCCAGGAGTACTTAGATTGATGAAGTAACTTTGGGGGCTGGTGTATGAAGTTGGCATGAATTTGGCATGAGTGGAATTTCACGGTAAAATTCTCGCAGTCTTGTGCCACTGTGGGCTAGTAGTACCCAAGCCTTCGAACCTGATGGGAGAGCTTGGTCCCTGGTTGATGTGCTCCACATGCTCCTACATGTACTTTAGTCATGACGACATCGGTTTCTTCTCCGTCAATGCATCATAGAAGCACTCCATCGAGCCCTCATTTGTAGGGGACCTCTTGCTGACCCGTGCCGCCATATACGACAAAATTGATTGCCCTTATCCATATTTTCTCTCGTTCAACCCTGTCTGAAGGAAGCTCTCCCCGTTGAAGGTAGTTCTTGATGGGTGTCATCCAGTCGGTAGTAGGAGCATATGGCTTGGGTACAGGACTGACTTCGTGGATATCTTCCATCTTATCTTGAACAAACGGAAATACCATTCGACGGTGAGCAATACTGATAACCGTTTCATCCCAGTCTAGGTCGGCTAGGGTTTTCGCCGCGTTGGCTAATGCATCAGCCAGAGCATTCTGGGACCGGGGAATATAAGTCAATGTTGGTTCTGTGGATAAATCGACCATTAACCCTTATACATGGTCAAACAAGGGGATTAGCTCCTCCTTTTTAATAGCATAGTCACCATTGACTTGATTGATGAACAGCTTCGAGTCACCTTTTACCTTAAGGTGTTGTACTTGTTCTTGGAGTGCGAGTTCAAGGCCTGCAATGAGGGCTTGATATTCCGCTTCATTGTTCGTACATCCCTCTGACAGGAGGAATGAATACAGAAAAACTGCCTTTTCTGGGGACACGAGTATTATCCTGAGACCCACTTTGTTGAATATGGGATCCTCCATCCTCTTCCCAGTGGGGCTTTGGGATGCACCATCAAAGTACATTTCCCATGCTGGGAACTCCTATTGAACTAAGAAGATATCTTCATCAGGTAGTTCAGCGTCCAGTACAGTAGTCCCTGTTGAAGGGTGCTCTGCTAATGCCTGGCCCTTGATGTCTTTTTGAGGCACGAACCAGATGTCGAATTGTTGCAGGATGACCTCCCATCGGTATAGGCGTCCAGTTAGCATCGGGTGACTGAGGATGTACTTGAGCGGGTTTCTCCGTGAGGTCAAATGGATCTCATGATGCTGCAAATAATGTCACAGCTTTTAAACCGAAAAGACCAAGGAAAGACATCTCTTCTCGATATTTGAGTATCGAGTCTCAGCATCAATCATGGTTTGAATGAGGTAATAGAGACTATTTTCACTGTCGGCGTCATTCTTCTGTACGAGGAAGGCTCCCAATAACCATTCTAGGGTCATCACATATAGAATGAGAGGCCTTCCTTAGACCGGGGGCATGAGCACCGGTGGTCTTAAGAGGTACTTCTTCAAGTTTTCGAATGCCTCTTGGAAGTCATTCGTCCAATGGTACGTGACCCCCTTCTTCATCATCCTAGTGAAGGGCAAACATTTTTCTACCAGGTTGGCTATGAACCGCCTAATATAGTCTATGTGTCCTTGGAATTCCCTCATCTCAGTGAGATTTTGAGGGGGTGGCAGGCTTAGGATAACCTTCATCTTCTCAGGGTTGACTTCGATGCCGCGATGGCGTACGAGGAAGCCAAGGAATTTCCCTGAGGTAACCCCAAAGGTGCATTGCAAGGGGTTCATCTTCAAGATATGCTGTCAAAGCTTGTTGAAGACGGTCTCAAGGTCCGATAGGTGATCTGAGCGCTGTCTGGACTTGACCACTGGGTCATCCACGTAACATTCAACGAATTTCCCTAGGAATGGCTTAAAGATCCGATGTATGGCACGCTGATACATGGTTCCAGCATTCTTGATACAAAAGGGCATGTCCCTATAATAGAATACCCATTGAGGGGCCCTGAAGGCAGTGGATTCTTCGTCTTCTTAGGCTATCCTAATTTGATTATATCTGGAATAACTGTCCATGAAGGATAAATACTCATACCTGGCCGTCGCATCAATTAACAACTCGATGATTGGAATCGGGAAGTAATATTTCAGACAATGCCGATTAATGTCTCCGAAGTCAATGATGATGCGAATTTTCCCGTTATTTTTCTTTAAGGGGATGATGTTGGCCAACCAAATGGGGTACTGGACCTCCCTGATGAGGCCTGATTTAATGAGCTTATCGACTTCAGACTCTATCTTGGCAGCATGTGAGGGGTGTGTCCTTCTAGTGGCCTGTTTGTAGCCCCGGTGGTCTTCTGGAAGACCCAGGTGATGCATCGCTACCTCGGGATTGAGTCCTGGCATTTCCATGTAATTCCCGGTGAATACATCCAGGTGTTGCCTTAGGAAGGGGGTATATACTTCATGTTCCTCGGGAGACATGGCCGCACTAATAAGAGTGGTCCTCGGGTCTTCCTTGGTACCCAGGTTTATTTCCCTGAGTTCATCCACAGTGGTGGAGATACCTTCCTCAAATACGGGAGGTATATCCTTGAGATCTTCCCCCTCTTCTTCTTTCAAATCCTCATCTTCTTAGTCCGACTAGGAGAGATCTCCTGACACAAGATCTTGGGAGTCCGGAGGCGAGGTGTTGTGGGCTTCCTTGCTCGAGCTTTCGCCCCCTGATTGAGGGTCAGGGGATGTTCCCACATTGTCACACTCGGTTTTTATGGCTGAAGTCATGAGTACATCTGAGTGCATCTCCAAAATTGAACTCCTAACATCCACGTGGTTGATGGGCATGACATAATCTTTTCCAATCCGCCTAAGGGGGTCATGAGGAACCATTTCTAGGCCATTTGGAGCGGGGATCCAGTTGACGCCTTCGACCAAAGGCTTCTTTTTCTTTTGCTCATATAACCCACCGTCGATGTAATGTGACTCAGAGAGCTCGAAAGGGGACTTGTCGGCGTGCAACGTCCCACTTTTTCCATTGACGCAGTACTTGATACACTGGTGGTAGGATGAAGGAACAACCATGTGCTTATGGAGCCACGGCCTTCCCAGCAGGGCATTGAATGCTGTGCTCTTCCGGACCACCAAGAATTCTGTGTAGGCTACCAGGTCACCAAAATGGGTCTTTAGCTTAATCTGTCCCATTGGTTTCTGCTCACTCTTGTTGTAACCCAACAAAGTTGTGGTTGAGGGAAATAGATCGTCCTCACTGTAGCCCAACTTACGGAGTGCCCGTAGGGGAAGGAGGTTAACTCCAGAGCCATTTTCTATAAAGACTTTCTGGATCTCAATATCATTCAGTGTGCGAGACATATATAGTGGTCTGACGTCTCCTTGCAAGATGGAATCTTCATCCTAATCGGTGAAGGAAATCACCTCATTTCATTCAGACGGGCCAGTCTCTGTCCGATAAATCTCAGCGACAGCTACCTCAGCTTGAAATTCCTGAGGGCTGATCAAAGCTTCGATAAGAGCCTTCCTAAGGTCGGCTGACAAACTCAGGGCATCCAGGATTGACAACTTGGCTGGTACTGGTGCCAGCTACTTAAGGATGTCGTATTTTTGCTCCAGCGGTCGACGCTTCTCTGTTGGCGGGAGAATCTTAGCGGGTGCTTTGGGAGATGGAGCATTTGACGAGGAGGGTCCGGCCGCACGGACGGATGTCGATGGTGTTCCCACATTTTGAGTACTTGTCCTGGCCAGTCTGTTTGTGCGCACTAGGCAACCAGAAACTTGCTCCTCCTCTGGTGGGTATCGCAGAACAACAAGTCCAGAGTGGATGCTTGTGTAAGTGGAGGGGCATTCCCTCTCCTGCTGAGTCCGCTGAAGGGATATCCCACGGGTTTCTTCAATATTGATAGTCTGGGTCGGGGTCCAACCGTAGGGCTGGTTTCAGCCGCGGCTGCGCCTCCCCTAGTATCCCCTGCCTCTGTGATTCCTCCTCTCGGCTCCTCATTCAGGAAACTCGGGTTTGTAATCATACCCTTCGTCAGGGAATGATTCCATGAGATGGATGACGTTGATAGAACCAAATATTGGCTCTTCATCCTCTAACAGGTCAACCTGGTTACTTGTCTCTGATGGTGCCGTTTGGTGGGTCGGTGCCCGTGGTTCTAAATTTGAGAGAACGAAATCTTCTAGGGTCGGGACTAACTTTGGCCCCATCGCGGACTGCTCATCTTGTGATTTCTTCCTCCATTGACTCCATCCAGATGACCAGATTGTGGAGGGTTGTGAGGCTGATGTGGTTGGATTTGCGGCTCCAGGGGCTGCTGGTGGCAACACTGGCTACTGTAGTTGAGCTCAGAGTATGCTCTGGGCTCGGTTGATAGTCTTTCGAGTCATCCAGTTGTCAAATTTCTGCCCCTGCTTGCTGGTGACTTTCTGCCACCCCTCCTCTTTGTCGGAGTCAGTGGTAGAGATACATGCCACATGTGCTGGGGGTGGTCCCAGCTCAAATTGTCCGGAATCTACCATCCTCTCTAGGAGGTCTTTGAAGACGAATCACTCTCGGAAATTGTGCCCCAACATCCGATGGTAGGGGCAGTAATCTGGCCTGTCATTGCGGCTGACTTCTTCAGGTCTCCTTGGCTCCGGGAGGCGGAGAAAGTTACAGTTCATGGCGGCAATGAAGTAGCCATGAACTTGATCGTCTCAGAACGAGTGTACTTTTTGTCTTCGCTCCTCAAACTGGTTCCGCTTCGGTCCTCTCTGATCGTCCCGTTTAGGCGGGGGCGACATCTGATATGCAGGGGGCCCTTGACGATTTGGTGGAGGCCTGAGCGGCGGAGTGGGCACAGGGGCCGTCTTGAGTGTGAAAGCGGATGCTTCAGCTCTAGGAGCTATTTTCACCCGAGCCAGCGAGGCTATTCGGGACTTTGAATTAGTCCACTGTAGGGAGTCCTCAATTCTCTGGGAAATATCCGAGAGATGGCAGAATCCAGTGGTGCACTCCACTGGTATGAGTGGTGTTCACAGTTCATATCTAAGATTATCGATGCATATGGATAGAATCTCATCTTGAGGCATTGGCCTATTCAGAGAATAGGTCAGACCTTTCCATATGGCGTTGAAATCTTAGACACTCTCGTTCTCCCTCTTCTTGCAGTTCATAATATCACTGACCGTTGTTTTAGGCAGCGTTGAGCTGAAATAGAATAGGAACTGCGGCTGAATGTCCTCCTATCTCATTATCGATTGGGCCGACAGACTCATATACCAGATGAAGGCGGATCCTTACAAGGTCTGTATGAAGCATCTGAGTTTCACTACTTCTTGATGATCCGGAGTTCCCATCATAGGGTCGCAATAGGATGTGTAGTGCTTCAAATGCTGCTCTAGATCACCTGATCCATTGAAGATGGGGAATACAGGGCTCCCAAAATTGGGTGGAGGTGGTGTGTTGGTCACCCAATCTTGGTAGGGTTTCTGCTCCAGCTGTATCAGAGTGCTTCGACCTTCCATCGCTTCCAATCGAGCTATTAGTACCTCGATGGTATTGGTGAGTCCTTGGTTTACATCCTATTGGGCCCGGTCCTGGGTAGACGTAGCCCGAGGCATTGCCTGAGGATCCGAATTGGCCGGAACCAAGGGTGAATATTCCGTTCAGGTTACCCTCGGAGGGTTCAGGCGTACTTGCTCCGGTTTCCTCCTAAGTGGAAGGAAATCCTGGTATTCATCATCCACGTTTAGGTAGTTGGACGAACCAGGTGCCTCATTGGGCAGGAGCCCTGATCGTGCTTCGTTTTCTGGGGCAAGCCTTAGTCTTTGAGGTGCACTTGCCGGGAGTGCATGACGTGGCTCTTCTTGGGACACACTTTCAATAAGGCAGTTCCTCTGGAGCAGCTCGACGTTAAGCCGCCTCAACTCTTTCATCTCTTCTTCCTGTCGATCGAACCTCTCTTCGAGCGTGAGTGGCTCATTTTTTTGAGAGAGGGGGACGGGTTAAGGGTAACCATTCCTTTATTCTTATCCTTGTTGGAAGCTCGCAGGGTAAGCGGAGGGAGGTTAGCTGAAGGGGAGGCCATATTTAAAGTGGCCCTAGGGTTCCAGGTGTGCACACCTGGGGGTTCATTGTGAGTCATAGCCTGACCGGAACCGTCGTCTCCCGATCCGTCCATATTTGCATTTTCTCCGGTGTCACCCGCAGGGTTATCCTCTATGGAATTGATGAACGCATATGCTGGGGTAGGGGGGACGTCATCTTCTAAATAGAAAGAGGATATCGCGCATCTTCAGTTGGCCTTCCCTTTCATGACCTGGGATTGGCCTCGAACTTCTTGACGAAGGGTGGCACGAAGAGTTCTTTGATGTGACCTTACGATGCGCCTTCCTCTCGGAGGGGATGATGATTCGAATGACGGGATAGGACAGGAACCTCCTATTCTGACTGTCCTCCCTAGATGAGAGAATACCGACTCTCATGGGGGAGGTTGTTATTGAGGGGGTAATAATGCCCCCAGCCCTGAGGGCTGGGGTTGGATCCATTCCCTAGATGTTGAGTCTCTTCCCAGTTTTATTGGTCTTATGGGGGAATTTTTTGTTAGAAATTCCCCTAGCCTTGCAGGCTGGGGTTGACCCTGGATTGCGGCAGTGGATGCAGCTATCACGACCTGCCTGATCTCGCATGCCCCCATCCGGGGGTGAACCTAATCTAGTGCTGAATTCACATGTGGATCAGACCCTTCTAGGGAGACATGTAGAGATCATTGATTGGCATCTCTTAGGCGAGAGGCCTGCTGTATGCTCTCGGTGTTTTAATTCAGGTGTTCTTGGATGGCTTATTCCTGTCGGGCCTGACACTTCTGGGACTTACTCAAGGCCCGAATCTGTTGGGTGTGTTGCCTCTCCTGAACAGGGGGTCCACTCGATTTCCGTCTCGATGTGATGATGTTACACGATACCATGCCGAATGGGTTATTTTGGGTGGGGAGCGAAGTGAAATAAAGAGCTATGTGTTCCCCCATCCCATAATATTGACTCCCGTCGGAGCGTCCTCGATGAGGCGGTGCAGTTCGTGTAGTGCACGAAGGCAAGATGACTCCATATTCTTTTTGCGCCTCTCGGGGCGTTTTTGTCGCGTCAAGGAAAGGGCCTCCAGGTCGATGTGACGCAGGAGGTCCCCTATTGTCTTGAGGTGGTCTACATACCCTTCATAGGTTAGGAAGCTCGATTTTAGCCAGTGAAGGGTCGTCCATATATTATGGCGGATTCTGTGCATGCATTCTTCCGACAACTCCCTGGGTATGTCCTACTCAGAGGTGTTCGTGGGCCAAAACATGACTGGTATATCATTCATGGCCAGTCGTTTCCTCAGGTGTAGCATATTGGCATACTCCCCCGCCAGTGATTCCTCTACCTAGTCATCCCAACTAAGTCTCTCAGTGTAGTCGGAGGCAGTGAGACCAGTAGGTATCGAATTGTCTTGTGGGCGATTCCGAGGTGGTTCAGAAGATGAACGCGGCCCTAGAACGGCTCCTGATCGAAGAAGGGCGTCATTAGCGACAAGCTGAGAATCTGACATGCTCGATCCCATCCTTCTGAGTGCCTCGTCATACAAGGGATTTTAGGTGCTCGATTCGGCAGGAGGAGGACCTTCCTATCAATATAATATGTCATCGCAGGGAGGACCATCACAATGACGGACGTAATGGAGAGGACTACCATTACTTCTTGATGCTTCACTGTATAGAGGAATTTTGTAGTGCACACCCTGGGGAGGACCTCCAAGGCATGTTGTAGCAAGGGGAGGACCTTCTGGCTGTGTGGTGTTGTTACGGGGAGGACCTTCGCAACAACTACCATCATGGTGAGGATGACCATCACGGCTTGGCGTTCGACGTTCATCCTGGGGAGGACCTTCAGGACACACCGTGATAAGGGGAGGAACTTCTTGTTGCTTGGGGCCATTGCGGGGAGGACCTTCGCAATGGCGGCCATGGTGGCGAGGACTACCATCACAACTGCGACAATGGTGAGTACTACCATTACTGCTGCCGCAGGGAGAATATCTGCAGGATACATCCTGGGGAGGGCCTCCAGAATGTACCGCAATGAGGGGAGGGCCTTCTCGTTGCTCAACATCTCTATGGGGAGGACCTCCGTTATCAGGGTGGCGAGGACTACCACCGTGACCTGATGCCTGGCTGTGTGGAGTTCCGTGGCAGTGTAACCCCTGGGGAGGACCTTCAGGGCATGCCACGACAAGGGGAGGACCTTCTTGTCATGATGAGACATCACTACGGGGAGGACCTCTATAGTTGAGACTATGATAGCGAGGACTACCATAATAATCTGTGGTCCCACTACATGGAGAGTGATTGCAGTGTATACCCCGGGGAGGACCTTCAGGGTGGACCGCAGTAGGTGGAGGACCTTATTTTTGCTCAATCTTTTGGTCACGTGGAGGGTTTCTGTGACTCACATCTAGAGATAAGCTCTCATGACCGATCATTATGTGCCCGTGGGGGAGGCCCCCACGGGTGCTCTGGGGAGGACCTTTAGAGCTACTGGTAGCGACATTGCGTGGAGGACCTTCACAACTACTACTTCCACTCCCATAATATGGTAATGGGTAGGTAGGGTTTCGAGCCTTTTATGCATGCTTAGCGACGTCGGAAACCCCAGCTTCCAGCAGAGCGGAGTCATGAACCCGCTCTTTATTTTCCGGCTGCCTTTGGTGCGTTCGGGGCACTCTTTTGCGGGCAGCGGAGACCGTCTGTTGTTGACAACGGCCTTCACCTTTGGGTCCCTATCTAATTGGGTCCCGTGATGTTGTCGGGATATTCTGACAAACATATTGACTTTTAGTAGGGATATATGCCTGCTCTGGATCATCCACCATGATGGATGGGTGTCCCCCAGTTGGAACGAGTGAAGCTGATCGATCCGGTTGCCCTTGCGTCGCGGAATATTACTGGCGAACCTCCTGGGCTAAAGCAGGGTTTCATATCTACTCTGAGGTGGCTATCTCGTCTCTTATATGAGTCGCCTAAATTGGGTAGATAGGATCACGGGCTCGAGTCCTTGCTGTTTCCGCCGATGAAATTACATTCTGGAAAGTCTGCAAGATATCATCTAGGATCGATACCTACTCCTCCATCATTACCAGGATATGTAAAGAGACATATTTGGCTGGAATGGGTATGAAGGACCATTCTGGTATCAGAGTAGGAATATCCTACTCCGGTCCTCTAGTGGTCAGTGGGTACTGACAATTCTCCTATGTCTAGGCAGGGGAACGAGTCTACCCCTGTACCGGGAAACGCCAGTTTCTCTCTCTATTTGCTGCCACATCAGGGTGGCAGACTTTACTTGCATCCGTAGGGAGCTGAACCTGCATATATTGGTTTCCCACCGTATCGAGTAGGTGGCCTTTGTTGGCGGGGAGACGTTCCCGCCTACGATTTGCTACCACATCCGGGTGGCGGGATTTTTTGATCGCTACCATATCAGGATGTCGGGCATCTGAAGAAACTTCCAGGAGCTGTTCCTACGTGTGCCGAGTCGCCACCACGTCAAGATGGTGTGCTTCATGACCCTGGGCAGGGAGAGGTGCCTTCTTGGTAAGTGTCGTCCTGCGTGAGCGACATGCTTGATGGAGCTCGGTGGGGATGCGCGCCGGCTCTTACGACGTCGCCATATCTGGATGGCCGACTTGGGAGGAACGAACAGGTGTGGGAGCCTGTTCGTGGTACGTCTCCATGGCTGGGCAACAAATCTCCTCCTCAAGGACTAGGGTGATGACCGGTCCCCGATTGTACGTATGACGCCCTTGTCGGGCGGTCCGAGGGGCCGGAGCTCGGTGAGCGTGGGCCTGAATCCTCGGGGATACATCCTCCTCAGCGCGAGGATGTTGAGTCGCAGCGTGACCGCGATGATGCCTTTCGGAAGGGGCCTGAGAGTTGAACCCCTGTTCGACAGAGATGAAGTCCTCAACGTCGACCTCATATGCCTCCCTAAGATAGGGGAGGTACGCATTGTCCCGTTCTGGGGATAGACTCCCAAAATGGTTAGAGACAGCGAAAGGTTCTGTCTGGGTCTACCTTTTCGGTCGTTGTTGGGTAGGCGACCGACGAATCTTGACAGATTATAGGGTGTACATGGCTACCTCCACCGTTGGGAGAGTACCATTCACGTGGTACTCTCAGATCAGCGCGTCCGAAACCCAGCGTTGAAGATGCTGGGTGGGTGACGGGGTCCTCCGTTGTTGAGGAAGTCTCGTCCTTGCATAGTTGGAAGTGCGCAGTTGTGAGTTCCTTTGAGATTCCATTGGATCGAAGGGAGTTCTGAAAGTAGTGCCTGTAAAAAAATTTAGAAAATACAACCAGAAAACCCATCAAAGAATCATCTCATAATCCCATGCATAATTAAAGACCTTGAATGGACCTCCATTAGAGCATAGGGGGGACATGGTGGTATTAAGTTTAATTCGTCATGTTTGGTTAAAGATTCACGTCGTGTTCAACATTTTTTGTTTCGTTCTGGTTTTCAGCCATGAAACGCCCAACGGCTCCATATCCAATGATTGATGGACCTGCTTTCCAAAAGCAGGCATTAACCAGATGGTTTGACCAGCGAACCTTAAGAACTCACATTGGTCGAGAGGATGAGAAGTCGGGATCATCACACCCTTTGGGGGGGGGGAATTATTGCATGTTCCGGGACTCTCTTATAGATTTAAGACATATTCATATATTCGAGAATCTTTGGTTTATACCCAAACATAGTATCCACAGATTTAACCTTGGTGGGAAACGGCCAACTGGACGCAGGGTTTCAGAATCATTTATGCCCGAGGTTTACCATCCCTCGTTGGATTACAGACCCTGAAGGGTTGGAACTCGCTTGAGGCGGCACCGGGAGTGGCACGGTGAACCGATGTGGAGATGATCAGATCGATCGGTTGTTGGGCTTGAACTTCAGGGAGGCTTCCTATGTACCCTACTTAGGAAGAAGGGATCAAAGTCCCTGTAGTTCGGATATATAGTTTAACATCATGCTGGACGAGGGTGGAACTTGACGTGAAGAAACGACCGAGTGGTGGGCTGGAACCTCATGGAGGCTTCCTACGTAACATGCTTTGGCATGGATCAAAGTACCCGTAGTTCGCTTAGGTGTTAGGGGACCGACGTGAAGAGAGACCAAGTGGTTCGATGGGTGGTGGGATTGAACCTCATGGAGGCTTCCTACGTACCCTGTATAGGAGGCATGGATCAAAGTCCATGTAGTTCTCATATAGATTGGGGCTTGCGCTCTAGGGCAGCCCAGAATGATGGATTGGGGATTACACTCTAAGGAGGACCATAAGAGGATGTCATGGTCGATGCTTACTCTAAGCCCACGTGAGTCATGCTCAGTGTGAGAAACAAGAGACAGCCGGGACCAGAGGATCACGTCACGAAAGGTGCATCCGTGAGAAGCGGAGTGGGGCTTACGCATGAGGGAGGCCCATGGTGATGAATTGGTGCTTACACTCTGAGGAGGCCCAGGAGGACGGGGCTTACTCTGAGATGGATGCCCGGGGCGACAAATCCCAGCGGGAGAGGGAAAGGGGGTGCTCCTATGCTTATATCCTCTCTTGCAGTGCACGAGGGATTCCTTCTGATGGCTATTTTACCATCTTCGAGGAACCCTCAACAAGTGTAAGGGCAAAAAGGGGATTCCCGAGCTCTGACTCCTCATTACCGTGGGAATGTGAACCCAGGAATGCTTCAGAAATCTGCTCAAGGGTCGGGGAAACCCCTTTGCCTCTGTTTACCGTGGGTATGTGAACTCAAAATGGCGCGCTGATGCGCCCGAAAGTTACACCATGCAGATCCGTTGGCTCTGGTGGAGGCCTCGTCTCAGGGACGATGAATAGGACAATGAGGGGGTCACGGAGGACTTGGATGGATCAGAAGGATTTTACCTAGCTTAGGAAATGAGAACACCGATGTATTTGGCGAGACACCGAGAGGTATGGGTGGTGGCTCCCTTCGCATGGGGAAGTGCCACGCAGCTAGAGAAGTTGTTCACGAACCAGGGTGGTCCGCAGACTGATTGGTGTCCCGCGAACCAGGGTGGTTCACAGCTTCAGGTTCAATCCACGAACCAGGGTGGTTCGTGGCTTCTGGTTCAATCCGCAAACTAGGGTGGTTCGTGGTGGGTTCCAAGTAGGCAACGACGGCCAATGGCGGTGCCGATCGAAGGCTCATCGGTCGGGGCTTCGCCCGCATAGGAGAGTGCTACGTGGTACGACAGATGGGAAAATAGGCATAAACACCCTATTCCGTGGGGAAGTCATCCGCAGAGGGGGTATAGTTCATGGTTCTCTTTTTTTGTTGTTATTTTAGGTTTGTGGTTCACCAAATTATTATGCATTTTCTAGTTCCTTATTAATTCATATACCTGCTGTGGTTCACGGATGGGAATTTTGCTGTTTGAGAAATCCGAAGGATTCCTTCAACCGATCTCCTTCCGAATCTCTAATCCCTCCAAATCTAATTCCAGTTCCCCGATCACATTTCCCTTTTCCCCCTTGGTCTCCTTTTATAGAGTTGGGAAAGGAATGTATTTGTGGCCACGCGACACCTTTTGCGGAGTCCCATAACCAAATACTCGATTCACATCTCACTTGGTCAATCCGCGATTCGCGATGGGTATTGAACGCTCCCCCCCCCCGCGAGGCGAACTCAGGGAGTGCTCCGCAGCTGCGGAGGGTTCCGCCTCTATTCCACGAATGACAGCAGGTGCGGCTTGAACCTGTCAACGCGGTCTGCAGTTGGGTGGTTTGTGATGGTGAACCAGACTGGCGCCCATCCTGCCTCGTGACCGCAGAGGCTCTACGCCTCCATTTCATGAATGACAATGGTTCGCAGAGGGGGTGCCTCGCGGTGCCTAGCCACATTGCGTTTCCATGGGACCGGTTCTTAGACCGATCCTTTCTTTGATCATTTTCCCCAATTCTTTGTGGGATTTGGGTAAAATTTCCTTTGCGTATTTTTCAGGACCCTACAGTGTATTTTAAGGTTTTAGCGTTTTTAATGTTTTCAGGAATTTTTATTATTTTTAGGGGTTTTTATGGTTTTTAGTGCTTTTAGTGTTTTCAGGGGCTTCATGGGGTTTTGGAGTTTTAGGGGTTTTAATGATTTTTTTGTGTTTTTTGTGTTTTTTTCATTTTTTATGTTTTTAGGGGTTATTATTTTTTTAGGTTTTTATGGATTTTTATGGTTATTCAATGTTTTTATGGTTTTTACATTTTTTTGTGATTCTATGAATTTTTTCAATTTTTAAAGATTTTATGGTTTTTATTATATTGATATGTTTTAAGTTAATTTTAAATTTTTAGGTATTTATAGGGATTCTTTTTTGTTTTTTGGGTTTTTATCATCTTTTTAGGGGTTTTAGCATTTTTAGGTTATTAAAGGTTTTAATGTTTTTAGGTTTGTAAGTTTTTCTTAGGGGTTTTAAGTGTTTTTAGGGTTTTCTAAATTTTTAGAGTTTTTGAGAATTTTTTAGGATTTTGATGGTTTTTAGGGGTTTGAGGATTTTTTTTGGTTTTATAGTTTTTAGGGTTATTAGGGTTTTTATGTTGTTTTTTTGTTTTTCAGGTTTTTTTTGTGTTTTTTGGAAATTTTATTTTATTTTTAATGTTTTTATGGGTTTAATGGGGTTTTATAGTTTTTAGTGGTATTTTGATTTGATGGGATTTTAGGGTTTTTTTTTTGTTTTTAGGTGTTTTATGGGTATTAGGAGTTTTTTTCTTTTAGGGTTTTTAGTTTTTTAAGATTTTTTTGGTTTTTAGATTTTTAAGTGATTTTAGGTATTTATTTTTTTTCTTAGTGGTTTTCAAGGGTCTTATGGGTTTTTACATTTTTAGTTATTTTTAGTGGGTTTTATGATTTTTATGTTTTTTGTGTTTTTAGGTATTTTGAGTGTATTATGGTTTTTAGAGTTTTCAATGTGTTTTGTGTTTTCAATGTTTTTTGGGTCTTTGAGGGGGTTTTTCTTTTTTGTGTTTTTAAGTTTTTTATAGTTTTTAACATTTTTAGGGGTTTAAAGGGTTTTTTATAGTTTTTAGTGGTTTTAGGATTTTATGGGTTTTTATGGTTTTTAGGGGTTTTTTGGTTTTTTGGAGGGTTTTAGGGTTTTTCGAAATTTTTAGGTTTTTTGGGGGGTATTTTTGTTTTGATGTTTTAAGGATTTCTTTGGGTTTTTAGGTGTTTTTACATTTTTAGAGATTTTAGTGATTTTTTTAGGATTTTTATGGTTTTTTTAGTGTTTTAGGGATTTTTAGGGTTTTTAGGGGTTTTAGGGTTTTTATAATTTTTTAAGGTTTTAGGGGTTTTAAGTGTTTTTAGATTTTTAGGTTTTTTTTTTACATATTTTCAATGTTTTTACGGTATTTAACTTTTTTAAGAATTTTTAGGGTATTTTTAGGATTTTAATTTTTTTTAGGGGTTTAAGGGAATTTGAGGGTTTTAGGGGTTTTATGGGTTTTATGGTTTTTTTGGTATTTATTGGTTTTTTGATATAATTAGTGTTCTTAAAGTTTTCAGAATCTTTTTAACATTTTTTTAGGTTTAAAGGAATGTTATAGTTTTAGTGTTTTTAATGTTTTTATGGTTTTTAGGGTTTTTATGGTTTTAAGGGTATTTATAGATTTCAAGGTCTTTTAGGGTTTTAGAGTATTTAATGTTTTAGGTTTTTTATGTGTTTTATGTGTTTTTAGGTTTTTAAGGTTTTATTAGGGATTTTCAAGGTTTTAATGACTTTATGTTTTTAGGAATTTTGAGTGATTTTAAAATTTATTTTGTTTTTAGGCTTTCTAGGGATTTTGAGGGTTTTTTCAGGCTTTTAGGCTTTTAGGGTTTTATGGTTCTTTTATGAGTTTTTATGCATCTTAAGTGTTTTTAGGTTTTCAAGGTTTTCTTAGTAGTTTTAAGTGATATTTTTTTAAATTTTCGGGAATTTTATGGTGTTTTTGGATTTTTATGGTTCTTAAGGTTTTTATGGATTTTTAGAGTTTTTAGATGTTTTATGGATTTTTTTTGTTTTAGGTGCTTTTTGAGTTTTTATGGTTTTAAGGGTATTTGTAGTTTTTTAATGTTTTTATGTATTTAATGGGCATTTTGAGTTTTTAGTGGGTTTTTAGAGCTTTTATATTGTTTTTTTGGTTATTTAATGTTTTTAAGAGTTTTATTGTTTTTAGGGTTTTTAGGGGATTTTTCTTTTTTTATGTTTCTTGAGGTATTAAATTATTTTATGGTCTCAATTTTTTCTTATATTTTTTTCATTTTTAGAGATTTTAAGGGGATTTTTTAGTTTTTTTTATTTTTACGGTTTCTAAAGATTTTGAGGGTTTTGTGGATTTTTTAGGATTTTTATGTTTTTTTGGTTTTATGTTTCTTTAGTGTTTTTTGGTTTTTAAGATTTGTTAGAGTTTTTTCAAATTTTTAGGGTTTTAATGGTTTTTTAAATTTTTATTGGTTTATTATCATTTTTATGGGTTTCTAGGGTTTTTATGGTTTTTGGGGTTCTTTTTGGGTTTTTAGGGGGTTTAGAGTTTTCCTTGTCTTTTTAGGGTTTTAGGGTTTTTATTTTTGTTATGATTTTATGTATTTTTAGATATTTTAGTAAATTTAATGATTTTATGGTTTTTAGGGATTGAACAGTTTTTTGGGATTTTAGGGGTTTTAAGTGTTTTTAGGTTCTGATGTTTTCTTAGGGATATTTGGGGTTTCTATATATTTAAGGCATTTTTGTTCTTTTTTAGTATTTTTATTGGTTTTTTTGGTTTTCATGGATTTTGAGGGGTTTCAATGTTTTTATTGTTTTTATAGTTTTTATGGTTATTTATGGTTTTTATGGGTTTTAGGTTTTTAGGGTTTTAAAGGTTTTTTAGAGGTCTTAAACATTTATAGGGGTTTATAGGGTTTGTATTATTATTTAGTTGTTTTGGGGTTTTTTTGGTTTTTAGTGTTTTTTATTATTTTAGAGGGTTTAATAGTTATTAGGGGTTTTTAAGATTTTAGAGCCCTTTAGAGTTGTTTAGGGTTTTTAGAATTTTAGTGGTTTTATCATTTTTTTTTGTTTTTATTGGTTTTATGTGCTTTTAGATTTTATGGGTTTTCAGGGATTTTTAACTTTTTAGGGATTTTTTGGATTTTTACGGGTTCTAGTTTTTTAGAGATTTTAAGGGTTTTGAGGGTTTTAGAGTTTTTAACATTTTTATGTTTTTTGGGGTTTTAATTGTTTTTGGTTTTTATGGTTTTGTAAGGGATTTCCATGGTTTTTATGGCTTTTTAGGTTTTTAAGGATTTGTAGGGATTTTTTTTTTATTTTTATGGGGTTTTAATATTTTAAGGGTTTTCAAGGTTCTTATTGGTTTCTTTGAGATTTTTATGGTTTTATTTTGAATTTTTAATGGGTTTTATTGTTTTAATAGTTTTTTACAAAATTTGGTGGTTTAAAGGGCTTTTAGAGTTCTTAGTGGTTGTTAGGTTTTTATGGGTTTTTAGCATTTTTACTATTTTTAGGGGTATTATGGTTTTTAGGGGGTTTTTTGGTTTTAGGACCCTTTTAGTGCAAGGAAGATGAAAGGGTCGGGCTATTCCCCCCCCCCCCCAAATTTATTAAAAAGAAAAAAGAGACAACTCAGACAAGGAAGGGGAGGGGTCAATCGACCCACACCCAAAAACCCTTAACGACCCAAGACAAAAGACCCAAAAAAATCAAGAACAAAAAAAACACACACAAAACAAAGCATCCAGCACCATCATCCAGTATCAACCAGCATCCAGAAGCTCCCAGCTAACCAGAAACTAGCATCCAAACTCAAACAGTAATCCACGTCCAGCAGCAGCACAACCCTAAACCACAACTTCAGCACCTCCCATCCAAGCAGCAACCAGCATCCAGAACCGCGATCATCCAACATCACAGAACCACCATCATCCAACATCACATAACCACCAACATCAAAATCACAAGCCTCATCATCACCACCATTAAACAGTTCACCACCGAGCAGCAACCAACATCCAATCACACAAAGCAGCGACCAACATCCAATCTCACATGATCCAACATCCAACACCTCCTCACCAAGGAGATCCACCATACGAAGCACCACCATCCAGCATTCGTCAGCAACCAGAAGCTCACAACAAAATGAGAACCAGCTTCCCAACTCACAAAGTCCAGCATTCAACACCTTCCCGATAAGAATATCAACCTCCAGTAGCATAGAACCATCAGCACACCTATGTCCATAACCCAACCATAGCACCCAAAACAACATCCAGTGCCACTCGACAGAACTAAATTCCAGCATCCACAATAAAAAACTTGCATCGAAACACCAGCACTCACCCGTGATGCCAAACCACAACACTCCAAAACCCATTTCCAAACCCTCACCCAGATAGTCTAGCAACAGCTCACATTCAAACCAGCCACAGCTCATGAAATCACAATACAACGAAGCATCCAAACTGCACAAATTGGGTTTTTGGCGTTTTAATGTTTATTAAGATCTTAAGTGTTTTTAAGTTTTTAAATGTTTATTAGAGGATTTTAAGGTTTTGGTTATCTTCAGCTTTTTAGGGATTTTTAGCAATTTTTTAGGTTTTTTAGGATTTTTGAGGGGTTTAGGGATTTTGAAGGATTTTATGGATTTTTCTGTTTTTAGGGATTTTTTTAGTTTTGTAGGGTTTTATGGATTTTTAGAGTTTTAATGTTTTTAGGTGTTTAAAGGGTTTATAGAGTTTTTAGTGGGTTTTTAGGTTTTGATGGGTTTTTTTGGTTTTTTATGTTTCTAGGGGTTTTTGTGTTTCAAGGGGTTTTTTTATGGTTTGTATGGTTTTTAGTGTTTGAGCATTTTTTTAGGATTTTGGGGGTTTAAGGTATTCATTGGGGTATATAGGGGCTTTAGGGTTTTTTTATGTTTTTATGGATTTTTATAATTTTTAAGGATTTTTATGGTTTCTAGGGTTTTTAGGGATTTTTGGGGTTTTAAGAGTTTTATTGTTTTTTGGGGGGGTTTAGAATCTTTTTGGGTATTTAGGGTTTTTCTGGTTTTTAGTGTTTTTTAAAAAATTTTGGGGTATAATATTTTTATAACCATGATTGTTTTTCAGGGATTTTTTTTGGTTTTTAGGGTTTTTGATGATTTATATGGGTATTAATGGTCTTAGGGATGTTTAGGAATTTTAGGATCAATTTAGGGTTTTTAGGGAATCATTATTTTTTTTAGAGTTTTTGAGGTTTTTAGATTTTTGTAACTCTTTTAGGGGTTTAAAGATGTTTTACAGTTTTAGTGGTTTTTAGGGGTTTTAATATTTTTAGGGGTTTTATGGTTTTTATGGTTTTTTGGATATTTAGAATTTTTAGGTTTATAGGGATTTAAATTGTTTTTTGGTTTTTAAGGTTTTATTAGGGGTTTTTAGTGTTTTTATGGTTTTTTAATTTTCAGGGATTTTAAGGGTTTTTAGGAATTCTATGGGTTTTCTAGGGTTTTAAGAGATTTTTAGGATTTTTAGGGATTTTATTGTTTTTATGGGTTTTTAGGGGTTTTTTAGTTTCTTAGGGGGGTTTAATGGCTTTTAGCATTTTTAATGTTTTTTAGTGTTTTTAACATTTTTTAGTTTTTATGGGTTTTAAGTGTTTTTAGGATTTAAGTATTTCTTAGGGGTTCACATGGTTTTTATGATTTTTACATATTTATGGATATTTATGGATTTGTTATTTTTTAAGGGTTTTTAGGGTTTTTAGTTTTTTTGGGGGGGAGGGGTTGAGATTTTTGGTTTTTAGAGTTTTTTTGATTTTTTTACAGTTTTTAAGGTTTTGGAGTTTTTAACTCATTTATGGGTTTAATGGGGTTTTAGTGTTTTTAGTTTTTTTAGGGTCTTTATAGTTTTTTTATTTTTAAGGATTTTAATGTTTTTTAGGTTTTTAGGATATTTTAGGGTTTTTAGGGTTCTTAGAGGTTTTTGGGGGTTTTCTATTTTTTTTTGTTTTAAATATTTTCTTAGGGATTTTCAGGGGTTTTAGAGTATTGTATTTTTATAGGAATTTTTAAGGATTTTACAGGCTTTTAATTTTTAATATTTTTAGGTATTTGGGGGGAGTTTTGTGTTTTTTTTTTGTTTTTTTAGTGTCTTTAAAAATTTTATGTTTTTATGGGTCATATGTTTTATAACGTTTGTATGGTGTTCTTATGGATTTTCATGGGTTTTCGAGTTTTCTACATTTTTTTGGGATTTTAGGGATATTCTTGAATTTTTATGGTTTTTGTTTGTATTTTTATGGGTTTTGAAGGATTTTTAGGTTTTTAGGGTTTTTAGTGTTATTATGCTTTTTTGGGATTTTAGGATTTATTTAGTTTTTATGGGTTTTAAGTTTCTTTGGTGTTTTTATTGTTTTTAGGGGTTTAAAGGGTGTTTACATTTTTAGGGGGGTTAAGGTGTTTATCAGTTGTTTAGGTTTTTAGGGGGTTTTATGATTTTTAGTGAATTTTAGGTCTTTTAGGTGTTTAAAGAGTTTTTAGGTTTTAAATTTTTTATTAGGGGTCTTTTTGGGATTTTATGATTTTTTAGGTATTTTAGGTATTTTTATGATTTTTATTGGATTTTAGGATTTCTACGGATTTTGAGGATTTAAAGGGTTATTAGGATATTTAGTGTTTTTCAGGTTTTTTGGGGGTTTAAGTGTTTTTAGGTTTTTAATGATTTCTTAGGGATTTTTTAGTTTTTTAGTATTTTTAGATTTTTAGGTATATTAGGTATTTTTTACTATTTCTATACTTTTTATGGTTTTAGGTATTTTGAGCAATTTTAGGGGTTTATGGGGTTTTATGTTTTTGATGAGTTTTATTTTTATTTTTAGGGGTTTTAAGGTTATTTTGTGTTTTTTAACGGTTTTATGTATTTAAAGGTTTTTTAGATTTTTTAATGATTTTTAGGATTTTTAGGTTTTTTAGGTTTTTAGGTTTATAGGGGTTTTAATGGGTTTTAGGTGTTTTATACCATTTTAGGGTTTTAGTTTTTTTTGTTTTTTGGGAAAAGAAGATGCGAGGGTTGGGGTATTCCCAGCCCCCCCAAATTTATTAGAAAGAAAAGAAGAGGGACATCAGACAAGGGAGGGGAGGGGTCAAATGACCCACACCCAAAAACCCTTTACAACCAAAGACACAAAAGACCCCAAAAAAAGAAAAATCAAAAAAGAAAAAACACACAAAGACAATCAGCCACCACCATCATCCAGCAATAACCAACATCGAGCAGCTCACAGGAAACCAATGACCAGTATCCAAACTCACAAAAACCAGCATCCAGCACCAGCAATAACAATCACATTCAAACCGATCAGCCTATAACAATTCACATCTAGCAACCGGTTTCTGGTAACTCAAACTCCAGCATCCATCACCACCTAAACAACCATCTTACATCATACCAAAGCTCACCATACAGCAACCACCAGTCCAGCCACAAAAATCATCCAGCACCATCGTTTCATCCATCCAACATTTCCTTCAATGACTCATGAACAAGCATCAACAGAACGCCTACTTCCATTATCATCACACACCAAAATCCAAAGTAGCATAAACAAAATCGAAAAAACCTGAACCACATCAACCATAAATTCAAATAGAGTATCTCAAACCATATGAAGATCCACACTAGAGAACTAGTTCACCAGCCAAGAAAACTGTAATAGCAGATCAATCATACACCCACAAATCGGTAGTGCACTGAAACCATGAGCCACCAGAAAACTAGGAGAAGAAAAAAACCACAGGAACAGACCCGCACCAAAGAAAACATACCATATTTTCCGAAGAATCTGAAGAGCACCTGCTTCCGTGAGTCTGATAAACACCACTAAAGCCCATCACCACTAACTAGAACACCAAAATCTGACCCACTCATCCCTGGATCTGAATCAGTGCACATCAAAGACTCTAGACCTAAGTGGTTCCACCACGGATCTGCAACGCCACGCGCAACTGAGGGAAACACCACAACCAGATCCAGCTCCATGAAAAGCGCGGAGAACGGATCTTGTCCACTCTACCATGGATCTGCAACACCGAGCAAAGGGGAGACCAACCCCCCCGTATCCTCCAAAGAACTACAACTTCGCATGCCGGAGGGTCCAGAGTTCCCCAAAAAACTAGTTACACACTGGGAATTCTGAATCCGACCACCTCCTCCATGGATCTCCCAATGGAATGTCCGGTCCACCCCAAAAAATCTCCACAATGCCAAAAGACAAAAATTCCAGAACTGGATTGCTCAAAATTGGATGAATCCTTCATCCGAAGCTACTTCCAGAGAGGACCTATGAGGGCACCATTGATCCATAGAAAACTCACCTCGAGAGGAGAGTTATTTACTCTTTAGAGTTATTTAATTTTTTGGGGGCATAATGGGTTTTTATAGTTTTTTTTGTTTTAGGGTGTTTAAGTATTTCATGGTTTAATGGTTTTTATGGGGATTTATGAGTTTTAGGGTCTTTTTAAGGTTTTTTCCTTTTTTAGGTTTTTAGGGTTTTTTTGTGTTTTTAGGTTTTTAAGGTTTTCTTAATATTTTTAGGGTTTTTTTCTCTTTTTTACATTTTTCATATTTTAATGGATTTTTAGTATTTTTATAGATATATTTTTTTATAGATTTTGAGGGTTTTCATATTTTTTTTAGGATTTTATGTTTTTTTGGTTTTATGGGTTTTAGGATGTTTTAGGATTTTTAGTGCCTTTTTATGTTTTTAGGGTTTTTAGGATTTTTTAGTGTTTTTAGGTTCTTAAGGTTTCCTTAGTGTTTTCTAGGGTTTTTTGAGTTTTTAGGTATTTAATAATTATTAAGGTTTTTTAAGATTTTTTTGGTTTGTCAGTATTTTAATTTATTTTTTGAGTTTTTTAGGGTTTTTATCATTTTTTATGGTTTTAGTGGTTTTTGGTTCTTTAGGTTTTATGGATTTATTAGGGGGTTTCAAGGGTTTTATAGTTTTTAATGTTTTTAGGTATTTATAAGGATTTTTTGGATTTTTATGTCTTTTAGGGTTTAAGGGATTTTATGTTTTTTTGGTTTTTTAGAGTTTTTATTTTTTTTCAATTTTTTGGGTATTTTATGAGTTTTTAGGATTTTTATGTTTTTTTAGAGTTCTTAACATTTTTAGTGGTTTAAAGGTTTTTCATAATTTTTACTATTTTTTAAGGTTTTGTGGTTCTTATGTTTTTAAGGTTTTAGGGGTTATATGGCCTTTAGGGGTTTAGTCTTTTTAAGGGGGGTTCTTACATTTTTTTTCTTGTTTTTAGGGGTTTTAAATGTTTTATATATTTATTATTTTCTTCAGGTTTTCAAGATTTTTATAAATTTCTTTACATTTTAGGGATTTTATTGGGATTATTAAGCTTTTTATTGTTTTTAGGGTTTTTAGATATTTTGATGGCTTATAGGGTTTTTTAGAGTTTTTAGGGGTTTTAAGGTTCTTTGGGGTTTTATGATTTTTAGAGAGTTTAGGGTTTTAAAGGTTTTTTAGAGTTTGTTAACATTTTATGGGTTTAATTTGTTTTTATAGTTTTTAGTGGTTTGTTGGGGTTTTATGGGGTTTAAGGTAATTTTAAGGTTTTTAGGGGCTTTTACAGTTTTAAGGGTTTTAGGGATTTTATTTTCTGTTTGGGATTTCTTGGGGTTTCAATGTTTTTAGGTATTTTTGGGTTTTTAGTGATTTTAGGTTTTTAAGGTTTTCTTAGGGGATTTATGTGTTTTTAGGATTTAAAATGTTTTTACAGATTTCAGGTCTTTTTTAGGATTTTTGTAGTTTTTTGGGAATTTGAGGGATTTTTTTATGTTTTTAGATAATTTTATTGTTTTAGGATTTTTAGTGTATTTTTAGGGTTTTATAATTATTTACCATTTTAGGGATTTTTAGGGTTTTTTTATGGTTTTTATAACTTTTAGGTTTTCTGGGGATTTTATGGTTTTAGGGGGGGGGTTGGGTTTTTAGTGCCTTTTTTGGGTTTTTTTTGGTTTTTATCATTTTCTAGGTTTTTAGGGGTTTTTAGTGTTTGTAGTTTATTATTGTTTTCTTATTGTTATTCATGTTTTTAGGGTATTTTAATTTTTTTTGGATTTTAATACTTTTTTTATGATTTTTATGGATTTATTGTTTTTAGTGAATTTGGCGATTTTTAGGTTTTTTTACCTTTTTAGGGATTTATAGTGTTTTTTTATTTTTTGGATTTTTATTCTCTCTTTAGGGTTTTTAAATTATTTTTAGGTTCATTGGGGTTTTAATATATTTAGTTTTTAAGGTTTTATAAGGGGTTTTAAGTGTTTTTGGGTTTGTTAAATTTTATAATTTGTTTTGTATTTTTTAGGATTTTGATGGTTTTTAGGGGTTTTAGGGATTTTTAGGGTTTTAATGTTTTTCTTGGATTTTTTTTTGAGTTTTTTTGTTGATTTTAATGTTTTTTTAATATTTTAATGTTTTTATGGGTTAAATGTTTTTAGAGTTTTTAGTGGTTTTTATGGTTATATGGGTTTTTAGGTGTTTTTATTTTTTTAGGTGTTTTATGGGCACTAGGAGTTTTTCTCAATTTTAGGGTTTTTAGGGATTTTAGCATTTTTTTGGTTTTCATATATTTAATTGTTTTTAATTTTTTATGTTTTTCTAAGGGTTTTCAAAGGTTTTATGGTTTTTTACATTTTTATTTATTTTTTGGGGTTTTTAGGATTTTTCTGATTTTTTGGGTTTTTATGGATTTTGAGTGTATTAGGTTTTTATTGTTTTTATGGGTTTTGGGTATTTGGGGTTTTTTTTGTGTTTTTAGGTTTTTTTATAGTTTTTAACATTTTTAGGAGCTTAAATATTTGTTATAGTTTTTTGTGGTTTTAATATTTTATGTGTTTTTATGGTTTTAGTGGTTTTTTGGGTTTGGGGGGGGGGGGTTAGGGGTTTTAGGGCCATTTTAGGGGGTTTTTGGGTTTTTATATTTTAAGGAGTTCATAGGGTTTTTTGGTTTTTTTGGGTGTTTACAATTTTAGGGATTTTTAGGATTTTTATGGTTTTTAGTCTTTTATGGATTTTTTTGGGTTTTAAGGGTTTTAGTGTTTTTAATGTTTTTAGGGGTTTTAAGTGTTTTTTCATTTTAATGTTTTCTTAGATACTTTCATAGTTTTTAGGATATTTAACTTTTTTATGAATTTTTAGAGATTTTTTAGGATTTTTATGGTTTTTTTTGTTTTAGGGATTTTGAGGGTTTTAGGGTTTGTATAGGTTTTATGGTTTTTTTGGGTTTTATGGAGTTTTTGAGTAATTTAGCGAGTTTATGTTTTTTTAGAGTTTTTTTAAATTATATAGGTTTAAAGGATTTTTAGTGTTTTAGTGTTTTTAATGATTTTATGGGTTTTTAGGTTTTTATGTTTTTTAGGGATTTTTATAATTTTTAATGGTTTTGAGGAATTTCAAGGTATTTTTATGGTTTTTAGTGTATTTATAATTTTCAAGTTTTTATGGGTATTAAGTGTCTTTAGGTTTTTAAGATTTTCTTAGGAATTTTAAAGGTTTTTTTGGTTTTACATTTTTTTGGTATTTTGAGGGTTTTTTAATCTTTTAGGTTTTTAAGGTTTTTGGTGTTTTTTTGCGGTTTTAGGTGTATTACCTGTTTTTTGGTTTTTAGGTTTTATTAGGGGTTTTAAGGATTTTTGGGTTTTTATGTTTTTGGTGATTTTAATTGATTTTTTTATTTTTATGTTCTTAGGGTTTTTATGTATTTTTAGGTGGTTTAGGGGTTTTAGGTGTTTTTTGGATTCTTGTGTTTTAGTGTTTTTTTGAGTTCCTTATGGTTTTAAGGTTTTTAGAGTTTTTTAATGATTTTATGGTTTTAATGGGGTTTTAGAGTTTTTAGTGGGTTTTAAGTTTTTATGGGTTTTTGGGGGGTTTTAAGGTTTTTAGGATTTTTATGGTTTTTAGGTTTTTAAGGGTTTTTGTTTTTTTTAGGTTTTTTTGGGGTTTTAAATATTTTTATGGTTTTAAGGATTTCTTATATTTTTTCTTTATTTTTTTCATTTTTTTCATTTTAATATTTTTTTTCATTTTTTTTGTTTTTAGGGTTTTTATGTATTTTGAGGGTTTTGTGGGGGTTTTTAAGGGTTTTTATGGTTTTTTGGGGTTTTAGGTTTTTTTTAGTTTTTTATAGTTTTTAAGATTTGTTAGTGTTTTTTCATCTTGTTAGGAATTTAAAGGTTTTTATATTTTTAGTAGTTTCTTAAGGTTTTTGTGGGTTTGTAGGGTTTTTTAGTATTTTTTTTATTTTTAAGGGTTTTAGGGTTTTCATAGTCTTTTAAGGGATTTTTATGTTTTTTACCATTTTTTAGTTTTTAGGAGTTTAAATTGTTTGTTTTGTTTTTAGGTTTTTCATTTGTTTTTAGGTTTTTACGGTTTTTTATGATTTTATATATTTTTAGGGATTTTAATAAATTTAGGGATTTTAGGGATTTTAGGTATTTTAGAGATTTTGATGGTTTTTAGGTTTTTAGGGGTTTTGAGTATTTTTAGCTTCTAATGTATTCTTAGAGATTTTAGGGTTTTTTATGTATTTAGTGAATTTTAGTTCTTTTTAGTTATTTTCATGATTTTTTTTGGGTTTTCAAGAATTTTGAAGGGCTTCAGTGCTTTTATAGTTTTTATAGTTTTTAGGGATTTTTTGGGTTTTTATGATTTTTAGAGTTTTAGGGTTTTAAAAGTTTCTTTAGAGTTCTCTAAAAAATTTTATAGGTTTAAGGGTTTTTATAGTTTTAGTTGTTTTTAGAGGTTTTTATTGTTTTTCTTGTTTTTTGGGGGTTTTAAGTGTTTTATGGGTTTTTAGGGATTTTAGAGACTTTTAGACTTTTTATATTTTTTAGCATTTTTTTCCATTTTACCAGTTTTAATTATTTTTTGATTTTTAGGATTTTCATAGGGGTTTTCACAGATTTTTATGCTTTTAGGAATTTTTAGGGTTTTTATGGGTTCTAGGTTTTTTTATGGATTTTGAGGGTTTATAATGTTTTAGGTTTTTATGGTTATCAGGGTTTTTATGTTTTTTATGGTTTTATGGTTTTCTTATGGGTTTTCAGTGATTGTATGTTTTTTTACATTTTTTGGGAATTTTTAGGGATTTTTTTTTATTTTTATGGGTTTTTAGTGTTTTTACGGTTTTCAAGGTACTAATATTTTTTGGATTTTTATGGTTTTCTTTTGATTTTTTTATGGGTTTTAATGTTTTTTAGAGTTTTTAAAAAAATTGAGTGGTTTAAAGGGATTTTGGAGTTCTTAGTGTTTTGTAGGTTTTTTGGATTTTTAGTGTTTTAAGGTTTTTCGGGATAATATGGTTTTTAGGTGGTTTTAAGGTCTTTTTAGGGTTTTTTTGTGTTTTTAGTATATTTAGGGTATTTATGGATTTTATTTTTTTTAATTTTTTATGGTTTTCTTGGGGTATTTTTGGGTTTTTATGGTTTTTAGGATTTTAGATTTTTGTTAGGGTTTTTTGTTTTTTTGGGTTTTTAGGGGTTTTTTTAGTTTTTAGATTTTCAAATGTTTTTAGAGTTTTTTAACGTATTTAGGGGTTTAAATAGTTTCTAGGATTTTTAGTGGTTTTAAGGTTTTTATAGGGTTTTATCATTTTTATGTATTTAGACATTTTTATGATTTTTATGGTTTTTAGGGGTTTTAAGAGTTTCTTTGGGTTTTTTAGAATTTTTATGGTTTTAGGAGTTTTATGCATTTTTAGGGTTTTAAGGGTTTCTTAAGGTGTTTCATGGTTTTAGTGTATTTTATATTTTTGGGACGTTTAGGGATTTTTTTGATTTTTTTTTGGGTTTATAGGGATTTTATGGAAAGTGATGTTTTTATGGGTTTTAGCATTTTTATGGTTTTTATAGTTTTTTGGGATTTTGTTGTTTTTTGAGTTTTTTGGGATTTAACTGTTTTTAACAGTTTATTAATGTTTGTTGGGTTTAATGTGTTTTAAAGTTTTTAGTGGGTTTTTTATGGATTTAAAGGCATTTTCGGGTTTTGGGGGTTTTAATGTTTTTATTGGTTTTTAGGTTTTTAGGCCCACTTTTGGGATTTTTATTCTTTTTAATGTTTTGTAGGGGTTTTATGCTCTTTTAGGTTTTTATGGTTTTCATAGGGGTTTTTACATTTTTAGGTATATTTTATGTTTTTGGATTTTTAGGGTTTTTAGTTATTTTGAGGATCTTTAGGGGGTTTTGTCTTTTTTGTGTGTTTATGACTTTTGGGATTGAGGATTTTTTTGTTTATTTTGGGCTTTTACGGTTTTTAAAGGATTTTAACATTTTTAGGAGTTTAAAGGGGTTTAGATTATTTAATAGTATTTTAGGTTTTTATAATTTTTTATTTTTTTAAGGGATTTAGGGTTTTACTGGTTTTAGGGGTTTTTAGGTTTTTATGGTATTTTTATGGTTTTGTAGCATTTTTAGGTGTTTTGGGGGGGTTTTGGTGTTTATAGTTTTTTGAGGTTTTTATAGGGGTTTTCTGGGGGTTTAGGTGTTTTTTCATTTTTATGGTTTTTAAGGCCTTCTTAAGACTTTTAATATTTTTTAGAGTATTTAGGGACTTTGAGGGGTTTTAGGGATTTTAGTCTTTTTAGTGTTTTTGGGGGTTTTTAGTGTTATTGAGTTTTTTAGGGTTTTAAGTGTTTTTAGGTTTTTAATGTTTTCTTAAGGGTTTTCAGGGTTTTTAGAGTTAGTTATTTTTTTTGGGAATTATATGGTTTTTTAGGATTTTTATGAGGTTTTAGTGATTTTTAAGGTTTTTAGGGCTTTTATTTTTTTTGGGTTTTTTTTGAGTTTTTAGTGTTTAAGGTTTTTATTTGAGTTTTTAACAATTTTACGGTTTTAAAGGGTTTTTAGTGTTCTTAGTGTATTTTTAGGGTTTAATAGGTTTTTATTTATTTTAATGTTTTTGGTGTTTTTATGGATTTTAGGGGCTTCTTTGGTTTTATTATCTTTTAGGGTTTTATGGTTTTAATATTTTATGTTTTTTTTGAATTTTTAAGAGTTTTTTGGTTTGTAATGTTTTATTTGTGTTTTTAGGGATTGTATAGTTTTTTATATTTATGTGGATTCTTAGGGGTTTTTTATTATTTTTATTGTTTTTTGGATATTTAGGGAATTTGAGGGGTTTTAAATTTTTTTCCGGGTTTTAGGGTTTTTAGCATTTTAGGTTTTTAGATGTTTTAAGTGTTTTTAGGTTTTTATGGTTTTCTTAAGAGTGTTAATGTTTTTTAGAGTTTTTATATTTTTAGGTATTTTTAGGGATTTATTTACGATTTTTAGGGTTTTGAGAGGTTTAGGTATTTTGAAGGATTTTTGTGGATTATTCATTTTTTTGGGATCTTTGAGTTTTTTAGGGTTTTATGGTTTTTAGAGTTTTTAAAGTTTTTAGGTGTTGAAAGGTTTTATATAGTTTTTAATTGGTTTTTAGGATTTAAAGGGGTTTTATAATTTTTTATGTTTCTATGGGTATTTTATGTCTTTAAGGATTTGTATAGTTTTATGGTTTTTATTGTTTTTAGTATTTTTAGCGTTTCTAGGTTACTAAAGGGTTTTATGTTTTTTAGGGTTTTAAGGTATTAAATGGGTTCTTTAGGTTTTTTGGAGGTTTTTATGTTTATAGAGATTTTTGGTCATTTTAAGGTTTTTATGGTTTTTAGGGTTTTAAATGATTTTGGGGGTTTTATAGGTTTTAAGAGTTTTATGATTTTTTCTAGGGTTTTAGATTTTTTATGTGTTTTTAGGATTTTTATGGGTTTTTAGAGTTATTTTTCATATTTTTAGGTGTTTAAATTATTTTTATAGTCTTTATTGTTTTTATGGATTTTTAGGCTTTTATAGTTTACTAAGGGAATTAATGGTTTTAGGGGTGTTTTGTGATTTTAGGATCTATTTGGGGTTTTTTTAGAATTTTTTGCGTTTTTAGGTTTTTTTGGTTTTTATATTTTTTTTGTGTTTAATGGTTTTCTTATGGGATTTCAAGGTTTTAGGGATTGTATCATTTTTAGGGATTTTAGGGTTTCTTATAATTTTTATAAATTTTAAGGGGTTTCGGGGATTTTGAGGTTTTTTCAGTGTTTTTATTGTTATCATGGGTTTTTACTAGCTTTAACATTTTTATTTTTTAAGGATTTTTAGGGTTTTTATGTTTTTTGGTCTTATTAATGGTTTTAATGATTTTTAGGGGTTTTTATGTTTAATGGGATTTTTAGTGTTTTTTTGGATTTTTTATGGGTCTTATAGAGTTTTTAGGTATTTTGAGAGGTTTCATGGTTTTTAGGGGTTTGAATGGATTTTATGGGTTTTAGGTTTTTTGAGTTTTTTAGGTTTTTAATGTTTTTAGAGTTTTTTAGGGTTTTAATGTTTTTAGATTATTTTAAACATTTTTAGTGGTTTAATGGGATTTTAGAGTTTCTGGTTTTTTTGGTAATTATTATTTTTAGGGTTTTTTGGAGCTTTTAAGGATTTTAGGGTGTTTATCATTTTTATGATTTTAAGGGTCTTTAAGTGTTTTTATTTTCTTAATGTTTTTTCATTTTTTTCATGGTTTTTAGGTGTTTTAATATTTTTACGGATTTTTAGGGGTTTTTAGAATTTTTATTGTTTTCTAGGTTTTTTATGATTTTGATGGATTTTATTGTTTTTATGGTTTTTGATGTTTTTAGGTTATTTAGTATTTCTTGGGTTTATTAGGGTTTTTATGTTTTTTTAGATTTTTAAGGACTTCTTTGGATTTTCATGATTTTAGGGATTTTTACATTTTTAAGGATTTTTAAGGATTTTAAGGATTTTTACGGGTTTTAGGGTTTTAGGGATTTTTTTCAGTTTTATATTTTTTAGGGGTTTTATGGTTTTAGTATTTTTTTTATGGTTTTTAGGGGTTTAAATGGTTTTTATAGTTTTCGGTGAGTTTTATGGTTTTTATGGTTTTTAGCTTTTTTAAAGAATTTTGGTCGTTTTTTGATTTTTTGGGTTTTATGGTTTTTATAGTCTTTTTGAGTTTTTAATATTTTTAGGGTCTCTAGGGGTTTTAAGTGTTTTTAGGTTTTTAATGTTTTCTTAGGGGTTTTCAAGGTTTTAGGGTTTTTATGTTTTAAATAATTTTTCCAATTTTTTAAAATTTCTATGGGTTTTAGTGTTTTAGGTTTTTGAGGGGTTTTAGGGTTCTTAGGGTTTTTTTAATTATTTGATTAATTTTATGTTTTTTAGTAGTTTTATGTATATTTATGTTTTTATGGTTCTAATATGTATTTTTAGGGGATTTAGTGGGTCTTCCATTTTAGGTACTTTAGTGTTTTTTTAGGATTTTTCATGGGTTTTAGGGGATTTGGGATTTTGAGGGGGTTTAGGGTTTTTTCGGTTATTATGGATATTTTGGGGTTTTATAGTGTTTTCTTGATTTTTATAGATTTTATTGTTTTTAAAGTTTTAAATGTTTTTTTCGAGTTTAAATTTTTTTAGAGTTTTTATGCTTTTATGGGGTTTTAGGTTTTTTTCAAGGCATGGGGTTTTAGGGTTTTATTTGGTTTTTATTGATTTTTTTGAATTTTAGTGGTTATTAGGATATTTAAGGTATTTTAGGGTTTTTAGGGTTTTTTATTTTTTTATTTTTTTAGGGTTTGTAGATTTTTTTATGGTTTTAAGGTTTTCAAGGGGCATTTTAGGGGTTTTAGGGTTTTTTACATTTCTTGTGATTTTTTAGGATTTTTATGGGTTTTAGGGTTTCAGTGATTTTGAGGGGTTTTGGGGAAAGGAAAGTGCTAGGCCAGGCTATTCCTGACCCCCCAAATATATAAAGAATAGAAAACTACAACAGACAAGGGAGGGGCGGGGTCAAATGACCCACACCCAAAACCTTGGCAAACACACAAAACAAAAGTCCAAAAATCCCAAGATGCAAAAGGAGTGACAACTACGGAACAAAATCACCATCTCTATAGGGATCCCCATCATCACCATAGCCTGAGGAAGCATCGGAGTCCACCGAATCCCATTCAGAAATTTATATTTCTTTAGAAAGGCTGCAAAATACTTTCTGAGTTCCACGTCTGGCTTCACATTGGTAGCCTGGTCTTACCTGACATGTGCGTCTCCTTTACCTTTGCTGGAATTAGAGGAAGTCCTAGTAGCCATTAGCCTAGGTAAGGAGGATTAGTCCCTCCTAGCCCTCTGTTTCCCTGGAGGGCCGGTCCTCATCTTGGCCTTCCTGTGGGTAGTGACAGCAGGCACAACCATGTCACCCTGCTTGCTACATTCAGGGTCATACCGGAGCCTTCTCTTCTGAATACCACTAGAGGAGTCAGAGCGGCCCATATTCTCTTATTCCCTATTGATCCTATTCAAGCTGGCATACATAAGGTCATCACTGTCCCCAAGGATTTCTCCAAGGCTTATGTGTTCATCATTATTATCCTCAAGAAAGATCACCGGCTGCAGATCCGGATTGTGAAATATATCATATATATGCTGCTCAAGAGGGATTTCCGAAAAGTCTAGCATAATCTGGTTAGAAAATTCAACACAGGGAGGAAACTTCTCAAAAAGAACAAGAGCTGAGTTCTGGTCAGGCTGTTCAATACCCCTGTTATCAACATAAGGACTACCAAGATGTCGCATGGGCTGAGGGGCATCACTCAGACCAAGCACAAGCATAGTAAAGTCCAACAGCACTTGCTCCGGAGAGGGCACAGTGGGTAGGGGGTGTTACACACCCAAGGCCCATGAACCATCAATAGGGGAAGGCAGGTCTGCATCCTGGAGGACATCAGCAGCCACCGCCTCCTGCAGTTCCAGTCCTCTCTGACCCCCTTCCTTAGTTACCAGAGAGACCAGGGGATCCATACCGTTGAACTGATTCGAGAATAAAACCATATCGTAACCACATCCATCATCCGCTGAAGGGATTAGCAAAGACATCCTATCTGTTCCATGACAGGATAGCTTTGATTCCAAGCTCATGCCCCTGCCAGGATCAGATTGTACGACAACAGCCCCCACTCCACCAGGAAATTCATCTCCCACCTCGTAGGAGGAATCACCCCCAGGACCAAATCACCCTTCATTCGTGTAAAGATTTTCTTGACCAAGATATGATCCTTAGCACCTAGCTGAGGGGATAATCCCCCATCCTCCATCTTTTCACCCCTCCGAGCATCCAGAAGAGAGTCCCGAGGGCCGTCATTCCTTACCTCCATGTCCCCTGTTGATCTTACCATTGGAGAGATGGCCTCCTTTCCAAACATAGCCACTACGCCATCCCTACATTCTCAATCCCTTTTCTAATGACCAAGAGTAAAGAACGAGGCATAGTAATTATCTCATGATTCGAAAACCACCGGCTACTTCCATCAAATCTCTTCACCTATTTCAATCAGGACGAAGTCAACTGGTTCCTTCGAGACATCAATTTCAACACAGACCCTTGGGGAAACTAGGTGAAAAAGGGACCTCGTTTGACTATCTACACACAGAAACCATACAACAAAATTCCAAAACATAGTAATAATGGACAGGTTTTAAAAGGGTAAAGGGAGTTCAGGGAACCATACCCAGATTTCCATCAGAGGTAAGTCACGATTTAAATGTAATACAATGTTCCACCAGAAAAGGGAGAAGCGATTATCATCACACCTATGAGGAGCTGATGACCATTCCCGGATAAGGTCTTCCTCCAACGAGAACTGAATCAAAATGTGGCTGGAATCAACTAGACCCACAGTGGCGCGGTCCCTGAGGTCCCAATGCTCGAACACAAACCTGTCAAAAACATCAACTGAGGGATGCCATTTTAATAACTTGGCTACCATGGCCAGGTTATAGAGGGGAGAGTCCTTGTTGAACTCCGCAATCAAAAGAGGAAGCTTCGGCAGACCTTCGTGCAAGCCAGAAACTTTAGGGAAAATATCGATCTGTAGAAAAGCAGGAAGTGAATCAGGATCCGAGAAAGGTAAGAATTAAGATCTGGCACTTTAGGGAACTTTTGAGGGTTTTATTTTTTTATAGTTCTTTACAGTTTTTCTGGTTTTCTGTTTTAGGGTTTTTTTAGTTTTTTGTGTTTTTAACTTTTTTATAGTTTTTAGCATTTTATGGGTTTAAAGATTTTTTAGTTTTTAGTGGGTTATAGGGTTTTTATGGGTTTTTATAAATTTTAATATCTTTTGGAGTTGTTATTTTTTAGATCTTTTTAGTGGTTTTAGGGTCTTTTGGGTCTTTTATTTATTTTAGTGTTTTTAGGGTTTTTAGTGTTTTTAGGGTTTTAGGGGTTTTAAGTGGTTTTAGGTTTTTATTTATTTCTTAGGGGTTTGGGGGTATTTATTATTTTTTATGACATAATTATTTTTTAGTGATTTTAAGTATTTTTATACTTTCTTAGGGTTCTTAGGGATTTGGAGGGGTTTTATGATTTTTTATGGTTTTAGGGGTTTTATGGGTTTTGGAGGTTTTTAGCATTTTTAGAGTTTTTTAGGGTTTTATGGTTTTTTAGAGTTTTTAAATGTTTTTAGGTGTTTAAAGGGTTGTTATAGTTTTTAGTGGTTTCTTAGGGTTTTATTATTTTTATTGTTTTTTAATTTTTTAAGGGGTTTTAAGGGTTTTTATTGTTTTTTAGTGTTTTCATCATTTTTAGGTTTTTATAGGTTTTATGTTTTTTTGGATTTTATGATTTTCTTACAGTTTTTTAGTTTTTTTTGTTTTTTACGTTTTTAGCTATTTTAAGGTATTCTTTAGGTTCTTTAATATTTTTTAGGGATTTTAGGGATTTTGAGGGTTTTGTGGGTTTTTATATTTTTTAGTTTTTTATGATTTTTTTGGGTTTATGGAGGGGTTTTGAGTATTTAGGGTTTTTTGAGTTTTTTAACATTTTTTGGGGTTAAAATGGTTTTTATATATTTTAGTGAGTTTTTGGGTTTTTTGGGTTTTTACATTTTTAACGTTTTTAGGGTTTTTATGGTTATACGGGTTTTTTGGGGGTTTTGGTTTTTTGGGGTTTTATCATTTTTTAAGTGTTTTTGGGTTTTAAGTGTTTTTAGGTTTTTAAGGTTTCATAAGAAATTTTCAGGGTTTTTATGGGTTTTATGATTTTAAGTGTTTTTAGGGATTTTTAGGATTTTTAGGGTTTTTAGGGTTTTAGGTGTTTTGAGGATTTTTTGGGGTTTTTTGGATTTTTAGCCTATTTAGGTTTTTTTGGGTTTTAAGTGTATTCAGTATTTAGGGTTTTCTTAGGGGTTTTAAGTGTTTTGAGGGATTTTTTCATTTTTGGGTATTTTTAGGGATTTTTTAGGGTTTTTCTGGCTTTTTTTTGTTTTTATGGATTTTAAGGGTTTTAGGTTTTTTTAGTTTTTTAGGATTTTACGGTTTTTTTGAATCTTAGGGTTTTTTGAGTTTTTTAAGTGATCTCTCAGTTTTTATAGTTTCTCAACATTTTTAAGTCTTTAAAGGGATTTAATTATTTCAATGGTTTTAGTGTATTTATGGGGTTTTAGGTTCTTTTTTATTCTAGTGTTTTTATGTCTTTTTGGGATTTTAGAATCTATTTAAGGTTTTTATCATTCTCTAGTTTTTTTCAGTATTTAAGTGATTTAGGTTTTTAAGGCCTTCTTAGGAGTTTTCAATTTTTTAGGGGTTTTTATGTTTTTAGAGATTTTTAGGGATTTTTTTTAGATTTTTATGGGTTTTAGGGTCTTAGGGATTTGGAGGGTTTTTGGGGTCTTTAATAGTTTTTGGGTTTTTTTGGTTTTTCAAATTTTTATGTGTTTTAGGGGTTTTAAGTGTTTTATGATATTTGATGTTTTCATAGGGTTTTTAGGTGTTTTATGAATTTTAACGTTTTTAGGGATTTTAGTGATATTTAGGATTTTATGATTTTTATGGGTTTTAAGGATATTGGGGGGTTTTATTTGTTTTTAGGGTATTTATCGGTTTTTGGGTTTGTATGGTTTTTTATGTTTTTTAGAGTTTTAAAATTTTTTATTGGTTTAAATTGTTTTTAGTGTTTTAGTAGTATTTTATGGTTTTATGGGATTTTTTTGGTTTTAATGATTTTTGGGTTTTGTGGTTTTTAGAGTTTTTTTCCTTTTGTATGTTTTTAGACTATTTATGTGTTTCTAGTTTTTATGTTTTTTTTCTGGTTTTTTTGGGTTTTTATAGTTTTTTACATTTTTATGGATTTTTAGGGACTTTTTAGTATTTATCTGGCTTGAGGTTTTTTAAGGTTTTGAGGGTAATTAGTGTTTTTATGGTTTTTAGTGTATTTTAGGGTTTTTAGCATGTTTTATGTTTTTAGGGAGTATAAGTGTTTTTAGGTTTTTATGGTTTTCTTAAGGGTCTTCAGGGTATTTTGGGGCTTTTACTTTTTTAGTGACTTTTAATGATTTTTTGGATTTTTATAGGGTTTTAGGGTCTTTAGTGAATTGTAAGGTTTTATGGTTTTTATGATTTTTTCAGGCTTTAGGTGTTTTGAGGTTTTTGAAGGTTTTATGGTTTTTAGACTTTTTTAGTTTTTAGGGGTTTAAATGCTTTTTATAGTTTTTTTTATTTTTAGTGTTTTAATGGTTTTTAGGGGGTTTTATGGTTTTTAGGGGTTTTAGGGTATTTTTTGGGTTTTAAGGTTTTTTGGGGTTTCTAGCCTTTTTACGAATATGAAGTGTTTTTCAGTTTTTAAGGGTTCATATGTTTTTTCATGGGTTTTAGGGTTTTTATCATTTTTTTTGGTTATTTTGGGGTTTTATATTTTAATTTTTTCCAAGGTTTTCATAGGGGGTTTTAGGGTTTTGGGTTTTTTCCTTTTTAAGAATTTTCAGGTCCATTTTAGGATTTTTATGATTTTTTGGGTTTTTATGGATTTTTAGGGTTTTTAGGGGGGTTAGGGTTTTTGGGTGTTTATAGTTTTTTGGTTTTTATGTTTTTTTGTTCTTAAGGATTTTTAGAGTTTTTTTTAACATTTTTAGTGGTTTAAATGATTTTTGGAGTTTCTATTGGTTTTAGGGTTTTAATGGTTTTTACGGTTTTTAATGATTTTTGGGGATTTAAGGTTTTTAGGGATTTTAGGGATTTTAGGGTTCTTTAGGGTTTGTGTAGTTTTTAGTTATTTTAGGGTATTTAAGTGTTTTTTTTGTTTTTATTGTTTTCATAGGGGGTTTTTAGGGTTATCAGGTTTTTTATGTTTGTTATGTTTTTATAGATTTTTTAGTATTTTTTATGGTTTTAATGGTTTTGAGGGATTTAGAGGGTTTTTAGCTTTTTATGGTTCTTCACGGATTTTAGTATTGTTTAGTTTTTATGGGTTTTATTTGTTTTCAGGGTTTATGGTTTTCTAATGGATTTTCATGTATTTTATGGGTTTATGCATTTTTAGGGTTTCCAGATTTTTATGGTTTTGTAGGGTTTTAGGGATTTTTTAGGGTTTTTAGGATTTTATGGGTTTTATGGTTTATTTGGGTTTTAGTTTATTTCTAGTTTTTAGGGTTTTAATTTTTTAGAGGTTTCTAAAGTTTTTAGGGGTGAAAATGAATTTCTGTATTTTTAGTTTGTTTAATGGTTTTTAGATTATATTACGGGTATTATGGGTTATAATTTTTTAGGGGGTTTTATGTTTTTAAGGGTCTTTTTATATGGTTTTAGTGGTTTTAAAGTTTTTTGGGTATTTTATATATTTTTAAGGTTTTTTTGGGGATTTGAGGCTTTTTAAGGTTTTTAGGATGTATGGTTCATAGGTATTTTTTAGGATTCTGTTAGTTTTTTTGGATTTTAAGGATTTTTAGGGATTTTTAAGGTTTTTACCATTTTTAGTTTTTTTTGTTTTAAGAATTTTTAGGTTTTTATTGTTTTATTAGGGGTTTTAGGGTGTTTTATGTTTGTTGGTATTTTAAAGGATTTTTGGATTTTAAAGGGTTTTTTGGGTTTTCAGGTATTTTGATCATTTTTAGGGTTTTTTTAGGTTCTAATGATTTTTTGGGGTTTTTGGTGGTTTTTGAGTTTTTAGGGATTTAATGGGTTTTTAGTGTTTTTAATGTTTTCAGGGTTGTAAAGGGGTTTTGAGTTTTAAATGATTTTATAGATTTTTTTTCATTTTAGGATTTTTAAATGTTATTAGTGTGTTTTATGGTTTTTATGAATTTTCAATGTTTAGGGTCTTTTTAGGATTTTTTTAGGGTTTTGAGAATTTTTAGGTTTTTAGGGGTTTTAGAAGTTTTTAGGTTTTTATGGTTTTCTTAGGGTTTTAGTGGATTTCTGTACATTTTTTTGGGCTTTTAGTGTTTTATGGAGTTTTCGGGTTTTCTGGTGTTTTTTGGGGTTTTTTTGAGTAGGGTTTTTAGGGTGTATAACGTATTTTATGGTTTTAGCGGTTTTAAGTGCTTTAAGTATTTTGGTTTTCTTAGCATTTTTCATGGTTTTTAGGGTGTTTTTGTTTTTATATATTTTTAAGGGTTTTTTGGATAACTATGGGTTTTTCAGTATTTCGGTATTTCGAGGGTTTATATGGGTTTTAGGGTATCTATGGTTTTTGGGTTTTAGGTGTTTTTTTTTTGAGTTTTTTGGGGTTTTGGGTTTTTTAGAGTTTTTAATGTTTTTAGGGCTTAAAGGGGTTTTTACAGTTTCTAGTGGTTTATCATATATTTTAGGGGGGTTATAGGGTTTTATGGTTTTAGGGGTTTTATGGTTTTAAGGGATTTTAGGGTTTCTAGGGTTTTAATGTTTTTAGGTTTTTTAGTTTTTTAATGTTATTTTGGGTTTTAATTGTTTCTTGGTTTTTAATATTTTCTTAGGGTTGTTAATTGTTTTTGGGTTTTTTACATTTTTTGGGATTTTAGGTAATTTTTAGTATTTTTATTTATTTTAGGGTTTTTTATGGATTTTGAGGGGTTTTAGGGTTTTAGGTTAATTTAGTGTTTTTGGCATTTTTTATGTCTATCAGGGGTATTATGTGTTTTTAGGTTTTTAAGGTTTTCATAAGGGGTTTTCAGGGGTTTTAGGGTTTTTATGTTTTTAGTGATATTTAGGGGGTTTTTTTTGGATATTTATGAGTTTTTAGGGTTTTTAAGAATTTTGAGTGTTTTTAGTGTTTTTATGTTATTTTGGTTTTGAGGGTTTTTTTTATTGTTTAGGTTTTTAATGTTTTTAGTGTTTTCCAAATTTTTAGGTGTTTAAATGGTTTTTGTGGGTTTTTGTGATTTTTAGGTTCTTTATGGGTTTTAGAGGGTTTTTATGGTTTTTAGTGGTTCTTATGGGTTTGGTGGGGGGGGGGTATTATGGTCTTTTTAGGGGGTTTTATGAGTTTTGTCATTTTTTAGGTGTTTTAGGGGATTTAATTATTTTTAGGTTTTCATGGTATTATTAGGGTTTAATGTGGTTTTAATGTTTTTATATTTTTTAGATAAATTTTTACAATTTTCCGGGTTTTAGGGATTTTAAGGTTTTTTATGATTTTTAGAGTTTCTTAGGGTTTATCTGGGTTTCTATCATTTTTTGGTTTTAATAGAATTTAGGCGTTTTTATCATTTTAAGGTTTCATAATTTTTTCATGGTTTTTAGTGTTTTTTATGTTTTTATGGATTTTTAGATCTGTTTTAATATTTTTATGTTTTTATAGTTTTTTTGGATTTTGAGGGTTTTTGTGGTTGATATGGTTTCTTGGGGTTTAAGGGTTTGTTTGAATTTTTAGGGGTTTAAAACATTTTTTAGTTTTTAGTGGTTTTAGGAATTATTGTGGTTTTAAGGTTTTCTTGACGGTTTTAAGTGGTTTATGGTATTTTACAATTTTATTGGTTTGGGGGATTTTTTTATGATTCTTATGGTTTTTAGAGTTTTTAGGGATTTTGAGGGGTTTTAGGGTTTTTAAGTTTTTATAAGTTTTCTTGGCTTCTTTGGGTTTTTTAGTTTTGTTTGTTTTAATTTTTTTAAGGTTTTTAACCTTTTTATGGGTTTAAAGTGTTTTTAGATTTTTTCATATTTTTAGGATATTTATGGGTTTTTAAGGTTTTTATGGACTTATTGTCTTTTAGGGTTTTTAGAATTTTTAGGTTTTGAGGTTTTCTCAGTTTTTTGGGTTTTTATGTTTTCCGTTGGGGGTTTTCATGGATTTTATAGTTTTTTATGTTTTTAATCATTTAAGGGATTTTGAGGATTTTTTTGTTTTTTGGGTTTTTAGGGATTTTTTGGGTTTTTACAGTTTTTATAGTTTTTTGGGTTTTCAGGTGTTTTATAATTTTTTAGGTTTTTAGGAGTTTTATTTGTTTTTAGGTTTTTAAGGATTTCATTGTATTTTTCATGATTTTTTGGCTTTTTAAATTTTTATGTATTTTTAGGGATTTTAGGGTTTTTATTGTTTTTTTGGGTTTTAGTTGTTTTTTTGTTTTAGGATTTTTTAGTTTTTGGGGGTTTTAAGGTTTTTAGAGTTGTTTAATGTTTTTAGGAGTTTTTAGATTTTTTATCGTTTTTAGGGTTTTTATAGGTTTTTAACATTTTTAATATTTTTATTAATTTTTTCGATTTTTAGGGTTACTAAGGATTTTAGATTTTTTCAGGTTTTTAGCATTTTTTATTTATAGTCGTTTGAAGTATCTATAAGTTTTAAGGTTTTATTAAGGATTTTCATTGTTTTTTATGTTTTTAGTGTCATATAAATTTTTATGTTTTTTATTATTTTTAGTTTTTAAGGGATTTTGAAGGTTTTTAGGGGTTTTAGGGTTATTTTGGGGTTTTAGGGTCTTTATAATTTCTTTATGTTTCTTAGGGGGTTTAAGTATTTTTATGTTTTTAGGGTTTTCTTAGTATCTATAGAGGTTTTCATATTTTTTAATTTTTCAGGGATATTTTTTGGATTTTTTAGTATTTTTATGAGTTTTTATTGTTTTTTGGGAATTGGACACCATTTAGGGGTTTTTGTTATTTTTAGGGGTTTTATAGTATTTTTTGGGTTTTATTTATTTTCTAAGGTTTTTATGGTTTTTGGTAGTTCTTTAACATTTTTAAGGGTTTAAAGGGGTTTAAAATTTTCAGTGGTTCTTAAAGTTTTTATGAATTTTGACTATTATTTAGGTTTTTAGGGGCTTTATGATTTTAGGTTATTTTAAGGGGTTTTAATTTTTTTTTGGGTTTTTAGGGGTTTTGAAAGTTTTTAGTTTTTTAATGTTTTCTTAGGTCTTTTCAGTGTTTTAGGGTTTTTTATGTTTTTATGGATTTTTAGGGATTTTTAGGGATTTTTATGTTTTTTAGCATTTTTAATGATTTTGAGGGTTTTGAGGGGTTTTAGGATTTTTAGGGCAAGGAAGATGCGAGGTTCGGGATATTCCCGACCCCCCCAAATTTATTAGAAAGAAGAAGGAGCAGACAAGGGAGGGGAGGGGTCAAATGACCCACACCCAAAAACCCTTTACAATACCAACCCCAAAAAAACCCCAAAAGAAAGAACCAAAGACACACAAAGCAAAAAAACAGAAAAGAATCGAACATAACCTCAAATCTCATCATCAACCACCAGCCATCAACACCAAAACATATGCAGCAACTTCATCAACCTAACTTTGAAACCATAGATTCACAAGACACCAGCCTCCAACAACCCCAAGAAAGCAGCATCACCTCATTCGCCACCAAGAAACATCATCTTCCAGCAATCAGCGACCAACAACCAGTAGCGAAAGCCACGAAAGACTCACATCACAACACAAAACAGCATAAATAGAACAAGAAACACAGGAAAATGGAGGAAACAGAAAGTAGGGCCTCCCATTCCCGGCCATTGGAGCCATTCCTGAGAAGATCAGAGCACACCAGAACAGGCGCCTAGCTAGGAAGAGGTCCGATTGGGAAATTGTAGCTGGAAGCACGTCTGACGCCCAGAAAAACATGGCTAAGACCAGATCTTGAGCTCCAGAAAGATCCAAAAACACCCTGCAACAATCAATACAGAGGCGGCAGCGAGTGCACAGATTCCACAATGAGATCCCGAGGAAACACCAAATCAGACACCAATCACGCCCATCCCAACAACAAGCTCTCACAGCCACAAGAAGAACCCAAATCTGGAGAGGAAGACACCGATCTGGCAACCCGGATTGAGAACACACAGAGCCAATGCAAGCCAAAACTAGACAGGGATCACGAATCCATGATATCCAAAGTCACCTCTATGCAAACCAGAAGCTCCAACCCCCTTCCAGGTAGTGACCAATACATGCATCACGCTTTCCAGCATTCAGTGCCTTCACCTCATAAGAACCCACTTCATCACAACTCATCCAAGAAGTAGTTATAATCATAGTCCTCAGCTTCCAGCACTTCACTCCTTCAATAGTTCTCAGCCAAGAAGCAACCATCACCCAACAACTAAGTCTCCAGCAAATATTAACCAACACCCAACATATCAGATTTCGACAAGCGATCCAGTCAATTCCCAAACCAATCCACAACATCCAGTGCCCCAATTTCGAGAACCAGTACCAGAAGTGGTTCTCATCAAATCCAGCCACAACCAAAAAATAGCATCTAGCACCCTCTTCAATCGTACACATCCAAGCAACATCCATCAACCAACATCTCAGTTCCTAGAATCCAGAACCTCTTATCTTGACAAATTTTTGCATACAACACCTAAAAGTACAACCAATAGAACATGTCCACCAGCGCCCATGCCCAGAACCAATAGCCTCATCACATCGCAGCCCATCATCAAAACGAAACCATCACCATAGGTCCCGACAACCAGAAATTCCTTTCACACCTTGTAAACAAGAAGAAACACACAACCAACAAACAATATATCCTTCAAAATGTCCCATCCAAGAAGCGACCATAACCCATCAACCAAGCAACCTAGTTTCCATCAACCAGCACCTCCTTTCCAATTAGATTCCAGCTCCAAAAAACCCTCCAAAGACCCAAAACATGATCAGACAGCGCCCCACACCTTGCGGAAAATCCACCATCCAGCACTAGAAGCAGTCACAACAAGTCCATCCATACACACAACAGAAAATACCATTTTGGAACCCCAGGAAACCACAGACCAACAAATTAACCAGATCGCAGCACAACTTAAGCCATCCCGCATCAACATCATTAAATGAAGACAAAGCCGAGGAACTAGAAAAATAGACCTGCATCTTTGATACAAACCATTGACCAACATATCTAAGAGCCCACACCACCAAACCGAGCACGCCACCAGCAATCTAACGTAAATCCTTCGGAAACAACCATCTTTCATTGTGAAACTAGAAGAGCCACCAAATTGCTTCAGATCTCAGATCTGCAAGAATCCAGAACATCAAAGACCGAGAGACCCAAAACAACATGTTGCACCTCCGTCGAAACTAGTCACTACGGAAACCGAACCACCAGAAGGAATCCATCAACAAAAACAAAACTCGCACCTCTGTTGAAGCCCTATCCACCATTGAGACCCTCGCCGCTGCTGACCTATCCGTCGAACCCCCAAAACCATGCACTCATCCCCAAAAAGACCAGTAGGGTTTCATGACATCATAGATCCGAATCCAAATAATCCAAACCCTGCTTGGATCTGAAGCCAAAGGGTCAAACAAAGTCACGGATAGGGGAAGATGAAGCCATCAAAGATATGAAAACACCACCACCTTCTATTTTAAAATCACTTCTAAATCATACCATCACCGAGATCGCCGCCTGCAAGAAGGAGAGGGTGAATAACCATCACTGAAGCCCCAAGAAGAAGCCAGGATAAACCCAGGAAGAAGAGCCAAGCGGGATAGATATCCATGAGAGTGTGCCGCTATCTTCTCTTAGGGTCTTTTGGGTCTTTTAGGGTTTTTAGTGTTTTTTATGTTTTTATGGATTTTAAGGGATTTTAGGTTTTTTAGGGTTTTTATATATTTTTTATGTTATTAAGGTGTTTTAAGTGTTTTTATATTTTAATGTATTATTAATTTTTTCATGGTTGTTAAGTTTTTTTTTTACATTTTTAGATATTTTGAGGGATTTGTTTTTGGATTTTAATGGGCTTTTAGGGTTTTTAGTGATTCTAAGGGGTTTTAATTTTTTAGGGGTTTAAAGGTTTTTAGAGTTTTTAGTGGTTTTAGGGGTTTTTAGGATTTTTATTATTTTTAGGGTTTGTAGTGGTTTTAATTTTATTATGTTTTTATGGTTTCTATCATATATTAAGGGTTTTTTATATTTTTTGGTATTTTTAGGGATTTTATAGGGATTCTATGGTTTTTAGGTATTTTTGGGTGTTTTATTGTTTTTAGGGGTTTTAGGGTTTTTAAATATTTTATCACTTTTAGGTTATTGAGGGGTTTTAGTGTTTTTAGGTATTTATGATTTTCTTTGGTTTGTTTAGGGTTATTTGGTGGTTTTTATGTTTTTATGGATTTTATGGCCTTTTAATATTTTTATGGTATTTGGGGTTTTTAGGGATTTTGATGTTTTTAGGGTTTTATGATATTTTGGAATTTTATTGTTTTATTTGAGTTTTTAGGATTTTTATGGATTTTTAGAGCCTTTTAATGTTTTTAGGGATTTAAAAGGTTTTTATAGTTTTTAGTGGGTTTTAGGGTTTTCATGGGGTTTTAGGTGTTTTATGTTTTTAGGGGTTTTTATGGGTTTAGGGGGTTTTAGGGTTTCTATGGTCTTTTTATGGTTTTTACGAGTTTCAGTGTTTTTAGGTTTTTTAGGAGTTTAATTTTTTAAAGGTTTTTAATGTTTTAGTAGGATTTTTATGGTTTTTTAATTATTTTAGGGATTTTCAGCAATGTTTTATGATTTTTAGGGATTTTAAATGATTTTAGGGTTTTTTTTGTTTTTAGGTATTTTTATGTTTTTAGGTTTTAAGGGGTTTAAGTGCACTATATTTATGATTTCTTAGGTATTTTCATGGTTTTTTGGATTTTTTATGTTTCTAGAGAATTTTTTGAATTTTTAGCATTTTTAAGGTTTTTAGGTGTTTTAGGGATTTTGAGGGGTTTTGGGGTTTTTAGGGTTTTTATGGGTTTTTATATTTTTAGGGTTTTGTTAGTTGATTAGGGGTTTTAAGGGTTTCTAGAGTTTTTCAATGTTTTTAGGGGATTAAATGGTTTTTTGAATTTGTATTTTTTTAGAATTTTCATTGGTTTTTATGGTTTTTAAGGTTTTATAGGTCTTTATGGTTTTAAGGGGTTTTTAATATTTTTTTAGCTTCTTTTATAGTTTTTTGGGTTTTAATCATTTTTTTGGGTTTTAGGGGGTTTAAGTGTTTTTAGGATTTAAAAGTTTTCATAGGGTTAATCTGGGTTTTGAGGATTTATATATTTTTAGGTATTTTTAGGGATTTTTATGTATTTTAGGGATTTTGAGGGGGTTTTAAAGGTTTTTAGTTTTTATAGGTTTTTATAGGTTTTGAGTGTTTTTAGGTTTTTCAGGATTTCTTATGTTTTTACAGTTCTGGGTTTTAATGTTTTTAGGGATTTTTACGGCTTTTTTAGGATTTTTATGGTTTTTATATTTTTTAGGGATTTTGTAATTTTTAGTGTTTTAAGGGGTTTTATGTTTTTTTTGTTTTTAAGTGTTTTTTAGTTTTTATTGTTTTAATGGGTTTTTTGGAATTTTTAAATGTTTTCAGGTGTTCAAAGTATTTTTATAGGTTTTAGTGGTTTTAGTGTTTTTGAGGTTTTTTGGGGATTTTATGGTTTTTAGCTATTTTTATGGTTTTGGGTGTATTTTTAGGGATTTTTTTGGGTTTTTAGTGTTTTTTGGTATTTAGGGGTTTTCGTGTTTTTAGGTGTTTATGTTTTTTTAGGTTTTTTCAAGGTTATTCGAGTTTTTTACATTTTAAGGATTTTTAGGGATTTTTTAGGATTTTTAGTGTTTTTAGCGATTTTAAGGGGTTTTAACGTCTTAGGGTTTTTAAGGTTTTAGAGATTTATGGGTTCTTTAGTGTTTTTTGGTTTTTAGAGTTTTTATAGATTTCTAATATTTTAGGGGATTTATGTTTTTTAGAATTTTTAGGTACTTTATTGGATTTTAATGGTTTTTAGGGTTTTTGATGTTTGGGGGGGGGGGTTACGTTTTCTCTAGGTTTTCAGGGTTTTTACGTTTGTTAGTTTTTAGGTTTTTATGTTTTTTTAGGTTTTTAAGGTTTTCTTAGGGTTTTTAGGGTTTTAAGGTTTTTTTGGTTTTCTTAGGGGTTTTAGGATTTTATGGGTTTTAAGGTTTTATGGATTTTGAGGGGTTTTGGGTATTTATGGTTTTATTAGGTTTTTAGGATTTTTTGAGTTATTTAGGGGTTTTATGGGTTTTTAATGTTAGAATGGTTTTTATGGGTTTAATGTTTTTTGATATTTTGAGTGGGTTTTATGGTTTATATGGGTTTTTAAGGTTTTAGGAGAATTTATGGTTTATGGGATTATTAGGGTTTTAGGGATTTTAGCGTTTTCATATTTTAAGGGTTTTAAGTGTATTTTGGTTCCTAATTTTTATTATGGGTTTTAAATATTTTTATTGTTTTTTAGAGATTTTAGGTATTTTTTTTGGATTTTTAAGGTTTTTATGATATTCAAGATTTTGAGAGTTTTAGGAATTATTAGGGGTTTTAGTGTTTTTTGGATTTTTAGAGTTTTTCTGTTTTTTGGATTTTTAATTGTTTTTAGGTTATTATAGATTTATTATGGATTTTATGGACTTTAGTTTTTCATTATTTATTAGTGATTTTTTAAGGATTTTTTATTTTTTTTGGATTTTATGATTTTTAGGGAGTTTGAGAGGTTTTTGGGTTTTGCAGTTTAATGGTTTTTATGGGTTTTTAGTGCTTTTTGGTTTCTTAAGTTTACTTAATATTTTAGGGGTTTAAAGGTTTTTATTTTTTTAGTGGTTTTTAGAGTTTTATTGGTTTTAGGGTTTTTAGGTGTTTAGGGTTTTATGGTTTTTTTTGGTTTTTGGGTATTTTTAGGGGTTTTATGGTTTTTAGCATATTTAAAATTTTAAGGTTTATAAATTTTCCAATTTTCGACGTTTTCAAACATTTTTATGAGTTTTAGTGATTTTTACTTCTTTGGTGTTTTTAGGGATTTTTAGGTTTTTTATGGTTTTTAGGGTTTTTAAAGATTTCCAGGGTTTTTAAGGTTTTTAGGGTTTTTGGTTTTTTGGTTTATTTAGGTTTTTAGGGTATTTAAGTGTTTTTTTGGTTTTTAAGGTTTTTAAGGGTTTTCTTTGGTTTTTATGTGTTTTTGGGTTTTAAGTTGTTTTAGGGTTATTAGGAAATTTTAGGGGTTTCCGGGTTTATTTTGCGTGTTATAAAAATTTTAGGGGATTTAATTGTTTTTAGTTTCTTTAAGGGTTTCATAGGGTTTTTTTAGGTTCTTTATGTTTTTATATTTTTTGTGTATTTTTTATGATTTTTATGGTTTTTAGGGGTTTTATGGATTATGAGGTTTTTTAGGTTTTTGGGGTTTTTGGGATTTTATAATTTTTTTTTTGTTCTTAGGGTTTTTGAGATTTTTAAGGTTTTAAGGGTTTTTAGAGTTTTTATTATTTTTAAAGGTTTGAAGGGTTTTTTATAGATTGGGTGTAGTTTTTAGCGTTTTATCAGTCTTTAGGGTTTTATGGCTTTCTCAGGGGATTTCAAGGGTTCTAGAGTTTTTATGTTTTTAGTGATTTTTATGGTTTTTAGGATTTTTATCTTTTTTAGGGGTTATAGAGTTTTTCGGTATTTTGAGGGTATTTATGATTTTAACGGGTTTTTAAAGGTTTTTATCATTTTTATGTTTTTATTGGTTTTATGTTTTTTGAAAATAAGATTTTTTGATGGGTTTTAATGGATTTTAGTGATTTTTATGTTCTTAGGGGTTTTTGATGATTTTTATGTTTTTGAGGGTTTTTAGGGTTTGTAGGGATTTTTAGGGGTTTTATGGTTTTTGGTGTTTTTAATTTTTTTATATTTTTTTAAATTTTTATGGATTTAAAGGGTTTTTCGTGAATTTTTAAGATTTTGTGGGTTTTTACGGGTTTTTAAGATTTTTTTGGTTTTTATATCTTTTAAGGGTTTTAAATGTATTTTACGGTTTATAGGGATTTAGGGTTATTTAGTTTTTTTATGACTTTAAGTGTTTTTAGGGTTTTAGGGTTTTCTTATGATTTTTAATGTTTTTGGGGTTTTTTACATTTTTTGGTATATGTAGGGATCATTAATGATTTTTATGGATTTTTCTGATTTTGAGGGTTTTTATGGTTTTTTATGATTTTTAGGGTTTAAAGGTATCTAGTGTTTCTAGTGTTTTTAATGTTTTCTGGGGTTTTAAATGTTTTTAGGATTTTATTTTTTTTCTTCGGTGGTTTTAGGGTTTTTTTGGGTTTTTACATTTTTATGTATTTTTAGTTTTTTTTTGGATTTTTGTGGTATTTTTGGGGTTTTAGAGATTTTGAGCATTTTTTGGATTTTAGGTTTTTATTTGGTTTTTGGATTATTTGAATTTTTTTTGCTTTTTTGGTTTATAGAGTTTTTTAACATTTTTCATGGTTTGAATCGTTTTTATAGTTTTTAGTGGATTCTTGGGGTTTTATGGTTTTATAGGTTTTTTTCAGGTTTCTAGGTTATTTTATGGATTTTTTTTATTTTAGGATTTTAGAGACATTTTAGGGGTACTAGTTTTTTTAGAGTTTTTATAAATTTTATGTTATTTAGGGTTTTAATTTTTTCTTAGGTTTTTTTCTGGGTTTTTGTGGTTTTTCATTTTTAGGGATTTTTATGGGTTTTTAGGTTTTTAGGGATTTTTAGCGTTTTTATGGTTTTAATGGTTTTTATTGTTTTTGGGTTTTTTGGGGTTTTTAGTTTTTAGTGTTTTTATGGGTTTTATATTTTTTAAGGTTTTAAGGGGTTTAAAGAGTTTTTAGAGTTTTTAGTCATTTTAGGGGTTTTATAGATTTCTAGGGTTTTATGGTTTTAGGGGTTTTAAGGGGTTTTTTTGGGTTTTTGGGGTTTTAGGTACTTTGATTGGTTTTAGGGGATTTTTTTGGTTTTTTAGGTTCTGTCGGATTTTTTTGTTTTAGGTTTTTAGGGGTTTTAAGTGTTTTTAGATTTCTAATAATTCTCAAAGGTGGTTTCAAGGTTTTTATGGGTGTTTACATTATGAATGATTTTTAGGGATTATTTAGTATTGTTTTTGTGTTTTAGATTTCTTATAGATTTTTCTATTTTTTATAGTTTTTTGTTTTTTATAGTTTTTTGGGGTGTTTGGTGTTTTTATGATTTTATGGATTTTTCAGTGTGTTTAGTTTTCTAAACATTTTTATTGTTTTAATGTGTTTTAATAGATTTCAGTGATTTTTTGGGTTTTAATGGTATTTTAGGTTTTTTAAGATTTTTAGGGGTTTAATGGTTTTTACTGTTTTTATGTTTTTTTAGGTTTTTGGTGGTTTTTACTATTTTGTGGTTATCTTAGGGATTTTAAGGTGTTTTAAGGGTTTTTTTTTGTTTTTAGAGATTCTTTTTTGTATTTTTTAGGATTTTTATGGATTTTTAGGCTTTTAGGGATTTTGAAATGTTTTAGGATTTTTTGGTTTTTTTGATTTATTTATATGGATTTTTTAGGGGTTTTAAGGTTTTTTTAAATTTCTAACATTTTTGGGGGTTTAAATGGTGTTCATAGTTGTTAGTGAAGTTTTAGTGTTTTTAGGGTAAGGAAGGTGTGGGGTCAGGGAATTCTTGGCCCCCTAAATTTATTAAAATAAAAGAAAAGAAGACATGTCAAACGACACACACCGAAAACCCCTGGACCCCCGAAAACACCAAAAAACCCCAAATTACCCAAAAAAGTAGAAGATAAAGAAAAAGTAACTACAAATCAATGTCTCCATCCCCAAAAGGATCCCCATCAGCACGATAACCATAGGAAGAATTCGACTCCACCGACTCCCATTCAGATGATTCATATTGCTTAAGGAAGGCAGTGTAATAGTCCCTAAGATTTTGCTTCTCCACATTCATCTACGTCTTGACAGACCGACCACCCCTACCAGAGGAATTTTCCTTATCTTTACAAGAGGCCCTCGTGGACACAATTTTTGGAAAAGTAGAGTATTATTTTATCGGCTTCCTCTTTTGGGGATCTAAGGAGACCCCTGGAGATTTGTTTTCTCTCCCATATGGAATGGCCTCCCGTAGAAAGTCCATCTTCTTAATGATCATATCCCTATTTTGGTTCGTCCTTATATCATCCTTCTAGTTAGGGTTGAAGAAGGCTTCCTGGTTAAGGTAACAGTCAGCAAGAATCCCGCACTACGTCATGCTAGGAACAAGTTCCTCAAGATCCAGATGAGGATGGGTCACCACACTAGTCAGCACCACCTGCAGGCCCTTATCCTCTTTCATTCATCCAACTGTTCTATCCACCTCAATGATAGGTAGAGTAAGAGTAAATTTCCCCTCTTTCCCTGGCAGCTTACTTACTTTCCCCTCTTCCACAACAATCCCATTAGTATTGTAAACAAACACCTGCAAATCCTTTTTATCTAGCTCAATAGAACCATCCGAGTGCCCATTGGTGTCCAACATTAGCTCAGATTCACTAAAATTCCGGGCCACACTCCATCCATCAGGCCCAGTAGTTATGGCCTGAACCTCACTATGTTCATGTACAACAGACCTCACACACCCAACATGAGAAATCAGAGACCCCTACACCCCCTCCTCAAGATCTATCCCTTCAAAGTGGTTGCAGGATGGAACAAATTCATGCCTCTACTTTAGACTGCTATCAGAGGAAATAGACATCCCACCAGCAGTAACCTCCTTGCATAAATAACATGCTATATCTGAATGCTTCAAGTATCTCCTCAATCGCATGAAAATACCACTATCCTTGGGATTTAGTTGGCACCAAACAACCACATTCCCTAAACTGTGATCAACTACTATAGACCCATGGTCCCCTAGCACAACCCGAAGACGATCCCACACAATCTTTGGGCTTAGTGATCCATAACCTAGACCAATTGAAGGTTCCACCCCATCAGCACCAGTCCTTTTAAACCCACTAGAAACAGCCACTATGACCTCCTTAACATGCACCCCCACCCAAGCCTGACCCCCTTCACTAGACTCAACCTGAAAAAAATTCAAGAGTTGAGGATATGTGTTCACAACCTCTTTCACTTTGCCACGATCCCACTTCCCTTCACCATCACCTTATAAGATCAATTCAAAACACCAAATTTTCTACCTTCACACCTGTAAGACAGAACAATATGTCCCAGTTGCCAACATGAGGAGAAGAAATCAGTATATGACTCAAAAATAACTGGTTATTTCCACTGAATCTCCTCACCAATATAAATACAAACATAATCAACTGGTCCTTTAGATGAATCATTCTCAATAAATTCACTTGGGGATACTGGGTGAAAAAGTTCCCTAGTCCTACCATCCACACATAAGAACATTCCAACCAGATTCCCCAACTTGGAAATAATGGAAAAGTTTTGAAAAGGAAGGGGCAGTTCCGAAAATCTAACCCAAGATACCACCATCGATGAGTCACAGTTCAAATGCAGATCAAAGCTCCACCAGGAAAGGGAGAAACATGCACTGTTGCATCTTCTTGGAGTCGCATACCAGGCTTGTTCCAGATCCTCCTCCAATGAAAAGTGAATCAAGATGTGACTACTATCAAAAAGACCTACCGTAGCGTGATCTTTGAGGTCCCTTTTTTCAAACACGAATCTGTCAAAAACATCCATCAGAGGACACCATTTCAATAATTGAGCAACCAAGGTTAGCCTATGTAGGGTAGATTCCTCATTGAACTCCACAATCGATAACTGGAGATGCATACATCCTTCATGTAAATCTGGTACCTTAGGAAAAATCTCAAGCCATGGAAGAGGGGAAAGAATATCAGGATCCGATAATGGAACAAAAAAACTCTCATCATCAAGAACCAGTAGAGGTTGTTTAGGTTTTTTAGATATTTTTAGGGTATTTTTGACTTTTTAGTTTTTTATTTATTTTAAGGACTTTTATTTTTTTATGTTTTTAGGGTATTCAAGTATATCTAGTGTGTTTAGGGTGTTTCGAGTTTTTAAATATTTTTAGTGTTTATAGAATTCTTATGTTTTTAGGGGTTTTAAGTTTTTTATGTTTTTAATAATTTCATAGGTAATTTTAGGGTTTTTAGGGGTTTTTATGTTTTAGGGATTTTTAGGTAATTTTTTATATTGTTATGGTTTTTAGTGTTTTTAGGGATTATAAGGGTATTTTGGGTTTTTAGGGATTTTATAGTTTTGTGGGGGTTTAGGGTTTTTTGTGTGTTTTTTTATGGTTTTTAAGGTTCTTACAATATTTAGTGTTTTTAGGGGTTTAAAGGGTTTTTATATTTTTAGTGGGTTTTAGGTTTTTTAATGTGTTTAGGGTTTTTAAGTTTTTAGGGGTTTTAATAGTGTTCTTAGGGTTTTAATTTTTTCTTAGGAGTTTTCAGTGTTTTTTGTTTTTTTTACATTTTTATGGATTTTTAAAGGTATTTAAGTTTTTTATTTTTTTTGGGTTTTAGGGATTTTGAAGGGGTTGCGGGTTTTTTAGACTTTTGGGGTTTTATGGGTTTTTGTGTTTTTAGGGGTTTTTGAGTTATTAAGGTTTTGAAGGGTTTTTTAGGTTTGTTAATGTTTTTAGGGGATTAAAGTGTTTTTATTATTTTAATTTGTTTTTAGGGTTTATGGGTTTTTGTTTTTTAAAAGATTGTTTGGGGTTTCTATGTTTTTAATTTGTTAGTATTTGAGGGTGTTTTAGAGTGTGTTGGGAGTTTTAGCTGTTTTAAGGGTTTTATGTTTTTTTGGGTTATTGTAGTTTTCTTAGGGGTTTTCAGGGATTTTAGGGTTTTTTACATTTTTATGGATTTTTTGGGATTTATAATATTTTATGGTTTTATGGGTTTAAAGGATTTTGAGGTTATTTAGTGGTTTTAAGGTTTTTAGTAGCTTTTTGTATTTTTATCATTTTTTAGGTTTTTAGGGGTTCTAAGTGTTTGTATGTTTTTATGGGTTTCTTAGGTGTTTGGGTGTTTTAAGTTTTTATACATTTTTGGTATTTTTTCAGATTTTTTATGATTTTTATGTTTTTATGGTCTTTAATGGGTTTTAGGGTTTTTAAGGTTCTTATGGTTTTTAGGGTATTAGTGTTTTAAGGTTATTTTTAGATTTTAAGGATTTCTATTGTTTTTTAGATTTTTTTCCATTTTTACTAGTTTAATTTTCTTTCGAATTTTTAGTCATTTATATGTTTTTATGGGTTTTTTAATTTTTTTTTGGGGGGGGGGTTTGAGGGTTTATGGGGTTTTATATTTTTTAGGGGTTTGTAGTGTTCTAGTGTTTTTTAGGGTTTTAGGGGTTTTAAGTGTTGTATTTTTTTTTAATTATTTCTTAGGGGTTTTTAGGGTTTTTAGGGTTTTTTATGTTTTCACAGATTTTTGGGACCTTTTTTTTATTGTTATGTATTTATTTAGTGTTTTTTGAGATTTTTTAGTGTTTCTGAGGGTTTTTAGCATTTTTAGTTTATTTATCGGTTTTGTGTGTTTTTATTTTTTTTAATTGTTTTCTTTTGGGGTTTAAGTGTTTTTAGGTTTTTTTACATTTTTATTAGTTTTTTGGGTTTTTTTCTTTTTTATAGTCGTGTAGAGTTTTTTTAGGATTTGTAGGGTATTCTGGGTTTTATGGTGGGGGGGGGGGGTTAGGGTTTTTTGAGTTTTTTAGGTTTTTAATTATTTTAGAGTTTTTTTAAAAAAATAGGGGTATAAAGGGTTTTTATTGATTTTAGTTGGTTTTTAGGTTTTCTAAGGGAATTTAAGTGTTTGATGGTTTTTGGGGGTTTTTATGGTTTTAAGGGATTTGGGTTTTTTTGGGTTTTATCCTTTTTAGGGTTTTTGTAGGTTTATGTGTTCTTAGGTTTTTAAGGATTTCTTATAATTTTCCAGGGTTTTGGGTTTTTTAATCTGTTAGGGATATTTTGGGATTTTTTAGGTTTTTAAGTGTTTTTATGGATTTTACAGATTTTATAGCTTTTTAGTGTATTTAGTTTTTTTGAATTTCCAATTTTTTTGAGTTTTTATGTTTTTAAACGTTTTTTAGAGTTTTTAAACATTTTTATGGGTTTGAAGGGTTTCTATATTTTTTGTTTTAATTTTGGGTTTTTATGGGTTTTAGGGGTTTTAAGGGATTTATGGTATTTTAGGGGTTTTAGAGTTTTTTTAGGTGTTTTAAGTGTTTTAAGTGTTTTTAGGTTTTTAAGATTTTTTAGGGGGTTTGGGGTTTTTATGGTTCTTACATTTTTATGGATTTTTTATGATTTTAATGGTTTTATGTTTTTTTTGGGATCATGAAGGTTTTAGGGATTTTAGGATTTTTTTTATTTTAATATTTTTTTACGGTTTTGAGGAATTTTAAGTGTTTAGGTTTTTCAGGTTTTCTTAGGGGATTTTAATTTTTTTAGGGTTTTTAGGGTTTTTAATGTTTTTATGGATTTTTATGACATTTATATTTTTTAGGATTTTTATGATATTTATATTTTTTAGTATTTTTACTGATTTTGAGGGTTTTAGGGTTTTTTATGTGTTTTATGATGTTTTCGTTTTTTTTTTGTTTTTTGAGTTGTTTATAATTTTTAAGAATTTATAGTGTTTTTAAATGCTTTAGGGAAGAAGAGGTGCAAGACTAGGCTATTCCTGGTCCCCCCAAACATTTTTAGAAAAAAGACACCAAAAGAGACACTACAGACCGGGGAGGGCAGGGTCCATCGACCCCAACCCAAAAGACAATCCCTAAAAGGAAAACCAAGAAATGAAAATACACAAAAGACTAAACACCACACCAAATTCAGCACCTTCTCATCCAACTCCAGCATTCGTCAGCTCTAGATCCCCTTCCAAGCAGCAAAAATCACACAAAATCTAACCAAAGCAGACATCCAAAATCATCACCAGCAGCACCTCCCAACTAATCAACAACTAGCATCTCACAACACATATTCCATCATCCATCACCTTTGAAGTCAGCATCGCCCTCAACGGATTCCAGGGCCAGGGTATTCCTCCCCGCCAAGCAGCAAATAGTATCCAGCAGCTCAAGTTCAAGAATCCAGCATCACCAAAACATACGTCTCCCAGCATGTCGTTCCTCATATTCCAGCAACCAGCATCACCTAACCAAGCATATACCACAGTATCCTCACAATCCATCCAAGAAAACTTCCAGCATCTCAGCTTCCAAAGGTCAGCACACATCTAGCAGACATACAACAAGCATCACATAACCAACACCTACCAGCAGCAACACAGGACCACCAGCTGTTGTGCCTCAAACCATACCGCAACATCCAAAGCACCTTTTTCAGATTTTTTTTGGTTTTTAGGGATTTTAAGGTTATTAGGGTATTTAGGTTTTATGGATTTTTTGTATTTTTAGGGCTTTTGTGTCATTCAGGGTTTATAATGGTTTTTAGTGTTTTGTAATGTTTTCAGGGATTAAAGGGTTTTCAAATTTTTCTAGTGGCTGTTTAGGGTTTCGATGGGTATTTAGGGTTTTTAAAGGGTTTTATGGGTTTTATTATTTTTAGGATTTTATAGTTTTTTATGGTTTTAGAGGTTTTAATAGTTTTTATGGTTTTAGGGTTTTCTTAGGGTTTTTTAGGGTTTTTTAGGTTTTTACATTTTTAGTATTTTTTTAGTGTTTTTAGGGATTTTGAGGGGTTTGGGGGTTTTATGGATTTTTTGATATTTTGGGTTTTTAGTGATTTTAGGATTTAGATGTTTTATGTATTTTTTGGTTTTTAAGGTTTTCCTACGGGTTCTTAGGGTTTTTAGGGTTTTCTATGTTTTAGGGATTTTTGGGAATTTCTAGGATATTTATGGATTTTTAAGGGTTGTATTAATTTGAAGGATTTTATTGTTTTATAAATTTATTAGGGGTTTTAGGGTTTTTTTTTGGGATTTTAGGGTTTTTTTTCATTTTTTAGTGTTTAAAGGGTTTATAGGGTTTTTTGAGTTGAAATTGTTTTTACAACTTTTACTCGGTTTTAAGGTTTTGGGGTTTTATTTTTTTTTATGGTTTTTTTCGTTTTTATAGATTTTTTGGGTTTTTTCTAATTGTATTGTTTTTAGTGTTTATAGGGATTTTGTGTGTTTTAAAGGATTTTAGGGTTTTTGTAGTTTTTTGGTTATTAGTGTTTTTTTGAGTTTTGTTTGAGTTTTTAGGGTTTTTATAGTTTTTAAACATTTCTAAGGATTGAAAGGTTTTTTAGAGTTTTTAGTGGGTTATTAGGGTTTTATGGATTTTATTTATTTTGGGAGGTTTTACAGTTTTTAGGGGTATTATTCTCTTTTAGGATATTAGCATTTTTAAGGCTCATTAGGGGTTTTAAGGGTTTTTAGGTTTTAAGGTTTTCATTGGGGGTTTTTAGAGATTTAGAGTTTTATTTTTTTAGGAGTTTTTTTGGGGATTTTTAGGATTTTTATTGGTTTTTAGGGTTTGTAGGGATTTTTGTGGGGTTTTAGGGGTTTTTTGGGATTTTTGGAATTTTATGATTTTTTGGTTTATAGGGGTTTTTTGTTTTTTAGGTTTTTTGAGATATTTTAGGGTTTTAAGGGTTTTTATAGTTTTTTCACATTTTATGGGTTTAAATGGTTTTTTGAGATTTTACTAGTTTTTATGATTTTTAGGGTATTAAATATTTTTAGGTGTTCTTATGGATTTTAGGGGATTGAATGTTTTTTAGGACCTTTTAACATTTTTAGCAATTTTTAGGGTTGTAGGGTTTTAATGCGTTTTTATGTTTTTAAGGTATTCTTATGTGCTATAATTTTTGGTAGGGGTTTTTTACTTTTTTAGGTTTTTAAGTTTCTTAGGGAGTTTTTTTGGGATTTTTATGTTTTGTAGGATTTTTGTGGATTATGAGGGTTTTTAAGGGTTTTTAGGTTTTTTCGTGTATTTCAGGGATTTTAGCAATTTTAAGTGTTTTGATTTTTTAAGGATTCTATATGAGTTTTTAGTGGTTTTAGGATTTTTTTTATCTTTTTTGGGATTTTTGATGATTATTATGGTTTTATGGTTTTTTTTGATTTTTACGGTTTTTTGATGTTTTTTGGGGTTTTACTGTTTTTTGGGTATTTAGGTTTTTGTTTCAGTTTTTAGGGGATTTAATGTTTTTATATATATTTTTTATCATTTTGAGGGCAAGGAAGATGTGAGGATCGGGATATTCCCGACCCCTCCAAATTTATTAAGAAGAAAAAATACACAACAGACAAGGGAGGGGAGGGGTCGAACGACCCACACCCAAAAACCCTTTTACAGCAAAAGACCCAAAAAAAGAAAAATCAAAAAAGAACAAAAAAACAGAGAAAAAGACACAAAACAAAACACAACAGCAATGTCCACACGTCTTGTCCAGCCAACACCAGCATCCAGCACCAATACCAAACATCACAGCCAAGCAGCAGAGACAACACGTCCAGTCCAACTAGCCCCAGCAGCGTCCGCACATCTTGTCCAGCCAACACCAACATCCATCACCAAAACCAAATATCACAGCCTCGCAGCAAAAAAAATATGTCCAATCCAACTAGCCCCAACAACCAATAACACCAGCTCCGACATCATATCCAATCACAACCTGCAGCATCAAACCACAACAGAAACCGCAGACCACAGCAGCCATCATCATCTTCCAGCAATCAGTAACCAACAACCAGCAGTCATCAATGCCACTCCACCATGATATGCCCCTGACCCCGGACGCGACCACCAGCACCATCCAAAAGCCACCACAAACACCAGCATACCAGACCAAAGTGGGGTCCGATACATTGGGAAGGGAGGCCAGAGCATCGGTGGTTGTTCGAGTTAATGACACACCATCAGGGAGAGCAGGCTCATTATACAACCAGCCCATCAGACAGGACCAGTAGCAAATAATCCAGTCACCACAACCACAACAAGAAACAACATAAACCATCAGCACCAAGCCAAAAGCATCACCTCCCATCCAAGCAACATTCTAGTAGCCACCAATACACAACATTCTCATACAAACACATTTCCTCAAAAACAAAAACCGTAGCTCACCAAGGATCACACCCAGACCAAACATCATCCAACAACTTAAAATCCGATCACACTTCAATAACAACATATGAGAGAACCAAAAACCAGCAGCAAACATCATATAACAACTCAGAATCCAGTGACCAAGCAGTGAAAACAACACAAAACAACCATCCGCAATTCAAGAACACACATACCATCATAACACAATGAAAACAGCACAGTATAGCCATACCTTCATCAGCGTCAAGATCCAAGAACATAAAAATGGAACCAGACAAGCAAACCTGCATCTTCACACTTACCAGCCACCAACCCATAGCCGCAGTGAGCATCAAAGACCTTATTACTTCACAAAAACAATCACACCATTGATAATCACCTAGACTCAGAACATTGACACTAAATCCCACCGCAACGTGGCTCCTTGAGAGATACTCGGGACCGAAAATCGCAGACGAGGCACAAGGATTCACCTTAGGAAGAGGAGATTTCATATCAGCCAAAACCAAGGTAAGTCGACACAAGATCCAATTCAAGGGTTTTATGGGTTTTTACATTTTTAGGGATTTTTTTTGGACTTTTCAGGAATTTTATGGATTTTTAGGGTTTTTAGTGATTTTGAGGCTTTTTAGGTTTTTATGGTTTTCTGGGGTTTTATCATATTTTATGTTTTTAATGGTTTTTAATTGTTTTAGGTTTTTATGGTTTTCATAGGGGTTTTTATTATTATCCGTGCTTTTTATAGTTTTTTTTATTTTAAGGATTTCTTGTTCAATTAAAGGGTTTTTAGGGGGTTTGGGATTTTGAGGGGTTTGGGGGTTTTTTTTATTTTTTTTTTATTTTTAGAATTTTAGGGTTTTCTGATTTTTTTGGGTTTTAAGATTTTCTTCATTTTTTTATGTTTTAAGGGTTTAAATGTTTTTATAGTATTAGTAGTTCTTAGGGTCTTTAGGGGTTTTTATGTTTATTATGGTTTATAGGGGTTTTTGGGTTTTTTGGGTTTTTAGGGTGTTAATGGTTTCTATCATTTTAAGGTTTTTATGAATTCTAAGTGTTATTAGGTTTTTAATATTACCTTATGGATTTTTTGGTTTATTCAATTTTTTTATGATTTTATGGATTTTGAGGTATTTTTTACGATTTTTGTGACTTTTTAGGATTTTTATGGATTTTGAGGGGTTTTAGGGTTTTTAGAGATTTTGGGGTTTTATGGTATTGTTTGGTTTTAGTGTTATTTTGGGTTTTTATTGTTATAATGGGTTTTTAATTTTTTTTTATTTTTTTTGAGTTTTAATGGTTTTTAATATTATTTTGTGGGTTTTAGGGGTTTTAGGAACTTTTAGGGGTTTTAATGTTTTCATGTTTTTAAGGGTATTATGTGTTTTTAGGTTTTTAAGATTTTCATAGGGGGTTTCAGTGTTTTTAGGGTTTATTACATTTTTAGAGATTTTTAAGGATTTTATAGGTTATTTATGTTTTTAGGGTTTTTAGGTATTTTGAGTATTATAGGGTTTTTAGAGTTTTCAGGGGTTTTGAGGGTTTTTTATTTTTTTTGACTTTTATGGGTTTTAAATGTTTTTAGGTTTTTAAGGGTTTTTCAGGTTTTTAGGGTTTTTTTACATTTTTAGGGATATTTACATATTATTTAGTATTTTTATGGGATTTTTGGATTTTAAGGATTTTTTGGGGTTTCATAGTTTTTAGGATTTTATAGTGTTTTGGGTTCATAGGGTTTCTGGGGGTTAGAGGGTTTTTATATTTTTTTATCATTTTTAAGGTTTTAAAGGGTTTATAGAGTTTTTAGTGATTTTTTATGTTTTTTGTTGTTTTATTAGGGTTTTATGCTATTTAGGGTTTTTATGGTCTTTATGGGTTTTTAAGGGTTTTAGGGTCTTTTAACAAATTTAACTTTTTTTGGTTTGTTAGGGGTTTTAAGTTTTTTTACGATTCGATGTTTTTCGTTGGGGGTATTATGGTCTTTTTAGGGGGTTTTATGAGTTTTATCATTTTTAGTTGTTTTAGTGGATTTAAGTATTTTTAGGTTTTCATTGTATTCTTAGGGTTTAGAGGGGTTTTAATGTTTTTATATGTTTTAGATAATATTTTATGATTTTCAAGGTTGTAGGGATTTTAAGGGTTTTTATGATTTTTAGAGTTTCTTGGGGTTTATTTGGTTTTCTATCATTTTTTGATTTAATGGATTTTAAGCGTTTTTATCTTTTTAAGGGTATCATAAGTTGTTTCATGGTTTTTAGGGTTTATTTGTTTTTCAGGGTTTTTAGATCTTTTTTAACATTTTTATGGTTTTTTTGGTTTTTTTTGGATTTTCAGGGTTTTTAGGGTTGATATGGTTTTGTGGGGTTTAAGGTTTTTTTAATTTTTTAGGGGTTTAATCATTTTTTAGTTTTTAGTGGTTTTAGGATTTTTTGTGGTTTTAAGGTTTTCTTAAAGGTTTTAAGTGGTTTTGGGTAATTTACATTTTTATGGGTTTTAGGGATTTTTTTAGGATTCTTATGGTTTTTAGAGGTTTTAGGGGTTTTAGGGATTTTGAGGGGTTTTAGGGTTTTTATGTTTTTATATGTTTTCCTGGTTTCTTGGGGTTTTTTAGTTTTTTTTGTTTTTGTTTTTTAAGGTTTTTAACGTTTTTAGGGGTTTAAAGTGTTTTTAGAGTTTTTCCTGTTTTTAGGATTTTTATGGGTTTTTAAGGTTTGTATGGATTTATGGTCTTTTATGGTATTTAGCATTTTTAGGTTTTGAGGGTTTTAAGTTTTTTGGGTTTTTAAGTTTTAATTTGGTGTTTTTCAAGGATTTTAGAGTTTTTTATGTTTTTAGTCATTTAAGGGATTTTTTAGTATTTTTATGTTTTTTGGGTTTTTATGGATTTTGTGGGTTTTTACAATTTTTTATCGTTTTTTGGGTTTTTAGGTGTTTTATTATTTTTTAGATTTTTAGGGGATTTATTTTTTTTAGGTTTTTAAGGATTTAATTGTAGTTTTCATGGTTTTTGGCATTTAATTTTTTATGAATTTTTAGGGATTTTAGGGATTTTATTGATTTTTTGGTTTTTAAGGTATTTAGAGTTTTTAATGTTTTTAGGAGTTTGTAGATTTTTTATTGGTTTTTAAGGGTTTTATGGGTTTTTATCATTTTTAATATTTTTAATATTTTTTTGGGTTATTAAGGGTTTTAGATTATTTCAGGTTTTTAGCATTTTTTGTTTTTAGTCGTTTTAAGTATCTATAAGTTTTAAGGTTTTATTAAGGGTTTTCATGGTTTTTTATGTCTTTAGTGTCTTATAGATTTTTATGTTTTTTTATTATTTTTAGTGTTTAAGGGATTTTTATGGAATTTAGGTGTTTTAGGGTTATTTTGGAGTTTTAGGGTCTTTAGAATTTTTTCTGTTTCTTAGGGGGTTTCAGTATTTTTAGGTTTTCAGGGTTTTCTTAGTATCTATAGGGGTTTTTAGATGTTTTATGTTTTTAGGGATTTTTTTGGTTTTTTAGTATTTTTATGAGTTTTTAGTGTTTTTTGGTCTTTGGACAGCTTTTAGGGGTTTTGTGATTTTTAGGGGTTTTATAGTATTTTTTGGGTTTTATTTATTTTGTAAGGTTTTTATGGTTTTTGGGAGTTCTTTAACATTTTTAGGGGTTTAAAGGGGTTTTTGAGTTCTTAGTGGTTTTTATGGTTTTTATGATTTTTGACTATTATTTAGGTTTTTAGTGGATTTATGGTTTTAGGTTATTTTTAAGGGTTTTAACATTTTTTTTGTGTTTTTAGGGGTTTTAATTGTTTTTAGTTTTTTAAATTTTTTCATAGGTCTTTTTAGTGTTTTTATGGGTTTTTATGTATTTATGGATTTTTATGGATTTTTAGGGATTTTTATGTTTTTTAGAATTTTTAGGGATTTTGACGGTTTTGAGGGGTTTTAGGATTTTTAGGGCAAGGAAGATGCGAGGGTCGGACTATTCCCGAACCCCCCCCCCCCCCACCAAATTTATTAGAAAGAATATGGAGCAGACAAGGGAGGGGCGGGGTCAAATGACCCCCACCCAAAAACCCTTTACAATACCAACCCCAAAAAACCCGAAAAGAGAGAACCAAAGACACACAAAGCAAAAAAACAGAAAAGACTCAAACATTACCTCAAAGCTCATCATCAACCAGCAGCCATCAACACCAAACCATATAGAGTAACTTCATCAACCTAACATCATCACCACAGATTCGCAAGACACCAGCCTACCACAGCCCTAATAAAGCAGCATCACGTCATTCACCACCAAGAAACATCATCTTCTAGCAATTAGCGACCAGAAACCAGCAGAGAAAGCCACAAAAGACTCACATAACAACACGAAACAACAACAATAGAAGAAAAAACTCAGGAAACTAGAGGAAACATAAAGTAGGGCCTCCGCCTCCCAGCCATTAGAGAAAATCCCGAGTAGATCGGAACACACCAGAACTGGTGTCTAGCCGGGAAGAGGTCTGACTGGGAATTCGTAGCCGGAAGCGCGTCTGACGCCAAGAAAACCACGGCTAAGACTAGATCCTGAGATCCAGGAAGATCCAACCACACCCTGCAACAATAAATACGGAGGCAGTGTCGAGTGCACGAAGGCCGCAATGAGATACCAAGGAAATTCCAAATCAGACACCAGTCACGCCCATCCCAACAGCAAGCTCTCGCAGCCACAAGAAGAACCTAGATCTGGAGAGGAAGACACTGATCTGGAAACCCAGATCCAGACCACATAGAGCCGATGCAAGCCAAAACCAGATAGGGATCCCGAATCCATGAGAGCCAAAGTCACCTCTGAACAAACTAGAATCAGGGTTGTATGTTTTTTAATATTCTTAGGGTTTTCATGGTTTTAGGAGTTTTTAGAGTTATTGTGGTCTTTTTGGTGTTTTGAGTTTTTTTTTTGTTTTTACTGGTTCTAATTGTTTTTATGTTTTTAATGTTTTCTTAGTGTTCTTAAGAGTTTTTAGGGTTTCTTTTATTTTTTGTATTTTTAGAGACTCTAGGAATTTTATTGGTTTTAGTGATTTTGAGGGGTTTTAGGGATTTTTAGGGGATTTAGGGTCACAGTTGATGTGGGAACGAGGCTATTCCTGCCCCCCCCCCAAAAAAAATTATTAAGAAAATGAGGACACTGAGGACAGGGGAGGGGCAGGGTCAATCAACCCATACCCAAAAAAAAACCCCAAAAGGAAACCAAAGAAAGAAAAAGACACAAAATAGAAAACACATCAGCAGCTTTATAACCTCTCATCTAACTCCAGCATTCGGAAGCTCGAATCCCCCTGCCAAGTAGTGACCAATACCTGTATCATGCTTCCCAGCATTCAGTGCCTTCACCTCATAGGATCCCACTTCATCACCACTCATTCAAGCAGTAGTTATAATCCTATTCCTCAGCTTCTAGCAGTTCACTCCTCCTTCAACAGTTCTCAGCAAAGAAGCAATTATCACCCAACAACTAAGTCTCCAGCAAATATTAACCAACACCTAGAAGATCAGATTTCAACAAGCGAACCAGTCAGTTCCCAAACCAAACCACAACATCCAGTGCCTCAATTTCAAGAACCAGTACTAGAAGTGGTTCTCATCCAATCCATCCACAACCACAAAACAACATCTAGCACCCTCTATAATCGTACACATCCAACCAACATCCATCAATCAAAATCTCAGTTCCCATCATCCAGAACCTCTTATCCTGACAAATTTCAGCATAAAACACCTAAAAGTACAACCAATAGTACAGGACCACCAGCGACCCTGCCCAGAACAAATAGCATCATCACATCGCAGTCCAGCATCAAACCGAAACAATCACCATAGTTCCCAACAACTGGTAATTCCTTTCACACCTCATAATCAAGAAGAAACACAAAATAAATAGCCAATATCTCCTCCAACATATCCCCTCCAAACAGTGACCATAACCCAGATACCCATCAACCTAGTTTCCAGCAACCAGAACCTCCTTTCCAATTGGCTTCCAGCTCCAAAAAAACCCTCCAATGACCCAGAACATGATTAGACAGTGCCCCACACCTTGCAGAAAATCCACCATCCAGCACTAGCAGCAGCTCACAACTAGTCCATCCATACACAGAACCAAAAATACCTATTTGGCACCCCATGAAACCGCAGAACAACAAATTAACTTGATCGTAACACAACTTAAGCCACCCTGCATCAACATCATGAAATGAAGACAAAGCTGAGGAACCAGAAAAACAGACCTACATCTTCGGTACAAACTATTGACCAACATATCTAAGAGCCCACACCACCAGACCAAGTACGCCACCAGCAATCTAACGCAAATCCTTCCGAAACAACCATCTTCCATTGTGAAACCATAATAACCACAAAATTTCATCAGATCTCAGATCTTCAAGCATCCACAACATCAACAACTGAGAGACCCAAAAAAACATGCTGCACCTCCACCGAAACCAGTCACTAGGGCAACCGAACCACCAGAAGGAAGCCATCGACAAAACCCAAACTCCCACCTCTGTTGAGAACCTGTCCGCCATTGAGACCCTTGCTGCTGCTGACACATCCGTGAAACCCCCAAAACCATGCACTTGAACCCAAAAAGACCAACATGGTTTCAAGATGTCATGGATCCGAAGCTAAATAAGACAAACTCTACTTGGATCTGAAGCTGAAGGGTCAAACAAATTCACCGATCGGGGAAGATGAAGCCATCGAAGACATGAAAACACCACCGCCTTGGATTTGAAAAGCACTTCCAAATCATACCATCGCTGAGATCATCGCCCACAAGATGGAGAGGGTGAAGAACTGTCACCGAAGACCCAAGAAGAATCCAAGATAAACCCAAGAAGAAGATCTAAGAACGAGAGAGATCTAGGAGAGTGTGCCCCCATCTTCTCTTAGGGAATTTAGGGTTTATTATAGTTTTTATAGTTTTTTATGTTTTTAGGGATTTTAAGGTATTTTAGGTTTTTTAGGGATTTTAGATAATTTTTATGTTATTTAGGGGTTTTAAGTGTTTTTATATTTTAATGTATTATTAATTTTTTCATGGTTGTTAAGTTTTTTTTACATTTTTAGATATTTTGTGGAATTTGTTTTTGGACTTTATTGGGCTTTTAGGATTTGTAGTGATTCTAAGAGGTTTTAAGTTTTTAGGGTTTTTAGGGTTTTTTGTATATTAGTTTTAGGGGTTTTAAGTGATTTTAGATTTTTAAGGTTTTCTTGGGGTTTTAGGGGTTTTTTGGTTTTTTTATTTTTTTATGGTTTTAGGGATTTTGATGGTTTTTATAAATTTAGGGTTTTTATTATTTTTATTGGGTTTTTAGGTTTTTTTTAATTTTTTAGGGTTTGTAAGGTTTTTAGAGTTTTTTAACATATTTAGGGGTTTGAGGGTTTTTAGATATTTTAGTGTTTTTAGGTGTTTTAGGGGGTTTTAAGGGTTTTAGGTTTTTTTATTTAAGAATTTTTAGAACTTTTAAGGTATTTTAAGGGTTTTTAGGTTTTTTATCATTTTTAGGGTTTTGTAGTGGTTTTAATTGTTTTTATGTTTTTATGGTTTATATAGGATTTTAAGTGTTTTTTATATATTCTGGTATTTTTTGGGATTTTCTAGGGATTCTATGGTTTTAAGGTATTTATGGGTGTTTTATGGTTTTTAGGGGTTTTAGGGTTTTTAAATATTTTATCGCTTTTAGGTTGTGGAGGGGTTTTAGTGTTTTTAGGTATTTATGACTATCTTAGGTTTTTTTAGTGTTATTTGGGGGGTTTTATGTTTTTTATGGATTTTTAGGGCCTTGTAAGATTTTTAGGGTATTTGGGGTTTTTAGGGATTTTGACATTTTTAGGGTTTTTATGATCTTTTGGAATTTTATTGTTTTATTTGAGTTTTTAGGATTTTTATGGATTTTTAGAGCCTTTTATTATTTTTAGGGATTTAAAAGGTTTTTATTGTTTTTAGTGGGTTTTAGGGTTTTCATGAGGTTTTAGGGGTTTTATGTTTTTAGGGGTTTTTATGGGTTTATGGGGTTTTAGGGTTTCTATGGTATTTTTATGGTTTTTACGAGTTTTAGTGTTTTTATGTTTTTTAGGAGTTTAATTTTTTATAGGTTTTTAATGTTTTAGTAGGATTCTTATGGGTTTTTTATTCTTTTAGTGATTTTCAGGGATGTTTTATGATTTTTAGGGATTTTAAATGATTTTAATGGGTTTTTTTGTTTTTAGGTTTTTTGGTGTTTTTAGGTTTTATGGGGTTTAAGTGCACTACATTTCTGATGTATTAGATATTTTCATGGTTTTTTATATTTTTTATATTTCTAGAGAATTTTTTGGATTTTTAGTATTTTTAAGGTTTTTAGGTGTTTTACGGTTTTTAAGGATTTTTAGGGTTTTTAGGGTTTTTAGGAGCTTTATGGGTTTTTATGTTTTTAGGGATTTGTTAGTTGATTAGGGGTTTGAAGAGTTTCTAGTGTTTTTCGACATTTTTAGTGGATTAAAGGGTTTTCTGAATTTTCCTTTTTTTAGGATTTTCATTTGTTTATAGGGTTTTTAAGGTTTTAGAGGTTTTATGGTTTTAAGGGGTTTTAAATATTTTTTAGCTTCTTTTAGGGTTTTTTGGGTTTTAATAATTTTTTGGGTGTTAGGTTTTTTATGTGTTTTTAGGATTTAAATTTTTTCTTAGGGTTAATCAGGGTTTTTGAGGTTTTATACATTTTTAGGTATTTTTAGGGATTTTTCGGGATTTTTATGGATTTTAGAGATTTTGAGAGGATTTTTTAAGGTTTTTAGTTTTTTATATGTTTTTATAGGTTTTAAGTGTTTTTAGGTTTTTTAGGATTTCTTATGTTTTTTAGGGTTTTGGGTTTTTTATGTTTTTAGGGATTTTTAGGTCTTTTATAGGATTTTTATGGGTTTTTGAGTTTTTAGGGATTTTGAAATTTTTAGTGTATTTAGGGGTTTTATGTTTTTTTATTTTTAAGTGTTTTTAGTTTTTATTGTTTTAATGAGTTTTTTGGGATTTTTAAATGTTTTTAGGTGTTCAAAGGATTATTATAGTTTTTAGTGGTTTTAGTGTTTTTGAGGTTTTTGGGGCTTTATGTTTTTTATCTCTTTTTATGGTTTATTGGGTATTTTTATGGATTTTTTGGGTTTTTTGTGGTTTTTGGTATTTAGGGGTTTTAGTGTTTTTAGGTGTTTAAGTTTTTGTAGTTTTTTTCATGGTTATTCGAGTTTTTTACATTTTAATGATTTTTAGGTATTTTTTAGGTTTTTTATTTTTTTTACGGATTTTAAGGGTTTTTAATGTCTTAGGGTTTTTAGGGTTTTAGCAATTTTAGGGATTTTAGGTGTTTTTGTTTTTTAGAGTTTTTATAGATTTATAATATTTTAGGGGATTTATGTTTTTTGGAATTTTTAGGGACTTTATTGGATTTTAATGGTTTTTTGGGTTTTTTGGATTTTTGATAGGTTTGGGGGGGGGGGTTAAAGTTTCCTTGGGTTTTTGGGTTTTTTACGTTTGTTTGTTTTTAGGTTTTATGTGTTCTTAGGTTTTTAAGGTTTTCTTAGGGTTTTTAGGGTTTTAAGGTTTTTTTGGTTTTCTTAGGGTTTTTAGGGTTTTATGGTTTTTAAGGTTTTATGGATTTTGAGGGGTTTTGGGTTTTTATGATTTTTTTGTGTTTTTAGGGTTTTTTTAGTTATATAGGGGTTTTATGGGTTTTTAGTGTTATTATATTTTTAGGGGTTTAATGTTTTTTGATATTTTTAGTGGGTTTTATGGTTTATATGGGGTTTTTAAGGTTTTAGGGGTTTTAGTGTTTTTTGGATTTCTAGAGTTTTTCTATTTTTTGGATTTTTAATTGTTTTTATGTTAACAAGAATTTATTAGGGATTTTATGAATTATAGTATTTCTTTATTTTTTAGTGATTTTTAGGGATTTTTTAGTTTTTTTTGGATTTTATAATTTTTAGAGATTTTGAGAGGTTTTTTGGGTTTTACAGTTTTATGGTTTTTATGTGTTTTTTGTGTTTTTTGGGTTTTTTTTGGGTTTTTAGAGTTATTTAACATTTTATGGGTTTAAAGGGTTTTTAGTTTTTTAGTGGTTTTTTTAGTTTTATTGGTTTTAGGGTTTTTAGGTGTTTAGGGTTTTTATGGTTTTTATGGTTTTTTGGTATTTTTAGGGGTTTTAGGGTTTTTAGCATATTTTAAATTTTAATGTTTATAATTTTTCAGGTTTTTTAGGTTTTCAAACATTTCAAAGAGTTTTAGTGATTTTCACTTCTTTGGTGTTTTTAGAGATTTTTAGGTTTTTCATGGTTGTAAGGGTTTTTTTAATTTTCAGGGTTTTTAAGGTTTTTAGGGTCTTTTTTAAGGTTTTTAGGGTATTTAAGTGTTTTTTGGGTTTTTAAGGTTGTTAAGGGTTTTCTTTGGTTTTTCTGTGTTTTAGGGTTTTAAGGTGTTTTGGGGTTCTTAAGAAATTTTAGGGGTTTTGGGGTTTATTTTGCGTGTTATAGGGATTTTAAGGGATTCAAGTGTTTTTAGTTTCTTTATGGGTTTCATAGGGTTTTTTTCAGGTTCTTTATGTTTTTATATTTTTTATGAATTTTTTATGATTTGTATGGTTTTTAAGGGTTTTATTGATTTTGAGGTTTTTTATGTTTTAGGGGTTTTTGAGATTTTAACATTTTTTTGTTTTTAGGGTTTTTTGAGATTTTTAAGGTTTTAAGGGTTTTTAGAGTTTTTATAAATTTTAATGGTTTGAAGGGTTTTTTATAGATTTTGTGTAGTTTTTAGGGTTTTATCAGTTTTTTTGGGATTTAAAGCTTTCTCAGGGGATTTCAAGGGTTGAAGAGTTTTTATGTTTTTTAGTGGTTTTTATGGTTTTTAGGATTTTTATCTTTTTAGGGGTTTTAGGGTTTTTTTCGGTATTTTGAGGGGTTTTTAGGGTTTTTCTGATTTTAAAGGGTTTTTAAGGTTTTTATCATTTTTTAGGTTTTTATGGGTTTTAAGTGTTTTTTGGTTTTAGGATTTTTTATGGTTTTTAGTGGATTTTAATGATTTTTATGTTCTTAGGGGTTTTTTATTATTTTTATGTTTTTAGGGTTTTAAGGGTTTGTATGAGTTTTTTGGGGTTTTTTGGTTTTTTGGGGTTTTATGGTTTTTAGAGTTTTTAATGTTTTTTATATTTTTTTTAAATTTTTATGGAAACAATGGTTTTTTAGGGTTTTTAGTGAATTTTTATGATTTTGTGGGTTTTTATTAGTTTTTAAGATTTTTTTGGTTTCTATGTGTTTTAAGGGTTTTAAATGTCTTTTACAGTTTATAGGGATTTAGGGTTATTTAGTTTTGTATCATTTTAAGTATTTTTAGGTTTTTAGGGTTTTCTTATGATTTTTAATGTTTTTGGGGTTTTTACATTTTTTTAGATATGTAGGGATCATTTATGATTTTTATTTCTTTTAGTGATTTTGAGGGTTTTTAAGGTTTTTTATGATTTTTAGGGTTTAAAGGTTTCTAGTGTTTTTAGTGTTTTTAATGTTTTTGGGGGTTGTAAATGTCTTTAGGATTTTTTATTTTTTCTTAGTTGTTTTTAGGGTTTTTTGGGGTTTTACGTTTTAAGGTATTTTTAGTTTTTTTTTATTTTTGTGGTATTTTAGGGGTTTTTGAGATTTTGAGCATTTTTAGCGTTTAGGGTTTTATTTGGTTTTTGGATTTTTTGAATTTTTAGTTCTTTTTTGGTTTTTAGAGTTTTTTTATCATTTTTCATGGTTTGAATTATTTTTATAGTTTTAAGTGGATTCTTGGGGTTTTATGGTTTTATAGGTTTATTTAGGTTTTAAGTTTATATTATGGTTTTTTGGTATTTCAAGTTTTTAGGGTGATTTTAGGTGTACTAGTGTTTTTAGAGTTTTTAGGGTTTTTATACATTTTATGTTTTTTTAGGGTTTTAATTTTTTCTTATGTTTTTTCAGTGTTTTTAGTGTTTTTTCATTTTTAGGTATTTTTATGGGTTTTTAGGTATTTAGGGATTTTTAGGGTTTTTTATGTTTTATGGTTTTTATTGTTTTTTATTTTTTTGGGGTTTATAGTTTTTGGTGTTTTTATGGGTTATATATTTTTTAAGGTTTTAAGGGGTTTAAAGGCTTTTAGAGTTTTTAGTCATTTTAGGGGTTTTATAGATTTCTACGGTTTTTAAGGGTTTTATGGTTTTTAGGGGTTTTTTGGGTTTTTTTGGGTTTTTATGTTTTTTGGGGGGTTTAGGTATTTTGACTGGTTTTAGGGTTTTTTTGGGTTTTTTATGTTCTGTAGGATTTTTTTGTTTTTAGGTTTTTAGGGGTTTTAATTGTTTTTATGTTTCTAATATTTCTCAAAAGCGGTTTCAAGGTTTTTATGGTTTTTTACATTTTGATAGATTTTTAAGGATTATTTAGTATTGTTTTTGTATTTTAGATTTCTTATATATTTTTCTATTTTTTATAGTTTTTTTATTCTTATAGTTTTTCGGGGGGTTTGGTGTTTTTATGATTTTAAAGTTTTTTCATCGGGTTTAGATTTTTTAACATTTTTATGGTTTTAATGTGTTCTTATAGTTTTTAGGGATTTTTAGGGTTCTAATGGTATTTTAGGTATTTTATGGTTTTTAGTGGTTTAATGGTTTTTATTGTTTATATTTTTCTAGGGTTTCTATCATTTTTTAGGTTTTAGTGGTTTTTACTATTGTGTGGTTATCAGAGGGGTTTTTAGGGGTTTAAAGGGTTTTTATGTTTTTAGGGATTCTTTTTTGTATTTTTAGGTTTTTTATGGATTTTTACGCTTTTAGGGATTTTGAAATTTTTTAGGGTTTTTTGGTTTTTTTGATTTATTTATTTTGAGTTTTTAGGGGGTTTAAGGTTTTTTTCTACATTTTTAACATTTTTGGGGGTTTAAATGGTGTTCATAATTTTTAGTGACGTTTTAGTGTTTTTTGGGTACGGAAGGTGTGGGGTCAGGCTATTCTTGGCCCCCAAAATTTATTAAAATAAAAGAAAAGCAGACATGGGAGGGGCGGGTTCAAACGACCCACACCAAAAAACCCTAGACCCCCCAAAACAACAAAAAAACCTCAAAAACCCAAAAAAGTATAAGAGAAAGAAAAAGGAACTAAAAATAAAGGTCTCCATCCCCAAAAGGATCCCTATCAGCACCATAACCAAAGGAAGCATCCGACTCCACCGACTCCCATTCAAATGATTCATATTTCTTATGGAAGGCAGTGTAATACTCCCTGAGATTTTGCTGCTCCACATTCATCTGTGCCTTGATAGACTGACCTCCCCTGCCAGAGGAATTTTCCTTATCTTTATAAGAGGCTCTCGTGGACACATTATTTGGAAAAGTAGAGTATTCCTTTATTGGATTCCTCTTTTGGGGATCTAAGGAGACCTCTGGAGATTTGTTTTCTTTCCTATATGGAATGGACTCCCCTAGAAAGGCCCTATTCTTAATGATCATATCCATATTTTGGTTCGTCTTTATATCATCATTATGGTCAGGGTTGAAGAAGGCTTCCTAGTTAAGGTAACGGTTAGCAAGAACCCCACACTACGGCATGCTAAGAACAGGTTCCTCAAGAGCCCGATGAGAAGGGGTCACCACACTAGCCAACAGAACCTGCAGGCCCTTATCCTCATTCATTCGTCCAACTGTGCTATCCACCTCAACGATAGGTAGAGTAATAGTCAATTTCCCCTCTTTCCCAGGCAGCTTACTTACTTTCCCCTCTTCCACAACAATCCCATCACTATTGTAAACAAACACCTCCAAATCCCTTTTCTCTATCTCAAAAGAACCATCTGAGTTCCCATTGGTGTCCAACATTAGCTCAGATTCACTAACATTCTAGGCCACACTCCATCCATCATGCCTAGTAGTGATGGACTAAACCTCACTCTATTCCAGTACAGAAGAACTCACACACCCAACATCAACAATCATAGACCCCTACAACCCATCCTCAAGCTCTAGCCCTTCAAAGTGGTTGAAGGATGGAACAAATTTTTACCTCTACTTTAGAATTCCATCAGAGGAAATAGACATCCCACTGGAAGTAACCTCCTTGCAAAAAGAACTTCCTACATCTGAATGCTTCAAGTATCTCCTCAATTGCTTTAAAATACCACTAACCTTGGTCTTCAATTGGCACCGAACAACCGTATTCCCTAAAGTGTGATCACCTACTGTAGACCCATGGCCCCCTAGCACAACCGGAAGACCAACCCGCACAATCTTTGGGCTTAGTGATCCATAACCTAGACAAATTGCAGGTTCCAGCCCCTCAGCACCAGTTCTTTCATGCCCACTTGAAACAGCCACTGCGACCTTCTTAACATGCACCCCCACCCAAGCCTGACCCCCTCCACCAGACTCAGCCTGAACAAAATTCAATAGTTGAGGATATGTGTTCACAACCTCTTGAACCTTTCCCAGATCCCACTTCCCTTCACCAGCCACCTTCTACGAACAATTCAAAACACCACATTTTCTACCTTCACACCTGAAAAACCGAACAATATGTCCCAGTTACCACCAGGAGGAGCAAAAATCAGTTTATGACTCAAAAATCAATGGTTATTTCCACTGAATCTCCTCACCAATAGAAATCCAAATTAAATAAACTGGTCATTTAGATACATCATTCTCAATAAAGGCCCTTGGGGCTACTAGGTGAAAAAGGGACCTAGTCCTACTATCCACACATAAGATCCTTCCCACTAGATTCCCCAACTTGGAAATAAAGGAAAAGTTTGGAAAAGGAAGGGGCAGTTCTGGAAATATAATCCAAGATGCCACCTTCGGTGAGTCACAGGTCAAATGCTGATCAAAGGACCACCAGGAAAGGGAGAAATAGGCATCATTTCATCTTCTTGGAGTCGTAGAATAGGCTTGATCCAGATCCTCCACCGATGCAAAGTGAATCAAGATGTGACTACTATCAAAAAGACCTACCGCAGCGCGTTCTTTGAGGTCCCTTTATTTAAACACGAATCTATCAAAAACATCCATCATAGGTCGCTAGTTCAATAATTGAGCAACCAAGGTCAGAATATGTAGAGTATATGCCGCGTTGAACTCCACAATCAATATCTAGAGATGCATACATCCTTCATGTAAATCTGGTACCTTAGGAAATATCTCAACCCGTGGAAAAGGGGAAAGCATATCAGCATACGAGAATGGAACAAACAGACTCTCATCATCAAGAAGTAGTAGAGGTTGTTTAGGTTTTTTAGATATTTTTAGGGTATTTTTGAGTTTTTTGTTTTTTAGGTATTTCAAGGACTTTTATGTTTTTATGTTTTTTAGGGTATTCAAGTATTTCGAGTGTGTTTAGGGTGTTTCGATTTTTTAAATATTTTTAGTGTTTATAGAATTTTTATGTTTTTAGGGGTTTTAAGTGTTTTTATGGGTTTTAATTGTTTTTATGTTTTTAATAATTTCTTAGGTAATTTCAGGGTTTTTAGGGGTTTTTATTTTTAAGGTATTTTTAGGTAAGTTTTCATATTGTTATGGTTTTTAGAGTTTTTAGGGATTATAAGGGTATTTTTGGTTTTTAGGGATTTTATGGTTTTTTTGGGGTTTGGGGTTTTTTTTGTGTTTTTTATGGTTTTAAAGGTTCTTACTATCTTTAGTTTTTTAGGGGTTTAAATGGTTTTTATATTTTTAGTGGGTTTTTTGTTTTTTAAGGGGTTTAGGGTTTTTATGTTTTTAGGGGTTTTAATAGTGTTCTTAGGGTTTTAATTTTTTCTTAGAAGTTTTCAGTGTTTTTTGTTTTCTAACATTTTATGGATTTTTAAAGGTTTTTACGTTTTTTACTTTTTTAGGGTTTTAGGGATTTTTAAGGGTTTGAGGATTCTTTTGGACTTTTGGGGGTTTATGGGTTTTTATGTTTTTAGGGGTTTTTTGTTGTTAAGGTTTTAAAGGTTTTTTAGGTTTGTTAATGTTTTTAGGGGATTAAAGTGTTTTTATTGTTTTAATTTGTTTTTAGGGTTTTATGGGTTTTTGTGTTTTAAAAGACTATTTGGGGTTTCTAAGTTTTTAATTTTTTAGCATTATAGGGTGTTTTACGGTGTTTTGGGAGTTTTAGGTGTTTTAAGGGTTTTATGTTTTTTTTGTGTTATTGTAGTTTTCTAAGGGGTTTTCAGGGATTTTAGGGGTTTTTCCATTTTTATGGATTTTTTGGGATTTCTAATATTTTATGGTTTTATGGGTTTATGGGATTTTGAGGTTACTTAGTGGTTTTAAGGTTTTCAGCATCTTTTTGGATTTTTAGCATTTTTTAGGTTTTTAGGGGTTCTAAGTGTTTGTATGTTTTTATGGGTTTCTTAGGTGTTTAGGGGTTTTAGGGTTTTATACATTTTTGGTATTTTTTCATGTTTTTTATTATTTTTATGTTTTTAGGGTCTTTAATGGGTTTTAGGGTTTTTAAGGTTCTTAGGGCTTTTAGGGTATTGGTGTTTTAAGGTTATTTTTAGGTTTTAAGGATTTTTATTGTTTTTTATAATTTTTTCAATTTTTATTGGTTTAAAGTTTCTTTTGAATTTTTAGTCATCTATAGGTTTTTATAGGCTTTTTAATTTTTCGGGGGGTTTTTAGGGTTTATGGGGTTTTATATTTTTTAGGGGTTTGTAGTATTCTAGTGTTTTTTAGGTTTTTAGGGGTTTTAAGTGTTGTATTTTTTTTAATGATTTCTTAGGGGTTTTAGGGTTTTTAGGGTTTTTTATGTTTTCATAGACTTTTGGGAACGTTTTTTATTGTTATGGATTTTTTTTGTTTTTTAGTAATTTTGAGATTTTTAGTGTTTTTTTGGGTTTTTAGAATTTTTAGTTTATTTATGGGTTTTATGTGTTTTTAGTTTTTAATTTTTTTTCCTTTGGTGTTTAAGGGTTTTTAGGTTTTTTTTTACATTTTTACATTTTTACGGGTTTTTTGGGATTTTTTTTCTTTTTTTAGTCATGTAGAGTATTTTTTGGTATTTCTAGGGTTTTTTGTGTTTTACGGTTTGGGGGAGGTTAGGGTTTTATTGAGTTTTTTAGGTTTTTAATTTTTTTGGAGTTTTTTTTAAAAAAAATAGGGGTTTAAAGGGTTTTTATTGTTTTTAGTGGGTTTTTAGGTTTTCCAAGGGAATTTAGGTGTTTTATGGTTTTTAGGGGGTTTTATGGTTTTAAGGGTTTTAGGTGTTTTTGGGATTTAGCCTTTTTAGTGTTTTTACAGGTTTATGTATTTTAGGTTTTTAAGTATTTCTTATAATTTTTCAGGGATTTAGGGTTTTTTAATTTTTCAGGGATATTTTTGAAGTTTTTAAGTTTTTAAGTGTTGTTATGGATTTTACAGATTTTGTAGCTTTTTAGTGTATTTAGTTTTTTTTTTGGAATTTTCAATTTTTTGGAGTTTTTATGGTTTTAAAGGTTTTTTAGAGTTTTTTTACATTTTTATTGGTTTGAAGGGTTTCTAGATTTTTTTGTATTAATTTAGGGTTTTTATGGGTATTAGGGGTTTTAAGGGATTTATTCTCTTTTAGGAGTTTTAGTGTTTTAATGTTTTTGGGGGTTTGAAGTGTTTTTAGGTTTTTAAGATTTTTTAGGGGTTTGGGGGTTTTTATTGTTTTTACATTTTTATGGAGTTTTTATGATTTTAATGGTTTTTTTGTTTTTTTTGGATCAAGAAGGTTTTAGGGGTTTTAGGATTTTTTTGATTTTAATATTTTTTACAGTTTTGAGGAATTTTAAGTGTTTAGGTTTTTAAGGTTTTCTTAGGGGTTTTCAAAGTTTTTAGGGTTTTTAGGGTTTGTAGGGATTTTTATGTTTTTATGGATTTTTATGATATTTATATTTTTTAGGGTTTTTATGATATTTATATTTTTTAGGATTTTTATTGATTTTTAGGGGTTTAGGGTTTTTAGGTGTTCTATTATGTTTTTGTTTTTTTTTATTTTTGAGTTGATTATAATTTTTATGAATTTTTAGATTTTTTTAATGCTTTAGAGTAGAAGAGGTAAAAGACCAGGCTATTCCTGGACCCCCCAAATTTTTTTAGAAAAAAGACACCAAAAGAGACATTGCAGACCGGGGACGGGTAGGGTCCATCGAACCCAACCCAAAAGACAATCCCCAAAAGGAAAACAAAGAAAGGAAAAGACAAAAAAGAAGAAAGACCATAGAAAATTCAGCACCTTCTCATCCAACTCCACCATTCGGCAGCACCAGATCCCCTGCCAAGTAGTAAAAAGCACACCAAATCCAACCAAAACAGACATCCAAAATCATCACCAGCAGCACCTCCCAACCAATCAGCAACCAGCATCTCACAACACATATTCCATCATTCATCACCTTTGACATCAGCATCACCCTCAACGGATTCCAGGGCTAGGGTATTCCTCCCAGCCAAGCAGCAAATAGTATCCAGCAGCTCAAGTTCAAGCATCCAACATCACCAAAACAGACGTCTCCTTGCATGTCGTAGCTCATATTCTAGCATCCATCATCACCTAACCAATAATATACCACAATATCTTCATAATCTATCCAAGCAGCCATCCAGCATCTCAGCTTCCAAAGGCCAGCACACATCCAGCCAGACATACAACCAGCAGCACATAACCAACACCTAGCTGCAGCAACACAAGACCACCAGTTGTTGTGCCTCAAACCATATCGCAACATCCAATACACCTTTTTTAGATTTTTTTTTGGTTTTTAGGGATTTTGACGTTTTTAGGGTTTTTGGTTTTTTTGGGTTTTTTGGATTTTTAGGGATTTTGTGTCATTCAGGGTTTATAAAGTTTTTTAGTGTTTTGTAATGTTTTCAGGGATTAAAGGGTTTTTAGATTTTTCTAGTGATTTTTAAGGGTTTCTATGGGTATTTAGGGTTTTTAAAGGGTTTTAGGGGTTTTATTTTTTTAAGGAATTTATAGTTTTTTATGATTTTAGAGGTTTTAATAGTTTTTATGTTTTTAGGGTTTTCTTAGGGTTTTTTAGGTTTTTACATTTTTAGGATTTTTTAGTGTTTTTAAGGATTTTAAGGTGTTTGGGGGTTTTATGGATTTTTGGATGTTTTGGGTTTTTAGTGATTTTAGGATTTAGAGGTTTTATGTGTTTTTTTGGTTTTTAAGGTTTTCTTAGGTGTTCTCAAGGTTTTTAGGGTTTTCTATGTTTTAGTGGTTTTTAGGAATTTCTAGGATATTTATGGATTTTTAAGGGTTGTAGGAATTTGAATGATATTATTGTTTTTCAAAGTTATTAGGGTTTTTATGGATTTTTTTTGGATTTTAGGGTTTTTTTCATTTTATATTGTTTAAAGGTTATTTTTAGTGTATTTTTAACATTTTAAGGGTTTATAGGGTTTTTTGAATTTTAATTTTATTTTAAAATTTTTATTGGGTTTTAAGGTTTTTGGGATTTTAGGGTTTTTTTTCATTTTATACTGTTTAAAGGTTTTTTTTAGTGTTTTTTAAACATTTTTAAGGGTTTATAGGGTTTTTTGAATTTTAGTTTTATTTTAAAATTTTTATTGGGTTTTAAGATTTTTGGGTATTTATGGTATTTATGGTTTTTTTAATTTTTATAGATTTTTAGGGTTTTTAGTAATTTTATTATTTTAAGTGTTTACAGAGATTTTGTGTGTTTTAAAGGATTTTAGGGTTTTTGTAGTTTTTTGATTATTAGGGTTTTTTGAGTTTTGTTTGAGTTTTTAGGGTTTTTATAGTTTTTAAACATTTTAAGGATTGAAAGGTTTTTTTAGAGTTTTTAGTGGGTTATTTGGTTTTATGGATTTTTATTATTTTGGAAGGTTTATAGTTTTTAGGGGTACTATTCACTTTTATGATATTATCATTTTTAAGCCTTATTAGAGGTTTTAAGGGTTTTTAGGTTTTTAAGGTTTTCATTGGGGTTTTTTAGAGATTTAGTGTTTTATATGGTTTTAGGGATTTTGGGGGGGATTTTTAGGATTTTTATTCGTTTTTAGGGATTGTAGGGATTTTTTGGGGTTTTAGGGTTTTTTTTGGGATTTTTGAATTTTTATGATTTTTTGGGTTTATAGGGTTTTTTTATTTTTAAGTTTTTTGAGATATTTTAGGGTTTTACAGGATTTTATAGTTTTTCACATTTTAGGGGTTTACATGGTTTTTTGAGATTTTATTATTTTTTATGATTTTTAGGGTATTAAATATTTTTAGGGGTTCTTATGGATTTTAGGGGGTTGAATGTATTTTAGGATCTTTTATCATTTTTAGGAATTTTTAGGGTTATATGGATTTAATGTGTTTTTATGGTTTTAAGGTATTCTTATGTGTTATCATTTTTTGTAGGTGTTTTTACTTTTTTATGATTTTTTAGGTTTATTAGGGAATTTTTGGGATTTTTTATGTGTTTTTAGGATTTTTGTGGATTATGAGGATTTTTAGGGGTTTTTAGGTTTTTTCTTGTATTTTAGGGATTTTAGGGATTTTAAGCGTTTTGATTTTTAAGGTTTCTATATGAGTTTTAATGGGTTTTAGGTTTTTAGGGATTTTAAGTGTTTATAATTTTTTAATGTTTTATTAGGGTTTTTTAGGGGTTTTATTGTTTTTTATGTGTTGGGGGATTTTATGGGGTTTTCTACGATTTTTATGATTTTTTGTTTTTTAGGGATTTTGATGGTTTTTAGAGTTTTTAGGGTTTTAAAGGTTCTTTCCAAGGGGAGGGGGTTATCATTCTTAGGATTTTTAGGGTTTTAAGTGTTTTAGGGTTTTAAAATTCCAATAGGGGTTTTCAGAGTTTTAGTATTTTTTACATTTTTAGGGTGTTTATGGATTTTTTAGGAATTTTATGGTTTTTTATGGGTTTCATGGATTTTATGTTTTTTCTATGTTTTTTATGGTTTTTTGTATTTTTATTGGTTTTTGGGTTTTAGGGTTTTTTTGATTTTCTTAGTGTTTTTAGGTGTTTTTTGAGTTTTTTTATCATTTTAGAGGTTTGAAGTATTTCTAGTGTTTTTAGTTGTTTTTAGGGGTTTTATGGGGTTTAAGGTTTTTAGGTGTTATTATGGTTTCTAGGTGTTCTTTTGTTTTTTAGAGTCTTTTTAGGGGGTTTTAGGTTTTATAGGTTTCTGGGGGTTTTAAGTGTCTTTAGGTTTGTAAGGTTTCTTAGGGTTTATTTGGGGTTTTTGGTTTTTTTATGTTTTTAAGGTTTTTATTGATTTTTAAGGGGTTTTACGGTTTTTAGGGTTTTAGGCATTTTGAATGTTTTTAGGGATTTTAATATTTTTTATGTTTTTAGGGGTTTTAAGTGTTTTTAGGTTTTTATGGTTTTCATAAGGGTTTTTTGGATTTCATTCGATTTTAGGGATTCTTAAGTATTTTTATGATTTTTACTATATTTTTAAGGCTTTTAGAGATTTTGAGTGGTTTTAGGGTTTTTATGGGTTTTTGGGTTATTAGGGTTTTTTATTTTTTTTTATGAGTTTGATGGTTTTTGGAGTATTTATTATTTTTTTAGGGTTTTAATGGATTTTTAGATCATTAATTGGTTTTAATGTTTTTTATGGGTTTCACTGTTTTTTAAGGTTTTATCATGTTTTATGGGTTAGGGGTTTTGGGAGTTAAGTTAGTCTTTTTAGGGTTTTGAGGGTTTTTTTCATTTTTTAGGATTTTAGGGGTTTTAAGGGTTCTTAGGTTTTTAGGTTTTCTTAGGTTTTTTCATGGCCTTTGAGGGTGTTATTTGTTTTTATGGATTTTAGGTATTTTTTAGTATTTTTTTGTTTTTATTATTTTTAGTGTTTTTAGGGATTTGAGGGGTTTTATGGTTTTTAATATTTTTATACAGTTTTTTTTTCATTTTTAGGGTTTTTTATGGATTTTAAGTGATTTTATGTTTGTAATGTTTTCCAAGGGTTTTCATGATTCTTAGGGTTTTTTATGTTTTTCAGAATTTTTTTAGATTTATCAGGTTCTTTTTTTCATGGTTTTTAGGTTTTTATTAGGTTTTTAGCGATTTTATGGGTTTTTCTATGTTTTAATATTTTTATAAGTTGTTTAGTTCTTTATTGGTTTTTTAGAGTTTTTAAAATTTTAAGGAGTTGTTTCGCCATGAATCGGATTGGAGTGGACCGACGCACCCCAACCGTCGATCTCTCAGAGGGTTGAGCTCCGCTTGATCGCTGAGGTCAGGTATATCGGTCTTCATTTTGAAACATCCAACAGTTCCATATCAGATGATACGTGGACCTGCATTCCAAAGGCAGGCGTCCGCTAGGTTGATTCAGCCAGCGATGCTTAAGAACTCACATTGGTCAAGAGGATGGGAATTCGGGCTCATCGCACCCTTTCGGGGGAATTATTTCCTGTTCTAGGAATCTCTTATAGATTTAAGACGTGTTCATATGTTCGCAATACCCAAGCATAGTATCCATGGATTACTCCTGGATGGAAATGGTCAGCTAACCGTAAGGATTCAGAATCATTTAGGCTCCAGTTTTACCATCCCTCATTGGTATTAATGACTCCAAGGAGTTTGGACTCATTGAGACGGCATGAATTGGGGGCCTCATAACTAGGCGCACTGGAGTTTATTGTCTTCCAGGGGGACAGATAACGACTTGAGTGTTTGGTTTGATCCTGTGATACAGGATTCCTACGTATTCTCATGAGCGGAATCAGAATCCATGTAGTTCGGTAGAGGTGGTGTCAGAGAACCGACATGAAGATGGACCGGGGGTCCGATGGGTAATGGGCTTGAACCTCATGGAGGCTTCCTACATACCATGCCTTGACATCGATCAAAGTCCTCGTAGTTTACAGGTGGTGGTGTTGGAGAACCGACGTGAAGATGGGCCGGGAGTCCGGTGGGTAATGGGATTAAACCTCGTGGAGGCTTCCTGCGTACAATGCCTTGACATGAATCAAAGTCCTCGTAGTTCACAGGTGTTGGTGTCAGGGTCGGTGCTTACTCTAAGCCCACATGAGTCATGCTCGGTGTGAGAAACAAGAGGTAGAAGGACCTGACGATCACTTCGCGAAAGGTGCGTCCATGGGAAGCGGAGTGGGGCTTACGCATGGAGCATCCTGAAGGTGACGAAACCCATTGGGAGAGGGAAAGGGTAACGAAAACCCCTACATCAATCTCTCCTCCCGGTCCTTGGCACTGGGGAAGTACGGAGGTGCATGGGTGCTACCTCCCGCAAGAAAGGTTAGGGGCTTACACCAAGGGGGATGCCCTGAATATCTTCCTCATGTCCAGCCATGAGGGCATCCCAAATCACCGGTGGGTTGAGGTATACGATTCTACACCTATGCGCTAGTGCACAAGCGGGATAGCGCCAAGGGCACTGAAATCAGTCCGAAAAAAGGGTGATGAAAAGTTTGAATCACATGCCCGACATTCAGAACGTGGTGAGGGTGGTGTGGTGATGGAGGATAACTGTTGACCATGTTCGAAACACAACATCCATATCACATTAGCCTAAAATGGGGGAAAACAAATGAGGGTCGACTTCTGACCATGTTCGAAACATATGACATGACTTAAAGTGTTGTACAATGTCTTCCGGGGCGTTGGCTCAGGATGGTAGGTGAGCCGATGCGGCATGGGGCCAGACCGTTAGGGGGTCCCTTCAGACATGAAAGAGGATGGAGATCTGAATGAAGGACACGTAAAGCGTGAGGTGGAGTGATGGGCTGTTTGAACGGATTCCAATGGTCTTGAAGGTATGCCACTATGATCATTGTTTTAGGCATTTTATGCTTGTTACATAAGGAATCTTTTACTTGGAACGAGAGGCATCCTATGTTTGGAACATTGGGAGCACTACAGTTTATAGTCATGTAGAAAGGACTGATAACATCACAGTTTAATGTTGTTTTGAAGGGACTATTTCTATATAGTTTAACATCATATGGATATAATGAGGGCCATATAGTTTAACATCATGTGGTTAGGATGACTAGGTAGGATATACCTAGAAATGGTTGGTGTGGGACTTACACAAGGGCGGCCATTTCTGGATGAACCTTGCAAAAGGAGCTAGGTAATGGGGTTATAGGAGAGTCATGAGGAGTACTCGACTCATGACATGTATAGGATGGATGTTGGGGCAGAGCAAGGGTGCACTGTAAAATACTGTTGACCCGGCCCGAAAAGTTCACAGTGCGACTGTCTATTTTTCATGGGGGATAGTGAGTGCATGGGGTTTTCCGCATGGGGTGGGCCGCGTAGGAGTTGGAGGTGGAGAGCTGGCCGCGATGGACTGAACGTGAAGGAGTGAGCCATGTAGAAGCTGGATGCATAAGAGATTACCACTAAGGGGGTATCCACGGAGGATCCGGCCACGTAGGAGCAGCCGCGGAGAGGCTGTCCATGAAGGGTGTCCACAGATGAGATGGCCGCGGATGAAATGGCCGTGAAGGAAATTGTCGTGAAGGGCATCTGCAAAGGGGTTGTTTCTCGTCCTACTTCGTGCCCGTGGAGGGGTTCCTGCCTTCATTTCGCGCACGACACTGGTCTGCGGAGGGTGTGGCCGTGATGGAGATGGCCACAGAGGGACTATCTGCGAACTAAATGGCCGCATGTGGTTCACAATTTGGTTTCTCCTCTACGTGTAAGAGTGCATCTGTGGATGGTGCGGAACTTCACCGCTGGGAGCGATTTCTCCAGTGTCTCCCCATGGGTTTTCACCCATCCTTCCTCTCTTTATTTTTGGTGCCCCTCGGTGACTATTTATAGAGTCACGAAGAGGTTGTATCGACGGGCACACAGAACCTTTTGCAGAAGCCCATGAAGGAATCCCTACCCGCGGATGTCTCGGTCAACCAAGGATATTTGGAACCGAGATTCTCAGAATTTCTCTGCAGAAGGGCACCATCCTGCCTCTATTCTGCGAACGATGAGATTTACAGCTGCATACAACTTCGGCCTCCATTTCTTGAGTGAGGAGGTTTGCGGCCGTGTACCCCTTCCGCCCCCGTTTTGCGAACGACGGTGCGCGCAGCATGGGCCTGTCGGCATGGCTCGCGGTGGTGGATCGTCCTGGAGTCATCTGCGGTCATCCTGGTTCATTCTCACATAGGCGCTTCGCCCCCATTTCGTGAATGACATCATCTGCGGGAGGGCGGTTTGCAGAACCGGCCACGTACTATTGCTGGGAGCCGGTATGTGGACTGGTTTGGCCCTTTTCCATGTTTTTGAGTTATTGAATTTCCCCTTTGTAGAATGTTCAGGACCCTAAAGGGGTTTGAATTTTGTTTATATTTTTAGTGAGTTTTTAGGGTTTTTAGGGGATTCTAGAATTTTTTATCAGTTTTAGGGGTTTACGGTTTTAAGGGGTTTTAGGGGTTTTAGGGTTTTTAGGTTTTTATGGGTTTTAAGTGTTTTTATGTTTTTATGGGTTTTTAATGTTTTTATAGGTTTTTATGTTTTTAATGATTTTAAGGTCTTCTTTTGGATTCATATGGTTTTCAAGTTTTTTTAGGGTTTTAATCATTTTTTAGGTTTTTCAAGAGTTTTAATTTTTTTTTGTTTTTAAGGTTTTCTTAGGGGTGTTCATGGTTTTTTACATTTTGAGGGATTTTTTAGGATTTTTATGATATCTTAGGGTTTTTAGGGATTTTGAGTATTTTTAGGGACTTTTTGGTTTTGTTGGGTAGTTATGGTTATTTGGGGTTTAAGGGGTTTTGGGGGTTTAATGTTTTTTAGTGTTTTGGGGGGGGGGGGGTTTAAACGGTTTTTAGATATTTTAGTGGTTCTTTCGGTTTTATGGGTTTTTGGGTTTTTTGCAGTTTTTAGGAGTTTTACGATATTTAGAGTTTTTAGGGTTTCCTAGTATTTTAGAATTTTTTAATTTTTTTTGGGTTTTAAGATTTTATTTGTTAAGGGTTTCCTTAGGGCTTTTAATTTTTTTAGGGTTTTTATGTTTATATGGTTTTTATGGTTTTTTAGAACTTTTTTATCATTTCTAGGGATTTAAAGGGATTTAGAGTATTTATATGGTTTTAGAGTTTTTAAAGGGTTTTAGTGGTAATTAATGTTATGATTGTTTTTAGGGGGGGTTCAGTTTTTTGCGTTTTTAGGTTCTTTTAGGATTTTTAATTTTATTTAGGGGTTTTATGGGTTTTGAGCATTTTTAAAATTTTTGATCTTTTCTTAGGATTTTGTAGGTTGTTAGGGTTTTATGTTTTTTGGGGTTTTAGAGTTTTTATGGATTTTGAGGGGTTTGAGGGATTTATTAGGGGTTTTTAGGGTTTGTTACATTTTTTGGGATTTTTTTGTTTTTTATGGTTTTTATGTTTTTTATAGTTTTTTAGTGTTTCAGGTATTTTGAAGGAATATAGGATTTATTAGGGTTTTTAGGGTTTTTATGGGTTTTTAGTTTTTTACATTTTTTCTTGATTTTAGTGTTTTTTTCACATTTTTTATGGGTTTAAAGGGTTTTAGATTTTTTAGTGGTATTGGGGGTTTATGCCTTTTAGGGTTTTAAAGGTTTTTAGGGGTGTTTATGGATTTTATGGTTTTTAGGGTTTTTAGTGTTATTAAGGTTTCTATTTTTATGTAATTTATGATTTTATGTGTTTTTAGGTTTTTAAGGTTTTCTTAGGTTTTTTCAGTGTTATAGGTTTTTTATGTATTTTGGGATTTTTAGTTGTTTATTAGGATTTTTATGGTTTTAAAGTATTTTGAGGGGTTGTAAGGTTTTTAGGGGTTTTAGGGATTTTTAGTGGTTTTATAGTTTTTTGGTTTTTTAGGTTTTCAAGGGTTCTAACTGTTTTTAGCTTTTTGAGGCTTTTTTATAGTTTTTTAGATTTTTATGGTTTTTTATGATTTAAGTATTTTTAGGATTTTTATGGCTTTTTTTGATTTTTATGGTATTTAGGGATTTTTTTTCTTGATTTTAATGCCTTTTTGGGTTATTTAGGGTTTTTAATGTTTTTAGGGGTTTTAAGGGTTTTAGTGTTTTTTGTGGTTTTAGGGTCTTTATGGGGTTTTAGAGTTTTTAAGGCTTTCATGGTTTTTATGGTTTTTATGTTTTTTATAATATTTAAGAGTTTTAAAAAAAAATTTAGAGGTTTAAGTGTTTTTAGGTTTTTAAGGTTTCCCTGGGGGTTTTCAGGGTTTCTAGGGTTTTTTACATCTTTATATATTTTTATGGATTTTTAGGGATCTTTATTATTTTTTAGGGTTTTAGGGATTTTGATGGGTTTTATGGGTTTTATGGTTTTTGAAGGTGTTCTGGTTTTTGGGTTATTTTGTTTCTTTTTGTATTTTTGCGGGTTTTTTTTATATTTTCTTAACTTTATATGGGATTAAATAGTTTTTTATTTTTTTAGTTGTTTTTTTGGATTGTTCTGTGTTTTTAGGGGTTTTAAGGATTTTATAGTTTTTAGTGGTTTTACGTGTTTTTTTTGTTTTTATGGGTTTTTATGGTTTTTGAGTATCTTTAGGGGGTTTACAATTTTATGGATTTTTGGTAATTTTTATGATTTTTGTGGGGTTTTTAGGGTTTTAGTGATTTTAGTGGGATTTTATGTTCTTGGGGTTTTATAGGTTTTTTCATTTTTAGGTTTTTATGGGTTTTAACTGGTTTTTATTTTTTAAGGGTTTTATATGGGTTTTATATGTTTTTTAATATATTATATGTATTCAAAGAGTTTTAGGGGTTTTATGGTTTTTATTTTTTTTAGTTTTTCAGAATTTTTATGGTTTTTAGTTTTTTATGGGGTTTTTTGGTTTTTATGTTTTTTTTTTGTGTTTCTAGGTGTTTTAGGGTTTCTTAGAGTTTTTAAATATTTTTGGGGGTTAAAGTGTTTTTAAGGTTGTTAATGGTTTTATATGTTTTTATTAGTTTTTAGGGTTTTAAGGTTTTCATGGGGTTTTATGGTTTTTAGGTTTTTTAGATTTTTTTTGGTTTTTAGGGTTTTGGAGTGTTTTTAGGTTTCTATGGTTCTCTTAAATTTTTTAGCATTTTTAGGTTTTTATTGATTTTTAGTATTTTTTTTACGGTTTTAATGATATTTTGTTTTTATTTTTTTTGGTTTTAATGGTTTTAAGGGATTTTAGCATTTTTTATGTTTTGGGGGTTTTAAGTGACTTTATGTTTTTAATATTTTCTTAGGGTTTTAAAAGGTTTTTTTGGGTATTTTACATTTTTATGGATTTTTTATAATTTTTATGTTTTTAAGAGTTTTTTGGATTTTTATTGTTTTAGTTTTTTTTGTGTACTTTGGGGTTTTATGGCTTTTTTTTTCATTTTATGGGGTTTTTTGGGTTTTAAAGGTTTTTAGAGTTTTTTAATTTTTCTGGGGGTTTAAGGTTATTTAATGTTTTTAGTGGGTTTTTAGGATTTTTATTGTTTTTTACGGTTTTATGGTTTTAGGGGTTTTTTTATTTTTTTAGTGGTTTTAGGGTTTTTAGCGTTTTTAGTGTTTTTAGCGTTTTATAAGGTGTTTAGGGTTTTAATTTTCTTTATTTTTTCATGGTTTTCATAGAAATTTTTAGGTGTATTAGGGGTTTTTATGTTTTTAAGGATTTTAGAGATTTTTAAAGATTTTTTATTGAATTTTAGGGTTTTTGGGTTTTTTAGGATCTGTAGGGATTTTACGATTTTTTAGATTTTTATGAATTTTCTAGTTGTTTAGGGTTTATAAGTTTTCATAGTTTTTAATGTCTTTGTGGGTTTAAATGTGTTTTAGTTTGTTTTTTGGGTTTTGAGTGGTTTTATGTTTTTAGGGGTTTTTATGGTTTTTAGCTGTTTTTAGATTTTTAGGGTCTTTTGGTGTTTTTAGAATTTTATAGATTTTAGGGGTTTTAAGTGTATTTAGGATTATAAGATCTTTTGGGTATTTCGGGTTATTTTTTTTAATTTTTCAGCTTATTTAAAATTTTAATTGGTTTTTAGGCCTTTTAGGAATTTTGAGAAATTTTATGCTTTTAGAGTTTTATCTTTTTGTGGTTTTATGAGTTTTCTGGTTTTAAGGTCTTCCTAGGTGTTTTAAGGTTTTTTAGGGTTGTTCATTTTTTTTGGAATTTTAGGGATTTTTATTTTTATTATGATTTATAGGGGTTTTATGGATTTTTATGTCTTATAGGTTTTTTTAAGGGTTTGGGTTTTTAGGTTTTTTCAGGGTTTTATGGGTTTCTTGAGATATTTACGGTTTTAATTGTGTTTAGGGGTTTTAATGTTTTTAGGGGTTTAAATGGTATTAGATTTATTATTATGTTTTTAGGTTTTTATGGGTTTTCATGGCTTTTAAGCTTTTAGGTGTTCTTAGCGTTTCTAGGGTTTTTAGCAATTTTACCATTTTCTGGGTTTTTAGGGGTATTATACGTTTTTAGGTTTTTAAGGTTTTCTTAGCGGTTTCCTAGGTTTTTAGTGGTTTTTATTTTTTATATAATCTTAGATATTTTTGTGTATTTTATTTTTTTTAGGTTTTTATGGGATTTTGATGGGTTTTTGGGTTTTTAGGGTCATTTGGTTTTTTGGGGTTTTATAATGTTTTTATAGTCTTTTCTGGTTTTTATGGAATTTGAATTTTTTTAATGTTTTTAGGGTTTAAAGGGGTTTTAGAGTTTTTAATGGTTTGTATGATTTTATGGGATTTAGGGTCTTAATTATTTTTAAGGGTTTTAATGGTTTTTGGTGTTTTTATGTTTTTAAGGGCCTATTTAGGATTTTACGTGGTTTTTTAATTTTTTTAAATTTTAATGGATTTAAGTGTTTTTAGGTTTATAATTTTTTAATATGTTGTTTAGGGTATTTGGGGTTTTTTTGTTGTCAGGGATTTTCTGTTCATTTTTATATTTTTAAGGTTTTTAGTGTTTTTATATATTTCTAGTGTTTTAGGATTTTAATGGTTTTTATTATTATTTTTTGGGTTTTTATGTGTTTTAAGAGTTTTTAGTTTTTTTTATTTTTTTATTAAGGGTTTTCATGTTTTTTTAGTGTTTTTTATTTTTAGGTATTTTTTTGGTTTTTTTGGTTTGTTAGGGTTTTTATGGATTTTGAGGGGTTTTTGTGTTTTTAGCCTGTTTTGGGTTTTTAGGGTTTTTTTATTTTTTAGGTTTTTAGGTATTTTAAGTGTTATTAGGTTTTCAATATTTTGTTTGGGGTTTTTATGGATATTAGGGTTTTTATGTTTTTAATGGTTTTTATTATTTTATGGTTTTTAGGGTTTTTATTGATTTTTAGGGTTTTTGGGGTTTTTGGGTTTTTAGTGTTTCTATATTTTTTATGAGTTTTTAATTATTTTTATGAGTTTAAAGGGCTGTTATAGTTTTTAGTGTTTTTAGAGTTTTTATGGGTTTTTAGGGATTTTATGTTTTTTAGGGGTTTTATGGTTTTTAGGGATTTTACGATTTGTATGAATTTTTAAGGTTTTTAGCATTCTTTATGGGTTGTAATGTTTTTTGTTTTTTAATTTTTTCATAAGGGGTTTTATTTATTTTAGTGATTTTTACATTTTTAGATATTTTTATGTATTTTTAGGTTTTTTATGGTTATCTAGGGTTTATAATGATTTTTATGTTTTTAGGTGTTTTTTTGTCTTTAGTGTTTTTAGTGTTTTAGGGTGTTAATTTTTTATAATGTTTCTAGGGGTATATGGTGTTTTTAGAGTTTTTAGTGTTTTTAGGGTTTTTATTGGTGTTTACGGTTTTCAATATTTTTAGGTATTTTTATGGTATTTATGGGGTTTTAGGATTTTTAGGGTCTTTTAAGGTTTTTAGCGTTTTTAGGGTTTTTAGTGATTTTAAGTGATTTTTCATTTTTAATGTTTTATTAGGGATTTTCATTTTTTTGAGGGAATTTTAATTTTTTTTGTATTTTTCTAGATTTTATAGGATTTTCATGGTTCTTAGGTTTTTTTGGGTTTTTTAGAGTTTTAGTGGTTTTTTGGATTTTTATTGGTTTATATGTTTTTATTGACTTTTGGAGTTTTTAGGAATTTTATGGTTTCTATGTTTTTTAGTGATTTTGAGAGTTTTTCAGGTTTATTAGGTTTTTAGGGTATTTATGGATTTTGGGTTTTTAGAGGGGGTGTTGAGTTTGTTAGGGTTTCAAAGTTTTTTTAATGTTTTAACACTTTAGTGGTTTTATGTGTTTTATGGTTCTCAGGGGGTTTTAAGGTTTTATGGATCTTTCAAGATTTTTATCATTTTTAGGTTTTTAGGGGTTTTAAGTGATATTATGTTTTTATGGTTTCCTTAGGGTTTTTAGGGTTTGGTATATTTTTAATTATTTAAGGGATTTTAGAAAAATTTTATGGTTTGTACGGTTTTTGGGATTTTTGGGATTTTTGGGGTTTTTAGCATTTTAACATTTTAAGGGATTTAATAGTTTTTAGGTTTTTTTACGGTTTTAATAAGGGTTTTCATGGTTTTTTAGATATTTTAATTTTTTTATGTTTTTATGTATTTTTTTGGATTTCTATTTATTTTCAGAGTTTTATGGATTTTGAGTTATTTTGGGTATTTATTTTATAGGATTTTTATGGTTTTTTTGGTTTTTAGAGATTTTTTTTTCGATTTTTAGGAATTTTAATGTTTTTATAATTTTTAATGTTTTAGGGGTTTAAGGGGGTCTTAGAGTTTTTAGTGGGGTTTCAGGGGTTTCATGTGGTTTTTGGTGTTTTTAATGGGTTTTATGTGTTTTTATAGTTTTTACAGTTTTATCTATTTCTTGGGATTTTGTAGGGTTTTTAGCATTTTTTAGGTTTTTATGGGTTTTATGTATTTTTATATTTTTAAGGTTTTCTTCGGTTTTTTTCAACGTTTTTACAATTTTTTATGTATTTAGTGATTTTTAGGGATTTTAAATATTTTTTGGTTTTTTAGGGTTTTAGGGATTTTGATCGTTTTTAGAGGTTTCTAGGGTTTTCACTATTTTATGGGTTTTAGGTTTTTTTTTGATTTTTTAGGGTTTTTATGGAATTTTATAGTTTTTAATCTTTTTATTGGTTTAAAGGGTATTTATATTTTTTTAGATGTTTTTTTCGGTTTTTATGGGTTTTTAGGTTTTTTATGGTTTTTAGGGGTTTTATGGTTTTTAGCATTTTTTAGCTTCTTAGGGGTTCTAATTTTTTAGGATTTTAATGTTTTCTTAGGGGTTTCAGAGTTTTTAATATTTTTTACATTTTTAGGTATGTTTAAGGTGTTTTTTTATTTTTATGAATTTTTAGCAGTTTTAGTGTCTTCGAGGGTTTATAAAATTTTTAGGGTTTTAAGGTTTTTAGATTTCTTTATGTTTTTAGGAAGTTTTCGTGTTTTTAAGTTTTTAAGTTTTTCATAGGTGTTTTTAGGGGTTTTTAGGTTTCTTATATTTTAGGAAATTTTTAGCACTTTTTTTATTTTTAGGGTTTTTATGGATTTTGAGGTGTTTTATGGGTTTTAGTGTTTTTTGGATTTTTAGGGTATTATTTTTTTGGGTGTTTTTGGGTTTTTGAGTTTTTAAGGGTTTAAATTTTTTTTAGAATTTTTTAACATTTTAGGGGTTTAACGGGGTTTTAGTGATTTTAATGGGTTTCAAGGGTTTAGGGTTGTTTATGGTTTTTAGGGGGTTTGGGGTTTTTAATGTCTTCTAGGTTTTTTTTTGAATTTTTAGAATTTTTTAGGTTTTAAAGGGGTTTTAAGAGTTTTTAGGTTATTATGGTTTTCTTTTGGATTTTCATGGTTTTTTATGTTTCAACGTATTCTTATGGAATTTTTAGGTTTTTATTGTTTTTTGGGGTTTTGGGGATTTTGAGGCTTTTTAGGGGGTTGTAGGTTAGGGTTTCTTAGGGCATGAAAGATGCGGGGGTCAGGCTATTCTTGACCCCCCCTAAATTTATTAGAAAAAAAAAAGATGTAGCAGACAAGGGAGGGGAGGGGTCAAACAACCCACCCCCAAAAACCCTTAACAACCCCAAACAAAAAAACCGAAAAAGTCAAAAAGAACACCAAAAGACAAAAAAAGAATAAATTCAGAACTATCCCCATCATCCCCTCCCAGCCAATCATCAAACAACATCCAGAAGCACCATAACCACAAGGAGCAAATTCATCAGAAATTATCAGCACGATATTAGTAGCACCACAGTAAACCCTTCCTTGCCAACAACGACACCATATCAAGTTCGGCAACCATCAGCCTAAACTCAAATCCTAGCTTATCAAAACTAAACCACTGAATAGTGTCGCCCCTCCGAGATGCGCCCTTGAAACCGAGCTGAATAACCAACACCACCACATGCACCATCATACAAAACCAAAATGGAGTCCAGTGTGATGGTAAGGGAAAAAAGATCAGAGGTGGGCGCATGATTCAAGGGGAATGAAAACGGAGAGCAGCCACACCCCAGAATCCCATTCCAACAGTCCCCCAGCAGATCATCCAAATACCGCACATCATCAATACCACCCAAAGCCGGCTTCCAGCATCAGAAACCTGGGCAGTACCAAACAAAAGACATCACATGCAAGCAACAACTATCATTCCTCATGAAAGCATTTTCTTAGGGTTTATAGAATTTTCATGGGTTTAAAATGTTTTTTGGGTTTTAATTTTTTATAAGGGGTTTTCAATGATTTTAGGGTTTTTAATGTTTCTAAGGTGTTTATGAAATTTTTTTAGAGTTTTATGGGTTTTTAGGGTTTGTAGGGATTTTGAGGGTTGTTAGTGGTATTAGGGTTTTATGGGTTTTATGTTTTTGGGGGGATTATTTTTATTTATAGTGTTTTTATGGATCATTAGTTTTTTTAACATTTTATTGGTATAAAAGGTTTTAATATTTTTTTACTGTTTTTAGGGTCCTTAAGGGTTTTTAAGACTTTTGAGGTTTTATGGGTTTAAGGGTTTTTAGCTTTTTTAGGTTTAAGGGTTTTTAAGTGTTTTTAGGTTTTTAATGTTTTCTTTGGGGTTTTTAAGGTTTTAGGGTTTCTTATTTTTTAAGGATATTTAGGTCTTTTTTTTATTTTTTTTGGTTCTTAGGAGTTTTAGGTATTTTGGATGTTTTTAGGGATTTTATGGTTTTGGGGATTTTTGTTGTTTTTTTGAGTATTTAGGGTTTTTATGGGGTTTGGTGTTTTTTAATGATTTTGGGGGTTAAAATGGGTTTTAGAGTATTTAGTGGTTATATATAGTTTTTATTCCTTTTGGGGTTTTATGGTATTTTGGTGTTTTATGGTTTTTACGATTTTTAGGGTTTTTTAGGTTTTTATGGTTTTTAGTGTTTTTAGGTTTCTTAGGGGTTTTAATTATTTTGGGGTTTTTTAATGTTTTCTTTTCTGTTTTCCAAGTTTCTGGGGATTTGTAAATTTTATATATTTTTATGGATTTTTTAAGATTTTTTTTGTGTTTCATGTATTTAGGGATTTATTAGGTTTTTTGAGTTTTTAGGGTTTTAGGGTTTTTATTTTTTTATTGTTTTTTAATATTCTTAGGGTTTTAATGGGTTTTTATAGTTTTTAGTTGTTTTAGGGGTTTTTATCATTTTTATGCGTTTTTTGGGTTTTTTGTGTATTTTGTGTTTTTTTTTGCATTTTTAGGTTTTAGTGGTTTAACTATTTTTAGGTGTGTAATTCATTTGTAGGTTTTTTAGGGTTTTTAGGGTTTTAGGGATTTTTTTTTGGTTTTTATGGTTTTTAGGTTTTTGGGGATTTTAGGGGTTTTAGGGTTTTTTCTGTTCTTATATTTTTTTCGGGGTTTTAGAAAAAAAATTTATTTTTGGGGATTTAAGTGTTTTTAGTTTTTTAGAGGTTTCTTAAGGGTTTTCAAGGTTTATAGGTAATTTTACATTTTTGGGGATTTTAGTTATTTTATAAATATTTTTATGCTTTTTAGAGGTTTTAATGATTTTGTGGGTTTTTATGATTTCTGAGGGTTTTTAGTGTTTTTATGGTTTTTTGTGTTTTTAGGGTTTTTTATTTTTTAGTGGTTTTAATGTATTTTAGATTTTTTTTCTATTTTTAGGGTTTTAATGGTTTTTCATAGTTTTTAGTGGTTTATTGGGGATTTAAGGGTTTTGGGGTTTTTAAAGACTTAGGGGTTTTATGGTTTTTAGTGGGATTTATTATATTTAGGGTCCTTTTAGGGTTTTTAGGGTTTAAAGTGTTTTTATATTTTAGGGGTTTTATATGTTTTCAAGGATTTGGATTTTTTTTCATTTTCAGGTATTTTATAGTTTTTTATTTTTTTTTTGATTGTATTTTTAGAGATCTATTACGGTAAGGAAGGTGTGAGGCGAGGCTATTACTGGCCTCCCAATATTTATAGAAAATAATACACTATTGGAAGGGGAGGGGACAGGTCAAACGACCCACACCTAAAACCCCCAACAACCCCCAACAAACCCAAAGAGAACAACACAAAAAGAAGAAACAAATCAGTCAACACCACCACCAAAGTCAGAAAACAATGTTTCACCATAAGGATCACCCTCTGCTCCATATCCAAGAGCCACATTGTCAGAGTATAAGTCTATGTTTTCCCCTATGGCCATTGATTCCCATATTGACCCATAATCCTCAGGAATTCTGAGGAGAGTTAGGAGATCCTACATGCATCTATCTTTCTCAGGGGTGTATTGATACTCCCGTTTGTTAACTTTGACTTCATTTTTTACTCCCGTTGATGAAGCCCGAGTATCCATGGGTCTCAGAAGAGTGGAGTAATCCCGTATCATCCTCCTCTTCAAGGGGCTCGGGCAGGAACCATCATCTAGATTTGTAGACCTCTCCTTAATGATCGTATACTAACTATGATTCAACATTTTACTATCCTCATAGAAGGGGTCATCAGGTATGAAGAGGGATTCCTGGTTAAGGGAACAATCAGGAAGGACCCCACATTACAACATGAAAGGGACCACCAGGTTAGGTACCTCGAGATCCAAACAGGGAGCAGACACCACATCAACCATCACCATCTATAGGCCCTTATCCTCTTTCAAAGTAGGGCACCCCATGTCACAAACTGATTTATCCACCTGCACTTCAGGTATAGTTGGAGATAATTTCCCATTATGCCCAGCCAACTTTTTTTCCTTGGCAAGAAGACTCATTCCCAACAAACCCATCACTATTGTGAATGAGCACCTACATCACCATTTTCTCCTACTCACCAGCACCATCCGAGCACCCAGTGGTGTCAATGGCCATCTGGTCTACCCTTTCCCAACCATGCAATGCCCATGCCCAATCCTACATATCACCTCTAGGGACCATTGAAGCCTCACTAATTTGGTCTTCCTCAGCCCATCACTATCACCATGAGCCTTAAACAGGGATAAATCTAGTACATCTCACCTATGGAAAACATCCCCAGGAAGAGGTTCCACCAAGGGACCATTTTTATCCACAATGGTACCTGGACTAGTAGTATTCACGACCCTGGTATTAGCTACCTACCCCTTTTCGTCCACCACCCCCTTCTCCTCAGCATCCCCCTCAGCATTATCCTTATCCTTTAACTCCACAGAACTAATAAAATCAAACCTTTTACACAAGGGGAAACCATCCAAGGCCCATGCCTCCTTATTCCCAACATGCCCACTATAAGAGATCATAGCCTCTTGACCCACATCCACACCTACCAAGCAAGCAACATATTCCAGATTCCCTAGAATCTGTACCAGCCTCTTCATGACCACTACCATTCCGAGGAGCCTTCACGTCCAGATCACCAAAGGGTGACGACATCAACAACCCCTACTCAACATCCTCCCCTTCTGATGCCATCGGGCCAAACCCATGGAAAAATAAAAAACCATTCGAAACCTACACCTTCATTCTCTTCCCACCTGAAGCATGTTCCTCTACTCTTCCAGCCTGCCCCTTCTTCTGAAAATCTTCAAGCATAACCTAGGGGACCTCACACCTTCCTCAATCTCCGTTACTCCCTTCTCACGCACACTCAAATGACCCCGCTTCAATCCCTCATACACCTAATAGAATTTCGGCCCAGTGGATTGTTGCGACATTACCTTTATCACATGAGTCCCTGTCACAACATTACTTTGATCATCTGTCATCAATGTCCATTCACACTCCATAACTTCTGCACTTCTATCCCCTCGTCTACAAGAAATTCTTTAATGACCCAGTCACCTACATATAGAGCAGAACACAACAAATGACTCCACAACTACTGGCTGTTTGTAACAAAACTCATCGCCAACATTAATCCAAAAAAAGTCAATCAGAGGTTTTGAGACATCCAATTCAACAAAAAATCCTTGTTTTTTAGGGATGTTTTAGGGTTTTAATGGTTTTTTGGGTTGTTTAGGGTTTTTATTGTTTTTTAGTTATTTAGGGTTTTTAATTTTTTTAGTTGTTTAGGAATTTTTTGAGTTTTTACGTGTTTTTATAGTTTTACTATATTTTTATAGTTTTTATGGGTTTTTATGTTTTTATGGTGTTTTAAGGTTTTTATGGTTTTTAGGGTCTTTAGGGTTTTTACATTTTAGGGATTTGTTGGGATTTTTGGTATATTAATGATGTTTCATGATTTTTTAATGATTTTTAGGGTCTTAGATATTTTTAGTGTTTTAACGATATTTTTGGAGTTTAGAGGTTTTTTGTGTTTTTAGGGTTTTAGTTTTTTAGAGTGTTTTGAACATTTTTAAGGTTTTAAATGGTTTTTAGGGTTTTTAGTGGTTTTTAGGGTTGTTAATATTTTTAGTGGTTTGTGGTTTTATGGGGATTTAGGGGATTGGGGGCGTTTAGGGTTTTTTAGGGTTTGAGTATTTTTTAGGTTTTTAGGGATTTTAAGTGTTTCTAGGTTTTTAAAGTTTTCTTTGGTATTTTTATAGATTTTATAGTTTTTCATATTTTTGGGGCATTTTTTTTGTTTTTTACGATTTTTATTGTTTTTCGTGTTTTTATGGATTTTTGATCGTTTTTATAGTTTTTTTGGGGTTTTAAAGGTTCTCTGGAGGGGGACGGGGTTATCAATTTTAGAATTTTTAGGGGTTTTAAGTGTTTTTAGTGTTTTAATATTTCTATAGGGGTTTTAGGGTTTAATGATTTTTTACGATTTTAGGATTTTTAAGGATTTTTTAGGAATTTTAGTCATTTTTAGGGTTTTCATGGATTTTATGTTTTTTGTGTTTTTTATGGTTTTTATTGTTTTTATTAGTTTTTGGGTTTTAGGGTTTTTTTAGTTTCTTAGTGTTTTTAAGTGTTTTTAGTGTTTTTTTATCATTTTATAGGTTTAAAGGATTTAAATTGTTTTTAGTTGTTTTTAGGAATTTTATGGGGTTTTAGGGGTTTTACAGTTTTTAGGTGTTATTATGGTTTCTATGAGTTCATTTATTTTTAGTGTCTTAATGGGGTTTTATTTTTTTTAGGATTTTTTGAGGTTTTACATGTCTTTAGGTTTTTATGGTTTCTAAGGGTTTATACAGGGTTTTAGTGTTTTTTATGTTTTATGGTTTTTATGGATTTTTATGAGTTTTATGTATTTTTAGGGGTTTTATTCATTTTTGAATATTTTACAGGGTTTTTAATAATTTTTATGTTTTCATGGGTTTTATGTGTTTTCATGTTTTTCATACAATTTTCAGGGTATTTAATATTTAATATAATTTTAGGGATTCTTAAGTAATTTTGATGATTTTTTTTTATTTTTAGGTGTTTTGAGGATTTTGAGTGGTTTTATGGGTTTTATGTGTTTTTGGGTTATTAGGGGTTTTTTTGAGTTTTTATGAGTTTGACAGTTTTTAGTGTTTGCTTAAATTTTTTAGGTTATAATGGTTTTTTAGTGCTTTAATTGGTTTTTAAGGTTTGTATGGGTTTCAGGGGTTTTTAATGTTTTATCAGGTTTTATGGGTTTATCGGGGTTTGGTGGTTAATTGGGTCTTTCTAGGGTTTTTAGGGGTTTTATAATTTTTTATAGTTTTTAGGGGTTTAAAAGGTTTTTATGTTTTTATGTTTTCTTAGGGGGTTTCATGGTATTTGGGGGTTTTATACGTTTTTATGGATTTTACGGATTTTTTATGTTCTTATTGTTTTTATAGATTTGATGGGATTTATGGTTTTTAATGTTTTTTATAATTTTTTCTGTTTTTAGGGTTTTTGTGGGTTTTAAGTGATTTTTAGTTTTAAAGGTTTTCCTAAGGTTTTCAAGGTTCTTAAAGATTTTTTTTCTATTTTCATAATTTTTATAGATTTATTAGGTTTTTTTATTTGTTTTTTAGGTTTTTAGGGATTTATTTGGTATTTAGTGATTTTAGTGTTTTTTGGGTTTTAATGTTTTTTTGATTTTTTTAGTGCTTTAATTGTTTTTAAAGTTTTTAACATTTTAAGGGATAGGAATTTTGTTTAGTTTTTTAGTGTTTTTAGGGTTTCTATGGGATTCTATACTTTTTTAGGGGTTTTTAAGGGTTTTATCATTTTTTGTAATTTGGGGTTTTAGGGTGCTTATGTTTTTTATAATTTTTAACTGTTTTTATGTTTTTCTTATGGGTTTTAAGGTTTTTATAGTTTTTTATGTTTTTAATGCTTTTTAGTTCTTCTTTAGGGTTTGTATGGTTTTCAAGGATTTTAAAGCTTTTAATAATTTTATAGGTTTTTCAAATGTTAGAAGTTTTTTTGGTATTCTTAGGTGTTTTCTGATTTTTAGGTTTTTTTACATTTTCAAGGATATTTTAGGATTTTCATGGTTTTTTAAGCTTTTTAGGGATTTTTATGCTTTTTAAGGGATTTTAGGTTTTTTGGGTTGTTATAGATTTTTGGGGGTTTAATTTTTTTTAGTGTTTTTGAGGTTTTAAACATTTTTTAGAGTTTTAGTAGTTCTTTTGGGTTTTATAGATTTTTGGGTTTTTACAGTTTTTAGGGGTTTTACGATATTTAGGGTTTTTAGGGTTTTAGGGGTTTTTATGGTTTTTCAGTACGTTGTTTTTAGAATGTTCCAGCTTAGTGTAATGACTGGTCTAAAATTGGTCATTTGATGACTGATTGTGAATCTCAAAAGATTGAACCTCATCCACCTCGTTCCAGTTTCTTTTGGGTGGAAAGGACTGCTTCCAAAAAGGATCAAACAATAAGGACTACTTCAAACACACCACCACCAAATCCCATTGGTATCCCTAAGCCTCTCAATGAGGCTTTGTCCTCTAAGGCCACTCTATACAACAAGGAAGACAGGACAGACACTCCTTTGGAACAGGGTGTCATTCATCCTTCAAATAATCCCAATAACAATAATATGGTGCTTTCACCCCTGATTGAGGAACAGGAGAAGAACCTTGAAGTTAATGAATCTCAAAATAAGGATAAAAATGAAGCTTCTGATAGTAAAAGCTCTTCTCAGGAGGCTGATGATCAGCCTAGTCGAATTGAATAAACCTATTTAAGTTCAAGATCCAGAAAAGGGAAAAAACGATGGTTGATGTTGATGGATTCATCAACCTCAATCCTAGAAAAACTAGAAAGCATAGAGACTATTCCTAGATGGAAATAACTATTGTTACAAGGTCTTTGTATCATGCCAAGATGGAAAATTATGATCCTCCAGAGCCCCCATTACTAGATGATTCCCCTTCACATCCCATAACTGTAGAACAATTAGCTACCTCCTCTCAATAATCTGACTCAGATTGCTCTGAGAGTGATCCTAAAAATGACCCCACTTATAGGGATGCCTTCCAAATGAAAAGAATTTGGATATATCTAAGGAACTCGGAGCTTGGATGGATAATAATGGAATACATACATTTCGAAAATACAATAATCAGGAAATGATGGCTGACAACTACTTACAAATCAGGAAGAGAATGTTTCTTAGAGTGGTGGAATAATTTAAAAGGAATCATCATTTTGATTTCAATGATATTCCTTGGGGATAATAGTTGTTTTCAATCAATCCTTTATGTTTTGATGTTCTGAAATTGACTTGCATCGATCTTATTGGGACTTTGAAGACACTTTTCAGTTTCTATCTCCATTTTTTATTGTTTTACATGGTAGATTGTATTCTTGGATTGGAATTTGTTGGTTTCCTTTTATTCTGTCGTTTATCAGACATCCCAGGTGCTCTCAAAGAAATATGGAGAATTTTTGTTGGTATAACTTTTGGATCACATGTTGGTTTTCATTGCTACAATTTTTATTAATGATAGATATTGATGTGGTTCAGCAACATGAAGCATATTTTTCTTGACTCCTCAGGTCTGGTCTGCTTGATTGGCTGGGATTTGATTGGTTCTGGAGCATTCTTTCTATATCTGCTTGTGGTTTTATTAACACGGCACTTCTTTAGACTCTCAGTATATACTGCTCTTGTGTAGGAAACATCTTCACAGGTTTCATATTTTGATGTGGGGTGCGAAGATGGTCATTATTGCCGGCAGTTTTTCTATGTATTGCTGGAGTTTTCAGAACCCCGTTTTGTTCCACTGGTTTGATGCGGTCTGCAGTACAATTGATCTTGGATGGTCCCTTTATGGAAATGAATAATTCTCTTATGAAAGAAAGAGTAGGTCTCGAAACTCCTTTTTTTCTCCTCTATTCTTCATTGTCTAACTTGAATTGTCTCTAAAACTTGGTGATGGTGTAAGCATATTAAACCTCATGTTTCCATTGTAACATTTTGATTTAATAAATTCTTGAGGCATGGACTGGTTTTCCAGTTCATGTCACTTTCATAAAAATATGGATTTAGAGTTTTTATTGGGTTTTATAGTTTTTAGGTGTTTTAGGGGTAATTAATGTTATGATGTGTTTTATGGTTTTTTGGGTTTTATTTGGTTTTTTGGATTTTTGGTTCTTTAAGGATTTTTAATTTTCTTTAGGGTTTTTATGGTTTTTAAGTGTTTTTAAATTTTTAATGTTTTATTAGGGGTTTTTAGGTCTTTTGGGTTTTTATTTTTTTAGGGGGTTTTAGTGTTTTTATTATTTTTATATGTTTTTAGATATTTTATGGATTTTGGGGTGATTGAGGGTTTTCTTGGGGGTTTTTATGGTTTTTTGGTTTTTTTACATTTTTAGTGATTTTTATTGTTTTTTATGTTTTTTATAGTTTTTTAGGGTTTTAGGTATTTTGATGGATTATAGTATTTATTAGGGTATGTATGATTTTTTTTGTTTTTTAGGTTTTTATGGATTTTAGTGTTTTTAACATTTTTAGGGGTTTAAAGGGTTTTAGTGTTTTTAGTGGTATTAGGGTTTTATGGTTTTTAGGGATTTTAATGGTTTTTAGTGGTGTTTATGGATTTTATGGTGTTTAGGGTTTCTAGTGTTCTTAGAGTTTTTAATTTTTTTATGTTTTTTAGGATTTTTATGTGTTTTTAGGTTTTTATGGTTTTCTTAGGTTTTTTCAGTGTTTTAGGGTTTTTAGGTTTTTTTGGGATTTTTAGTTATTTTTTACGGTTTTTTATATTTTAAGATATTTTGAGGGGTTTTAAGGGTTTTTATGGGTTTTAGGAATTTTTAGAGGTTTTAGAGTTTTTTGGGTTTTTTTAGGTTTTTAGGGGCTTTAAGTGTTTCTAAAATTTTCAGGTTTTCTTATATATTTTTTTCTTTTTTGGGTTTTTTATGATTTATGGAGTTTTAATATTTTTATAAGTTTTTACGTGTATTTTTCGGTATTTTGAGGGTTTTTTTCTTGATTTTTATGGTTTTTGGGTTATTTAGGGTTTTAAGATTTTCTAGAGGTTTGTTACATTTTTATGTGTTCTAAGGTGTTTTTGTGTTTTTAGTTGTTTTAGCGTCTTTATGTGGTTTTAGATTTTTTAAGGGTTTCATGGTTTTTATGGTTTATAGGGTTTTTATAGTCTATAGGGGTTTTATAATTTTTTTGGTGTTTTTAGTGTTTTTAGGTTTTTAAGGTTTCTTTAGGGGTTTTTAGGGTTTCTAGGGGTTTTACGTCCTTAGGAATTTTTAGTTTTTTTAATTATTTTTTGGATTCTTAGAAATTTTGAGGGGTTTTACGGGTTTTATGGTTTTTGAAAGTATTATGATTTTTTCGGTTTTTAGTGTTTTTTGAGTTTTTATGAGTTTTATGGTTTTTTATAATTTTTAACTTTTTAGTGGCTTAAGTAGTTTTTATATTTTTTAGTTGTTTATTTGGACTATTCTGGGTTTTCAGGGATTTTAAGGTTTTATGTTTTTTAGAGATTTTACATGTTTTTTTTGTTTTTATGGTTTTTTAGGGGGTTTTATAATCATTAGTGTTTTTATAATATTAGGGATTTTTAGGCTTTTATAGTATTTTTTAGGGTTTTTTGGATTTTAGTGATTTTAATTTGGTTTAAGTTCTTGGGGTTTTAGAGGTTTTTACGTTTTTTTGGTTTTTTTGGGTTTTAAGTGTTTTTTTAAGGCTTTCTTAGAGTTTTTATAGGTTTTTAGGGTATTTTATGTATTTAAATATTTTTAGTTATTTTATAGATTTTAGGGTTTGATTTATTTTTAGTTTTTGAGGATATTTAGGGTTTTTAGTGTTTTATGGGGTTTTTGGGATTTTATGGGTTTTTTGAGTTTTTCAGAGTTTTATGGTTTCTTAGAGTTTTTAAATGTTATTTGGGTTTAATGTGTTTTTAGTGTTGTCAATGGTTTTTTCTATTTTTATTGGTTTTTCAGGTTTTAAGGTTTAGATGGGGTATTATGGTTTTAGGGTTTTTAGGCTTATTTATGGTTTTTATCATTTTTAGGTTTTAGGGGTTTTTAGTGTAATTAGGTTTTTAATGTTCTCTTTGTGTTTTTAGTATTTTTTGGTTTTTATTGATTTTTTGGTTTTTTTGTTTTTTATGGGTTTTGAAGATTTAGAGTTTTTTCTTGTTTTTTGGGTTTTTATGGTTTTAAGGGGTTTTATGATTTTTTAGGTTTTGGGGGTTTTAAGTGCCTATAAGTTTTTAAAATTTTCTTAGCGTTTAAAAGGGTTTTTTGGGTATTTTACATTATTATGTATATTTTATAATTTTTATGTTTTTTAGGGTTTTTATGCAATTTATTATTTTAGTATTTTTAGTGTATTTAGGGGTTTTGTAATTTTTTTTATAGGGTTTTTGAGTTTTTATCTGTTTTAATGTTTTTTAGAGTTTTTTAATGTTTTGGGGGATTTAAAGATTTATTAATGTTATAGTGCGTTTTTTACGATTTTTATTGGTTTTAGGGTTTTTATGGTTTTAGGGGTTTTTTTATAGTTTTTAGTGGTTTTTAGGTTTTTAGGGTTTTTTGTGTTTTAATTTTTTTAGTGTTTTAAGGTTTTCTTAAGATTTTTCAGGGTTATTAAGGGTTTTTTATGTTTTTATAAAATTTAGGGGTTTTTATAGATTTTTATAGAATTTTAGGGTTTTTGGGATTTTTTTATATTTTTAGGGATTTATGGTTTTTTAGAATTTTAAGGTTTTTTGAGTTGTATAAGGTTTGTAATTTTTCATTATTTTTAATTTATTTAGTGTCTTAAATTGATTTTTAGTTGGTTTTTTTGGATTTTGAGTGGTTTTAAGATTTTTATGGGTTTTTACAGTTTTTAGGTGTTTTTAGTTTTTAGGGACTTTTGGTGTATTTAGCATTTTATAGATTTTATAGGTTTTGAGTGTTTTTAGGATTTTAATATTTTTTTGGGTATTTAGGGTTTTTTGAGTTTTTTGGAATTTTTTTGGTTTATTTTATATATTAATGGGGTTTTAGGAATTTTAGGGATTTTTAGGATTTTAGTGTTTTTTAAGTTTTAAGGGTTTTATGTGTTTTCAGGTTTTAAGGTCTTTCTAGGGTTTTTTAGTGTTTTTAGGGTTGTTTACCTTTTTGGAGATTTTTATGGATTTTTATGATTTTTATGGTTTTTAGGGGTTTTGGGATTTTGATGGCTTATAAGGTTTTTAAGGTTTTTTGGGGGTTTTATGTTTTTTTTATATTTTTATGGTTTTAATGGTTTTCAGGGGTTTTAATGTTTTTTGGGGTTTAAAGGGTATTTAGAGTTATTAGTGGGTTTTTTGGTTTTTATGTGTATTCTGTGTTTTTTAAGGTTATAGTTATTCTTACCATTTCTATGTTTTTAGGGAATTTACCATTTTCATGGTTTTTAGGGGTATTATGCGTTTTTTGTTTCTTAAGTTTTTTTTAGATTGTACAGTTTTTTTAGGTTTTTATGGGTTTTTAGATATTTTTATATATTTTATGGTTTTTATGTATTTATAATATTTTGATGGGTTTTAGAGTTTGTAGGGTTTTTTGGGTCTTTTTGGTTTTTCTGGGTTTATAGTGTTTTTATAGTCTTTTATGGATTTTATGGATTTTTAATGTTTTTAATGCTTTTAGGTTTTAATGGGGTTTTTTATAGTTTTTAATGGTTTTTATGATTTTCATGTGTTTTAGGGGTTTAGGGTTTTAATTTTTTTTACCGGTTTTATTGTTTTTATGGTTTTTAGGTGTTTTTAGGTTTTTAGGGTTTAGGGTTTTTTTTATTTTTTTAGATTTTAAGGGTCTTAAGTGTTTTTAGGTTTATAATTTTATAATATGGTTTTTTAGAATTTTTGTGTTGTTTATGTTTTTAGGGATTTTCTAGGGGTTTTAGGATTTTTATGGTTTTTAGGGTTTTTAGGGATTTTTAGCATTTTAGGTTTTCAAGGTTTTTATCATTTTTAGGGTTTTTATCATTTTATGTGTTTTTAGTTTTTTTATGTTTTAATTTGGGGTTTTCAAGTTTGTAGGGTTTTTTTATTTTTAGGTATTTTTTTGGTTTTTATGGTTTGTTTTGATGTTTAAGGATTTGAGGGTTTTTAGCGTTTTTAGGGTTTTTAGGTTTTTTAGAGTTTTTAGGGTTTTAGGGATTTTAAGTGTTTTTAGGTTTTTAATATTTTCTTTGGGGTTTTATGGATAATAAGTGTTTTTATGTTTTTAAGGATTTTTATGATTTTCATGGTTTTTTTGGGTTTTGAGGGGTTTTTTTGGTTTTGAGGGTTTCTATGTTGTTTAAGAGTTTTTTCTGTAATTTTTAGAATTTTAAAGCGTTTTTAGATTTTATAGTGTTTTCATTGTTTTTATTGATTTTTATGGTTTTTATGTTTTTGTGGGAGTTGTATGGGTTTTAGTGATTTTGGGTTTTTTTTGATTTTTAGGCTTGCTAGCTTTCTTTAGGGTTTGTAATGTTTTTTGGTTTTTAATGTTTTCTTAGGGGTTTTTAGGGTTTTTATGATTTTATGGATTCCTAGGGATTTTTTTAATTTTATGTTTATCTAGGGTTTAGGAGGATTTTGTTGTTTTTTAGGGTTTTTTGGGGTTTTTTGTATTTTTAGGGTATTTTTTGTTTTATAATGTTTATAGGGGTATATGGTGTTTTTAGAGTTTTAGTGGTTTTTAGGGTTTTTATTGGTGTTTACGGTTTTTAGGATTTTTAGGGATTTTTATGGTTTTTAGGGGGTTTTATGGTTTTTAGGGTCTTTTAGGGTTTTCATCATTTTTAGGTTTTTTATTTATTTTAAGTGTTTTTATGTTTTTAATGTTTTATTAAGGAATTTTTTGGTTTTAATTCCTTTTACATTTTTATGAATTTTTCATGAATTTATAGGATTTTCATGTTTTTTTGAATTTTTTGGGATTTTGAGGGTTTTAGGGTTTTTCATGGTTTCTATGTTTTCAGTGACATTTAGATATTATTAGGATTTTTATCCTTTTTATGATTTTTAGTGATTTTGAGAGTTTTTTGGGTTTTTTGGGTTTTTATGGGATTTATGGTTTTTTTAGTGGGGGGTTGAGTTTGTTAGGTTTTTATTGTTTTTTTAATGTTTTTAATAGTTTAGGGGTTTAAAGGGTTTTTAATTTTTTTTGTTTCATAAGGGATTAAGAGTTTTTAATGTTTTATGGAATTTTTTTTATTTTTAGGGTTTTTAGAGTTTTTAGAGTCTTTTTATGCCTTTTTAGGGATTTACGTTATCAATGGTTTTTATGGGTTATAATATTTTTTAGGATTCTATGTTTTTCATAGGGGTTTTTAGGGCTTTCAAGGGTTTTTATGTTTTCTGGGATTATTAGGGAGTTTTTTTGTATTTTTATTATTTTTATAATTTTTTGGGATATAGAGGGGTTTTTATCATTTTTAGTCTTTTTAGTATTTTTTAGTTTTTGGGTTTTAAGTGTTTTATCTTTTTATGGTTTTCTGTAGGGTTTTCTTGGTTTTCAGGGTTTTTACATTTTTATGTATTTTTATGGTTTTTTACAGATTTGTAATATTTTTATGTGTTTTTTGGATTTTTAGGGTCTTTGATGGGTTTTAGGGGTTTAGGTTTTTGGGGATTTTAAGGATTTATAATATTTTTTGGGGGTTTTAAATTTTTTAGTGTTTTTAACATTTTTAGGGGTTGAAAGGGTTTTTATAGTTTTTAGTGTTTTTAGGGTTTTTATGTGTTTTATTGTTCTTAGGGGGTTTTATAGTTTTAAGAATCTTATAGGATTTTTATAATTTTTGGGTTTTAGGGTTTTTAAGTGTTTTTATGATTTTATGGTTTTCTTAGGGGTTTTATGGTTTTTTATATCTTTAAAGTATTTTGGGATTTTATAGGATTTTAATGGTTTTTTGGGTTTTTGGGTTTTTGGGATTTTGAGGGGTTTTTAGGGTTTTAATCATATTTAAGTTTTAAGGGTTTTAATAATTTTTAGGTTTTTATAGTTTTATTAGGGTTTTTTAAAGATTTTTTAGATATTTAAACTTTTTAGGTTTTTAGGGATTATTTATGATTTTTAGGATTTTCAGGGTTTTAGGGATTTTGAGTTTTTTTGGTATTTAGTTTTTTATGGGTTTTATGTTTTTTTTTGGGGGGGGGTGGGGTTAGCGTTTTTTTATATTTTTAGGGGTTTTAATGATTTTATAGTTTTTAATGTTCTTAAGGGTTTAAAGGGGTCTTGGATTTTTAGTGGGTTTTTTGGGTCTGTATGGGTTTTTTGGGTTTTTAATAGTTTTTAAGTGTTTCTATAGTTTTTATAATTTTATGTGTTTCTAGGGATTTTGTAGGGGTTTTAAGAATTTTTTGATTTTTAAGGTTTTCATAGGTTTCTTCTCAGTTTTTACATTTTTTTATGTAATTAGTTATTTTTACGGATTTTTAAAATTTTTTGATTTTTTGGGGTTATAGTGATTTTGAAGGTTTTTTTAGGTTTTATGGTTTTTATTGTTTAATGGGTTTTAGGTGTTCTTTTAGTTTTTATGATTTTATTGTCTTTTATAGTATTTAGTGCTTTTTTAGGTCATTACGAGTTTTAGGTTTTTATGGTTTTTAGGGGTTTTAGGGTTTTTAAAATTTTTAGGTTTTTAGGGGTTTTAATGGTTTTTAGAATTTTAATGTTTTCTTAGGGGTTTTCAAGGTTATTAATATTTTTAACATTTTTAGGTGTTTTTTGGGTTTTTATAGATTTTTTAGAAGTTTTAGTGTCTTTGAGGTTTCATAATTTTTTTGGGTTTTTAGGATTTTTAGTATTCTTTACATTATTATGGGGTTATCATGTTTTTAGGTTTTTAATTTTTTCTTAGGGGTTTTTAAGGGTTTTATTGTTTTTTACATTTTCATAATTTTTTAGGACTTTTTTTCATTTTTAGGGATTTTATAGATTTTGTGGTGTTTTATGGTTTCGTGGGTATTATGGTTTTTTGGGTTTTTTTGGGTTTTTTAGTTTTTGATGGTTTTAAAGGTTTTTTAGAGTTTTTCAACATTTTAGGGGTTTAAAGTGTTTGTAGAGATTTTAGTGGGTTTTTAGGGTTTGGGGTTTTTATGGTTTTAGGGGGTTTTGGTTTTTTAATATCTTTTAGGATTTTTTTATATTTTTAGAATTTTTTAGGTTTTGAAGAGGGTTTAAAAGTTTTTATGTTTTTATGGTTTTCTTTTGAATTTTCATGGTTTTTTACGTTTCTATGGATTACTAGGGAATTTTTAGATTTTTTATTGTTTTAGGGGTTTTGGGGATTTTTAGGGGTTTTGAGATAGGGTTTCTTAGGTTTTATATCATTTTCATGGGTTGTAAGTGTTTTTATTTTTTTTGAGGATTTCTAAGTGTTTATCTTGGATTTTAGGGTTTTTTATTTTTTAAAATATTTTTAAGTACTTTTATTGGAATTTTATGGGTTTTAGTGTTTTTATGGATTTTGAGGCTTTTTAGGGGTTTTATGGTTTTAGGGGTTTTATGTTTTTTGGGTTTATTTTGATTTATAGTGTTTTATGGATACTTAGTGTTTTTAAAATATTTTCAGGATATAGCGGGTTTTATAGTTTTTAATGTTTTTTAGGGTTCTTATGTGTTTTTAAGACTTTTGGGGTTTTATGGGGTTTTGAGTTTTTAGGGTTTTTAGCATTTTTAGGATTTAGGGGTTTAAAGTGTTTTTAGGTTTTTAAAGTTTTCTTAGGGGTTTTTTTTGGTTTTAAGGTGGTTTTATGTTTTGAGGGATATTTAGGTCTTTTTTTGGATTTTTGGGTTTTTAGAATTTTTATTTATTTTGACGGTTTTTAGGTTTTTTATGGTTTTGGGGGGTTTTATTAGTTTTTTGGATTATTAAGGGTTTTTAAGGGGTTGGGACTTTTTTCAAAGTTCTTAGGGGTTCAAATGGTTTTTAGAGTTTTTAGTGGTTATTTATTGTTTTTATACCTTTTTGGTGGTTTTAAGGTTTTTTTTGGTTTTTTTGGTTTTTATGGTTTTTATGGTTTTTAGGGTTTTTAGGTTATTAAGGTTTTTAGATTATTTATCTTTTTTAGGGGTTTTAAATTTTTTGGGGATATTAAATTTTTCTAATGGGATTTCTGGGTTTTTAGGGATTTGTACATTTTTATGAACTTTTAATTATTTTTAGGATTTTTATATTTTTAGGGTATTTAGGGAATTTTGAGGTTTTTTTGGGTTTTTTTTGGGTTTTAGGGGTTTTATGGGGTTTTTTGTGATATTATGTTCTATTTGAGTTTTTAGAGGTTTTTTTATAGTTTTTTAATATTTTTACGGTTTTAATGGGTTATTATATTTTTTAGAGGTTTTAGGCTTTTTATTTGAAATTATGGGATTTTATGTGTTTATGGGGTTTTATTATTTTTATGGGGTTTTTGAGTTTTTTGGGTTTTTTTGGGTTTTTTTATTTTTTAGGGTTTTAGTGGTTTAATTGTTTTTAGGTGTTTAAGGCCTTCATAGGGTTTTTACGGTATTTAGGTTTTTTGGAATTTTTTTTGTTTTTTTATGGATTTTAGGCTTTTTGAGATTTTATGGTTTTTTGTGTTCTTATGTGTTCTTAGGGGGGTTTTCAGGGTTATATATTTTGTTTTTGATTTTTTGGGGTTTTAATTTTTTTTAGTTTTTTAGGCGTTTCTTAAGGGGTTTCATGGTTTTTAGGGAATTTTATGTTTTTTAGGATTTTATTGATTTTTTAGGATTTTTATAGTTTTTAGAGGTTTTAATGATTTTGAGGTTTTTATGATTTCTGAGGGTTTTTAGAGTTTTATAGTTTTTTTGGGTTTTTAGGGGTTTTTTTAGTTTTTACGGGTTTTAAGGTATTTTAGATTTTGTTTATTTTTAGGGGATTCATTTCTTTTCAAATTTTTAGTGGTTTGTAGGGGATTTTGTGGGTTTGGGGGATTTTATGTTTTTTAGAGGTTTATGATTTTAGGTGGATTTATTAACTTTAGGGTTCTTTTAGGGTTTTTAGAGTTTTAAGTGTTATTAGATTTTAGTGGTTTTATATATTTTCTGGGTTTTGGGTTTTTCTTAGGATTTTTCAGGTATTTTCTGGTTTTTTTGTTTTTATGGATTTTCAGAAATCTCATTGGATTTTCAAGGTTTTTGGGGGTTTTTAAGGATTTTTAGGGTTTATGGTTTTTAGTTTTTTAGGGTTTTCTTTTGATTTTTTAGGTCATTGTGGTTTTTGTATTTTTTAGGGTTTTAAGGTTTTTGGGGTTTTTGAACATTTTATGAGTTTAATGGGTTTTTATAATATTTTGTTTTTTATTGTTTTCATGGGTTTTTAAAAAATTAAATGGTATTTTGGGTGTTTTATGAAATTTAGTGGTTTTTATGGATTTTCGGGTCTTTTATGGTTTATATATTTTATTAGGGTTTTAAGGGTTTTAAGTGTTTTTAGGTTTTTATGATTTTCTTTTGCAGTTTAAGGGTTATTAGGGTTTTTATGTTTCTAGGTATTTTTTAGTTTTTTTGTGGTGTATTATGGTTTTTAGGGATTAGAGTGTTGTTTGCGTTTTTAGGGTATTATGGGATTCTTTTTTTTAGCATTTTTTATATTTTTAGCAGCTTTATGTTTTTTTGGGTTTTAAATATTTGTTAGCTTTTTTTGGTTTTTTAGTGTGTTTTTTTACTTTTCAGGTATTTTTAGGGGTTTTTAGGTTTTTTCTAGGTTTTTATAGTTTTTAGGGATTTTGAGGGATTTTATGGTATTTAATGATTTTTTGGGTTTTATGGTTTTTTGGGGTTTTAGGGTTTTTGAGGTTTTTTTTGTGTTTTATAGTTTTCTATACTTTTTTAATGTTTCTATAGCTTAAATGGTTTTAATGTTTTTAACTATTTTTAGGTTTTTGAAGTTTTTTAGTGGTTTTTATGGTTTTTATCATATTTTTTAGGTTTTTTAGGGTTATTAGCATTTTTAAGAGTTTTCTAGGGTTTGATGATTTTTAGGGTTCTAAGGAATTCATTGGATTTTGTAGGGTTTTTATAGTTTTTTATATTTTTAGGGATTGTTTAGGTTTTTTATTTTATTTTTTCTGTTTTTAGGGATTTTTAGTGTTTTTTTTGGATTTTTAGTGTTTTAGGATTTTTATCATTTTTTAGGTTTTTTAGAGAATTTAATTATTTTATGTTTTTAAATGTTTTTCTTGGGTTTTAGGGTTTTTTACATTTTGTTGGATTTTGTTGATTTGTTATAATTTTTATGCGTTCTAAGGGTTTTATGGAATTTGAGGGGGTTTGGGGTTCTTTTGGGTTTTAGGGTTTTAATTTTATTTTGGGTTATAGAAATTTTTAGTTTTTAGGGATTTTAAGGTTTTTTAAAATTTTTAACGTTTTTAGGGGCATAAAGGGTTTTTTATGTTTTAGTGGTTTTAGGGTTTTTATGGTTTTTATGGTTTTGGGGAATTTACAGTTTTTAAAATTTTCTCATTTTTAGGTTTTATCGGGGTTTTATGTGTTTTTAGGTTTTTACAGTTTTCTTAGGGTTTTTAGGGTTTTTAGTTTTTTTACCTTTTTAGGGAGTTTTAGTGATTTTTTAGGATTTTTATGGTGTTTTGTGGATTTTAGTGTTTTGAGGGGTTTTAGTGTTTTTTTGGGGGTTTTAGGGTTTGTATTATTTTTTAGTGTTTTAATGATTTTTAATTTTTTTTTAATATTTTTATGGTTTATTTTATTTTTACTATTTTTAGTGGGTTTTAATGGGTTTTTTGAGTTTTTATGGGATTTTACGAGTGTGTGTGGGGGGGGGGGGTTATGGTATTTAAGGGGGTTTTAGGGTGTTAAGGCCTATTTAGAGTTTTTAGGGGTTTCAACATTTTTTAGGATTTTAAAAAGTGTGTTTTGGTTTTTATTGTATTCTTATAGATTTTTTAGGGTTTCCATGTTTTTTAAAAAAAATTAGGTATTTTTAGATACTTCATCATATTTTTTTATGTTTTAGGTTTTTTAGGAATTTTGAGGATTTTTAGGGTTTTTAAGGGTTTTAAGAGTTTTTATGGTTTTTTAGGGTATTAGGGTTTTTTAGTTTTTAAGGGATAACAATTTTTTATAGTTTTTTAAGGTTTTCAAGTGTTTAAAGGGTGTTAGTATTTTTAGTACCTTTTAGGGTTTTATGTTATTTTACTCTTTTTTAAGGTTTTAATATTTTGTATGGTTTTTAGGGATTTTAGGGATTCTTGGGTCTTTAGTATTTTCCATCTTTTTAGGGGTTTTAAGCATTTTTGGGGTTTTAAGGTTTTTTTGGGTTTTAGGGTTTTTTAAAATTTTAGGGATTTTTAGGGCTATATTAGGATTTTTATGGGTTTTAGGGATTTCGACAACTTTTAGGGTGTTATAGTTAATATGATTTTAGGGTTATCTTTATTTTATTGGGGTTTTATGATTTTTCAGTGTTTTTTATTATTTTGAGGGGTTTAAATGGGTTTTTATAGTTTTAGTGGGATTCTAGGGTTTTTAAGGGTTTAGGGTTTTTTTGGTTTTTTGTGGTATTTAGGAAAAGAAGGTGCAGGGAAGGCGTTGACTATCCCCCCAAATTTTTAAAAAAAAAGTAAAGTACAAGGCATTACATAGGAGGTTAGAAAAACTGGGTATGGGAAAACTCGTTCATGTCTGCATCCACTAAGGACGTACAAAAGCTAGGGGTAACAAAGTACAATAATGAGCTCCTCTCCTCAATTGACTTCTTAGAGAGGATTTAATCCACCATATTTGCTTCTCTATATACATGTGTGATGTTTAGTGTAAGGGGACAGGAGTCGTCAAGGCATTCTATCCATTGAGGTAAAAGTCGCCAAAGAACTTGCCCTGATTTTCTTTTAAAGGCCTCCTCCGCAAGAAGTGAGTCAGACTCAATCCAAAGTTGATTCCATCAAAATCGATTTGCATAGCTTATCGCCATTATAAACGCCTAGATTTCCACTTCATAGGTAGTTACATATCCAATAAAATGAAAAAAGAATACTTTAAGAAAGCTTCGATAGGTGCGGAAGACAGCGTCGCTGCCTGAGGGTCCAGGTACGCCCGAAGTCGCGTCATCCACATTGACCTTAATTCATGCCATGATCGAGGGAATCTAGTGGATGAATTTTAGTATCATTGGTTTCTTGCACCTACCAGGGATGCCAATTTTTTGAAGGATCAAAAGAACATTAGTGTGATTGTCCATCTCACCGGTTTGGATGCTAGGGACGGCCTAAATTGCTCTATGAATGTACATTGATCCCTCATAGAAATAGTATGCCTGATTTTTGTGCGCAACAGCACTACGAGCTTCCCAAACATACGAGAGAAGTTCTGAAATTTTCATAAGAAATAGATTAAAGAGTTTTGGACTCAAATCAATGTCGGTTTTTCCTTAAGCAATCCAGGAATCCCCTGCTAATCATTGATGTCAAGTTTAACTCCAATGGTGCCTTAGACATGCTACCAAAGCTTCGTAGGAAACCTGCATTGAATAAAGAGATGTCTTTAATTTTCCTCTGCCCGTAAGAGAAGGCTACAAGCAGAGACAAGTTGCAGCCTAGTCTTTTTTAGCATCCCATGAAGAGGAAGTTGGGCTTTCCATACTTTCCAGTGAAAAATTTGTTTGGAAGGTGGAATAAAAGGATTTCTAAATTTAGACAGCCAAGCTAGCAGTGCCAAACTCTGCTCACATTTATGTTTGTACAACTCCTTTGTGTTGAGTGAACCTCCCCGGTTGGGCATCCAAATCAAGGTGTCAATATCAATGAACATGTACCTCTTTATTTCCGCAATAGTAGAAGATGGAAGAATTTCACCCATGCCTTCAATTCCCTGTACAAGCTCAGTAATAGACATATTTCTCATGTTTGCGGGGGGGGGGGGGTGTACCATCTCGTTAAGCAGGTTGTCTAACCATGGTGTGGAATAGTAATTGAGACACGGCCTCCTCAAGAAAATCCATTTCACTCTATGATTGATATCACTGAATGCTGACTTGATAACAGGCCAGACCAAAGAATGAATGTAACCAGAGAAACCATTCAACAGTCTATGTGTGAAGCAACCAGTGAGGAAGTCAAGTCCCTCTTCCTTTGATGTAAGCAGATTCCATGTGAAATTTCCCAAGAGCGACTCATTGAATTTCCTTTGATCTTTAATACCCAATCCCCCCATATCAACGGGTTTGGTGCATGTTTTCTAGGACAGAGTAACAAGCTTCTGTTCATTGACACAGCCAGTCCAAATAAAGTTCCTGATTTTTTTCTATAGTCTCTTAAGCAAATTGATTGGCCATTTGTATATCGAGAATGCATGCACACACATAAAAGTGATGACCGCATTAACTAAGAAAACTATTCCAGCCTATGACAGGGATTTCCCTTTCCAGTTAGCAAGCTGACTTATGATTCTAGTGGAAATTCTCCCAAGATGGGAACTCTTGGGTTTTTCCCAAAAGAGAGGGATACCATGGTACAAAAATAGAAGTGTGGCACTTTTAATTCCAAGAAGTGTCGCATTTCTAACCTGCCTTGAATTAGATATTCCTTTACCAAAGACAATGGATGATTTACCCCAACTGATTGAATATCCCACCATGTCCTCATAGTGACAAAAAAAATCTTCTTGATGTAATTAAATGTTCTCTTATTAGCTTGTCCGAAAAGAAGTATATCATCAGCATAGAGGAGATGTGATGGTACATAAAGATCCTTGGTTACTTTAATTGGAATAAAGAAGCCAGAGTGCACCAAGACAATAATGAATAATCTTAGGTAGTCTTCAGTAATGGAAAAAAATGCCAGATAGGAGGTATCCTTGGATGACTCCATGTGACCATTGAAATAAACCTCTTGGGGAGCCATTAACCATCATAGACATCCTGGCACTACTTAGGATAGAGTGAATAATTTTTATGAAGGTGGGAGAGAAACCATACATGGCCAACGTGAAGAAAAGGAAGCTCCATTTGATGGTGTCAAAGGCCTTTGAAATGTCCACATTGAGGAAAAAGGTCCCATGCTTTAACTCCTTGCGCTTGATATTTTTTCCTTCAGAGGCCATGTGTAAGAAACTCTGAATGTTCTCCCAAGGATAAACCTGATTGATTTGGCGTGATGATATCACACACAATCCTTCCCAATCTTATAGTAATGATCTTACTGATAATTTTTGGGATGGTATTCCCAACAGCAACTGGGCAGAAGTCATTGATGTCGATTTCATTGTCCATTTTTGGGATAAGAACAATGAAATTAGAATTGGAACCATATATCATTTATGTATAAAGAAATAATTCCATAAGGGAATCAGTCACTTTAATGTTCATAATATCCCATTAGAACATGAAAAAATTGTTTTTGAATCTATCGGGGCTCGCTGCACTATCCACGTTGAAGGAGAAAAGAGCATATTTAATCTCCTCTTCAGATGGGTGGCCATCAAGATCATGTTCTGGTGATCATTTAGGCATGGTGAAATTGAATCAACAAGCTGAGTGTTGGTGGGGATACCAGTATCACTATATAGTAGTTTAAAATAATTTACCATCACTTGAGATATTTCATCTTCGTCCATGAAGAAGGATCCATTACATCCTTGAGCCAGGTGATGCAGAATTGATTCTGTGAAAACTTCTCCTTTAGTGTTAGGAGGTCATCCATCTTGGAGTGGAGCTATAACTCCTCCGAGGATGGAAATTCCTTCTGTTGATTTAAAATTTGATAGTGGGAAATCCACAATTCTGCCTCTTTAATGTCATCATCCATCTTGGAGAAGGAGCATTTTCTCCATTCCCTCAGCTTGTCCTTGATGCACTTAAGCTTAGACGTGACTGTGAAAAAGGGGATGCCATGAGTGATGCTATTCCATCCACTAATAACAATTTCGCTACATCCAGTAATGTTAAGACATGCATTATTAAAAATAAATGGCAAGGGGGCGACCTTGTGGGGCCTTCCAGAATTATGATGACAAGAGGATTGTCGTCCAAGCAGAAATTTGGAAGTGTATGTCTAGAAATTTCAGCGATAGCACAACTATCATTAATTTGGAAGAAGCACCTTTAGATCCTACATACTTGTCTTTCGTTGGCTGTGAACCTTCCCCATGTGAATTTATCACAAAGAATGTAGACCTCTATCAATTTACATCTATCCAAGAAGCTTGAAAATTCCTCTGCAATAATAAGAGTAAAATGAGGAACCAACTTTTCATCCGGCCTTAGGACAGTATTAAAATCCCCCACAACAGCCCAATTGCTTCCTATTTGGTCATTAGTTCATTCCAAATCCCTCCAAAGATCTCTTCTCTTGGTGTAGGCACATGATGTTTAAACAAAAGAAAAGGTAGTATCATCACCACCTAGAATAGTAGAGATAGTGATTACTTGAGAACAAATGTCAGAAGAAGTGATCTGAATATCATCATGTTATAGAACACATAAGGTTTCAGAGTCATTGAAATCTCCATTGTGTGCAAAAAGTGATTATTTAAGAGTATCCCAACTAAACCCTTTCCATTTTCCAAAGTTCATTTTGGGTTCATCAATTGCAACCAGCATCGGCCTATTCTGTGAAAGAAAATTTCTAAGGGAAGAGGTCGTGGGAGAGTTCCCAAGCCCTAGATAGTTCCAAAATAGGGTATTAATTGATTAAAATTCTTCCCTTTACCATTCCCACCATTCTTATTTGGTGGCCAACCAATAGGTTTTTTATCAAGCTTTGATTTGTTTATAACATCATCATCCACCTAATCTTGATCGTCATCACCATCATCTTCCCAGTATTTACCTGAGTGTGGCGAGAATTTGTTCAAAACACATGCATCAACCTTTGGGGGCATTCCATCAGGATTCCTTTTCACATACCTCCTATTCTACACATCGGTGAACTCATTTGAAAGATCTCTAGGTGTGCGAGACTCCCCCGATGAGCTATTTGAGGTCACCTCCAAGGGGGATCCCACTATGACAGCTTGAGGATTGTGGTCTCCTAACTGAATCGGAGGGAAACCCTGAATTTGTGTTGGGGTATTTTGAATAGAAAATTCAATTGGATAATCAGACTCCAATATTGGGCAAGGATTCTTAATAGCAGAAGAGGTAGGTGGTTATACATTAGTATGTTTCTTAACAGAGGGTTGATTGTTGGACACCTACATACCATTCTCAGTCAGGGGCACAACGGTGCACAAGACCCCCACTTCATGCAGGGGGAACAGATTCCAAATCCATAACAGCCTATTCTCCATCCCCCACCTGCTACTTTTCAATACCATATCCACCTCCACAGAGGTCATGTGCCTAGTCATCTGTAGGAGAAACCTACAAAGGTGCTAGGAGGGATGGTTCCTTTGATGACTTGGGTGATCGAGGGAGTATTAAAATATTTCCATAGAATTGAAAAATTTTAACCCCCCAACCTATCCTTCACCAGTGGCAATAGGGAGAGAAGGGAGAATTTTGATGCCACTATCATCTGGTGCAAAGCCGTCCATGTCAGCCTCCAAGAGATTGGCCGAGTCCAGACCAGGGCCAATAGAAAGATTTGTTCCCCCTACAACAAAGCCTATAATAGGAGCATGTCTTGATTCAGGACCTGAGTCATCAGCCTGGGAGGGTGTGTTGGCCACCTCAGTATGAGTTTTCACAACAAGGGAAAGCACCGGCTCAGCGATGTGTGAATTTTCAGGGGGCTGTTTTTTAGTGGGTGGAAAAGATAAATTTTATTTTCCCTTCCCCCCCACCCTCTTGAAGTCTCCATCAAGATGGCCTCATTGATTACACTTTCCACAAGTTATCAGCCTTCTGCATTCAGCAAGCGAATGACCAATAAAGATACAATTCACATAGAACTTGGGAATTCTCTCATACTAAATTTTCAGATTTAGAATATCATCAATGGTGGTAAAGACCACCTCCTCAACCAAAATACATTCCAGGTTAATCTCGATGAGGACTCTTGTCGGGTGTTCATACCTTGGATTATCAGTTTCTCTATCAAATTGAATAAGAAAACCCACTGTAGATGTAATATTCCACAGTATTCTAAGATGCCAGTTATGTAATTCCCTAACCCCAGTTACCCAGAGTTGGTACATTATTACATAACATTGGAATCATCACAAAGGATCAAGTCTCGAAAGACCGGTTAGTTTAGTAGTCTTGGAAACTCTAGATATATTCATAAGTCTTATATTAAATCATAAGGTAAAAAAACTACAACAACATCTTGTCTTTATATCCCCTCATACTATCCCTGCAGGTTATTCATAAATTAATTCTTCACATCTTGGGAAAAATGAAACATTGAAAGGGGTGAGATCAGATCCTCAGTAAGGATAACAATATAGCATAAGCTTTTATAGATAAGCATAAACACTTAAAGCAATGTATAACTAAAACAAAAGCCTTTTAAACTTGAAGTTCAGAATAATATGGAAAAGATAAAATGAAATAATTCCATTTACTTATTCACATGGATATTCTACTAGTCGAACAATCACACGCAATATCAATAACCACTTTCATAATGATGGAATGCATAATGCCAGACTACCATAACCACGTATCCAAAGCCTCGTGCCGAGACTACAAATAAGAATTTGTCAAGGCCTCGTGCCAAGACACAAGTTTGTCTCATGAGACCTACCAATTCATCAAGGAGATATAGCGGGCTCCACCCATCACTCACTATGTCCAATGCATTCCTCATATAAAGTTTTTAAAATATAACATAAACATTTGTATTAAAACTAGCATACAAAATGTCAATACTTGATTCACAAACAATTAATGGTATAAAAATATCACATCAACAGTCAAACATAACTCATTCGATATAGTATGGAAGATTTTATTGTATCAGATTAACCTCAATCGAGAATAATGAAGGATATTGATATAGATGAAAATAATCATCAAAACTATTAGAGAGAAATATCCCCCTTTTCTTGAAATCATTTAAAAGTCACACTATTTGTCAAGAAGCCATTTAAAAATTTATTTTTGAATCAAAGTGTCCCATACCACTTTGAAACTTTTAAAAGGAATTTTGATTTGAAAACTTTAATGTCCATATAGATAAATCCTTAAAACTATTTTTAAAACATGGACATTAATGATAAAGATTTGGAATAATAAATCTTTAAAACATTTAAAAATGATATTTTAGTTAGAGTTTCTAACCAAAAGAGAGACACTTGAATACAAATAATTGAGGTAATCAAAACATTGTAATATCATGAGAAAAAAGGGATTTATGATATACTATGTCAAAGTACATTATATACACCACATAAAAGTGATATGGTGTATAAAAACAAATAAGTCTCAATGGGATGTAAATTGAGATTAAGTCTCTTATAAAGACCATATCCTTAGGTTAAGGATAAATCAATGACATAATTATGTGTGAAAAATATAAATACACTCAATATGATTGGATAGTTAGTTTAAATCAATCAGATGACATTCACACATATTCTTGTAAAAACAACACCAATGAATTGGATGTTTAACTCAATAAATGGAGATTGAGTTAAAATTACTCTTATCAAGTTCATATCGACGACTTGAAAATTTATTAATGGAGTGATTATGTGTATCAAAATTATATCCACAGAAAGGGGAGTGGAAATTATGACATAAGAAAATGAATAGTTATTCCACACATAATCTTGGTGTAAAATAATCAATGAAGTATGTGTAAAGCCGAATGAGTGGAAATTGAAATTTCAAATTCCCTTATCAATTTGGTAACATACGAAACATAAAACCATAAAAGAAGTATCAGACAATTATGATGTAAATATCCATAAATTAATTTATATTACAAAATTAATACAATCATGGGCATTACACACACCACATGCAATAAATAAGTGGTGAACAATGGAAATCTCACGGAATTAAAAGTGAGATTAGAAACCCATTACTTTGTACATTTTCCTTGGTCGACAGTAGGTTAACCTCCTGTATAATGTTTAAATAATTGTTGTTGAATTATAAAAAAATCATTTACATTAATATGATATCATATATGATCTTTAACATTTATTGTTTAATAATATCTTAGTATTATCGTCGTTTTGGGTGTTAACGGATTCGTTTTCCTTTATATTATTTGTTATGCGAGCCATATTTTTTATGGATGGGATGTATCTTATTCATATCCAGAATTATATAATGTCTCTAAAAATTATTTTTATTCATCAAATGAAATTTATTCTTGAATGGATATGATAGGAAATGAATCTCATCGCGTTCGTGGAGACGGTAATTCGTACATACGCACGAGTGACAATATCATTCTTTTGATATTAAAATAATATATAATTGGATGGTACATCATATATAAAAAATAATTATAATTTTATATTTATTATTTACATGAATTATACATAATTATTATACCCATCTAAATAATAATATATTGAATAACAATTACACCACAATGTGGAGACGGAAGGCCGTACGTACGCACATATGGTGACATGTCATTCAAGGTATGGATAGAATAATGAATTTATTTGTTCCATAATTATAATAAAATCATAGTTTATAGAATATACTATATTTATTATTTTAGAATGGAAATAACAAGGAAATAAGAAGTTGAAGAAGAAAGGAACTTTAAAGAGGGTGGTGAAGACATTACCTCTTCTTCAGGTTCTTCCTTTTGATTTGATCAAAAGGGATCCTTAGGTTGGCTTTATGATCAAACTAATGCCTCTAGGTTGATGTGAGGGAAGTTTTTAGGATATTTGGGCAGATTTTTCACAAACCAAAAGGCTTTGAAGTTGTGAAAAATTGGTTAGAAGTGGTGTCCTTTTATAAGGGGGAGGAGGGGCTCTTTAGGGAACACTTAAAGTATTATTTTATAATAAATTAATATTAGGTTTATAATGGCTCAAATGTGGATTATTCAAATTATAAGGTGTATATGGGTCTATATATTTTCAAAAAATATATTTTAGATAGGTTTGGGTCATTATATTAACCTTATATTTTAGTTTTAACTCTTAGTAAATTAGTTTGACATTTACCTTGTCACTTTGTATTTTCTATTATATATTTAATAAACTTACTATATACATCCAATAGACCCCAAAGTGGTCCATTAATGATAAACCTATAATGATAAAAGTCGTTTGGCTTATCCTTAGATTTTTAGGAATTTAATATCAATTAATAATATAGTATTTATTTTAAAAACTCTTTTATGTAAATTTTGACACTATTTGGTATTTGATTTTTGTGAAAATTATAATAGCATGATTACTTCGAAAAAAGTTAATTAAATCTATCCTAACATGTCATATTAACCTATAAAATTCGTGTAATTCATTAAAAGTCTTAAATTTTATTTATTTCGGTATTTATAATATTAAATATTTTAATATTTCACTAATAAAGAAATTACTTCATCATCATTTTGTCATAAATAAATTAAATTATTTAATGTCTAAAAATTATAAATAAAATACCATTATGTATTAAATCGTTTTATCTTTCTAATGAATATTTATAGTCGAAAATATAACATATATAACCCTATGTAAAAATTGTTTTTCTAAAAGATATAAGCTTATGTCATTTTTGTATTACTTTAACTTAATTAATATAAAGTGTCATTATCACTTACAAGTGGATCCATGGGGTCCCAAAATCGACCCAAAGATGTATATGGTCAGACATGTATCAACCAATATGGTTAAGACAAGTTTTAGGGTAATTTATTATTATTATAACATTATTTTTACCCTTATTTATCGGATTTACCCTTTAACCAGGGAAAATAAAATATTTACCGAAGTAATTATTCAAAATGTCTAAAAATAAAAGTTACCAATTTAAAAATTTTACATCATGATTCCAAATATGGAGTCCATTTTTCCAAATTCAAAACACAGAAGTGGCAGAAATTAATTTAAAATTAATTCCCGCTGTTAAAAAAACGTGTTTTTAAGAGATAATAACTATCAAAAGATTGACAATTGTTTATGTCTGGTTTAAATGTGAAATTATGTCCAATGACCAAAATTGTATTAAATGGTAAAAATATATTATATATATAATTTAAAACCACTCAAATTCATAATTTATCACAATTAAATATTTCAATTAAAAAATTTGTTTTTAATTAAAATTTAGTAATTTTCACTATTCATCAAAATATGAAAGTTATCTGAAAAGTTCCAAAATTTCACCCTAGGATAATTTTGATATTTTGAATCCCAAAATGAAGTCCATTTTGAAATATTAAATGTATGAAATTTTAAAAAGTTGGTATTACTATTCATAACAGCTAGTTTTATTAGTTGTGGTGTGTGTTAGAACTTGAAGTTGCGTACAACACACACTACTGTATTATTCAGCGAGAAGCGTACCGTGGAAGCTTGGGGTGTTAAATTCTCCCCTCCTTCAATAAATTTCATCATCTTAATTTTTAAAATTGGGCTTGGTAATGTAATGGAAAGTCCCACATCGGAAAAAGAGTCAATAAAACTGTCACTTTAAAAGAATGAAAGAGAAGTACAAAGGTCACCCAAGATAACCTATACTAGGATTACATGTAGAAAAGCATGGATATGGATGATAAAATAAGTGTCAAGTTCTGATGGAGAGGGATAGAAAACATGATCAGGATAAAGTTAACAACAAGAAAACCATAAACTTGTGATGGGATAAATGGTCATTAGTTTCCCAGTAGGAAAAGTAAACAGACAATATTTTTTTTAAGTTACAATACATAAAGATGAGGAATTAATTTCTGAGACTGACTAAAAACATAAAGAGATATACTTAATTTTTAAGTAAAGTTTCATTCTTTAATAAATTTCTACAACTAAATCATTTTTAAACGATGAGTATTCTAGAAGACTTGGTCACACTAGAAGAGCTACAATAAAATTATTATAGAATCACATGATCCACGAATAGTAAACTATATATTTACCTTGTCTTTAGAGATTAATCAAAACCAAAACGGTTAGTATATGATCTGATGATCCCCCAAAAGGTTATTTCATTAGAGAAAGAAACACTAATCTTAATTTCTAAAATTAAACCAATAATACCCCAAAGTTAAATAAATAGCATTCAATAAAGAATTGTCCTTAAAATTCTTTAATAAAATCCAAAATAATATTGAAACTCAAAACGTAGAAGAATTTGGTTATGTGGTCTTCCAAGTTAAATGGTATCTCCAAATGACATCAATTACTCTTAAATTAACATACTTAAAATTAATTAACCTAATCACATATTCTCTATTATAGGTTAATCATTTCCATAAATAACCCAAATCACTATAAATCTACAATAAAAACATAGATAAAAATCCACCATTACTCCTCAAATGACATCCCATACTATTCTATTTTCCTTGGGCATATGGTGTTCCCAACAAAGCGAACATCTTCCAAAATAACATTTATTACTTAATCACCAAATCATTTTTCTATACTAAGGGTATTCATTTGATAAGACATAAGATCCCAAATAAAATTATTATTGATCAATAAAATCATTTAACTAAAAATAATAGTCACACTAACCAGGGACTTCACATAGTCCAGTGTTCGGCAATAAATCTCAATTGCACTTTGGTTGTGGGTTCGATTCCCACAGCTTTTTCCGACGCGATGGGTTGTCACACGGTCTGCGTGTTGTCCTTTTTCAAAAACTATATTTTATAACATTACCAAAATGAGATAAATTCCTCAAAATAACCATAACATAATTTAACCACAAATGTTTTCTGATACCTTGCATTTTTATCCCAAATTATAATAAAATGTAATTTCTTCAAAACCAATGATCATATAAAACCAAATGGTTATTTATAACAATATCCACAAGTGAAAATAATTCTTCCATAAATATAATTCTCACATGGAAAACTGCAGGGTTACAAATACAAGAGAATATTATTCCAAAGAAAACCAATCAACAATGATCACTAATACTTTTTAAACATTTATCCAGCCATTTATTTTCACATAGCTTCTTCTTTGACCAAGAAAATATCTTATAGAATAGTGCATTCACTTGGGTAATGGCCAGGTCCCCTAAAATTACGGCAAATGACTGTAAATAGATTTTTGGGACCATTTTTATCTTCTTCCATAGTACTCTTCATTTTTCTTCAGAAATTCTCCACTTTATGTCCTTCCTTCCCACACTTAAAGCATTTATTTGTTCCATTGAGACACTTTCATGGGTGTCTCCTTCCACATTTCCTACATGATGGAAATTGAGGATTCCTTTCTCCATGGCCTCCACTGCTAGATCTCTTATCATTCATCACCTTTATCTTCTTTGTTGAGTCCAGGAATTAGTTAATATATATATTTTTGATCATATTTTTGGAAAATTGATTTGGCATGAAGATGATATATTTTACGCCTATAAACATTCTATTTTGTTTCTCATTCCCACCACCATTCCCACCTTGTACATCATTCACAAAGTGACTATGACTTCTTTGGAATCCATCCATTGACTAAAACCAGAAAGCATTGTGTGAGTAACAGTAGTCATAAAATCATTTAGAGAATATCATGTCATCATATTCTCAATTTGAAACACATTAGGATTAACCAAGGTCATTTATTCTCATCTTATATATAATACTTCAAATTTTTTTGTAAAGAAAATGTAAATTATCCTAAGAATATCCACCGGGAGTGTAGTAACCAAGAGTGTAGCAAGACCCGTTGTCTTGCACCAGTTCCTGTTTGAGTCTAGATCGAAGCGGTGTTTTCGGGTCTTACCCCTAGGTACATCTGTTCTAGAGCTGCCTCTACCTGCTCGTATCCAGACATGGATGTATTGCTCGGAAAACTCACAAAATATCTACAATACCAAAATTCTAGGAAGTTCTTCTATACTAATCCTCAATGTCTACCTTAGGGATATGTGCTCTAATCAGAGTATATCTAAATCTAGCTCCCAAGTTTTGTATTAAAATTCATCTGATACCAACTGTAACGCCCCTACCCCATTTCCCCAGAGTCGGTGCATTATTACATAACATTGTCATGATCACAAAGGATTAAGTCTCGAAAGACCGATTAGTTTAGTAGTCTTGGAAACACTAGATATATTCATAAGTCTTACAATACATCATAAGGGAAAAAACTACAACAACATCTTGTCTTTATATCCCCTCATACTATCCCTACAGGTCATTCATAAATTACTTCTTCACATCCTGGGAAAAATGAAACATTGAAAGGGGTGAGCTCAGATGCTCAGTAAGGATAACAATATAGCAGAAGCTTTCATAGAAAAGCATAAACACTTAAGGCAATGTATAAATAAAGCAAAAGCCTTTTAAACTTGAACTTCAGCATAATATTGAAAATATAAAATAAAATAATTCCATTTACTTATTCACATGGATATTCTACTAGTCAAATAATCACATGAAATATCAATAACCACTTTCATATCCACGTAGCCAAGTCCTCGTGCCGAGACTACAAATAAGATTTTGTCAAGGCCTCGTGCCAAGACACTAGTTTGTCTCATGAGACCTACTGATGCATCGAGGAGCTATATCAGGCTCCACCCATCACTCACTAAGTCCAATGCATTCCTCATATGAAAAGTATGAAATATAACATAAACATTTGTATTAAAACTAGCATACGAAATGTCAATACTTGATCCACAAACCACGAATGGTATAAAAAAATCACATCCACAGTCAAACATAACTCATTCGATACAATATGGAAGATTTTATTATATCAGATTAACCTCAATCGAGAATAATGAAGGATATTGAGATAAATGAAAATAATCATCAAAACTATTAGAGAGAAATATCCCCCTTTTTCTTGAAATCATTTAAATGTCAAACTATTTTTCAAGAAGCCATTTAAAAATAGATTTTTGAATCAAAGTGTCCCATACCACTTGGAAACTTTTAAAAGGAATTTTGATTTGAAAACTTTAATGTCCATATAAATAAATCCTTAAAACTATTTTTAAAACATGGACATTAATGAGAAATATTTGGAATAATAAATCTTTAAAACATTTAAAAATGATATTTTAGTTAGAGGTTCTAACCAAAAGAGAGACAATTGAATACAAATAATTGAGGTAATCAAAACTTTGTAATATCATGAGAATAAACGGATTCATGATATACTATGTCCAAGTACATTATATACACCACATAAAAGTGATTTCGTGTATAACAACAAAGAAGTCTCAATGGGATGTAAATTGAGATTAAGTATCTTATAAAGACCGTATCCTAAGGTTAAGGATAAATCAAAGACATAATTATGTGTGAAAAATATAAATACACTCAATATGATTGGATATTTAGTGTAAATCAATCAGAGGACATTCACACATATTCTTGTAAAATTGGATGTTTAACTCAATAAATGGAGATTGAGTGAAAATTACTCTTATCAAGTTCATATCGATGACTTGAGAATTTATTAATGGAGTGATTATGTGTATCAAAATTATATCCACAGAAAGGGGAGTGGAAATTATGACATAAGCAAATTAATAGTGATTCCACACATAATCTTGGTGTAAAATAATCAATGAAGTATGCGTAAAGCCGAATGAGTGGAAATTGAAATTTCAAATTCCCTTATCAATTTGGTAACATACGAAACATACACCCATGAAAAAAGTATCATACAATGATGATGTTAATATCCATAAAATAAAGTATATTACACAATGAATACAATCATGGGCATTACACACACCACATGCAATAAATAAGTGGTGAACAATGGAAATCTCACAGAATTAAAAGTGAGATAAGAAACCCCTTACTTTGTACTTTTTACTTGGTCGACGGTAGGATAAACTATTTTATAATGATGAAATAATTGTTATTGAATTACAAAAAAATCATTTACATTAATATTGTATCATATATGTTCTTTTAACATTAATTTTTTAATAATATCTTAGTATTATTGTCGTTTCGGGTGTTAAGGGATTCGTTTTCCTTTATATTATTTGTTATGTGAGCCATATTTGTTATGGATGAGATTCATATTATTCATATCCATAATGATATAATGTATCTAAAAATTACTTTTATTCATCAAATGAAATTTATTCTTGAATGGATACGATGGGGAATGAATCTCATCGTGTTCGTGGAGACGGTAATCCGTATGTACGCACGATCGACAATATCATTCTTTTGATATTAAAATAATATATAATTGGATGTTATATCATATAGAAATAATAATTATCATGTTATATTTATTATTTAAATGAATTATACATCATTATTATACCCATCTAAATAATAATATATTGAATCACAATTACACCACAACATGGAGACGGTAGGCCGTACGTACGCACGTATGGTGACATGTCATTCATGGGATGGATAGAATAATGAATTTGTTTGTTCCATAATTATAATAACATCAAAGTATATAGAATATACTGGATTTATTATTTTATAATGTAAATAACAAGTAAAGAAGAAGTTGAAGAAGAAAGGAACTTTAAAGAGGGTGGTGAAGACGTTACCTCTTCTTCAGGTTCTTCTTTTTTGATTAGATAAAAAGGGCTCCTTAGGTTGGATTTATGATAAAAATAAGGCCACTAGGTTGAAGTGAGAGAAGTTGGGATGATATTTGGGCAGATTTTGGCGGATCCAAAATGCTTTGAAGGTGTGAAAAATTGGTTAGAACTGGTGTCCTTTTATAAGGGGGAGGAGGGACTCTTTAAGAAAAACATAAAGTATTATTTTATAATAAATTCATATTTGGTTTCTAGTGGCTCTAAGAGGATTATTCAAAGTCTAAGGTGGATATGGGTCTAAATCCTTTAAAAAAATATATTTTAGACAGGTTTAGGTCATTATATTAACCTTATCTTTTAGTTTTAACTCTCAGTTAATTAGTCTGACATTTACCATGTCACTTTATATTTTATATTATATAGCTCATAAACTTAATGCATACATCCAAGAGACCCCCAAGTGGTCCATTAATGATACACCTATCATGATAAAAGTTATTTTGGCCTATCCTTATATTTTTAGGAATTTAATATTAATTAATAATATAATATTTATTTTAAAAACTCTTTTATGTAAATTTTGATACTATTTGGTATTTGATTTTTTTGAAAATCATAACAACATGATTACTTCGAAAAACGTTAATTAAATCAATAATAACATGTCATATTAACCTATAAAATTAGTGTAATTCATTAAAAGTCTCAAATTATACTTATTTTGGAATTTATAATATCAATTATTTTAATATTTCACTAATAAGGTAATTACTACATCATCATTATGTCATAAATAAATTAAAATATTTAATGTCCAAAAATTATAAATAAAATACCATTATGTAGGAAATATTATTATATTTCTAATTTATATTTATAGTCTAAAATATAAAATATATAACCCTATGTAAAAATTGTTTTTCTAAAAGATATAGGCTTATGTCATTTTTGTATTTACTTTAACTTAATTAATATAAAGTGTCATTATCACTTACAAGTGGATCCATGGGGTCACAAAATCGACCCAAAGATTTACATGGTCGGACATGTATCAACCAAAATTGTTAAGACATGTTTCATGGTAATTTATTATTATTATAATATTATTTTTTTACCCTTATTTACTGGATTTACCCTTTAACCATGGTAAATAAAATATTTACCGAAGTAATTATTCAAAATGTCTAAAAATAAAAGTTACCAATTTACAAAATTTGGACATCATGATTCCAAATATGGAGTCCATTTTTCGAAATTCAAAACACAGAAGTGGGAGAAACTAATGTAAAATTAATTCCCACTGTTAAAACAAAAAGCGTGTTTTTAAGAGATAATAACTATCAAAAGATTGACACTTGTTTATGTCTGGTTTAAATGTGAAATTATGTCCAATGACCAAAATTGTATTAAATGGTAAAAATATATTCTAATTATACTTTTAAACCACTCAAATTAATAATTTATCACTATTAAATATTTCGATTAAAAAAGTTATTTTTAATTAAAATTTAGTAATTTTCACTATTCATCAAAATATGAAAGTTACCCGAAAAGTACCAAAATTTCACCATATTCTAATTTCGATATTCTGAATCCAAAAATGAAGTCCATTTTGAAAGATAAAATGTATAAAATTTCAAAAAGTGGGTATTACTATTCATAACAGCTAGTTTTATTAGGTGTGGTGTGTGTTAGAACTTGAAGTTGTATACACCACATGCTACTATATTATTCAGCGAGAAGCATACCGTGGAATCTTGGGGTGTCACAGGTTAATCCAGTTCAGTTTTAAAATGTGAATCCACACCTATGTGAGGGTGTTTCTCATAATTTATGAGTCAAAATTGTAGTCCCATTATTGAATACGGAGAAGCCCCAGCTTGAGAGAAATTAATCCAAAGCTCCAAACCCTCCTTTTCAGCTCATATGAGGGGAGCACCACATGATAAAAACCACGCCCCATCACAGTAATCCTCCATTTAGTGAACCCATAGATCTCAAAAAATGTGTCTCACCAGGTCTGAAAATTTCCAGAGCTTCCCCCCCTTAGGAACTATGACCCTCGCAATAATAGAAAATTGGTACAGGGTTACCCTTACTTCAACGGCTTCCCTATTTGCTACAACATGGGAAATACTCCCCTTCTTAATCAACCTTCTAGGTAAAAGGGTCCAGACATCATTAAAGGAAGTAACTACCACTATCTTAACAACCTCCGCAAAGTTCATCTTCACTTCATAATTGTGCAAACCCTGAGGGGGGTTCAGATTTGACACCAAAGGGTTGCAAAATCTGAAGAGCACATTGTGACCAACTAGTTCAAAGGGATTGATGATCGCATCCACATTGGGATCCAGGGGAGCAGATCCTTGATTCTTGACATGAGCCACGTGAGCTCTAGATCCTCCTCTGTGCTCAGCCATCATTTAAAGATCTTTGTAGTATTTAGGGTTTTAAGGGCCTTTTTTGTTTTTAGGTTATTTAGGGGTATTATGAGTTTTTAGGTTTTTGTGTTTTTTAGTATTCTTAAGGTTTTTTAGGGATTTTTACTTTTTTAGGGGTTTTTGGGATTTTTTGGACTCTTACAGTTTTCTAGTGTTTTAGGCATTTTTTGGGTCTTTAGAATTTTTAGAGTTTTATGGTTTTTAGGGTCTCTAGCATTTTATATGATTTTAAGGGTTTTAAGTGTTTTTATGTTTTTATGGATTTCTTATTTTTTTCAAGGTTTTTAGTATTTCTAATATTTTTTTTGTAAATTTTATATATTTTTATGATTATTATTGTTTTTATTGTTTTAGTGATTTTGTGTATTTTTTGGGTATTTTAGGGTTGTTAAGGTTTTTAGGATTTCTTAATGTTTTTATGTAATTAAAGGGTTTTTAGATTTCTTAGTGTTTTTAAGGGTGTTTGGGGTGTTAAGGTTATTGAGAGTTTTTTGAATTTATAGGTTTTATTAGTGTTTTATGGGTTTATAGGTTTTTTAGGTTTAATTAGGATTTTTTAAGTGGTTTAGGGTTTTTATGTTTTAGGGATGTTTAGGGACTTTAATGAAATTTATGGTTTTTAGAATTTTTAGGGACTTTTATGGTTTTAATTTTTATTAGCGGTTTATGGTTTTTATCTTATTTTGTTGGTTTTTAGGTTTTTTTTGTTTTCAGGGGTTTTAAGGTTTTTATAGATTATAACAATTTTTTGGGGTTTAAATTATTTTTAGATATTTTTGTGGATTTATATTTTTTTTGGGTTTTGAGGTTTTTAAATGTTTTTTTAGTTTATATAGTTTTAGAGGTTTTAGGTCTTTTATGGGATTTTATGGGTTTTATCAATTGTTAGGTTTTTAGGTGTTTTTTGATTTTTTAAAATTTTTAAGATTCTATTAGGTGTTTTAGGGTTTTTATATTTTTTATGTTTTTAGCTATTTCTATGGATTTTTTATTATTTCAATGGATTTTAGGTATTTTACTTATATTTAGGGTTTAGGGGTTTTATTGGTTTTATGTTTTTAGTGTTTTTATGGTTTTAGGGTCTTTAGGACTTCTAGGTGTTTTAGATTTACTTAAGGGTTTTTAGAGTTTTTTTATTTTTAACTGATTCTTATTGATGTTTTTTGGTTTTAGGGTATTTAGGTATATTGAGGTTTTTAGGGCTTTTAGGGCCTTTATGTTTTTTTGGTTTTTTAGGTTTTGAGGTGTTCTTTGGGTTTGTTAGGGTTTTAATGATTTTTTTGTTTCTTATTATTTTTAGGCATTTAGAGGGCTTTTATAGTTTTTAGTGGATTTTAGGGGTTTTAGGTGATTTTAGGATTTCTATGGTTCTATGGGGTTTTTCATTGTTTTTATGGGTTTTAGGAACTTTACAATCTTTTAGGGATTCTAATTTTTTTTGGTTTTATTGGTTTTATGTGTTTTTAGGGTTTTTATGTTTTCATAAGTTTTTTTTGTATTTTTAGGGATTTTATATTATTAGGTAGTTTTAGGGATTTTTATAATTTTTATGGGGTTTTAGAGTGTTTATCAATTTAAAGTGGTTTTAGGTATTTTTGGGATTGTAGAGTTTTTTAGGGTTTTTATATTTTTTAGGGGTTTTATGTGTTTTTAGGTTTTTAAAATTTTTTAGGGTTGTTCATATTTTTTAGTGTTTTTTTACATTTTTAGGGATTTTTAGGGTTTTTTAGGATTCTTATGATTTAATAAGGTTTTTATGTATTTTAAGGTTTCTTAGGGGTTTTAATTTTTTTTGTTCTTAGGGGTTTCCTTGAGTTTTTTAGGGTTTATAAGGTTTTTAATGTTTTTTAAAACTTTTATGGGTTTATATGATTTATAGATTGTTTAGTTGGTTTAGTGGTTTTTTTGGGTTTTTGGGGTTTCCATGGTTTTAGGGTTTCGAGTTTTTTTGGTTTTCTAAGATTTTTAGTGATTTTTAGGTTTTTAGTGGTTTTAATTTTTTTATCTTTTTAAGGTTTCATTAATTTTTTTGGGTTTTAGGTCTATTATGTTTTTAGTGATTTTTAGGGTTTTAATAATTGTTATGGATTTTTTGGGTTTTAAGGAATTTTGATTAATTGAGGGGTATTTAGTGGGATTATGAGATTTTTTTTGAGTTTTTAGGTTTTTATGGTCTTTAGAGTTTTTAAAAAATTCAATGGTTTAAATGGTTTTTATATTTTTTAGTTATTTTATGATTTTTATGGGTTTTATGGTATTTTGATGTTTTTTGGACTTTTTCAGGTTTTTATGGTTTTTATTATTATTTTTAGTTTTATAAGGGCTTTTATCTTTTTTAAGTTTTTATGTTTTTCTTAGGGGTTTTAGGGGTTTTAGGGTTTTTTACATTTTTAGGGTTTTAGGGAATTTTTATGATATTCATGGTTTAAGGGTTTTATAGATTTTGATGGTTTTTCGGATTTTTAGTGTTTTTAGGGTTTTTATAATTTCTTATGTTTTTAGGGTGGTTAAGTGTTTTTAGGTTTCTAAGGTCTTCTTAGGTTTTATAGGTATTTAGTGGTTTTTATATTTTAGGTATTTTTATTGATTTCTTTGTAATTTTAAGGTTTTTTAGTGTTTTTGGGTTTTTGTGTGATTTTTGAGTTTTTTGGGGTTTAGGGTTATTTTTGAGTTTTTTAGGTTTTTTATAGTTTTTCATATTTTATAATGTTTTTAAGTGTTTAAATGGTTTTTTGAGTATTTACTGGATTTTTAGGTTTTTTCTGATTTTTGGGGTTTTTAGGGGATTTAATTATTTTATGTTTTAAGTTTTTCTTAGAGTTTCACATTTTTTATGTTTATTTTTAAATTTTTAGGGTTATTTTCTAAATTTTATGTTTTTTATGGTTTTTTGGGTTTCTTGGGTATTTTGGATTTTTTTTGTATTTTTGGGTGTTTCGGGTTTTTAGGTTTTTTGTGTTTTTAGCATTTGTTGAGTTTTTAGCGGTTTTAAAGGTTTTAGATTTTTCTAACATTTTTATAGGTTTAATGGGTTTTTATATTCTTTAGTGGTATTTCATGGTTTTAATGGGTTTTTTGTTTTTTATGGATTTTAGTAGTTTTATGGTTTTTAGAGTTTTTAGCATTTTTTGGGTTCTTAGGGGTTTTATGTGTTATTCTATTTTTAAGGATATATTAGGAATTCTAGGGTTGTTAGTGTTTTTTTTCGTTTTTAAGGATTCTTCTGGATTTTTAGTATTTTTATAGTTTAATTTTTTTTTGGTTTTTTGGGTTTTAATTCTATTTTTTGTTTTTTGGGGCTCTAAATTTTTTAGTGTTTTTAAACATTTTTTTCATTTTAAAAGGTTTTAGATTTTTTAGGGGTTTTATTGGTTTTTATTTTTTTATGAGTTTTAGGGGATTTATGATTTTTAGGGGTTTTAGGGGTGTTTAGGGTTTTTATCATATTTTAAATTTCTAGGGGTTTTAAGTTTTTTTAGGTTTTTATGGTTTTATTAGGGTTTTAACTGTTAATAGGTTTTCTTAGAAAATATTAGGGATTCTTAGGGCCTTTTAGTATTTTTATGGTTTTTAGGTATATTAGGGATTTTGAGGGTTTTTAGGGTCTTTAATGTATTTAGGAGTTTTTAGGGGGGTTGGGTTTTAGGGTTTTTCTGAGTTTTTGAGGCTTTTAAAGGGTATTTTCAGTTTTACTGTTTTTATATTTTTAATGTTTTTTAGAGTTTTAACTAGATTATTACGATTTTTTTGGGTTTTTAGCATTTTTTATAGTTTTTAGAGGTTTTTCTATTTTTAGGGGAATTTAGTTTTTTAATGTCTTAATGGTTTTAGCTTATTATGGGTTTTATAGGGGTTTTAATTTTTTTATGTTTTTTATGTTTTATTAGGTGTTACAGGGTTTTTAGGATTTTTTAAATTTTTAGATATTTTTATGAAAGTTTTAGGATTTTATGTTAATTTTTGGTTTTTGAGGATTTTTATGGTTTTTTACCGTTTTTAAGGTTTTTTGGAGTTTTTAGATTTTTTAGGGTTTTAGGGGTTTTATTGTCCTTATCTTGTAATGGTTTTATGATGGTTTTTATATTTCTAGGGTATTTTATGTTTTTAAGGATTTCTAGGGCCTCTAAATAATTTTTATGTTTTTTTTGAGTTTTTAGAGATTTATAGGGTCCTTAGTGTTTTAGGGTTTTACAGTTTTTTGGTTTTTTGGTTTTTTGGTTATTTAGTGGGTTTTTTTAGTTTTTAGGGGTTTTAAGTTTTTTAATGTTTTTTAACTTTTTAGGTGTTCAAATGGGTTTTAGAGTTTTTAGTGGGTTTTTAGGGTTTTTAAGTGTCTTATGGTCTTTAATGATTTTATGTGTTTTATCGTTTTTGAGGGTTTTTTGGGTTTTTAGAATTTTTAAGTTTTTAGGGGATTAATGGGTATTTATTTTTTTAGGTTATCTTTGGGATTTTCAAGGGTTTATGGATTTTTATGTTTATAGGTATTTTGAAATCCTATTTTTTATTTTTATGGTTTTTAGGGATTTTTGGTTTTTTAGGATTTTTAGGATTTTATTTTTAGTTTTTAGTGTTTTTTAGTTTTTTATTGATTTATGGTTTTTTAATTTTTTAATTAATTTAGTGGTATAATGGGGTTTCAAAATTTTTAGTTGGGTTTTAGGGTTTTTATGGTTGTGTTGGGGGTTTTTAATGATTTTGAAGTTTTTATGAATTTTAATAATTTTAGGGTATTTAGGGTTTTAGCATTTTACGATTTTTAGTGATTTTATGATTTTTATGTTTTTTAAGGTTTTATTAGGATTTTTAGGGTTTTTAGGTATTTTTGTAATTTTTAGGATTGTTATGTTTTTTAGGGAATTTTAGGGTTTTAGGTTTTTTATAGTATTTAGGGTTTTCATGGGTTTAAGGATTTTTTTACATTTTTTGGGATTTTTAGGGATCTTTATAGGGTTTTTAGAGATTTTTAGGGTTTTTTGCTGTTTTTTTAATTTTTTTATATTTTAAGGCTTTTCTGAGCTTTTTAGTGTTTTATAGGTTTTTAGAGTTTTTAATCATTTTTTGGGGTTTAAATGGTTTTTATAGTGTTTAGAGATATTGGTTTCTATTAGTTTTTAGAGTTTTTAATTTTTAGGAGGTTTTATTATATTTGAAGATTTTAGGACCTTATGGGGTTTTTATATTTTCTTCGTTATTAGATTTTTTATGTTTTTTAAGTTTTTTATGATTTTATTATGGTGTTATAGGGTTTTTATGGTATTTTATGTTTTTAGGGATTTTTATGGGTTTTAGGGTTTTAGGTATTTGTATGTGTTTTATTTTTTTAGGGTTTTGTTGTTTTTTAGGTTTTTTGGGGTTTTAAGTGTTTTTAGGTTTTTAAGTGTTTCTTTGGGGTTTTTAGGGATTTTAGGGTTTTTCCCTTTTCATGTATTTTTATGGATTTTATGGACTTTTATGGATTTTAGGGTGCTCATGGTTTTTAGGGTTGTTAGTTTCATATAGTTTTTTTGGGGTTTTAGGGTTTTTTTGAGTTTTTTTTGTGTTTTAAAGGTGTTTTAATGTTCCTTAACTTTTTTATTGGTTAAATGGTTTTTATAGTTTTTAGTGATTTTTATGGTTTTTATGTGTTTTATGATTTTTAAGAATTTAGGTGTTTTTATCATTTTTAGGGGTTATAGGGGTTTTTAGGATTTTTCATATTTTTAAGTTTTTATGTGTTTTTTGGTTTTTGAGGTTTTCTTTTGGTTTCTCAGGTATGTAGTGTATTTAATATTTTTATTGTTTTTATGGATTTTTAGGGGGTTTAGATTTTTAGGGTTTTAATAGTTTTTAGGGGTTTTAATTTTTTAGGAGTTTAATGGGTATTTAGAGTTATTAGTGTTTATTTAGGTTTTTAGGGGTTTTTAGGGGTTTTTTAGGTTTTATGTGTTCTTAGTGTTTCTAGGGATTTTAGGGATTTTACCATTTTCTAGGTTTTTAGGGTTATTACGCATTTTTAGATTTTTAAGGTTTTCTTAGGGTGTTTCTAGGTTTTTATGATTTTTTACATTTTTATGGATTTTTAGGGATTTTTAGTTTTTTATGGTTTTTAGGGTTTTATGGGATTCTGAGGGGTTTTAGGGTTTTAAGGTCATTTTGCTTTTTCTGGATTTAAAGTGTTTCTATATTCTTTTATGGTTTTTATGGGTTTTTAATGTTTTTAGAGTTTATAGGGTTTTTATAGTTTTTAATGGTTTTATGATTTTTATGGGTTTTAGGGTTTTAATTATTTTCAGGGAAAGGAAGATATGGGGCCAGGCTATTCCTGTTCCCCCCAAAATATATAAAGAAAAGGCAGACGTCACAAAGAAGGGGTGGGGCCAAACAACCCACACCCAAAACCCCAACCCAACCCAAGACTAACAGCCCCTGAAAGTCCAAAATAAGAAAAACACAAAAAAGAGAAATCTAGTCAATGTCCCTTACAAAGTCATCTAGTTCCACACTGAGAGATCCAAAGCTTCCACCAAGACCAGTGTTCATGTTAGTGAAGAAAAAGTCAGAATCAACTCCTGACTCCATACAGTCCTAGCCTGACTCATAATCCTTATGCATTCTGAGCATATAAAAGAGCTTCTCTCTGGCCCTCTCCTATTCAGCATTTCACGGAGGCTGCTCCAGATTATTAACTTTTAGATTTATCTTGACTTCTATGGAGGTGGCATGGGTCTCCATGGGTCTCCAAAGTGTAGAGTAATCCTTTTGTTGCCTTGGGGGGGGCAGAGATGCAACCATCCTCATGAACTACCTTGTCATGTCAAACTCCATCACTGGCCACACTTAAGGCCTCTTTTTTTCTACCCTTGCTTCCTGTCCCATGAGATGCGCCACCCCTTTTTTGATGATTTTTCTTTTCTTCCTTGAACATGACCATAGAAGCATTTATCCTGCGGTCATCCTCAGCAAACCCCTCCCCAATTCTTTTAGCCTCATCCTCATGGTGGAACCTTTCCCATTAAAACTTCATCATGTCATGGTGAATCACATAGTGGTCTTCAGCAGACAGAACACCATAAATGATCATAGCCTTCTGTAGGTTCAGGTCCATCCCACCCTCAACAATTTTTGGGTTCGGTAGGGGGGGTCTCATCCGGATCCTCCACATAAGCAGAGCCAGAATTGGGTTCTGATGGGTGTATTCCAGCCAAGCCCTCCAAAAAGATAGTACCAGCCTCATCATCTAGAGAACCGGGCATAGCCCCTATATTGGCTCTCTCTGGGCCACCACTTCCAGTGGATAGCATCAAGGGGTCGGTACGCTAACAAGGGCGTCACTCCCCAGGACCACGAGTCTGCTCCTCTACCAAGATTAGCTACTGCCCAACTGAAATCAGCTCTCGCCCATCCCCATCTCTCATGTCTAGCTCATCTACATCACCCTACTCAGACTCACCCGCCTGCACCGCAGCATCACCAACCATCTTAGTCGAGGATATGTCTTGAAACTTGTTTGACAACGCAACAACATTCGCATCCGGCAGCAGGCTACTACTGGCACCCCCATTTCCCTTCCACTAGTCCATAAACTCACCACCTAGGGATAGCGTCAGGGGGGGGGGGGTCCTCCTGGTGTTCATGGTCATGACAAGCTACCTACTTAGTAGACTTCCCCTTCTCTATCCTTCTCCCTGATAATTCACCGCTTCCACAAACCTCATAAAAAAATAATGACTTCTCCCTTAAACCATGTGCACTGTTTCAGGGACTGTAGCTCTTGATTCATCAACACTTCCAACCAAACGTAAACTGATACCACCCAATTCAATCATTTCAACCTCCAGATCACCCCCAATCATCAGGTTTGTCTTTATAGGATCAGATATTTCAGTAATCATCGGCTAAATGGGCAGAGGCCAGTTCACCCCCTTGACCTCCTTCGCTTCCACAAAAATTTGATTTCTCTCCCCATAATTCAACTGAACCAGATTTAAACTACTCCTATCAGATTAATCACAAATGCTAGACTGATCATTATACCCAAAGTTCCAATAGACATAATATATGACAAGCTACAATTCAAAAATAATTGGTTTCTTCCAACGGAGTTCCTCCCCCATAGCAATCCAGACAGCATCCACTGAATCCTTTGACGCATCAACCTCAATGAAGGTCCTTGGGAAAATAGGGTTATACAGGGCCTGTGGTTTTATTGTTTTATTAGGGATTTTCATGTTTTTAAGGGATTTTTACATTTTTATAGTTTTTCAAGATTTTATAGGATTTTCATGGGTTTTAGGGTTTTTATAGATAACGAGGGTTTTAGGGTTTTTAGGGTTTTTAGAGTTGTTTATGTTTTCAGTGGATTTTAGAAATTTTTAATATTTTTATGGTTTTTATGATTTTTAGTGATTTTGAGATTTTTTTGTATACTTATGGATTTTAGTTGATTTATGATTTTTGGGTTTTTAGGGGGGGTTTGATTTTGTTAGGGTTTTAAGGTTTTTTAAATTTTTTAATAGTTTAGGGGTTTAAAGGGTTTATTGTTTTTTTGTTTCATAGGAGTTTAAGAGTTTTTAATGTTTTGTGGGTTTTTATTTTTAGATATTTAGGGTTTTAGATTATTTTTAGGGTTTTCATGTTTTTATGTTATTTAGGGTTTTTAGGGGTTTTAAATTTTTGTAGACTTTTATGTTTTTCATAATTGTTTTCTAGGTTTATAAGGGTTTTTATGTTTTTAGGTATTATTAGATATTTTTTTGGACTTTTATTGTTTTTAGGGGTTTTAGGGAAATAGATAATATTTAGAATTCTTAGCATTTTTATCATTTTTTAGTTTTTCGGTTTTAAGTTTTTTCTATTTTTATGGTTTTCTTAGGGGTTTTCATGGTTTTTAGGGTTTTTAGGGTTTTTATGTTTTTATGGATTTTTATAGATTTTTATGAATTTGTTAGTTTTTTATGGATTTTAGGATTTTTTTGGAATATGATGGGTTTTATGGGTTTTTAGGTTAATAGGGATTTTAAGGGTTTATTTGTGTTTTTTAGGATTTTTAAAATTTTTGAGTTTTTTAGGGTTTTTAAATTTTTTGAGTTTTTAAAGTTTTTAGGCGTTGAAAGGGTTTTTATATTTTTTTAGTAGTTTTTAGGGTTTTATGTGATTTATGGTTCTTAGGGGGTTTTAGTTTCTTAAGGATCTTTTAGGATTTTTACCATTTTTAGGGTTTTAGGGTCTTTAAGTTTTTTTATGTTTTCATGGTTTTCATAGGGTTTTTAGGGTTTTTTATATTTGTAATGATTTTAGGGATTTTATAGGATTTTTATACTTTTAATGGTTTTTTGGGATTTTGAGGGGTTTTTAGGGTTTTTAGCATTTTTAAGTTTTAAGGGTTTTAATAGTTTTTAGGTTTTTATAGTTTAAGAGGGGTGGTCAGGGTTTTTAGATATATTATTTTTTTAGGTTTTTAGGGGTTTTTAGTATTTTTAATGATTTTTAGGGTTTTAGGGATTTGGAGTTTTTTTGGGTATTTATTTTTTAGGGGTTTGTTGGTTTTTTTTTCAGTTTTTATAGAATTTTTTTAATTTTTTAGATTTTTTAAAGTTTTAATAAACTTTAATGTTTTTAGGGATTTAATGGTATTTTATAATTTTTTTTGGGTTTTTAGGGTTTTTGTTGGTTTTAGGGTTTTTAATTTTTTTAAGTTTTTTTATAGTTTTTATAGTTTTATGTGTTTCTAGGGATTTTGTAGGTTTTTTAGCATTTTTTAAGTTTTTAGTGTTTTATGTTTTTTTATATTTTTAAGAGTTTCTTAGTTTTTAGTGAGTTTTTACATTTTTTATGTATTTAGGGATTTTTAGGGATTTTTAGGGATTTTTAAGATTTTAGGGTTTTTAGGGTTTTTGTTGTTTTATGGGTTTGCAGAATTTTTTGTAGTTTGTACGGTTTTTATGGTCTTTTAGAGTTTTTAAAACTTTTTAGAGGTTTAAATGGTATTTAATGTTTTTAGATGTTTTTTGGGTTTTTATGGGGTTTTAATTTTTTTATGGTTTTTTGGGGTTTTATGGTTTTTAGAAAATTTTAGGGTTTTAGGGGTTTAAATTTTTTTTATGATTTTAATGTATTCTAAGAGTATTTTAGGGTTGTTGACGCTCCTTTCATCATAGAATCTAAAAATCGAAAAAGGGGAATATCTGAGCTCAAAGTGATTCAACCTTTGAATAAAATATCAAAAATCGACAAAGGCATGAACAGAGGATCAAAAACACATGTGTTGCGCAAGTTCTATCACTGTCGCACAAGTCCACTTGCGCGACCTAAGTGATAATCGCTCGGTAACCGCCCAGGGTCTTCTCCTGCCTATAAATAGACCCTGTGGGCCCCCCATTCGAGAGGCTTTTTTTTTCAGAAACTCGGATTGAAGCTCCCGACGCCCAAGTCTCTTCTCAAATCTTTTGGAACATTTCTAAGGTAATTTCTTACCTAGAATCGAAGATCTAAAGAGAGGGAGTAAGGCCTAAGTGTTGAAACCAATCAACACTTGCACGCCTGAGTGGTCAGCCCTTAAGGGTAGTGGTCACACTTGCGCGCCGCCTTACTCCTTCGATAGAACTTGCGCGTCCCTTTTTTTGGAAGAACCTCAAGAGGATTCTAAAGTCTTTAATAAAGAGCCACTCAAGTATTTCAATGCTGGCTGAATATCGTGCAAGTACCCACCATGTCACGCAGGTATACGTGCGCGACCAATACTTGCGCGCCCCCGCAATACTTGCGTGCCTTCCAAGACTTGTGTGCCCCTTCCTTTTTGGGTGCCTTTCTTGCCCATTTTACCCCTCTTAAGCCATTACACATTTCCTTTTCAAGATTCAGTCTTCAAGACACTCTTCAAATCCATTTATGGCATGATTTCATGATTTGAATTCCTTATCTGAAAGGAATTCTGTGGAATATATCTCAAAACCTAGTGATTTAAATATCTTTATGTCACTAAATATGGAGAGTTCATTCATTCAACCTCATCCTTTAAGATGAGAAAATCCTTAACCTGGGTCTTCTTTTTTAGGAATAATCCCCAGTCATAAGTCCTCTAATATGGGCATCCTCTTTAGGAGTAAGCCCCAAGTCCCTTAATTTTTGGGAATCCTTATTAGGAGTAAGTCCCAGATCCACTAATTTGGGATTCCTTTTCAGGAGTAAGCCCCAGTCTCAAATATGGGCATCCTCCTCAGGAGTAAGCCCCAAACCTTAATCCTTAACCTGGGCTTCCTTTTCAGGAATAAGTCCCAGTCATAAATCCCTTAACCTGGGCCTCCTTTTCAAGAGTAAGTCCGAGTCATAATCTTGGGCTTCCTTTTCAGGAGTAAGCCCCAAGTCCCTTAAATTCTCTTTAACCAGTCCTAATTTACGTTTAATCTGGGATTCCTTCTCAGGAGTAAAACCCAATTATCAATCCTCTCGTGATTTGGGTTTCCTTTTCAGGAATAAGTCCCAAGTTAGAGTATTCAAATCTCCATAAAGCACATATACCTTTATGGACCTTGTTCCTGGATTTTCTCCCTAAAGTAAATCCTAAACTTCATTTATCTGGGCAGTCATACATACATAAGCCCCACATTATTTCTTATGATTGCATCTTTCATGGAACAATTGTTTAATTTTTACCAATACCTCTTGTTTCTCACACCAAGCATGACTCACGTGAGCTTAGAGTGTAAAAGTAATTGTGACATCCTTCTTTGATCCATCAATCATAAACATCATACTCCTTTACTCGAACTACGAGGGTTCTTATTCCTTTTCCAAAACAAAGGATATGTAGGTATCCCATCTATGGGTTCGATCCCAACTCTGAAATAATTCATGTCCTTCTGAATGACAATAAACTTCAAGTGCCCCATTGAGTGGCTTTAAAACCAGCCTGGTCATCATAATGACCAAGAGACTTTTATATAAATATTTTGAAGGATACCATTGACCAAGAATCTCTAAATAGATATAGATGATTCTCTATTGATGAAGAACCTCAAATACATATAAAAGATTCTCTAAATTTCTTACATATTTAATCATTGATTGTTAAACTAAAGGAAATATCATTTTATACTTGGTAATATAATAAGGATTCACGAACATAACTTAAATCTATAAAGAGAGTCCCGGAATAGACAATAATTCCCCTCAAAAAGGTGTGATGAGTCCGACCTCCCATCCTCTCGACCAATGCAAATTCCTAAGCCTCATTAGTTCACAAACTAATGAAGCGCCTACCTTTGGAAAGTAGGTCCAAGTGGATGTGGAATCATTGGATGTTTCCGATTCTACGAACAAACCCATTAGAAACCGATCAGAACGTTTGAATCTCCCATCCAGGAGGTCATCCCCGAATTCCGAGGGAAACAAAAGTGGTGAACCCGACGTGAATCCTTAACCAAGTTAAAATGATGTTTTACCTATTTGTTAAGCCCCTATTTAAAACTCAGTAAGAGGACTAACAAAAACAATCATTGACATGTGTGCTCATCCAAAGGATGAAGTGCCTGAATTTTATCTTGATTATGTCTGTTATATCAAACAGGAACTCTTTTCCAAGATCTTCTGTATTTCCATAATGGCTGCTCTCAAATTCACATCTGTGAATACTGCTGCTGCAAATACCACTGCTGCTATTCCTACTGGATCGTCATCCGCTCTGAGGATGACATCACCTACTCAGCGTCTTCAACGATGGGTATCAAATGCGCTGGTTAAGGAGTACCGTCAACACGGCACCATCCCAACTCTGGAGGCTGCCTGATAGGCCCTCCAAGTGAACAACTCACACTGTTCATCCGGACTATGACGACCAGTGATCAAGAGGCAGGCGGTGCTGACTACCGTCTCCAACCATTTCGGGTCGTTATCCCCGGAACGCAATTTCCATTCGCTCCCTTACTCTGAGGAAGTGAATGAGCAGGTCCCTCAGGGCCTTAATTCAAAAAGACAGGAGTCCTTCCCGAGGGTTCCCATCAACAATCACCGCCAGACTCGTGCGACAGTGCGACCTCAACATGATGAAGGTACCGACTCCAAGCATTCGGCTCAGGTTCCTCGAACCCAAGCAGGCAAGACGAACCACCAGAGACGGAATCCAGTTAACAATGGGCAGGTTCTCATCCCGTCCATCTCCAGAGAAGTCCACCATCCTAACTTGGAGGCGAACAACGAGCAGGCACACACACCTACCCGTTTAATTCCGTTGTCCAGCAGACTCGACTGGAAGCATCAAGCCAATCCTTCCAGGCAATTCTGGCGGAGTACTATAGGCAGTAACATACAGCTGCTTATACATCATTAGTTAGTCAGCAGGCTCTCCTGAATACATATGATGGATCTCGTCAACCGCGTTTGGCGAAGTGTAATCAGCAGGCACATACATCTGCTAATACTAATCAAGCCTACCAACAGTCTCTCTTGGTAGCACACGGAGAAGTCAGTTGGAAAGCTCCGACGACAAACAGGAGGTAGACTCAACTCTCTTCCTCCACACTTGAGTACTGTCATGATTCACTGACAGGAAAATGAGGACAGGATCAGGCACATACACCTACTCCAACCCCGGAATGGACGTATATCCCCGTTTCGGTGGCTGAAGTCACCAAACATATTTTGTCAATGGTGAAAGAGCAGAAGAAAATTCCTACTCATATTCTGGATGCTTGACAGGATATCATAACAGCTTCAGCATCATCTCAGGGAAAGACACATAAATCTATCCCTAGCAGTGGAGTGACACATCAACGATTCACTCCAGAACAGACACATACATCTGTTCCAGTACAAGAGGGTTATGGGGCATACTCCCCCATATCATACGGACAACCAAGTCATGTACATACACCTGATTTGAGTGGAGATCGTCTGCCTAACCTGACCATCATTCCTGACCAGGAACATACACCTACTCAGAGCAACCACTTTCATCAACAAGTGGTTTCTAAAGCGAGTAAGAAGGCATCTAAGAAAAAGATCTGCTCAGCACAGTTAGGAGATCAAAGGACAATATGTAACCAGGCCTTGCTCGATGCTGGAGTTCTTGAAGCCCTCAGACATTTATCTATTGGAATTCAAGATTCTACTCCCTCAGTTCCCAATAACAGGAACATTAATTCTGAAGGTCTTCAATAGACACTTCCTCATGAAGGCTTGCTTCATGAAAATTCGGTCAATCTTGAAGTTTCATCTTCAGATGAGAGCCACAGGAACCCTCTGTGTGGTTACAAGACCAAGGAGCAAGAGATCTCATCTTTTATTGTAACCCATTATGGTGGTCCTCCCCATGATGATGAATTTCGCTGTGAAAGTCCTCTCCGCAGTAGTGATTCACATTTCCTGGAAAATACTCCAGTGGACAATGTAGTGCCGAGAAAGCCCTCTTTTCTTGAGGCACTTGAAAATGCGAAATCAGTCATGTCTGATGCTTTATCGCTAGCAAGTGAAATACTTTCTCAATCATAAGATAGCCCAGGGTGTAGGTCATTCTCCGAACCACCCCTAAGTCATGCATCTTCTAGTTTGATCAATGATCTCTCTACCAATCTTGTTGAATCCGATGAAGCAAAAAGGAAACACCAACTCTGGTCAAAACAGGTAGAAGAGTCTTCATTTAATGATGAAGAGGAAATGTTTAACATGAGGAAAAAACTGGTGAAAAGTGAGGTACCAGTCATTTTTTGGCCTTTGGCTGACTCCCAGTATGACATTCCAAAGATGTTGACGGAAGATAGAGTCCATGATATTCGTCTCAAAATATGGAAAACTCTTTGTCTATTGAAGAAGAAGGTATTATCTTATGATGAATATGAAAATCATCTTAAGATAATATAAGGGCTACAATGTCAGATTGATTTGGCATCTCTATAAGTCTCTCGGTATCCGAAGGCTGAAAAGCAACAGAGAACCTTTCAATGTTCATGCCTTGGCACAGTAAGAAAATTGCGTCAGTTAATTACCAATGCTCCATGTGGTGTTCATATCAGAGGATGGGGTGTTCACGGAGCACTACATTTCTCAGTGCTTTCCAGTCATAAAAGCCCGCCGAAAATGGTCTCATACAATGTTATTTCCCATGGCCGGCCACAGTCAATGGGCTTTGTTCATAATCAAAAGCTTGCTCAAGAACAGGCTTCAACTAGTTCCTCTCAAAATCAGGCATATAGAGAACAAGTTGTTGAATTGCTCCTACATCAAGCAGGCGAGAATATTGCACAAGCCTCTCGTATGGAGCAAACACATCATCAAATGACAGAAGTTTCAGAAATCATCCAACGGTCTGTAGAACCAGGTGATAAAAGTGGATACAGGTTAATGCATCCGGCTAATTTCCGAACTAAGATTCGTAGGATCAACAGAGATTTTAAGAAGGTATCAGACATAGCATGTCAAGAGCCACCCCAGCTTGTTAGACTGGGGACTCCTTTAACCCAACCCTCAGAGTCAACAAATAGGATTCGAGGAGTTGAGTAGAAGCAGCAGGAACATCCCAAGTTCACGAGACTGGGGACTCTTTCAAATCATCAATCCCCTTCTCAGAGAATGTCAGTCTTCTCTCTATTGGGGAAGAATCCCCAAGAGGAATTAAGAGCCAAACTATCAGGAGATTCCCTCCAAGTTATAGCTCGTCAAGAAGTTCCTAAAGGATTGAATCAACAAAAGGTAATGTCTCATCAAAGACATGAAATAAGACAATATCACAGAAATTTTGATAGAAGGGATGTGATGCATTATGCATCAATCAATTTCATCAATGCCATTGTTGCTAATCCACCAGAGGAGGCTCACTCAGGGGACTCAGATGAAGAGTGTCATGCTCAAGAAAATGTACGCACCGATACAAATGAAGAAGGTGTGCGTACACGAAGTCAAAGGATTACTCAGAACCTAGGTAATCCACTTCCCTCTCTCCAAAACGTATCCAAAAAAGGGAGGGGAAAGAATCAGGTTACATATCCTTCCTCTGGAGAAGTTCAATCGCTCTCATTAGAGCAAAGGTTTGCACAACAGGAGGAAGAAATGAAATAATTAAGAAGGTTGAATGCATAACTACTTCAGAGTAGTCTTCTTCTTAAGAATGCTGAAGTCCGATAGCCGAAGGAATTTGTTGCAGTTACTGAGATGGATCAATAATATCCTCCTTTATCAGTACACCCTCAGAGGTCTAATCCTGCAGGTCAAGCGCAACAACGGTTGGCAGTGCTACCATCGGTTGTAGCACCAACCACCACATCTGTCCAAGCTCCATTCATTGCACCTAATCAAGACCAAATTCAACCAGATGTTTCTCAAAAGTTAATAACTAATATTGAGTCATTAACAACTCGGTTAGAAACTATGGAAGGGAAACGAGTGCAAGTTCAACCAGAAAAGAAAGTTTACCCTGAACAACATTTGACACATTACGTATCTTGTTGTGATCCTATGATGGGAACTCCATAGCAGCAAGAAGCAGTGAAACTCAGATGCTTCGTGTGAGCCTTGCAAGGACCAGCTTTTTTCTGGTATACAAGCTTGCAATCCCGTTCAATCATAGGATGGGAGGATCTTCGCCAAAAATTCCTTCTTCAGTTCAGCTCAACTTTTCCAAAAACGACAGTTTTCGATCTTACAATCTGCAAGCAAAGGGAGAATGAAAGAGTCTCTGATTTCATTTCTCGCTGGAAGGGATTAACATATTCCCTGAGTTTAGCACTCCCTCAGGAGGAGCTGTTGCCAATCTGTGTGGCAAATTTTCATGAAGAATTACGCACGCCATTGATCCCTGTGAAATACACAGGAGGGTTTCGAGACCTTACTTCAATCGCTCATCAGATTGAAGATTCCCTTATACAGGCTAAGGTTAAATCTCATGTAATTCCATCAGCTCCATGAAGGAGAATGGGTAAAGCAGAAACTGCTACAGTTATGCTTAAACAAGCGCCTGTACCTATTTCTACTTCAAAACCTTCATCTTCTCAAAGGGCTCCACCTCTTGAACGCCAAAAAAAAGGCCGTTTCGTCCAATTGATCAAAGAGATCAACGACGAAAACAATTTGAGGATTTGAAGAGTAAAACATACTCTTTCCTAAATGAGCAAGTTCCTGGTTACTTCATTTCAACTTTGGAAAATAATTTGGTTCAATTACCAGTGCCCAAGAGTCCAAACAAGGAAGGAGATGAAGACCATCCCAATTATTGTCCCTTTCATCAAATGTTAGGGCATCCCATCGAGGAGTATTTTATCTTCAAAGACCTCCTGCAAAAGATGGTCGACTTGGGACAAGTCAAGTTGAATGGTTCTTCAAATTAGGTAGCATGTGTTACTGCTATAGTTCCAGAGGAGGAAGGTGAATGGCAAGAAGTCAAAAGAAGAAATGCACAGAAGTATGATGATTGGATGGTCAGAAAGACAATCATTCGGACTCATGCCATTTTTTGAACACAATTAAAGAAACCAATTGTGTCTTCTGCCATGAATATTGCGGTAAAACCCTCTTCGTCAGAGAGAAAGTCCTCAAAGAAACGGTTTGATTCTATGAAGAAAAAAGAATCAGAAGAAGATGAGTATGTGTCAAAGCCTAAATTGTCTTTGACTCTGGCAGACTTTATGCCATCTACTTCAAAACCACGGGCACCGCCCCATCAAATGGCACAGCCTAAACAGGCTAGTCAGGTAGAGTCTTTATTAGACGAAGAGTTAATCATCGGTTCTGTTAATATGATTCAATTAAGAGATCCGTATTCCAGTCGTAATTTCAATTTTGATGAGACTAAATTCCCTGTATCAAATAATGGAATCCGAGGAAGTTCCAGAGGTTTAGGATACAGGGGAAGACGTGGATCTTTCCGAAGCCACTACTCCAATTTTACCCCTGCTAGCACTGTGTATGCAGCAGAAACTCGTGGTAGATCCCTTCAGCGAACTCAAAAAGAACAAGCAGGTTCTTCTGCTAATAGCCAACTCAGTCTTGGCACAGTTATTTTAGAAGACCAATTGAAGGTTCCATATTCTTTATCTCAGCAAGTAAATGGATTTAATCGGTCTAATCTTCCAAAACCAAGGATGTTGCCAACTTCTATCCCAATACAAGATGCATCAGCTTCCAAAGCATATGCTTCCAAGGTACCTGCTAAACCACATATTCCTATTGGGAAACGCAGACCTATTGATCAAAAGTATGATATATTGAAATACTTGGCCCAAGTACCAGCCAAGTTATCAATTTTGGAAGCTTTGAATCTGTCAAAAGATCTTCGGGAAGAACTCATCGAAGCTTTGTCAAGTCCTCAGGAGTTTGAAGCTGAAATTGCTGCAGCTGAAGTCTATCACATAGAGAATAATCCTGCAGAATGTCATGCAGTGATATCTTTTACTGATAATGATGAAGATGATGTTGTGCATGGGAACATAAAACCTATGTACTTATCTAGAAAATTCAATGGTATAGATATCCTATGAGCTTTCATTGACAATGGTTCAGGAGTCAACCTCATGCCCATTCGTACACTTCGTCGATTGGGCCTCACGGAATCTGATTTATCTCCTTCTACCATGATGTTACAAGGATATGATAAAAATGAACAATAACCACTGGGCGAAGTTACACTTAAAACCCAGTTTGGAGATATTGTATCCAATTCGGATTTCATGATTGTTGATCAAGACTCACCTTTCAACGTCTTGCTTGGAAGACCCTGGCTACATCAGCATGTGGCTATCCCTTCATCATACCATCAATGTCTCAAATATTGTTTCAATGGTCAAGTTGGAACATTGTATGGTGATAAGACCCCGTTCAAGACATGTGAGTCTCAGTACATTGAGGCGTAATTTTATCACATGAAGGGAAGAGAGAAATCTATAATGACAGAAATTACCAAAATTAATGCTCCATATGGTTTGGAGAAGATTCCAATAAATCCATTTACACATGTGAGTACAGATTATGTGTTACCTATCAGTCAAATTGACAAAATAAGCCCAAATCAAAATACCCTTATGGAAACATCCATAATGTCAATTAGAGCAATCGAGCCAGACAACATGGGAGAAATTGGTCACCTACCAAACAGTGATGAAAGCACAAGTGGTGACGTCTTCATTTCATCTGCTGAAATCCAACAGGTCTATACTTCGCCAATCAGGCCAGAAGAAGTTATAGCAACATCGGAGGTGAATAATGATGTCAATTCTTAATACATCATCTCCTCTTTATTTCTAAAAGAAGGCCCTTTATCATCAATAGGGTCGGAAATGGAAGCTTCTTCTTCAAAATGTGCAAATTTTGACATCTCTTCTGATCATGAAAATTTCGTTTTGTCATCTACTATGCAAGTAGAAACGGAAGAAATAGCACATGATGAAGAGGAAGAGGAAGATCTTAGAGATACTCCTCCAGCATTTGAAGAGGGTATCTCTACCACTGTGGATGAACTTAGAGAAATAAATTTGGGTACAGAGAAAGATCCACGCCCCACTATAATTAGTGCGGCCATGACCCTTAAAGAGAAAGAGATGTATATTTCTTTTCTAAATCAAAATAAAGATATTTTTGCTCGGAACTATACAGAAATGCATGGGCTTGTTCCTGATGTTGCTACTCATCATTTGGGTTTACCAAAAGAACATCGAGGATTTAAGCAAGCCACGAGAAGAACACACCCAACTTATGCTTCCAAAATTGAAGCGGAAGTGGATAAGCTGATCAAAGCTATCTTCGTCAGAGAAGTTCAGTATCCCAATTGGTTGGCTAATATTGTCCCTGTAAAGAAGAAGAACGGACAAATTAGGGTTTGCATTGATTTCAGAGATCTTAATCGGTATTGTCCTAAAGATTATTTCCCAGTTCCGATTACAGAACTCTTAATTGATGCGACTATTGGTTATGAAGTACTTTCCTTCATGGATGGATATTCCGGATATAATCAGATCCGGCCCCAGAAGATGAGGAATCTACAGCCTTCAGATCCCCTCAAGGTGTGTTTTGTTACCGGGTGATGCCCTTTGGTTTAAATAATGCAGGTGCAACATATCAACGCGTCGTGCATCGTATCTTCAAACCTTTCTTAGGGAAGTTTATTGAATGCTATGTAGATGATTTGGTGGTTAAATCCAAACAACGTTCTAATCACTTGGCTGATTTGGAAGTCATATTCCACAAGCTTCGACAACATAATTTGAAGATGAATCCCTTAAAATGTGCTTTTGGGGTAACCTCAGGAAAATTCCTCGGCTTTGTTGTACGCCATCATAGTATTGAAGTCGATCCTGAGAAGACCAAGTCAATCCTTGGTATGTCACCTCCTCAGAATTTGAAAGAATTAAGAGGACTTCAAGGACACTTAGCCTATATTCAGCGTTTCATCTCCAATTTGGCAGGCAAAAGTTTACCCTTTACCAAATTATTGAAAAAAGGAGTAACTTACCAGTGGACTGAAGAATGTCAAGAAGCGTTTAATGTTCTCAAGAAATACCTCTTGAGTCCACCAGTACTCATGCCACCTGTTGAAGGTAGACCACTTATCCTCTATGTGACAGCTCTAGAGCGATCATTGGGTGCCTTTATTGCTCAAAAGAATGATGCTGGGAATGAAAATAGCCTCTACTATCTCAGTAGAACTATGCTTGAAGTAGAAACCCAGTATTCAAGTATTGAGAAGTGCTGCCTGGCATTAATCTTTGCAGTCCAGAAACTGAGACACTACCTGAAACATCACGAGGTCCAATTGGTATCTCGTAATAATCCGCTCAAATTCATCCTTAGTCGTCCAATGCTTACAGGAAGTCTAGCAAGGCGGGCAGTTATTTTGCAGCAGTTCGACATTCAGTATGTATCTCAAAAGGCAATAAAGGGCCAAGCTCTGGTCGATTTTCTGGCTGAACATCCTTCAGTGGAAGACATGTCTTCAGATATTGAATTCCCTGATGAGGAAGTTTTATCTATTCAAGGGAATCCTCAAACATGGGAAATGTATTTTGATGGTGCTTCCAGAAGTCCAACAAGGAAGAAAATGGAAAATCCTAAATTCAACAAAGTTGGTTTAGGAATTGTACTCATTTCTCTAGATAAGGCATTTTTACCTTATTCCTTTTTATTTTGGGAAGGTGGTACTAATAATGAAGTCGAATACCAAGCTCTTATCACAGGCTTGGAGTTAGCGCTTCAAGTACAAGTGAATCACTTTAAGGTGAAAGGTGATTCAGACCTGGTAATCAAACAAGTCAATGGGGGATTATGCCATCAGAAAAGATGAGTTAATCCCTTTGTATGATTACGTCATAGAGTTAATGGTGGAATTCCCTTCAGAACCGAAATTTTCTTATGTCCCAAGATCACAAAATGCTCAAGCTGATGCGCTGTCTAATATAGCCACAGCTCTAGCAAATCCAAACCGGGATGAGACAACCATCAGTATTGCCCACCGTCATGCTATTTCACCTTATGTTCAAGCCAGAACAGAGGAAATTAATGAAATTAGTCCCATTCCTGAACCGTATGGTCATACTACAGGATGGATGTCACCTATCAGGGAATACCTTCAAAATGGAACACTTCCACCTAATAGAGCCGAGAAAGAACAAATCCGGCGACGTGTGGTCAATTTTACTCTTTATGATAGCCCATACCACCTAGAGAAAATCCTCTACAAACGTGGTTTTGATGGAGTTCTCTTCAGATGCATTGATGGTGAAGAGACAATGGCTGTCATGAAAGAAGTGCATGCAGGTGTTTGTGGTGCCCACCAGTCTGGACATAGATTGTCTGATCAAATTCGAAGGCTTGGATACATTTGGCCTTCAATGATACAAGATTGTGTTAATTTCACAAAGAAGTGTCATTCATGCCAAGTACATGACAACTTCATTCATCAACCTCCAGAGCTGCTTCATACAGCTAAATACTCGTGGCCATTTGCCACATGGGGAATGGATGTGGTGGGACCTTACCCTTCAGCTACGGCCAAGCAGTTTATGTACATTCATACTGCTACTGATTTCTTTTCCAAATGGGAAGAGGTAGTACCTCTCAAAGAAGTCAGTTCTAAATGCATTGTTAGCTTCATCAAGTCTAACATCATTACTATATTTGGTGTCCCTCATACCATATTGACGGACAACGACACCAACTTTTGTTCTTCTGAGGTGAAGAAATTGTATCAAGAATATAACATTAAATCCAACCATTCATCTCGGTATCATGCGGCGGCCAATGGCCAAATAGAATCCTTTAACAAGACTCTTTCAAATATACTGCAAAAGATGGTGGATAAAGATAAGAGGTCATGGCCTGATAAACTCTTTCATGCTTTATGGGCTTATCGAACTACCACCCGCAATGCAACGCGGTCAACTCCATATTTGTTGGTATATGGAACAGAAGTAGTCTTGCCAATTGAAGTTCAATTTCCCTCACTCATAGTAGCCATTTGTGATCAGTTATCTACAGATGATCAATCCCAAAAGCTATTGAATTAATTGGAATGGTTAAATGAGAAAAGATTGTGAACTTTGCACCATTTGGAAATCTATCAGAATCGAATAGCACGAGCTTTTAACAAAAAAGTTCATCTTCGCTCATTCATTCAGGGAGAATTGGTATTAGTTCTCAGAACTCCAATGATACCCGGAAAGAAACCTCCCAATCTTGAGCCAAAATGGGAATGACCTTATTCAATACATAGGGTCTACTCCAATGTAGCTTATTCATTAATTTCAATGGATGGAGAACTCATTACTACTCTAACTAATGCCAGATTTTTGAAGAAGTATTTTGTATAAACTACAAAGTATTCACCCTAATGTCCCCACGACATGACACTAAACAGTGCAGCAATAGATCTTCCTTGCTATATGACGTTAAACTATACAGCAATGGTCCAGTATGACCTTAAACTGCAACTTTGTCCCACACGACGTTAAACTATGAAAAAGTTCCTTAAAAGTCCTGTATGACTTTAAACTACACCATGGTCCTGTATGACATTAAACTGCACCATCCATGGTCCATGCATATGACCCTAAACTATTTAAAAATCCCTTACGTCCGGAAAGACGTTAAACTACAAAATCATCAAAGGTCCTGTATGGCCTTAAAACAACACCACCGTCCAACAAGACATTAAACTGCACCATCCACGGTCCATTTATATGACATTAAACTATTTACCTTTTTGTCCAACATGACACTAAACTATAGAAAAAATCCCCAATGCGTGCAACATGACGTAAATGGTGTGTTATTTTGTCCTTACTGCATGACATTAAACTGTGCAGTCCCCCTTTTTTGTCCAACATGACATTAAACTGTATTGTCCCCACCATCCTAACTACATGATGCTAAACTGTACAGAAAGTCCTTGATATGTCCTACATGACATTAAACTGTATTTTTTCCCTGCTACATGACACTAAACTGTGCAGCACCAATAGTCCTAACTGCAAGACTTTAAACTACATAGTCCCTTTATATATCCTACATGACAATAAACTGTGCATCGTTAAGGTTGTTGTTACCTCTTGTTTCTCACACCGAGTATGACTCATGTGGGATTAGAGAAAACCTCAACCGTAACACTCTCTTTGGGCCGCTAACCATGTATAAGTCCCAACAACGTTTTTTAGGTCGTTGTCCCCAAGAACAACTTGATCATTAATTAATTCTTTAATTGAACTACATGGACTTTGATCCTTTCCTTCCAGGCTGGGTACGTAGGCAACCTCCCAAGGTTCAAGCCCAAAAACAATCTCTTCACTTCGGTTCACCTTCATCTCATACGATGTTGATTTGTGAAACCACCTTTAGAATCAATATATTTATATTTGATTCACTTTCGTCCTTGTTATACGACGTTAAACGACACGACACTTTTGTCAGGTACGACAATAAACTACATTTGAGAGGGAACCATTATTTACCTTGATTTTTCAATCATGTTTCATTTCAAAAGACTACGTGCATACATGGTAATTCCTAAACATTTTTATCTCAGGTTAAACCATCATTGTACTAAAGTACCCTTTCACCCTTCACATGTACGAACCAAATTTGTACAAAGGGTAGTTCTAGAACTACGTGGGATTGATTCCCATCCTTATGGGATACATAGGAACATTCGAGTGTCCCTCGAATCCAGTCCCAAGTCTTTTGGGCCTAACCCCAAATGTCACTTTCAGTCCCTTGGCTGAAAAGTCCTCATGAAAACACACACTGTGTATTCATTATTATGGTCCGAACTCTATGAACCTAAACTAAGATCTCTCATACTTTCGTCCTGCACGACGTTAAACTACATTTCAAGAACTACGTATGGCTTGATTCTCATTCTTATGAGATACGTAGTGAAGTCCAAAATTTCAATTCAGGACCCAGCCACAACATGATTATGGTTATCATTGACCTATGTATCTCTATATACATTGGACAATACCCATCTTTATGTGTTATAATCCTAACCTTAAATATTTTCAGATCTTCATAACCCTTTTCATGACTTTTAGTCACAAAAATGTCAAACTTCTGAGAATTCTTTTTCCTGACTATGCAGTACGTTCCCATAGGTGTCCTTGCATAAACAAGTCCACATAACAGACTTGTCAGCTGAAAGATACTATTTATTTGACTATGCAGCCAATGCCCTTAGGTGGCCCTGCATAATTCAACCCCCTAACGGGTTTTTTGGATAATGATAACTTCATTCTTGGGAAGAATGCCTCTTTTGTTCTTATTTGTTTTAAATGGCGGTATGTAGGGATCTGAAAAAAAATAGCCATCCTTAACATATTTGTCCCATGTCTTTTTTTCTCGATCTGAAAGTATTCAAGTCTATGGTTTATACTCTCCATATTCTCTTTCCCTACGTTTGGGTCAGACCTTCATAGGAGTGATATTTATTCAATTATCCGATATTCTTGTTTGGAAATATCTTCTCTATATTCAAGTACCTCTTTCCATACAACAAACTCTATACTTTAGAAAATTTGAATCTCCATAAACTTTCACTGGATTTTAGCACTAGGAAAGTAAATTTCTGAGAGTTCTTTTTCCTGACTATGTAGCACGTGCCCATAGGTGGGCTTGCATAAACAGTCCATATAACAGACTTGTCAGCCGAAAGATGCTATTTATTTGACCATTCAGCCAATTCCCTTAGGTTTCCCTGCATAATTCAACCCCCTAACGGGTTTTGTTAAATAATAGTAACTTCATTCTGGGAAACTACTTCTTCTAATGCCTTTTAGATATTTTTCATATCATTCCTCAGATTCAAATATTCTTAAGCCATAGTTTACATATTTTCTCTCATACTTGAGTATGGTAATATGTTTTCAGATAAATTGTCAAGGAATTGAATCAATTTTAATCCATTTTGGTCAAAGCTATTTCGACCTTAAACATTAGCCCCTTTATGTCCGGCATGCATGACGTTAAACTTCCCACAAAAGACAAAGGAACTCTGAATAAAAGTCAAGTTCCAGCTCACTAAATATACATTTTTTTGTATGATTTAGGTAATATTGAGCAATTAAATGGTTCAAAGTTTGTAGGGTTATTTGTAATAATCCTAGTAAAAATCAAACTATGCTTACTAGGCCCATTGGTTTAAGTAAATTTGAAGTAGGTAGTGAAAGATTGCAGGTACAAATGATTGAAGATGAAAGTGTTTTTCCTTGATACACAAGAGTTAGAAGGACATCCATAGACTGGAGTCTCTTCTCTTTTTCATGAATTACAAGAGGCTTTCAACATAACTCTTCACTTCATTTATGGCATCCTGAGATTTATCAGCAGTTACTTGAAGCTCGTGCACTTGACCAGCTTCACTCTTTTCAGCTTGATGAAGTGCCTTCTTAGCATATGTGATGGCTTTCATGCCATTCATATGAGTTTCATCCAATGATTTATTAAGCTGATCAAGTTCCCCAATAACAGCATCTAACTGTTGCTGGAGTTGCACCTGTTGGATGACTTTTTCTTTGATTATATGCTTCAGCTCCTTCATCTTGGCAGCATAATCATCTTCAGCTTGGGATACCGCAGCCTCAAATTCGCCTATGTTGACTGACAGTTTCACTCTGATCAAATCTTCATGACTTTTTTACGCCTGCTCCCTCCTAAAAATGATCTGTTTCACCGTGGCGTGGATCTTTTCATATCCAAAACCACCAAGTCCTAGTATAACAAATTGGGGTGACAATCAAGGAATTTTCGATGGTTGCTCTTCTAAACGCACCCCAGATATGATGTTCCATATGTTGTTCCATGCCTTACATCGTGAAAAGCTAAACTCTTTAATCATCTCTGGATCTGATTCAACATCATCGTCGGAGGGGGGCATGTAATCTGGAATTAATGCACATAAAGAATTGCCCTGTCCTTCTTTTCCCCCCTGATTTGTGCTTCTTCACTTTCAATTCCTGTTGGGGCAGAGGCTGAGGCCTCACCTCCGGATCTAGTCATTGCAATTGATGGACCTGCATGATTAATTGAAAAATTTAGTTTGCTTCAAAGGATAAAAAAAGAATAGATTGTCTTGCGAATAAAGTACAATCACAAATATTGTTATCCCCTACCCAAGGATGGTTCAGCAACCTTAGAAGACTTCTCCCCATCTTTCCCAGTCTCCACAGGATTTTGAAGATGGGTATCAGGAGGGTTTATTGGGTTTACCTCTACTTGAGCTAATGTTTCTGCAATGGTAGGGTTGACATCAATGTCTACACCCTCTTCAGGCATTGGCAGTTCGGCAGCTTCTACAGAAGAAACTGCATATTGTTTTCAGTCATGGTTAGAAGTGTAAATTTTTTTAAAAATATTTGGGTGAAGGGTAGAACTCATGGACAAGGTCTTATAAATCACATGACATATTAGAATGATCATAAAATTCTTCGAAAGTCATTCCTTGATTCATCATTTCATCCAATGATATTTCATAATCCTAGTTAGTCTCACTAGTGGAAGCATTTGCTACATATTCTTGCTGACTTGCGTCCTGCAACCCCTGACCCTGGACAATGTCTTCAGCAGCAGGAGGGATACTGGGAATGGATGATAGCTCTTCTCCAGGAGCAGCCAAGTCAGCTTGGGTCTGTGATTGTTCTACAGCACCCTCCACAGTCTTTGAAGGATGATCAGTCCCTTCCCTCAAGGGGGAAATTGAAGAAGCCCCTGAAATCCTTAGAAATATGAGTAACCAGGTGATTATGTGTATAAACTCATGATTGTTCGAAGGACTTACCACTGCTAATGAAGCGTTTAGCTGTGGATTTCCTCCTTCATTGCCTTTGCTTCTTTTGTTTTTTTGGAGTATCATTAGTCTCCTTTATAGGCACTTGGATTGGCGAATGGAAGGCTATGTCCAACACCTCATTCATGGCCTGCTGGCCTGGAGATATCTCGCCTGGTTCACGAGGAGAATCAGCAGCAGCCTAGATAGCAGTACCACCAGGGCTATACTGTTGCGAAGGAACCCCAGTTCCTTTCTTTTCAAGCTGCGAGATGAAGAAAATAACTTCCATAAGTAACAAAGCTTCAACTAAAATCAAGTTGCAATGAAAATAAGGAAAGAAAACTTACATCTTCAGGAGCCACGTACTCTTGCCATTCCTCATCTCCAGAACCACCAGCCCCCTCAGTGGCACCACGATCAATCATTTCCTTCACCCGCCTGGTGATAGGAACATAGTCATCAGTGGCATATATGAGCATTTCCAGCTCTCTGATGTAATCTCGCACTTCATTGGGGTTATCTTCGTATTGAATATTTTTAGAATCCATAAGATTTCCTATTCCAGGAAGTTGTAGGCCCTCACACAAATCCAGCCAGGCGGTCTCAGTACCACAGTATAAGCCCTGCCATAGCTGAAAAACCTCTGGTCTTAGATATGAAGGCTCTGAGGAAGGTCCAACAATTTTTGAGTTTAATTTCTTCCCATCTCCTGCAGCTACAGATAGAGAATAATAAAGTAAGACTTATTTCTTTATAAAGTGTCAGTGATTAAAATTACTACAATGAAACAACTCACCAGGAGTTGATGGAGTGGGTCTTTTAATTCTGACCGGAGGATTATATCGGGCACGAAACCGCTTTGCTGCCGGTTGTGCCTCATCATCCCCATCATGATAATCCGGTGAATCAGTTCTAGAAGAGGAGTCTGTTGAACCAATTTCTGGTGAGGAAGCATCACCTTCATGAGGAAGGGTTTCTTTCTCTACAGTCCTCTTCCTCTTTCCCATTTTATATACTGGGTGATTCAATATCCCTTTGGCGTATGATGCTATCCAGTGTTTGGCATAATATGTGGTCAAATTATGTGCCGCTTTTTCAACTGGTAGATCAAATAATTCCCCAGTCTTCTCTCTTGATGTCATCAGCCATAGTTGTCAAGAAACCATCGGATGTTTCTCTAACATGACATGTACTGGAGGGGATACAACAATCTGTTGCAGACATTTGAATTGGCGTACAAATCTATATGGATCATAGGCCTCACATATGATCTCTCCATCAATCCTGGCTACTAACACACCATCCCTGCAAGCTAGCATGTATGCCCTCAAATCCAAATGGGTTGTCCCATCATCAACAAACCGCCCGGATGGAGGACTTCCATAGGGAAAGAAGTTGAATTCCTTAAACATGCTCAACCTCACTTTCATGTCATAACCATTAACATCTAATGGAGCAATACCAGAGAATGATTGAACTGACGGTCTGAAGGAGATTCTAGGAATTTGTAATCCATTCTGTACATTGTAAGTCCTGAAGTGAGTGGTGATCCATCCCCACAAAACCTGGAATGGTCCCACTATTCTTAAAGGATATTTACCCATGAAGACATGAAGTAAACTCCTGTGAATCTTTGCTAAAATGGGGGTAGCTAACCCAACCATTTTTCCCTCAGCCAACTTTGCCGCAATGACGAAGGTCCCTGGCCTAACGCCTCCCTTCGAATCCCTGACCGGAAAGAGATAAACACTGAGACACATTGCCAAGAAACCCACCAGACGAGTCTTATTTGGAATTCTTTGATTCACTTCATATCCCCACTTTTCAAACTCTCCTGCTTCTAGAGTTGGCCAGAATGTGCCAGGAGCTCCTCTTTTCTCAGGTTTTGGACAGGTGGTAGGATGTTTGGGCCTGTTATCCTTGGATTTCTTTTTCTTGGATCCTTTTTCTTTTAGTTCCATCTCTTTCTTCTCAATGAGAAATACATTCATCCATTCTTCCGGATGAATATCTTTTCTAAAATGAGTTAATGAGGTCTCTGAACTCTTGAGCCTGTGTAAGATCTTAAATAATTCTCGAGCTAAAGCATGAGTTTTCTCCAAATCATTCCAAGTCACCTTGGGAGGAATGAATTCATCATACATATCACCCAAAATTGGAGCCCCTGAGATCTTGTGGACATCCCACAAACTGATACATACTTATCCATGAGTCAGATGGAAAGAATTAGTTGCTGGGCTCCAGTGGTTGAGTATCTCTGGCACGAAGTTATCATGTCTGTAAACATATGTTTTCCCAACCCAGACAGCCTCGTATATTACAGCTCTCTTCAGATCCTCGATAAACTCTGCGCAGGTCTGTCGCACCCAATATGCCCACATCCAAGTTGGCTTCACACCTCCCCCAGGACGGAGGTCCCAACTTTTCTTCCAGCCTTTGGATTGATCCATCTGAGCATTTCGGAAGATTGAAGGATGACAATGTGGTTGAATCTCAGGTGTATGTTTTTTTAGATCTTCTGTGCAAGGGCTATGATGCATCACATAGGCCTTCTCCACTGTTCCAGAATTTATAAATACTCCTCCACCTGAGATATTTGCTGAAGAAAAGTTGATATAATTCTGAAACCATGAAAATGGAAGATAATTCTTTACTTCTGGAATAGTGACTTCTTGTAGATGACCATATCCATAAAAAGGTAGATAAGTGCTTTGAGGAATGTTGAGATGATATTTCTTCAGATACTTGGCCAAATTCGGAAGAGTGCTATCTTTGACAGTATAATAATCATGGACAATGATGCTCATCATATCATCTATCCGCTTGCTAGCCAGTTCATCAATTAATCCGAGTCTAAGAGCCATTAATTCTGCACAAAAGTTGAATAAATTAATTCATAAACGGATTGATTTTCCACAAACATTGTGAAAGAAATCAAAAAATGGCTAAGGCATTAAGGCACGCAAGTATGGAGATTTCGCGCAAGTGTTACATGTGCCGTGAAAGTTTTTGTCGCGCATGTATCACCGCGCAAGTCCTATTACCTTAAGAGTAGCTCGGCAGTGAGGAAACAGTGGAAAAAAGAGACTTGCGCGGTGAAGATAGCTTGCGCGGAGAGAGCTCGAGAAATTCGGGATCAGATGCTATACGCGGCCAAAGCTGTGTATTTATAGGCCAGGAAGCCTATCTGCGCGCCGTACAGAGTGTGCTCAAAGCCTGCGCGACGCAAACTTATGCACCGACCTCTGTGCCCTGAAGACTTGCGCGCCCCTTTTCCTTTGGATGTATTAGATTTCCTCAGAGTCAAATCCTCTATTTCTCTCCGGATCAAACTCTAAGGGGGGACTTTTGTTGACGCTCCTTTCGTCACAGAATCTAGAAATGGGAAAAGGGGAATATCGGAGCTCAAAGTGATTCAACCTTTGAAGAAAATATCAAAAATCAACAAAGGCATGAACAAATGATCAAAAACACATGTGTTGCGCAAGTTTTATCACTGTCGCGCAAGTCCACTTGCTTGACGCCCTTATGGTCGTGCAAGTAACTTGCGCGACCTAAGTGATAACTGCCCAGTAACCGCCCAGGGTCTTCTCCTGCCTATAAATAGACCCTGTGGGCCCCCCATTCGAGAGGTTTTTTTCTTCTTCAGAAACTCATATAGAAGCTCCCGACGCCCAAGTCTCTTCTCAAAGCTTCCGGAACACTTATAAGGTAATTTCTTACCTAGAATGGAAGATCTAAAGAGAGGGAGTAAGGCCTAAGTGTTGAAACTCATCAACACTTGCGCGCCTGAGTGGTCATCCCTTAAGGGAAGTGGTCACACTTGCGCACCGCCTTACTCCTTCGATAGAACTTGCGCGTCCCTTTTTTTTGGGAAAACCTCAAGAGGATTCTAAAGGATTTAATAAAGAGCCGCTCAAGTATTTCAATGCTGGTTGAATATCGCGCAAGTACCCACCATGTCGCGCAGGTATACCTGCACGACCAATACTTGCGCGCCCCCGCAATACTTGCGCGCCTTCTAAGACTTGCACGCCCCTTCCTTTTTGGGTTCCTTTCTTGACCATTTTACCCCTCTTAAGCCATTACACCTTTCCTTTTCAAGATTCAGTCTTCGAGACACTCTTCAAATCCATTTATGGCATGATTTCTTGATTTGACTTCCTTATCTGAAAGGAATTCTGTGGAATATCTCTCAAAACCTAGTGATTTAAATATCTTTATGTCACTAAATATGGAGAGTTCATTCATTCAACCTCATCCTTTAAGATGAGAGAATTTTTAACCTGGGTCTCCTTTTCAGGAATAATCCCCAGTCATAAGTCCTCTAATATGGGCATCCTCTTTAGGAGTAATCCCCAAGTCCCTTAATTTTTGGGCATCCTTCTTAGGATTAAGTCCTAGATCGTCTAATATGGGCTTCCTTTTCAAGAGTAAGTCCCAGTCTCAAATATGGGCATCCTCCTTAGGAGTAATCCCCAAACCTTAATCCTAAACATGGGATTCCTTTTCAGAAATAAGTCACAGTCATAAATCCCTTAACCTGGGCCTCCTTTTCAAGAGTAAGTCCCAGTCATAATCTTGGGATTCCTTTTCAGGAGTAAGCCCCAAGTCCCTTAAATTCTCTTTAACCAGTCCTAATTTAAGTTTAATCTGGGATTCTTTCTTAGGAGTAAAACCCAATTATCAATCCTCTCCTGATTTGGGTTTCCTTTTCAGGAATAATTCCCAAGAAGAGTATTCAAATCTCCATAAAGCACATATACCTTTATGGACCCTGTTCCTAGATTTTCTCCCTAAAGTAAATCCTAAACTTCATTTATCTGGGCAGTCATACATACATAAGCCCCACATTATTTCTTATGATTGCATCTTTCATGGCACAATTGTCTAATTTTTACCAATACCTCTTGTTTCTCACACCGAGCATGACTCACGTGAGCTTAGAGTGTAAAAGTAATTGTGACATCCTTCTTTTATCCATCAATCATAAACATCATACTCCTTTACTCGAACTAAGTGGGTTCTGATTCCTTTTCCAAAACAAAGGATACGTAGGTAGCCCATCTATGGGTTCGATCCCAACTCTGAAATAATTCATGTCCTTCTAAATGACAATAAACTTCAAGTGCCCCACTGAGTGGCTTTAAAACCAGCCTGGTCATCATAATGACCAAGAGACTTGTATATAAATATTTTGAAGGATACCATTGACCAAGAATCTCTAAATAGATATAGATGATTCTCTATTGATGAAGAACATCGAATACATATAAAAGATTCTCTAAATTTCTTACATATTTAATCATTGATTGTTAAACTGAAGGAAAGCTCATTTTATACTTGGTAATATAATAAGGATTCATGAACATAACTTAAATATATAAAGAGAGTCCCAGAATAGACAATAATTCCCCTCAAAAAGGTTTGATGAGTCCGACCTCCCATCCTCTCGACCAATGCAAATTCCTAAGCCTCATCAGTTCACAAACTAATGAAGTGCCTACCTTTGGAAAGTAGGTCCAAGTGGATGTGGAATCATTGGATGTTTCTGGTTCTACGAACAAACCCGTTAGAAACCGATCAGAACATTTGAATCTCCCATCCAGGAGGTCATCCCCGAATTCCGAGGGAAACAAGGGTTTATAATATTATTTACATTTTTGGGGATTTTTCGGGTTTTTTTGGATTTTTATGGAATTTGGGATTTTAAGGTTCTTCAAGGGTTCATAAAATTTTTAGGGTTTTAATGGGTTTTAGCATTCTTTACATTTTTAGAGGTTTTTAGTGTTTTTAGGTATTTATGTTTTTATTAAGGGTTTTATGATTTTTTATATTTTAGGGAGTTTTGAGGAAGTTTTTTCATTTTTTGGGTTTTTATAGATTTTTCAGTGTTTTATGTGTTTAGGGTTTTTAGGTTATTATGGTTTTTGGGGTTTTTTTGGGTTTTGAGTTTCCTAGGGAAAGAAAAATTTGAGGGTCGGGCTATTCCCGGCCCCCCTAAATTTATTAGCAAAGAAAAAATAGACACAACAGACAAGGGAGGGGAGGGGTCAAATGACCGACATCTGAAAACCCCTTACAACACACGCAAAAAAAAAATCAAAAAAGGAAAACTAGAGAGAAGAAAACACACACAACCAAGCATCCACCTCTATCATCCAGCATCAACCAGCATCCAGAAGCTCACAGCTAATAAACGACCAGCATCCAAACTCAAAAAAACCAGCATCCATCAGCACCTCCCAGCCAAACAACAACCAGAAACCAGAAACCAGAGTCATAGAGACACATCCCTTTCGCAGTTCCCAGTTAAAGAGAACAGAACCATCAGCACCATAAGCACCATAGTCACAAATTTCACCTTCATCACGTCGGTGTGAAACAACACCCCTTACCAAGCACCAGCAGCAACAATCACCTTCAAACCAATCAGCCTTCAGCAACTCACACCAAGTAGCACACCCAGAAACAAAACCGTAGCACCCAAAAGCAAAACAACATCCGGCACCACACAACAGAACCACAAGCCAGCATCCACATCGAATCATAACCACACCAGCAACAAAACAGCATAGCAGAAACCAAAATTGAAACAGGTCCATTTCCAGCAGAACAGAATCACCAGCACCAGCATCAAAAAAATCATCTGCAACACATCTCAGCCAGAAAACAAGCATCACTCTAGCATAGTGCACCCAGCAGCATAGCCAAGGGCGAAGAACCACCAGATCCACATCCCAAATGGCCCTTCCATCAACACAAAGTCTGCAAAGAACAACCAAAATGCAGCACATCGTATCACAGTCAGCAAACAAAACTAGTATCTCAGGACCAAAAAAACTACTTTGGCACCATAATAAAGCATAAACCAAAACCAAATCGCAGTAGAATGTGAACCAACCAAGATCACCCACAAGAATCCGGCTCCAAGCAAGATTATGAGAATAATGCAGGGGACTAAAGTAACCGCTTTGGTACCCCGACAAACCGTAGACCATCAAAACATCCAGATCCTAGCACAGCTTAAGCCACCCCATGTCAACAGCGAGAAATATAGCCAGATCCAAGGGACCAGAAGGCCAAACCTGAAGCTTCAACGCATGTCGTTTACTATTAGATCTGAATTCACACACCATCGGACCAAGAGCACCACCAAAAGATCGACCTAGAGCCCTCTATAACCACCATCGTCCATCACACAGCTCGGGGCGACACCAAATCTCATAGGAGAACAGATCAGCCTGAACAAAACCCTAGCCCTTGCCGCCATAGAAAAAAGTCCTCACCTTGACCGAAGCGCAAATCTCCCACCAAGGGAGAGCATTCGAGAGGGAGACGACTGAAGAGGAGCAGAAGAACACCAGACTGAAGTTGTCATGGAAGATCTAGGGAGGAACCCTTGGAAAGCGCAGCATCGAGAGGGAGAACCCAGGGGAGAGGAGGGCCATCCCTTAATCTTCCTTTGAGTTTCCTAGTGTTTTGAAGGTTTTTAGAGTTTTTAAACATTTTATGGGTTTAAAGGGTTTGTAGAGATTTTAGTGGGTTTTTAGGTTTAGGGCGTTTTAATGGTTTTAAGGGGGTTTTGGGGTTTTAAGGACTTTTATTATTTTATGGATTTTAGTATTTATTTTGGTTTAAAGGGGTTTTAAGAGTGTTTAGGTTTTTATGATTTTCTTTTGGATTATCATGTTTTTTTACATTTTAAGGTATTATTAGGTAATTTTTTTGGTTTTTTATTATTTTTAGGGTTTTTGGGGATTTTAAGGTTTTTAGGGTTTTTGGGTTAGGGTTTCTTATAGTTTATTTCAATTTCATGGGTTTTAAGTGTTTTAGGTTTTTATGTTTTTCTAATATTTTTTCATGTTTTTTAGGATTTTTTATTATTTTAAGGATTTTAGGATTTTTTTGTTGGAATTTTATGGTTTTAGGGTTTTTAGGGATTTTGAGGGTTTTTAGGCGTTTTAGGGTTTTATGGGTTTTATGATTTTTTGGGGTTTTTGGGTTTATTTTTATTTTTAGTGGTTTTAAGGTTCTTTAGTGTTTTTAATGTTTTTGGGGGTATAAATGGTTTTAATAGTATTTGGTTTTTTTAGTGTTCTTATGGGTTTTTAAATCTTTTGGGGTTTTATGGGTTTTTGGGTTTTAAGGGTTTTTATCATTTTTAGGTTTAAGGGGGTTTAAGTGTTTTTACTTTTTTTAAGATTTTATTAGAGTATTTTTCATGTTTTTATGGGGTTTTATGTTTTTAGGGATATTTAGGACTTTTTAGGTTTTTTTTGGGTTTTTAGGAGTTTTATGTATTTTGAGGGTTTTGTGGGATTTGAGGGTTGTAAGGTTTTGGGGGTTTTTTTTGGGTTTTTTTGAGTATATAGGGTTTTTATGGGGTTTCAAGTTTTTTTAGTGTTTTTAGGGGTTCAAATGGGTTTTAGAGTTTTTAGTGGTTATTTATCGTTTTTATGGATTTTGGGAGGTTTTATAATTTTTTTGGGTTTTTATGGTTTTGAGGGTTTTTATAGATTTTTAGGTTTTTAGGGTTTTTAGTTTTTTAAGTTTTTTAGGGGTTTGAAGTGTTTTTAGGTTTTTAAAGTTTTCTTATGGGTTTTCTGGGTTTTTAGGGCTTTGTAAATTTCTATATATTTTTAAGGATTTTTTAGGATTTTTATTTTTTAGGGTATTTAGGTATTTTTGAGGGTTTTTGTGTTTTTTTGGGTTTTATGGTTTTTATGGATTTTTTAGGTTATTATGTTCTGTTTGAGTTTTTAGGGTTTTTATTTTTTTTATAGTTTTTTAATATTTTTAGGGGTTTAATGGGTTTTTAGAGTTTTTGGCGGTTTTAGGTTTTTTATTAGATTTTATGGTTTTTATGTTCTTGTGGGTATTTATGTTTTTATAGGTTTTTGGGCTTTTAGGGTATTTTGTGTTTTTCTTTCATTTTTATTTTTTTAGTGGTTTAATTATTTTTAGGGGTTTAAGGTTTTCATGGGTTTTTAGGGTTGTAAGGATTTTCTGGGGTTTTATGGTTTTTAGGCCTTTTGGGATTTTAGGGTTTTTTTGTTCTTAGGGTTTTTTGGGTTTTAGAATGTTTTCAATTTTTAGGGGTTTTATGCATTTTTAGTTTTTAGGGGTTTATTAATGGATATCAAGCTTTTTAGGGAATTTTACATTTTTATGGATTTTAGTGATTTTTTAGGATTTTTATGGTTGTTAGAGGTTTTAAATATTTTTAGGGTTTTTACAATTTATTAGGTTTTTTATAGTTTTTGTTGTTTTTTAAGGTTTCTTAGTTGTCAAGGGGTTTTAAGTTGTTTTAGATTTTTTTTTTATTTTTAGGGTTTTAATGGTTTTTCATAGTTTTTAGTGGTTTGTAGGGGATTTCAGGGGTTTGGGGTTTTTATGTTTTTAGGGGTTTATTTTTTCAGGGGGATTTATTTTTAGGGTCCTTTTAGGGTTTTTAGGGTTTTATGTGTTTTTAGAATTTAGGGGTTTTATATGTTTTCATGATTTTAGGTTTTTCTTATGCTTTTTCATGGATTTTATGGTTTTTTTATGTTTTTATGGATTTTTATCGATCTATTAGGATTTTTATGGGATTTTAGGGGTTTATGGTTTTTTTTGTGTTTTTAGGGTATTTTTGATTCTTTTGGTTATTATTTTTTTTGAGTTTTTTGGGGTTTTAAAGTTGTTATAGGTTTTGAACATTTTACGAGTTTAAAGGGGTTTTATAATTTTTTTGGGTTTTTATGGGTTTTTATAAAATTTTAAGGTTTTTAGGGTTTTTTATGATATTTAGTGGTTTTTAGGGTTTTTAGGTTCTTTTATGGTTTTTATATTACTTTAGGGTTTTAGGGGTTATAAGTGTTTTTAGGTTTTTATGATTTTCTTAGCTGATTTCAAAGTTATTTATGTTTCTAGGGATTTTAATGGATTTTTTAGTATTTTTATTATGTATTATAGTTTTTAGGGATTAGAGGGGTTTTAGTGTTTTTTGGTATTAAAGACTTATTTGGGTTTTTAGTCCTTTTTATGTTTTTAGTGGTTTTATGTTTTTTTTATTTTTAATATTGGTAACCTTTTTTTCTGGATTTTTAGGTTTTTTTACTTTTCAGGTATTTTTTAGGGGTTTTTAGGGTTTTATGGGCTTTTATGCTTTCTAGGGATTTTGAGAGATTTTACAGTTTGTAAAGACTTTTTGGGTTTTATGGTTTTTTGAGTTTTAAGGGATTTTTGAGGTTTTTTAAGGTTTTATGGTTTTCTATGATTTTTTAAATTTTTTATGGGTTAAATGGGTTTTAGTGTTTTTAGTGTTTTTTAGGGTTTTATGGGGTTTTACAGGTTTTAGTGGTTTTTAGACTTTTTAGGGTTTTCAGGGTTATTATCATTTTTTATTTATTTAATGGGTTTGATTTTTTCTTGGGTTTTAAGGTTTTCATTGAGTTTTTCAGGGTTTTTATGGTTTTTTATGTTTTTAGGGATTTTTTTTTGGATTTTTTTGGATTTTTATTTTTAAGGTTATTTTATGGACTTTGAGTGATTTTAGGGTTTTTAGTGTTTTAGTGTTTTTAGTATTTTAGGGTTTTTTGCATTTTTTATGTTTTTAGTGAATTTAAGTATTTTTAGGTTTTTAAATTTTTTTATTTATTTTTAGGGTTTTTTTTATTTTTTTGGATTTTTTGGATTTGTAGGATTTTTATGGTTTTTAGGGGTTTTACCGAATTTGAGGGTTGTTAGGGGTTTTTAGTGTTTTAGGTTATTTAGGTTATTTTATGTTTTAACATTTTTCCAAGTTTTAGAAATTTTAAGGGTTTTTAGATTTTTTTATCATTTTTATGTTTTTAAAGGGTTTTGGAAGTTTTAATGGTTTTAGGGTTTTTTTGGTTTTTTTGGTATTTTAAAGTTTTATGGGTTTTACGTATTTCCCGGTTTTTAAGTTTTTAGGGTTTTTATGGTTTTTATAATTTTTTATGTTTTACAGTGGTTTTATGTGTTTTTAGGTCTTTACAGTTTTCATATGATTTTTAGGTTTTTTTACATTTTTGGGGATTTTTAGGATTTTTTTTGTTCTTGTAGATTTTATGGATTTTGAGGAGTTTTAGGGTTTTTTGAGTTTTTAGGGTTTGTAGATTTTTTTTGGTTTTTAGGATTTTAATGTTTTTTCATGTTTTTTAATGTTTTTATGGGTTAAAAATATTTTTACTATTTTTATTGGTTTTATTGGTTTTATTAGTTTTTAGTGGGTTTTACGATGGGGGGGGGGTATGGTATTTAATGGTTTTTAGGGGATTTAGGACCTTTTAGAGTTTTTAGTATTTTAATGAGTTTTTAGGTTTTTACAGTACTCTTACGGGTTTTTAATGTTTCTAGGGTTTTAAATATTTTTAGGGATTTTGAGATACTTTATAGGATTTTTTATGTTTTTTAGAGTTTTTAAGAAATCTGAGGGTTTTTAGGTTTTTTAGTGTTTTTATGGGTATTTAGGGTTTAGGGTTTCTTTAAATTTTAAGGGTTTAACGATTTTTTCAGGTTTTTTAATATTTTCAGTGTTTGAAGGGTATTAGTATTTTTAGTACCCTTTTATGTTTTTAAAGTATTTTAGTATTTTTTAAGGTTTTACATTTTTTTATGGTTTTTAGGGTTTTTAGGGTCTTTTAAGGTTTTAGGGTCTTTAGCATTTTCCAGGGTTTTAGGATTTTTATGAATTTTTAGGTTATTAAGGATTATTGGGGGGTTTTCAAGGTTTTAGGGTTTTTTTAAATTTTTGGGATTTTTAGGGATATATTAATATTTTTATGGGATTTGGGATTTTGACATTTTTTAGGAATTTTATGGTTTTTAGGATATTAGGGTTATTTTGAGTTTATTGGGGTTTTAAAGTTTTTTAGAGTTTTTTTATTATTTTAAGGGGCTTAAATAGATTTTTATAGTATTACTGGTTTTCTAGGGTTTTATGGGTTTTAGGGTTTTTAAGGGTTTGGGGTTTTTTTGTGTTTTGTGGTATTTAGGGTTTTAGGGGCCTTTTTCATTATTAGGTTTTTAGGTGTATTAATTATTTTTAGGTTTTTCTGTTTTTATTAGGATTCTTCATTTTTTATGGGTTTTTACTTTTTAGGGATTTTAGGTATTTTTTCGACTATTGTGATTTTCTATTGTTTTAGGGTCTTTAGGGTCTTTAGACTTTATTTGATTTTTTAGGGTTATTAGGGTCACTAGATTTTTATTGAATTTTAGTTGTTTTAAGTGTTTTTTTATTTTTATGGTTTTCCTGTTTTTTCAGGGTTTTAAGTGTTTTTTTAAATTTTTTTTTTGAAATTTTATGATTTTTTATGATTCTTATGGATTTTAGCGTTTTCAGTGATTTTGAGTTGTTTTGGATATTTTAGGGTTATGAAGGGTTTTAGGGTTTTTAATGTTTTTAGTGTATTAAAGGGTTTTTATAATTCTTACTGGTTTTAAGGTTTTTTTGGGTTTTAAGGTTTTTGAGGGTTTTAGTGTTTTTAGGTTTTATTGGTGTTTTAGGTGTTTATAGGTTTTTATGTATTATTACAATTTTTCAAGTGGTGTAGGGTTTTTCTGTTTTCGAGATTCTTAGGGATTTTGATGAGATTTATGGTTTTCAGAAGTTTTAGGGATTTTAATGGATTTAATGTTTTTTAGGTTTTTTATGGTTTTTATTTTATTTTTTGTTTTTTAGGGTTTTTTGTTTTTATGTTTTTAAGTTTTTTAGATATTTTTAACATTTTTTAGGGTTTAAAAAGTTTTTATATATTTTATTGACTTTATGTATTTTTTGGGTTTTGGAGGATTTTTAATGTTTTTTTCGGTTTTTATGGTTTTATAGGTTTTTTGGGATTTTAGGGGATTTTAGCGTTTTCAGGGAGTTTTTAGGTTTTTAAGGGTTTTTTATTATTTTTAAGGTGTTATTAGGTGTTTTTAGGGTATTTAGGTTTTTTATGTTTTTAGGTATTTTTAGGGATATTTTTTGATTTCTAGGGTTTTTAGGTATTTTTGGTATTTTGAGGGTTTAATGGTTTTATGGGGTTTAGGGTTTCTAGTGTTTTTAGGGTTTTGAGGGGTTGTAGGTTCTTTTATGTGTTTTAGTTTTTAACATGGGTTTTCAGAGTTTTTTATGTTTTTACTGATTCTTGTGGATTTTTATTGCTTTTGGGGTATTTAGGGATTTTGAGGTTTTTTATGGCTTTTGGGGTTTTTATAGTTTTTAAGTTTTTATGGGTTTTTTTGTTTTTCTTAGGGTTTTTAAGGTTTTAAAGATTCTTAGTGTTTTTTGGAGTTTAAAAGGGTTTTATATTTTTAGTGATTTTAGGGGTTTTTGGTGCTTTTATTATTTTTAAGGTTTTTGGGGGTTTTTTTTGCTTTTTCAGGGTTTAGGTTTTTTAGGGTCTTTTAGTGGTTTTAACATTTTTTTGGTTTTTAGTGGTTTTATGTTTTTTTAGGTTTTTGAGGTTTTTATAAGGTTTTTCAGGGATTTTAAATTTTTTGGTATTCTTTGGGATTATTAGATTTTTATTGCTTTTTAGTGTTTTTAGAAAATTTGAAGGTTTTTAGGGTATTTTTTGGGATTTTACATTTTTTTAGGTTTTTAGGGGTTTTATTTGTTTTTAGTTTTTTAATTTTTTAAGGATTTTTTATGTTTTTATGGATTTTTATTGTTTTTATAATTGTTATAGACATTTAGGGCTTAAAGTTATTTTGAGACTTTTAGGGGTTTTAGTGGGATTAGTTTTTTTTTGAGTTTTAAGGTTTTAATGGTTTTTTGAGTTTTTTAAAAAATTTAATGGTTTAAAGGGTTTTTTGAGTTTTTCGTGGTTTTATGGTTTTTATGGGTTTTAGGGGTTTTTATGGTTTTTTGTGATTTTTTGGTGTTTTTTTGAACTTTTTCAGGTTTTCATGGTTTTCATTGTTTTTTAGGTTTCTAAGGGATTTTAGTGTTTTTAGTTGTTAAGGTTTTCTTATGGATTTTAGGGGTTTTTACAGTTTTTGGGTTTTTAGGGTATTTTAATTATTTTTATGGTTTTAGGGATTTAGGGATTTTGATGGTTTTTACATTTTTAGGGGTTTTAGTGTTTTTTTGGGTTTTTAAAATTTTATAGGATTTAGGGGGGGTTATGTGTTTTTAGGTTTCTAAGGACTTATTATGATTTTTATGGTTTTTAGGGTATTTTATATATTAGGCATTTTTATAGATTTCATAGGAATTTTATGGTTTTTCAGTGTTTTAGGGTTTTTGTGGGATTTTGGAGTTTTTTGGGGTTTAAGGGTTTTAATATTTTTTTTGGGGTTTTAGGTTTTTTTATTTTTTTTTCAGTTTTATAGTTTTTTAATATTTTTTAATGTTTTTAAGGGTTTAAATGGTTTTTATAGTATTTAATAGGTTTTTGGGTTTTTGTGATTTTTTGGGTTTTAGGGGATTTAATTTTTTTTAGGTTTTTAAGGTTTTCTTAGAGTTTTACATGGTTTTTATGCTCTTTAAATTTTTAGGTATTTTATTACATTTTATGATTTTTCTGGTTTTTTTGGGTTTTTTGGGTTTTTAGGGTATTTTTGTGTGTTTAGGGTTTTTATATTTTTTGGATTTTTATTGTTTTTTGAGCTTTTTTGGGGTTTTATAGGTTTTTAGAGATGTTTAAAAAAATTAAAGGTTTAAAGTGTTTTTAGAGTCATCAGTGGGATTTTATGGTTTTAAATGGTTTTTTGGTTTTTTTGGCATTTTAGTAGTTTTATGGTTTCAGGGGTTTCTAGGGTTTTTAGTGTCTTTTAGAGTTTTTAGAATTTTTAGGTTCTTAGGGGTTTTAAATACTTTTCTATTTTTAATGTATTATTAGGATTCTTCAAGGTTTTTATGGTTTTTATGTTTTTAAGGATTCTTCTAGGTTTTTAGAATTTTTATAGTTTAATTTTTTCCTGTTTTTTTTGGGTTTTAGGGTATTTTACAGTTTTTAGGTATTTTAGGGGTTTTATGTGTTCTTATATTTTTAAGGTTTTCATAGGGGATTTTAGGCTTTTTATTTTTTTTTGATATTTTTATAGATATTCATGATTTTGAATTTTTTGGGTTTTATGGGATTTTTTTATGGTTTTTATGGTTTTATGGGTTTTTTATGTTTTTATTCTTTTTTGTGTTTTTAGGGGTTTTTAAAAAAAATTTATTTTTTATCATTTTTTATGTTGTAAATGGTTTTTAGTTTTTTAGGATTTTTATGGGGTTTTCGGGTTTTAAGGGTATTTGGGGTTTATGGTTTTTAGGGTTTTATTAGGGTGTTTTCGGTTTTTAACATTTTCTAAATTTCAAGGGGTTTAAGTGTTTTTTGGTTACTAAGGTTTTCATAGGGTTTACAGTGTTTATATTTTTTCTTAAAATTTTTAGGGATTCTTTGGGGCTTTTATTATTTTTATGTTTTTAGGTATATTAGGTATTTTGGGGATTTTTAGAGTCTTTAATGTATTTAAGAGTTTTTATGGGTTTTTTGAGTTTTAGGGGTTTTTTTGAGTTTTTCAGGATTTTAAAGGGGGGTTTTTTTTTGAGTTTTAATGATTTAGGGGTTTAAACTGTTTTTAGTGTTTTTAGTGTGTTTTTATGATTTTTATAGGTTTTTAGCATATTTTTACGGTTTTTAGAGGTTTTTTGTTATTCCGGGCTTTTAGTTTTTTAGGGTCTTGATGTGTTTTAGCTTATTATGGGGTTTTAGGGGGTTTACTTTTTTATATTTTTAATGTTTTATTAGGTTTTTTAGGGTTTTAAAGTGTTTTTACATTTTTATATATTTTTTTGGATTTTTTATAATTTTAAGTTTATTTATGGTTTTTGAGGATTTTGAGGATTTTTATGCTTTTTTATGGTTTTTAAGGTTTTTAGAGTTTTTAGATTTTTTAAGGATTTTTAGGGGTTTTAAGTGTAATTAGTTTATTAAGGTTTTATGATGGTTTTTAAATTTTTAGGTTATTTTATGTTTTTTGGGATTTTTAGTGCTTTTATAGAATATTTATAGATTTTTAGTGTTTTTAGGGATTTTAGGGATTTATAGGATTTTTAGGGTGTTAGGGTTTTTACGGTTTTAGGGTTATTTGGTTATTTAGTGGGTTTTAAAGTTTTTTAGGGCTTCTAAGGTTTTTTAGAGTTTTTAAAATTTGTAGGTGTTCCAAGGGGTTTTAGATTTTTTAGTCGATTTTTACGGTTTTTATGGGGTTTTATGGTTTTTAATGTCTTTAGGTGTTTTATGGTTTTTATTCCTTTATGGGTTTTGAGGGGTTTTTTTATTTTTAAAATTTTTTGGTTTTTAGGGGTTTAACATGTTTTTATGTTTTAAGGTTATCTTTGGGGTTTTTATGGGTTTTATGGGTTTTTACTTTTATAGGGATTTTTAAGCATCTTTTTTTTTATTTTTATGGTTTTTAAGAAGTTTTTTGTGTTTTTAGGAATTTTAGGATTTTTTTGGGTTTTTAGTGTTTTTTTAGGTTTTTAGGGATCTATGGGGTTTTTAAAGTTATAATTAATTTAGGGGTGTAATGGGGATTCAAATTTTTTTAGTGGGGGTTTTAGTGTTTTTATGGGTGTTTTAGGAATTTTTAATGTTTTAGAAGTTTTTATGGTTTTTAGGTGTTTCAGGATATTTAGTATTTTAGAATTTTAATATTTTTAGTGGTTGTAGGGTCCTGAAAATTCTGCCAAGGGAAGAAAGTCCCCCTACAATCGATTTGTAGAAGGAATCAAGTACTTCTATAAGTTTATCAAGGCGAAGGAACTCAAATTGAGTTTCTTTTCTTTGAAGAAACTTAAAGGAATTAAAGTTTTCAGGTACCCCGCATACCATCACTGAGAAAGGTATGCGAAGAAGATGGATCACGAACCACCGAGTATGCGGGACGGTCCGCGAACCGCTGTCCTACATAGCGATGGCCAACGAGCAAGGAAAACCATGAACCACATCAACCGAAGGAGTCCTTCGTGAAAGACTGTCAGTGTACCATTCCTCTAATCCTTTAGTTCATGGATTAAGCGGACTTGCAGGGTTCTGTTAACCATTATCACAAACTGAAGCCTTTGTAAATCCTGGATGACTGAGTCTTATACAGGTCAGAATGTTTCTTCAATGGGCCTCCGCAAATGGTGTCGTGTGCCCAGTAGATACGATCGCCCTGATTCTCTATAAAAAGAGAATAGTAAGGAAGAGAGAGGGAGATAGATAGAGAGAAGGATGGACGAAGAAAGCTTGAGGTAGACATAGAGTTTTCACTATGGCTTCTGTCTTGTTTCATCGGTGAAGCACCAACCGCGAACCACTTCCTCCGCAGGTACATTCGGCCAAGAACCATAAAATGGCTGAATCAAATAAAAATTATAAAACCTCAAACCTCACTGGTAAAACGTGAACCAAAGACTTCTTACAGATGAATTTCCCAAGAATTCTAATCCCCCTAACCCTCCTTCAATATGGTGCTCCGCGTAGCATACTGCTATGTGGACTGAACCCAGCGCCACATACCCAATTCTTACGTGGATGTAACCCAAAGCAGCACGGTGAGCCACATAACACTCTGGTACACGATTGGTGATATCCATGCCCGCATACCACAATGGTACGTGGATGGCCCTCTTGCCCGCATACCACTATGGTATGCAGAGCCTTCCATATCCCGTATGAGAAAGAAGTACACGAAACAAGGTGTTTTTGGGTATTGTTCCTTCTGGTTCCAACCTCACCCATCCATTATTATCCAGTCTTCAATGATCCCTCTACTAACCAGTCCTCTAGCACTAGGCCAAAGAAACCTCTAAATCTACCGGACACGTATGATCTGAC